>JAZHFQ010000782.1:2400000-3600000 GCA_038387885.1 Spodoptera picta | reverse complement strand
CTCGTGGTACATCCTGCTGACTAACGGACGAGGCTCTGGCGACCGACACATGGCGGAATAACCATGCTAAGTAGGCGTAGCAAAATTTCAGACTAGTGACGGGGAGCAGCGTCACTAGTGCGAGGAGCTACGCCCTGCGATCACCAACCCGCCTGCCCAGCGTGGTGATTATGGGTATTACCTTATATGGCACGGCATTTCAAAAAACGGCCCCTAGTTCCCGGTCGCCCCGCTATTCCTGGCCAAGTCGGCGGCCATGGTAACGGTGGGACAGGGGGTGCTAAGAATCCCCGGGCTACGAAAGGCCGACAACACCAACTGACCCTGGCTACGTACAACGGACGCACGCTACGGCTCGAAGAACACCTGGCTCAGCTCGAGGTGGAACTGGGGAGCATGAGGTGGCATATTCTGGGGCTGTCTGAAGTCCGAAGACAGGGGGAGGACACAGTGACCTTGAAATCTGGCCACCTCATGTATTTTAGGGAAGGGGACCAACCATCTCAAGGCGGCGTCGGGTTTTTGGTCCACAAATCCCTCTCAGACAGCGTCTTGGAGATCTCCAGCGTGTCGACTAGGGTAGCGTACCTTGTGATAAAACTTACTAAGAGGTATAACCTAAAAGTCATCCAAGTGTACGCCCCTACCTCGACATATACGGACGAAGAAGTAGAGGAAATGTACGAGGACATTTCTAGGGCCTTGCATACCACCCAAAAGGCCCACTTCAACGTTGTCATGGGGGACTTTAACGCAAAAGTGGGAGTACTATATTAGCGGCGAATCGGTAATAGGACCACACGGGTTTGGTAGCAGGAACCATAGGGGGCAAATGCTCGTCAACTTCCTGGAGAAGGAGGGGCTATTCTTGATGAACTCCTTCTTTAAGAAGCAGCCTCAACGGAAGTGGACGTGGCGGAGCCCCGACACTATGACTAAAAATGAGATAGACTTCATTATGACGGACAAAAAGCGAATATTTAGAGATGTCTCTGTGATCAATAGGTTCAACACAGGAAGTGATCACTGACTGGTACGAGGCACTCTAAACATCGAACACAAATTCGAGCGTGCGCGTCTTATGAAGTCTACGCTCCGACCTAATTTGCTCCAAACTGTTGTCGGGTCCGAAAGCTTCCAGCTCAAACTGGAAAATCGATTCGCTGTCTTGGAAACCACAATAGACGCTGATATTGACCAAAAACTCGACCAAATGGTCGGGATACTCCGAGATGAGGGGACGAAAATGTGGCGGGCGCAAAATACCGGCAGGAGGGCGGGGCTTTCGGGGGAGACTCTGCAGCTGATGAAGAGGCGCCGTGAAAACCCAGCAGTCGCTTTGTCGGATCTTAATAGAAAGATCTCGAAGCAGGTAAGACGTGACCTTCGGTGCTCCAACACACGCGCTATAAAAGAAGCGATCGAGCGAAATCGGGGGTCAAAAGTTTTCATCCAGCAACTAGGTCGAAGCCATCTGACGAAGCTGACTACATCTGAGGGAAAAGTCGTTGCTTCTGGGCCGGAGATTCTTGCGGAGGTTCAGCGCTTCTACGGTGATCTATATGCGTCACAAGCACCCCAACCTCAATCATACTCGGGGGATCCCAGGGCCACACTTGTCCGCCACTTCACTGAAGAGCTGCCAGAGGTCAGCCAAGACGAAATCGGGGTGGCTTTGGGGCAGCTTAAAAATGGAAAAGCCCCCGGTGAGGACGGAATTACGACGGAGCTCCTTAAGGCAGGGGGAAAACCGATTCTCGAGCGGCTCCAAAGTATATTTAATTCCGTCCTCTTCACGGGGAGAACTCCTAGGGTGTGGAGCAGAAGCATTGTCGTTATGTTCTTCAAAAAGGGAGATAAAACCCTTTTGAAGAACTATCCTCCTATTTCTCTTTTGAGCCACATCTATAAGCTGTTTTACCACATTTACACGATGAGGCAGATTATACAGAAGACCGAGGAGTATAATCGGCCTCTATGCTTGGCGTTCGTGGACTATGAGAAGGCCTTTGACTCTATCGAGATCTGGTCTGTTCTGGAGTCCTTACAACGGTGCCAAGTCGACTGGCGATATATCCAAGTGCTGAGAGAACTGTACGAAGCTGCGACTATGGCCGTCCAAGTACAAAATCAGCAGTCTGAACCTATTCACCTGCATCGAGGAGTGAGACACGGGGATGTTATATCCCCCAAATTGTTCACAAATGCTATGGAGGATATGTTCAAGACACTGCATTGGAAAGGACGGACATAAACATAAACGGCAAGTATCTCTCACACTTGAGATTTGCAGATGATATCGTCATCGTGGCTGAAACCGTTCAGGACTTGCAATATATGCTGTGCAGCCTGGCTGATGCTTCCGCGCGCATTGGGCTCCGGATGAATTTGGACAAAACAAAAATAATGTTCAATGAACATGTCATTCCCGAGCCAATTGTTCTCAACGGGTCGCCTCTCGAAGTCGTTCAGGAATACATCTACCTAGGACAAACCCTGCAGTTTGGTAGGAACAACTTCGAAAAGGAGGCCCGTAG
Organism: Spodoptera picta; assembly: GCA_038387885.1. Lineage (NCBI taxonomy): Eukaryota > Metazoa > Arthropoda > Insecta > Lepidoptera > Noctuidae > Spodoptera > Spodoptera picta. The sequence goes on along the minus strand of JAZHFQ010000782.1, from coordinate 3,597,463 downwards.
AAGGATACAGCTTGGCTGGGCAGCATATAGAAAACTTAATCAAGTCTTCTCGTCTCAGATACCGCAAAGCCTGAAGACAAAAGTCTTCAACGAGTGCGTCCTTCCAGTAATGACATACGGAGCCGAGACGTGGACACTGACAGTGCGACTGGTCCACCAATTTAAGGTCGCGCAGCGAGCTATGGAGAGGGCTATGCTCGGAGTCTCTTTGAAGGATCGAATCCGAAACGAAGTGATCCGACAGAGAACCAAAGTTATCGACATAGCCCAAAGGATCAGTAAGCTGAAGTGGCAGTGGGCCGGTCACATTTGTCGAAGAACCGATAACCGTTGGGGTAACCGTGTTCTAGAGTGGAGACCGCGTCTGGGCAAACGCAGTGTAGGGCGCCCTCCAGCTAGGTGGAGTGACGACATCTGCAAGGTGGCTGGCAGTGGTTGGATGAGAAGAGCTGAAGACCGAGCTCAGTGGTGTACCATAGGAGAGGCCTATGTCCAGCAGTGGACGAATACAGGCTGATGATGATGATGATGATCGATTTAGCGCCCCGCAATCCACATAGGCAAAACTTCAAGAAAATCGTTGGACCCGTTTCCAAGATTGTTGATACATAATATACAAGAATTACTCATATAAAGCTATGAATGAGGTAGATAGATTTTAATTTACAATCATGAAACTTCATACATAAACACTGATTTAAAATAATATTCAAGTTTGCATGATTTATTTGTTTTTTTGATTCAATAATTTGTCTATTATTGGAAAATAAACCTACTTTGCGACTATTACCTCTACTATCTACACTATTAATACAACTTAAAATATAAAAAATAATTTAAAACTAAAATTATTATCTACACCTTAAAATATATAAAATATATATATATATATACCTCTATATCATAAGGCATCAAAGAAAACATTTTCCTCATCGCTACCGTCAGGTAGGGTTCCCAAAAGACTGGCAGCATTGCCACGTTGAATAGCAATGCTTAACCTTTGTCCAAGGTAGTAGCCAGCCCTTCGATCACCTGCCTCCTTACAATATCTTTGTAAAAAAAAAATTACCATTACCATTACATTAAGTACATTACAATACGATAATGTAGCCATCAATCTTACCACATAACATAACATAACATCACGCCTTTTATCCCCGAAGGGGTAGGCAGAGGTGCACACTGCAGTAACACCCGCTTTTCACTATTTATGTTATGAGTCCCATGTAATAGGGGGTGAGCCTATTGCCATATACCGGGCACATTTCCAGACTCCGTGCTACTACTGAGATTTTTTTAAAAACCCAGTAATACTTTGCCCGACCCGGGAATCGAACCCGAGACCCCTTGCCCGGCAATCGCACTCGCGATCACTCGGCCAACGAGGCAGTCTTACCACATCTTTTAGTAATTACTTATTACTTACCACATCTTTTAGTAATTACTTTTTAGATACCTAAGTGATATGATATATGATAATGATGTATATAAGATGTAATGTGTTGATTGATGATTAATACAGAAAGGCATCTGTCTACACCGCCAGGTTAATATGAGTCATCTGATAGACTAATTAGTTTCACTTAATTAAGAATTAAATTGTAGAATCGAACTTTGATCTTGTTACGAGAAGAAAGTGCGACACGTGTTAATACTAATACCTGCTAGAAGAGACCAGAGAATTTCAGTGTTAGGATTTAAGATGGATTTTTTTATTATGACCACATTAAGGTTATTATTTTAAGTCGATCATTTTAATAGAAATGGTTATTAGATATATAGTTTTAATTGAAAGACTAATTTAATATTTTTAGTAATTATATGTTAACTATAATTTTAACTGTGGAGGGTGCTTACCATGCTTCGACACAAATAGGCTGCCTCGACCGGAGTGATACCACAGCCTCACAGGAAACTGACGTGAATCAACGCTTGCGTTGTGTTTCTTCGTGTGAGTGAGGTTACCGGAGTCCCAATTACCCCCTTCCCCAGTCTCTCCAATCCCCGAATCCCCATAATCCTCAATTGAGGATATTATAACGTGCGTTACCGGCCTTATAGGAATTCCTATAAGGCCGGTAACGCACGTGTAACGCCTCTGGTGTTCCGGGTCGCCGATTGCTTACCATCAGGTGATCCGTCTGCTCGTTTACCGGCTTATGCCATAGAAAATATATAGACGTACAATCCCACTTCTTACCATGTAAATAAACTAACAAAAATAAATTGTCATGTAATTTTAATTAACAACTAGTTATAAAAAATAAACAAATTGAATCCAAAAATATAATTCAAATCCATTAGTAAAATAAAATTATATGTTTATTTTAAGAACCCTAAATTTATTTATCGTATTATTTAATATATTATCGAACTAAAAATAACATCAGCTGATGTAACGCTAACATTACATTTACAGTGACGTTCTCAAATTTTCGATAATGCTCTCTAAAATTAATTATTATCTATATCACAAGTATAGCACGCGCCGTTTCAATGTTTCCGATATAATATATAACACTATATATCTCCGCTTATTTATATAAAGATCTAGTCAACACACACCGTTCGCATTTATCATTTTGCTTAAAACCTCGCCTACATACGCACCTCTGCTTTATTCGAAAAATAAATTTATGAATAAACAAATACGTTTATAATTTTTTGAATAAATTATTTTGAATATTTTTTTCGGAACATTTAAATTTATTTTTTTATAAATAAATTTTGCACCTGTTTATTTTTTTGGACATTAATTTGTGTTTGTGCTAAGTTTTTGGAATAATGGCGTTAAGAATGACGGTGAGTTTATTTATTGTTTGTTTTTATGTGTTTGTGTTTAGTTTAATTATCGTGAGCGTTAATAATTTTTATTCTGTTGTATATTTTTTTATTCGTCCTAATGCATTCAAATTAATATAAATATTGTTAGTTATAAAATTTGAATGTGCTTATCTCTAAATATCGTTAACTTTAGATAGTAACTGGCGTTTCCTATTTTCCTTATTTAGAGATTTATTCATTTATTTAAATTAAAATCTACCTCTATTTCCATAATATAAAATAATGGAACTGAGAATTACATTTATTTATAAAATGTAACTCTTAACATTTTTATTCAACAAATTATAACAGACTTTTAACCTACTTATAAAAGTATTAAGGCATTCCCTAATACTTACCATACCACAACAACTTACCAATATAAACATTACGTATCCCTTTTTTTTTTTTTTTTTTGTTGACGGGGTGTAACCTTCCAAAGGCGCCTAGCTTTTTGGGGATAAAGACTAGGGAGTGTGGGATTTTTACCTCACTAAAACCTCCCCGGTGGCCACCATCCGCACTTGAAGGGGGCACCGGGTCCTCTTAGTAGACCAACTCCGGTGCCCTCATAGTGCAACGCCTGTTACGGTACCTCCCTATGGAGACCTATGTGTCTCTCCTAGAGCCTCTCTGTGCACTGCACGGCGGCACGTGACCACTGTGCCGCCGTCATCCTTGAGGTCATTAGGTGGACGCCTAGATTCCCCCCTCTATGCGCCCATGACCCCAAAGGTTTGCCTACCAATATTGTAGGCAGGAAATCATCATATATTAGGCGCCGCGGTGGTTATTTCCTCGACGCCTTCGACGTGTGGGATCTGCCCTCTCACGATCCCGCTCAGCAGCCTCCTTTTGGGACATTACAGTCTCACAAAAGGTGGCAACTTCCCTCCAGTTTTCTGTCTCTGCCAGCATAGCTGTAACTACTGCTGGCAGAGACAGGTCTCGCCCGATCCTGGCAACTAGGACCCGCCGCTCTGAGGCCCACGCTGGGCACTCTTCAAGCGTGTGCTGTGCGGAATCCAAGTTGCTTTCACAATGGTGGCAATTTGTTGTAGCCTCTCGCCCAATCTTGTTAAGGTACTCACCGAAGCAACCATGTCCGGTCAGCACCTGAGTGAGCTCTGAAGGAGATGCGCTCCTCTCTCTTCAGCCAGGCTTCGAAGTGCGGCAGAATGGCTTCGACAACGCGCTTGCGTGAGTATTCCGGCTGTTCTAACCGCTCACGCCACCGCTCAAGCGCGTGTCGCCTTTCCCGCCGCCTTAGCCTAACGAACACCGTTTCTGGCATCCTTCCGCCGTTTTGGCGGATTGAGCGAATTTGGTCATAGACTTTCGCGTCCATATCCGCCAGGATATCCAACGGCGGAAAACGAACCAGTAGAGTTGCTGCCTCAAAGGACACCGTTCGGTATCCTCGTGCGATCCGAATGGCCATTTTCCGCTGCAGACGATTTATTTTCGTTCTGCAACGTCGGACGCCTGACAGTCTAGTTGACCAAACAGGCGCCCCGTAAAGGACCATCGACCGCACGACACCCGAGTAGAGGCGACGAACTTCTTCTCGAGGCCCCCCGATATTTGGCAGCAATCTGTGCAGAGCACCCACTGCCTTTTCAACTCGGGGGACCAGGCGTTCGAAATGCTCTTCGAAGCCCCATCGACCATCCAAGGTTAGGCCTAGATACTTCAGGAATCTGCCAACCTGGACTAGCGCATCTCCCACTCGTACCGACGAACTGGGTGGCTCCCTGGTCCTCGGCAGCTTGTGAAACCACAGCGCCTCAGTTTTTTGAGGCGCTATCTTTAAGCCCAGTTCGTGTATTGAGGAAACGACTTTTGCCACACCGAGGTCTGAAAGCCGGATGGTCTCCTCAAAAGTATTCCCACTGGCCATAACCAGAGTATCGTCAGCATAGCACACAACATGGACGCCAGTGGGAAGATCGACACGCAAGACCGCGTCGTAAGCGAGGTTCCACAATAAAGGACCCAATACCGATCCTTGTGGAACCCCGCACGTAATTTCCCTCCGCTGAACGCTACCGTCCCGGCCCACATAGTGAATGTGCCTGTCGCGTAAGTAAGCCCCGATAATGTTCTGCAAATAAGGAGGGACCCTATGATAAACTAGGGCCTCTCTAATTGCATTCCAGGGCAGGGAGTAAAAGGCGTTGACAATATCAATACTTATCGCCAAAGCAACCCCACCCCGGGATACTGCCTGTTCCGACAGCGAACGGACGCGCAGTATCGCGTCTATTGTTGAACGCCGCTGCCGGAAACCATACTGGTTTTCTGACAAATCGGGACCAACTTGCGACAGGTGCCCGACGAGCAATCACTCTTTCAAAGAGCTTGGAAACCTCGTCGAGTAGGCAGATGGGACGATATGCAGAGGGAGATTCCGCTGGCCTGCCTTGCTTCTTCAGAAGGACCAAACCGGCCTCTTTCCATCGGGTGGGAAATGTGCCTGATTGGAAGCAGCTATTAAATAAGCGCCTCAAACGTCCCCCCAAGGCGTCGAGAGCCAGAACCCAAACCCGGCCGGGAACACCGTCTGGACCAGGTGCTGTGTTTCGCGCTTTTAATCGACGTACGGCTCGATCTAGCTCTCCTTCTGTTACGCCTAAGTCATTGGACCAATCTGACGATGACAGAGGTAGTGAGGGACTGTCTCTTACTACTGGAAAGAGTGTGTTGACCACCCTTCTAAGTAGCCTTCCATAACCAAACGGTAGGGTTTCCCCCATGGATCTCTGTCAAGTCCCTCGAGGAGCTCGCTCCAGGACCGAGACCTGGCATCCGCAATGGCGTGTTGGAGTGCCATAGTTGCCTCTCGGTAGGCTCTGTAGGCTCTGGTAATTTCCTCTTCCGAGGCACTCCGTTGTCTTCTGCGTCGGGTGCGCTGAAACTGTCGTCGCAGCCTAAGACAAACAGAACGCAATTGTGCTATGTCTTCCGACCACCAGTAAGCCGCCCCAGGACGCTGGCCGAACCTGACTCGGGGCATAGAGGCGTCACAGATTGACACCATTTTGTCCCGAAACCAGGTCGCCTCCCTTTCCGGATCGGGCGAGATCCCTTGAGAGATATTTTCTGGCCAGGCAATGACATTGGCAGCTGCGATGAGCATTTCTCGATCGAGCTTTTTGAGGGCCCAACGTCGTTCCGGCGAATTAGAAGTTGCAACAACACTCCGACCATCGATGGGACTGGGTGCTACATCAAATAATATATGCCGATGGTCGGAAAGTGTGATAACTTCCTCAGCCACTCTCCATTGCAATATCCTAGAGGCAAGAGAAGGAGTCGCCCATGTGAGGTCCACAATTGACTCCCCTTGCCACCTGACGCAGGTGGCAACAGATCCTCGATTTAAGAGTCGCAAGTCGAGTGAAGCCGCCCAGTCTTGGACTGCGTGTCCCCTTTGTCTATCCCGGGTGTTACCCCACGCTCTCGAGTGGGCATTAAAATCACCCAAGACTAATACCGGACGGGGTGAACATTTGCACCGGATGCAGTTCGCAACCCCATCCAGGTATGCCTCGTATTCCTGTAGGGAAATGTTAGGGGACACGTAGCAGCCCACTACAGCTATTGTTCCCCACTCTACAGCAACAAAACCGCGCCCCCTATCTAAAAGGCAACAGTGAGGCCCACCGCTACCACCAGCCCAGTAGATCGCTACTGAATCTACGGTATCCCGGAACCAACGAGAATGATCCTGGAGACCATACGGCTCGGCCACCACCGCCAATGCAACTGACCACTCCGCAATGGTTTGCAAGAATAAATTTTGTGCACTACGACAGTGGTTCAGATTGCACTGGAGAACTCTCAGGGCTGGGAATTTGACGTGTCCATTTCCTCCATGGGGCTTGCACCTAGCGGTGTAGCCGACGTCACTTGAGGTTTACCTGCTTGGTTGGATGCCCGTTTCTTTTGCGGGTTGCATTTCTTGCTCCCTAGACGATGGTTGGCTGGACGACCCTGATCCGAGCAAACTGGGCATCTTACATTCGATGATGTACACTCACTAGCCTTGTGAGCCCCACCGCAGGCGTAACACTGATTGCTCCGGTCCGTCGCACTAGTGCACTTGCTCCGAACGTGACCTGGCTCGAAGCAACGGTAACACATCATGCGACGTGGCTCCAGTACCTCAACTCTTACTGACGTCCAACCTAACGGCATACGCTTATCAGACGCCAGTTTTTTCATGGCCGCCAGAGGACCACGCACCCATACGTGTCCCAAGGAAGTCGGGGGTCGTCGGATTTCACCAATCTTAACGTCCGCAACGGAACATCCCCCCGCCCTTGCTATAGCTGCAACAACCTCTTCTGGAGTTATGGCATCGTTCAGATCCATGACCCTTGCTTCTGCCATTTTGGTTGGTCGTCTTATCACCACCGCAAAGTCAGCAAGCACCTCCTTCATACGATTAGCAAGGCCATCGGCTTTGGAAGCTGAGTCCTCGCCGGAAATCATCAGCACGATTCCGCCATCAGCGGCATTTTTCCCGCAATAAGTCAGTAGTAATGCCCAGTTCGACAATATTGATTTGTCTCCTTGCCACAGACATAATTTCTCCAAGACCGACAGTCGCTCCCTCTTTCATGCATATGGAAATCGCTGCGGAAGTAGGAACCTTCGGCAGTTTAACCGGCTTCTTTTTCTGCGTCAGGTGGATCTGTGTCTGAGAAGACAAATTAGCTGATTGTGCTGCATTCGCTCTTTTAGCCTTTCGACCTACCACTAGCGACCAAGTTTCTTGGGAAGACACATTCCCAGTGTGTCTATTGCCGGTACCGATGCAGTCTGTGTAGATACCGCTGGCGACTCTGTCACAACTGGTGTAGCTAGTTGTTTTTTCTTCATTTTCTTTTTGTTTTTCTTTTTATTGGCTTTCGCCCCTGTCTGGACTGGAGGAGAAACCGCAAGTGTTGTAGCATCTGCGGCGAGAGCCGGGCGTAATCTCCTCTCTGGCAATAACCTATCCTCTAGAGCAGCTAATTTCGCGTCCATCATACCACCAATTTCTATGGCAATGGAACGTCGGAGCTGAGCTATGTTATCTGATGCAAAGCCATCTAGACCTAATAAACCTGGCGCTTGCATCTCCAATTTTCCTCCCTGCTGAGACAGCATGTTAAGCTGGTTTTTTAGCTCTACAACCGCTTCTTTCAGGCTAGCTATTTGTGCTCGCAGATCTGCGTTCTCCTTGGTTAGTTTCTCCAAGGAGTCTTTATCTGAACCAGGCGAATTCACTACTGAAGTCTGGTCAGATGTAACTGTCGTTCGGGTACGCTTACGTGCGCGCGTCGTTATTGATACCGTCGACTTTTGGGAGACAACGGACATTTGCGAGCAATCTGACTCGCCACTGTCGCTTGTTGCACCTCCCATTGGTGTGGCTGGTCGTTTAAAATGTGACCGAGTCATCATCCCTTTTGAACCAGGACTCGAACTGTCCTTGCTCAAAATTACTTTTTCCGCCTTCTTATCATCATTTTTTAAGTTTTTTAGTTTAGATTTATTTAATTCCATGTGAGTCCCACGAGTATGGGGGAAGAAAAGGTCCGCCTAGGGGGTGCCCCCTGTCCCTAGGTAAGTGTACATTTATATACCCAACTAGAGGGTCCACAGGTACCCTAGCTGGGGGTGCGCTCGCGACTGATAAAACTCCTCAGCCATACATACCCTCGCCGCGCACCAGAACTTAGTATTGGAGGAATTTTTTATAGAGGTTATCTTCCTCGCGGTCCGGGCGGTTAAGCCAAGACCCTCGTCCCGTTCCAAGTCATGAAATATGACCATGATCTCTTCCCGGATTACGATCTCGACGGTTGCATCAGGCACAGTTGTTCCGATGCTACTCGTAGGCAGGGTCAGTGCACAACAAGTACCGTCCTCCCTCATCCAGCATGTTCTCTGCTTCAGCAGAGAAATAGGCGGATGACCTACTACCACCAAATATAGGGCTTCTACCAAAGGTAGGGCATCTGCTTGCAGAATACCTTCCCTTAAGCAGGGTTTTAATCAAAACCCTACAACCATTCCCGAACCCAACTCGGTTCTCTCTTCATCCCGTCCCGAAGTTAGCTCCAAGAAACAGTGTCACCAACTGTCTCCTGTATCCAGGGCGCACCACGGGGAGGTCTTCTGGCACCGCGCCCCAAACATTACGTATCCCTAATAGAGTTCAAATTTCAATACAAATAAAAATACCTATACCTCTATATTATCAACCTGGATACAAAAACGTGATACTTAAAACATATCACGTAGCGACACAGTGAAGTTTTAAGATAAAAAAATAATTGGTTGCCATGCTCCCTATATTTGTATAAACACTATTGTAGAGGTACTATCTTAACCCAAACATTATTTGTTATTGTCTGGATCTGATATAAATTAAGATTCAATAACTATTAACGTAATTAAAAATCCTTTGCGTCATCGTGGAAGCTTCCAAATAGTCATGATTGGGTGTTTCTTTCCAAAATTAATATATATATATACTGGTGTGACTGTAAAGCTTAAAATGTAGCTGGTGCAATATTTAGTAAACATAGATCGCTTCCAACCGACCTGTCTTGAAGTCATTGTGTACATCTTGTAGCTGATATGATGATGAAGACCCATCCAGGCCATTCTATGGAATAGCATATATAGATTTAATTAGTTGCAATAAATTTGGGTACAAATTATAAGGTAAATATTACAAAGTTATAACGTTCTAATTGGCACGCAAATTCAGATTTAATAAAACTTATCATACACGAATTCTTGTACTGAATTATAACACTTTTGCAAAAGTAATTCTGTAACATGCTTTTTAAATTTTGTTAGTGGTTGTTTTGTTCCTTGACCTTATTTGGAAACGTATTATAAAAAAAGTGGTGCCACACAAATAACACTTTTTCTTAAAAGTATCGTTAATATCTTAATATAAAAAAATAGCTAATAAAGTAGGTTGAAGTTGACTAATAGATTCTGATAATGCTTTTCCGGACTCAGTCCACCACAAGTAGGTATCATTATTTATAGTGTTGTAGACAGTAAAGTTTGAATAAACGATTCTACAGTCAGTGCTGTATACGTTATAAACTAAGATGGGGTAGAAATTAATAACCAAACGAAACTATGTATAATAGCCAAGAGAACATTTGAGTTTGTACAAAAAGAAAACTCAATTTTGAGTATGACTATGTACCTCTATTTAACCTGTTGAAAATAGTTGAAAATCATCCCCTAAATTTGTTAATACAAAAGAAGTCTCTAAACACTAAACATTGGTAATAAGATCTATAATGTAGTTAGTGGAGAGCGATCACTGGTGACCGCTTGGGGATATATGAGTTGGTTTCAGCTTTTTCTTACACCAATCGTGATATTAAGCAAAATGTTATTGTTTAACTTCGTATAGCTGTCATCTAGTCCCTCCAGCCAATAACTTAATATAATTAGCTGTCATCTACTCTCTCCAGTCAAAATAATTTTAATAAACACGCGAAGTAATATAGCTACAAACAAACACATTTATATAACGCTTCATTCATAATACATATTTTTGGTCCATTTCATTAATTATTATCACATTAATAACAAACATTTTTAGACCCCAAACAGAGAATAAGATAAAACAACTACATATTTTTTAACCCCCGGTTGTTGAACTCTCGACATGGGGCTTTTAGTATACTAAATACGTATATATACATATATATGTAATGTTTTCAAAACACTTCTCGACTTCTCGAGATGTAAATAGTTACATCTAAGTTACCGTTTCATTAATTTTAATTGGCTTTCATATATAGCTGTGTATATACTATATATATATATATATATATACACATATATTTAGATATTTAGATATATATATTTATATATATATGTCGGAGATACGCTACCGGTGGGTCGCGACATTGTCGAATCACACCAAATTATTGATAATTTAGTAAGAACGCAGGAAGTTTAGCGGGGACCTTCTAGCTGCCGCCACCACCGCGATCCTTTCCAAAAGTGTTTCCCGCGCTCAGTGACGTCTGTCAACGTCATTTGCTGTCAAATGTCAAAGTTTGATTAAACTTCTGGATCGATATTTCCATCGGTGTTGCCATTACTCCGCGCTAACCATCCTCAAGTAATTACTTGACGTTCTCAAACAATAGTTGCCACATCAAAATTAGTTGATATGCGTTGACGCTTCGACATATATATGTATTGCAGTGATTCATTGGAAAGAAATGTTACTAACCTGTAATATCATATGGCCTTTGACCTAGCACGTGGTTCGTATTCTTTTGAAGTAATCGGTGTTGCCATTACTCCGCGCTAACCATCCTCAAGTAATTACTTGACGTTCTCAAACAATAGTTGCCACATCAAAATTAGTTGATATGCGTTGACGCTTCGACATATATATGTATTGCAGTGATTCATTGGAAAGAAATGTTACTAACCTGTAATATCATATGGCCTTTGACCTAGCACGTGGTTCGTATTCTTTTGAAGTAATTATAAAGTGGGCGGAGAGGGGCGTGGCGTGGGCGTATATTTTTTTATTAATGTAAATATAATGATGTATATTTTATTTTATGTTTATTAGTATACAACTTATTTTTCTAACCTGCCAATCGACATTTTATTAATAATAACAATATTGTCATACATACGATTGAATTAGAAGACTCTAAAACTCAACTACTAGAGGTATATAATTTGAACACAAAAACTTTCGTTCAGTAGCCAAATAACTATAATTCCAAACTTACATTTAAAAAGCATTTTATATGTTTAATAATTTGATTCGAATTGTTAACACATTGATGCGCAGCCGCAGGTTTTGTAACAGGCTCGCCTCCAACGGTAACGCCCATCGTAAAGCTAGTGACGTAGCAACTTTTATTGGCTTTGGTTTATCACAACTTGTTTGCAAGTAGGTTTTATATACTATATAGGTACGATAAATATAAATAAATTGTAGGTATAGCTGGTTGACAACAAACAATGTTTATTAGTGTTCATCATTTTTTTAGAGGTACGTACTTACTTAGGTAATACACAATATTTTTAATTGTGTCCGTCATATATTTAATTATTTTAAGATTTTTTATATCAGATCCCGTCACTAAATCAATGATCGGTACGAGAGTGCCCCAATCAAGTCAAGCGAAGCAAAAACTGCCGTATCGTCCTTTACTGGAATATACCTTTATATTCTATAGTAGCGACCCGCCCCGGCTTCGCACGGCTGCAATATGCGTGTATTATACATATAAATCTTCCTTAAGAATCACTGTATCTATTAAAAAAACCTCATCAAAATTCGTTGCGTAGTTTTAATGATCTAAGCATACATAGGGTCGGCGGATAGCGACTTTGTTTTATACTATGTAGTGATTATATATTTTAGACCTTTATACAAACAATAAATCAGGCCCTTTAAAATCGTGTGAATTATTCCAATTCTTGCTTGAATATATTGATGTGCAAAATGTTTGTACTGATACGGAATTTAACAGTGTGTCTACTTTTAGGCCTTGAACTTGCCCTCAATTATTAAAATAATGATGAGAGTAGGTACACGTGTCTTATTATTCCACCTCTATATCTACACATATACTATCCGACTGTTTATACAGGCTAGTCTCTGAAATTGCTGGACAGATTTTGACACGAGTTTTATTGGTCGGTAGCTAATATACTAAGGAGTAATATAGGCTAGGTACTTAGAAAAACGCAGATGAACAAAATATTTAAATATCCTTACACGCGAAACAAGAATTCCGCTTAAAAATTGATCATAGACCAAAAATAATCGCAATAATCTGTAGCGAAAAGATAAAGGCAGTCTGTGTTGCGGGTTCTATCCGGATTGAAGCAGATTGGGTCAGCGCTATAGATCATTGAATGAATAACATAACGATAGATAATATTAGTAATTGTTACCATATATTGTAATTATGAAAATAATTAACACGAAATAGACTCCGTTAGTTTTATTGTTTTTTGGAGGTTTGAATTGACAATCATTCTGAGGTTATTCAGGTTTGTTAATTTGTGGGTAAAAATGACTACGGAACGAAAGGGGTCAGGTCCGGTACGAGTTAAGTACCTATTTAAAAACAAAATTTAAAATCTTTGATTAGTCTAGAATTGCCTAAAGACAGTCATAGAACTTATAACATAACTGGTAAAAAGTTGGTGTTATCCTATTATAAATCGGAAAGTGAGTTTGTTTGTTTGTTCCGCTTTCACGCCATAACTACTAAACCGATTGCTTTGAATTTTTGCTGATGTATATTAGTTAGATGTTAAGTTAAAAAAAACTAAGTAAAGAGTAGTTTTTGTAAACACAAACATTTTATTAGCATCTAGTTATAAGAAACTAAAAGAAAGTAAGATTTGAACTAGTAGCTATTAGCATAAACATTTCGCTACCTAGATATAAGGAACATTAAATATTTAATAACATAGAATGTAAGAAAAACAATTCTTGTAATCAAGGTCAAATAAAGGTTTTTTATTTATTTATTTATTATATTAGTTAGAAGTCCGGATTAAATAATAGGGTACTTTTTATCCCTAAAAACTTTGATATTCTCGAGGGAAAACGAAATTATTGGTATAGATGGCGCTGTGTGAATTGGTACCTATATGTCACTTAAGCTACTTTTTATCCTTTTATGACGCGAGCGAAGCCGCGGGTAAAAGCTAGTATTTAATATGTGTACTTATATATATTAAATTTACAATATATCTTGTACTATTTGTGGTATAACAGTTAAATAAATTAAATAATAATAATTTGCAAACTAGCAAAATACAAATATATATCGTAATAAGTGAATTGTGTGTTATAATTTTTAGTATATGGGATATTTTAATCGATAAGTTCCAGGTGTATCAATTAAACCTAATCGATAATGGGTTTTTTATATAGCAATGATAACAATTTAATAATCTTTTACTCATTAAATTTGTACATTATATAATTTTAGGATTTATATATACCTATATAAATGGGGATTAATTTTATAATTATGATGAATATACAGTATAAAAAGCTTATATAATATAATACTATATAATATCCGATATATCGTAAACATATTATTTAGATTATTTAGATAATATAAGTAAGTATTAATTTATTTTTGATAATTTATATTGCATTATTGACCTATGATCATATATACTATTATTATATAGATAATGGTGTCTGGCATAAAAATTGAAAACTATTAAAAAGTAGATATCAGAATGGTAGGTAAATTTCTTTGGCTGCGAAAGACTTGGGCTCTGGCTCGAAGTGCAGGAGTAGGAACGGGGTGGTTTTTAGTCAGTAAGAGTCTGACACTCCCTCCCGCCTCACCTAGGCAGGAGCAGTAATTCGATGATTTTTCTCCCTTAAAAAAAAGAAACGTTATATATAATATTACAAATCTATATATAAAGTACAGCGCAAAAACAACATCTATTGTTTTTTACCTTTAATTAGCAAGTATTGTCGCGAATTGATAAAATATACCTCTAGACCCCAATTGACCTCGCTAATCAGGTTCTTATTTTTAATTATTTACTCATCTATAATGAGAATATAATGTTTGTATATATATTTTTATTTAGACGTTGATCACGTTTTATTCGCTGAATAATTGGGTGAAGTATTGTGGCTAAAAACGTGATTTTTGAGGGTTTTGATTAGGTATATACCTCTATATATTACGATGTTTACATGTATATGTAGGCTGTGTAATGTAGCTGTAGATTCATAATCATAATCATTTATTTATTTGTAACATAGGTGGTATTACATGGATGTTCATAAGTTAATAATAATAATAATAATAATCTTTATTTCAGGTACACATTAACCCATATAAATTTTACACATGAAATAGGCACATAATAATAAATAGAAACAATTTAATAAACAGCAGTATGTAGACTCATCCAATGCTGAGTTAATTTGGAGTCCCATCTGTCAGTGGGTATGTTCAGGATACTGTTGGGACTGGAACGTACACGCCCCCATAGCGAGACGGATCTTTTTCTTAAAACAGCGAAGAAGCCGTCTGTGTGCGCTTCCGTAACGTATTATCAAAACGAAGTCTATAACCGCAGTCGATGACTAATTATATACATGCTCCCAATCATAGGATGTCAATAAATTTCTATTAGCACAGAACATGTCTATCAACCCCTTCTAAAACAAAAACAAATGACATCACAACAATATTATCCATGTTTATTTTCCTTGTAACACATTGCGATTCAAATCGACAATAACAACATGCTACTTATGGTACTCTGGGTAACTAGGTTACTTATTCTGAATAGTACGTACCTAATCAGCAATGGACCTCAACTTGTCATCTTATCACGATTTACGACTGAAAAGCGCTCCTTATCTATATAACATTAGTTGACAATTAGGTTACTATGGTACTATTGTTTTGTCGTAGTAAACTTGTTTACTATTTGTGGTAAAGGGTGCGACTGTTTGCATTTGGAGATGATTTTTGATATGAATGTTCTAGTTTTGTTAAGGTTTTAAATAGAATATAAAGATAAGTTAATTATACAATTAGCCAAGTCATCATCAACTTCAAATTAATTACTTAGAAGTTAATCAATATTAAAACGTATTTGTTCTGTTTAGCACTTTATCACACCCAATTTTATATGTCAGGAACATAACCTAAATGAATGAATTGGAAAACTCATAAAAAAAATATTTTTTTTTAATTCAAAACGTTGTCCCACATTACTGATTTTCTACTGTGTTGTGGGTGCGTTTACAAACATACAAGTTCACATACACAATAACACCCAAACCCGAAACAACAATTTGTAGATCACACAAAGTGTTGTTCCGTGCGGGAATCGAACCCGCGACACATTGCACGGCAGCCGGTTGTCCAGCCACCGCACCAACCGTGCAGTCAATTATTGTTTCCTTAAATGTATTTAACAACTGAATCAGGAAATCTGGTCCAAATTAAAAGAAATATAATAAATGATCTGCGACTTAGGTTACAAAAAATGACGCCTCTTATTAAACTTATAAAGGAAAAAGCTGAATAAAATCAAATAAAATATAGTTATTCACAAATCCCAATCACAAAATTCACAAATCCCAATTACAACTTCAAAAAATCTCCCCACGAATTGCACAATGACCTGATTATTACAAAAGATGCATTTTCTTGACCTGCTTTTGGTCCTGGTACATACCAGGTCACATGGTGATTATAGTACATAGTCAATTACGTCACGCGACCCTTCGTATGTCAAATATAACCTATATTGGTCTAAATAAACATTAATGCCCTATTTTAACAAGTAGCTTTTTATCAAAATAATAATTATTGCTGTTTATTATTTGATTGTAATGAATTATTGTTTTAGATAATGTTATTGTTTTGTTACGACATAGGGTCCCATTAGTTCGGTTATCGTATGGTATTGTGTTGTAATAAATTGATTAGTATTTTTTTTTTGTTTATTTCTCTTTTGTATTGCATTTTATGATTAGTGATGTCGAAGTTTTTGATTGGGTATCTTTTTATTGGTATTTTGTGAAATTTTTTATATTTTTATTTAGTTCTGCAATGTCTTTGATTTGTTTACTTAATTAAAAGCAAGAATTGTAGTGTAGTTTAGAAAAAATTGATATCAACAAGCATTTATTTTCAATTTCCTTACCTAGAGCGTTCTATCTTCTAGATTGTTATTCAAAATCAAAGTCTAAGTATTTATTTCAATTAAACTATAATTTGGTACTCTTGAAACGTTAACAAATTTAAAACATATACTCAAGCAATAGTCTACTCAAGCAGATAAACATAGAGGAAAGAAGAGAAATATAGGTGAGTCTTAATAACTGGAGTACATTGTTCAATGTCAGTGAAGCTAGCTGAAGCTAGGTGCTCATCCCAAAATGTAGATTCGAATCGAGAAGAGCGAACAAGAAACTCCATTCGTTACTCTTTTTAAAAAAGTATGTTCTACAATGTCTCTGATACATATTCCAATACTGTACGTATATGTGAGAACAATGCAAAGACACGCTTGACATATTATATTAATTACAAAATTTACTAAAAAAGCAATTACCTATAATATTTTATTTCACCAAATTGGAAAAAATTCTACAATAAAAGGTTAAATGAAAGGTATTTTTTCAGTTCGAAATCAAATCAAAGCTGTCCTCGACCAATACCTAAACTCTGTATATTATTGTTCGCAGAAAATCTTAACCGTCTGTATCCTGCTCATCTTATGCCTGGCGATCCTCGTCCGGGAGTCGAACGCACGACCCCCATGGCTAGCTCCTGGAAGCGGTGTGTTCACAGAGTCAGCTGAATGTCATACAGATGTAAGTTGCTAATTAAGACTACACCTATTATTGGAAGCAAGTATAACAGCTCACACATAGGACCCACTTAGTTTTTTAGTCAAATTTCCGTGGTGCTTGGCGACTGGGCTTCACCCAGTTGTACAGTCTCTTCTTTGTGCCTTTAGGCTTAATTCATTCTGTCTCCTGCAGTAATTCACCGAGGAAAGTGGAAATTATAGTTTTTTCTTCTTCTCCTCTTATAATATCTTCTGATTCACTTCGTAGCGGGAACCAAGACAGTTACTCATGTCGCTGGGACGCGCTGGACTTCAATGTTCCGGTGTTTTCATGGTTGTATCTACTGTAGATCCTGGCTTACAGGAGTTGCAGCGGTTTTGGGAGGTTGTGGCGGGCTTGTCCCATTAAAAAAAATTAAGACTACAAACAAAACTTTATTGAAGGCAAAGCGTAGTACTTTTACCCCTCATGCCGTTTAATGTGTTTGTGTTAAATATTCTAGAAATGAATGATTGAAATCAAATCCATGGTTCTAAAGACGTTATTAGGAAGCATTATTTTTTTTAATGGGATAAGCCGGTAAACAAGCACACGGATCACCTGATGGTAAGCAATCGGCATCGCCCATGGAAACGTAGAACACCAGAGGCGTTACAAGTGCGTTACCGGCCTTTTGGGATTAGGAATTTGAGGATTAGGGTAGGTAAGGAGGAGCAGGGTAAACTAAGGTAATTGAGCCTCCGGTAATTTCACTCACACGAAACTTATATCTAAATACTTAATCTTTTTGTCATTACCTACAACAAGTTGGATTGTTGTTACGTATTTTATTTATTGACTGTTTTTACATAATGTAAGAAGAAGAAGCAGAAGATAATTGTAACATGACTAGTAAGAATTGCATTTCTCGTTCCTGTCTTCTAAGATTTTATATATACAATAGGCATGGACATCTGAGTTTGACTGTTCTCTTGCTAGGATTCTATAATCCATGGTTTCAAACTGGCATGAAGTTTCACAGAGTGATCGATTAACTAAAAGAATGAACTCGAACTCAGCGTATTTACCTTCACCTTTACGAAATATTTTATAAATATTATAATATAAAAGTTAAGTAATACTCAAATTATCCACTGTATAATTATGCACTGCACACAAGGAAATACCTCTATAAAAAGCAATCAGATTCGCGATATTATTGGTCATAGGTCGAAAAGAGGGCTGTACACAACCAGATTAGCAACATTTTTTATATGAGTTGGCAAATATTTAATATTTACTTTATATGAAATGAATGTTTTTAGTCGAATACAGATAACTTAAGTTTGTTAAAGGAACTAGGTAATTTTATCCACTGTTTATATTTTGCTTTCAAAATCTTAGAAATGGTTTGTTGATTTTTGCTTCTTTTATAAACAATTTTATTATTAGTTTCTCGTGTTTTTAATTAACATTTTTGATATTCGTAGTCTCGTGGGGTCAAAATTTATTATCAAGTACCACAAGCAGTCATATATGATTGTCATTACGGAAGTCGATGACTTTTGTAGCCTTTTTTTGAGATAGCAAGAAGTTTAGAGAAAGATAGAAGTTATGTTTGTATTTCTTTGTCCACACACATTATGAACCTACATTGCTGTACGTCTAAAAATAGAACTAAAATAAATCATACCTGGTCTTAAAATTGCGATAGTTTAGTGAGTGTGGTAGAGTAATGCTTCGGCACGAATGGGCCGGCTCGACCAGAGTAATACCACGACCGAGCAGAAAACTGATGTGAAGCAACGCTTGCGTTGTGTTTCGTCGTGTGAGTGAGGTTACCGGAGGCCCAGCTCCCTCCCCACTTCCCCAATCTCCCCAATCCCCGAATCCCCAACAATCCTCAAACTCCTAATCCCCAAAAGGCCGGTGACGCACTTGTAACGCCACTGGTGTCCCAGGTGTCCATAGGCGACGCCGATTGCTTACCATCAGGTGATCCGTCTGCTCGTTGCTTATGCCATAAAAAAAGAGTTGAGCGGTATTATGAAATTTACTATGGCCGAATTGTGATCGGCCACTAAGCGTGGGTAGTTTCAAAAAGGCTGATCACTATAAAATTCACTAAAAGAACCTCAAGGTTGTGCTAAAAGCTATTCGATTTCATTTAGGAAAGGCCCAGCTCAAAGCAAGGGTAGGAACGGTGTTATAGTCAGTAATAGCCTGACACTCATGACTCAGGATAATTCATCGGATGATTTCCCCTCCTCAATAAAATGAGTGACATCAAGTATTTGCATTTACTAGATTTGTCGAGATGATAACATAAAGGCACCATCCCATCCTTTATTCAGTATTGGAATTCTTCCAGCCGATGATGATGAAACCTTGTGATAATTTACTCAACCACATTTCTCTTGTTACAGGACGAACTCCTAGATCTATGCCAGAGGTGTGCCAAGCTAACCAAGTCTAAATTGGCGTATCCAGCCTGCTGCTCCACTGACCTTCAAGCCAGGAAATGGTGTTCAGATTACGTGTATTTTGGTAGGGGACAGTATGATTTTTATTAATCTATTTTAGATTTAAGCTAGGTCTAAGCTAGGCTAGGTTAAGATGAATGTTGGCATGACTGACTTTTTGATTACTGGTTGTATGTGAAGCCATTTGTGCATTTAATTAGAGTAGATGCCTTCAGGCAGATCTGCTTTTAATATTGCAGTCTCATTAAGTATTTTTGTTATTAACTTTTGAATCGGACACAGTTTTTGAAAAGTTTTGTAAAATACCTAAATCTCAAAAAAATGTAATAAATTAAAATGTTATTGACTGCCTCGTTGGCCGAGTGGTCGCAAGTGCGACTGCCGGGCAAGGGGTCTTGGGTTCGATTCTCGGGTTGGGCAAAGTATTACTGGGTTTTTAAAAATCTCAGTGGTAGCACGGAGTCTGGAGATGTGCCCGGTATATGGCAATAGGCTCACCCCCTATTACATGGGACGCATAACATAAATAGTGAAAAGTGGGTGTTACATTGTACAGTGGCATTAAGTGCTGAAATGTGCACCTCTGCCTACGCCTTCGGGGGTAAAAAGGCGTGATGTGGTGTTATGTTATTTTTGTGTAAGTTATAATTTCATTAACCTTTTTTGTTTCATTAAATGAATTTCATATTTGAAATGTTTAGTAAATCAGTAACTGTATTGTAAACTTTTCAATCTTTGTGTGTATATTTTCAAAATAATGGCATCATTAAAACCGTGACAGTCATACCTAATATTTTTTATAAAAAATGGAAGTATGTATTTTATTTATATTTACATTAAAATGTAGTTATTTTATAACGAAAAAACTGTACATAATTATAATATTTAAGTTAATTTTAAGATAAAGCAATTAAAAAAAATTCTAATGTTAATTAATTATAAAACAGATAGCTATGTCAAATTTTGAAAACAAAGTTATTTTAATAACAGTGTTATTAATCTTCAAGTCAAAGTCAAAGTATTTATTTGAAATATTTCATATACAGATTTTTATTAATACATAAAAGAAACACAGTTTTATTTAGTGAATTTTACTAGGTTTTATTCAATATTTTAAATAAAGATGAATTATTAAATTTAATTCAATTTCCCGTCAATATGTAATTAGTTTTGATAAATAAGATTACATATGTATATAGCTAAAGCATGTACTATGTTATTCAATAACTCAAGAAATGCTAATTATTTTGTTATTTATCAATATCCGTGTGGTCACTTCACGAAACACCAATTAACCTTAACTAAGATTAGAGTAATGACCAGTCGTGGGAACCGTGATTAATTTCAAATCATGTGATAGGAATTTCAATTTAAATAAACAAAATACATTTTTGAAATAATTTATTCACAAAATTATATTTCAAATTATGAATAATACGTTGTGAAATTGTTATTTTTTGTATTGTAATCTTAAATTAATGTAAAAGGATGCATTTTATAAATTAATAGAAAAAATTGAAACAAACTAATTTGTTTCCGATATTGAACTGTGATAATAATTTTTTGTAAATATTTTCTTAATAAAAAGATTTTGTAAATATAGAATATATTTCTGTAAATTTTATGAATTAATTGATTTTGTAAAGGAGAAGAATAAAGTCGAGTCTAAATCTGATTTTAATGTGTTGTTTCATTAAGTTCTCGTTGTATTATTTTTTAAGAGTTGTTAGGTAGGTACTATAAAACATTTTCGGTGTTGTGGTGGCCCGGAGGTTAAGATGCTTGCTTCTTATGCATGCATATATGAGAGTGCGGGTTTGAAACCTACCAACGGCAAGTGCTAATGTGACCTTTCCTGAGTTATATGTATGTCCTTTCTAAGATTATTTAGACACCACTGACAAACGGTGAAGGAAAACATCGTAAGGAAACTTGGACTTCTCCAACTCGAAATGAGCAAGCGTGGTGATTAATGCTCAAACTTTCTAAGTGTAAGAAGAGGAGGCCGCAGGCCCAATTACCCCTCTCCCTATTCGCCGTCTCCCGGATTCCCGAATCCTCCACAATATTCAAATTCCCAATTCCCAAAAGACCGGTAACGTACTTGAAACGCCTTGGTGTTTCGAGTGTCCATGGGCGGCGCCGATTGCTCACCATCAGGTGATCCGTCTGCTCGTTTACTGGCTTATGCTATAAAAAAAGGCTTTCCTCAGCAGTGGGCACAGGCTGTAGATGTTGTATCTATAATAACTAGAGTACACAGCCGTCCTCTGTTATATGAAAATAGTCCAATTAGTTTCACCCTCCTTATTATACAATCCTAACACCTTTGTGGAGTAAAAGATGTTACTTAACCGACTTCAAAAAGAAGGTTTTTAAGTTTGACCTGTATGTATGTTTGTGTGCAATTATGTCGCGATTGACTGAACCGATTTCGATGCGGTTTTGAGAAAAAAGTTTGTTACCCTCAGAAGAAGGTTTGATGAGACTATAATTAGTATAGAATAATTAGTCAGTTAATGTCGACTTCAAAAAAGAGGGGGTTGTAGTCGGTTTTTTTAAACATTGTTTATTAGCTGACTGCCTCGATGGCCGAGTGGTCGCAAATGCGACTGCCGGGCAAGTATTACTGGGTTTTTAAAAAAAAATCTCAGTAGTAGTACGGAGTCTGGAATTGTGCTCGGTATATGGCAATAGGCTCACCCCTATTACATGGGACTCATAACAAAAATAGTTAAAGTGGGTGTTATATTGTACAGTTGCATAATGTACACCTCCGCCTTCCGAATTCATCAGAATCAATTCAGTGCCTAAGTGAGATTTATTGTCAAATGATTTTATCGTGGTTTCAAAAATAATAATCCCGCAGGTATTTTATCAGTAATTCCCGTTCCTGTGAGGTTTTAGTGATATAAACTATTCTATCGACTGTTGTTGTACCGAATCACTCTAAAATAAGTTCAGTGGTTGACCATTTCCTAGGTCTCAAACTATCGTTTAACCGCATTTAAGTCAAAAAGATTCGTTGATTTTAGATTCAATAAACTCTTATATTTTTATACCCTATTTTATCCTCCTAGGAGTGGTATTTATCAAAATTCTTTCTTAGGCGATGCCTACGTCATAGTATCTTTATGCATGCAAATTCTCATAGCCCGATCAATTTAAAATTGACAGATTGCATACAATCTTTTATCCCCTATGTTATCCCCTTGGGGGTGGAATTGATCAAAATCTTTTCTTAGCGGATGCCTACGTCATAACATCTACCTGCATGCTAAATTTCAACCCGATCGGTGTAAAACTAACAAAGGTTCATGCAATCTTTTATTCCCTATTTTACCCCTTTGGGGGTGGGAATTACCAAAATCCTTTCTTAGTAGATGTCTAGGTCAAAAATGTACTTACATGCCAAATTTCAGCCCGATTCCTCCAGTGGTTTGGGCTGTGCGTTGATAGATCACTATGTCAGTCAAGACTATCAGAAGATTATTTTGTAAATTTCGTTCACCAAAATATCATCCCAAGTAATTGCGACTAGATACTGTAGGTAGTATTTTATGGGTAGTCTAAAGAAATTAAACAACAATATAAAAATCCATAAATTAATTTAATAACACTATTCGACATATTATAACAAGTTTGTATGTACAAAACCTCATCTAATACCTTTAATATATTGTTTCTATACGTTGCAGGGACTAGGCGGAATTATCTCATTTAAAGTTGTTCTACATTGGAAAATAAATTACAATGTCTTAATTTTAAGATTTAATTTTAAAAACTAAACAATCCATTTTCATTGCTACTAAAAAAAGAAAAATATTACAAATCTATACAGCTCAAAATCGTTAAATTATGAAATGAATTCCGCCCTGGTCCTTCCACTCCGCTAGAGTGCATCTCTAGTATTTCTTTTAATTTATTTTACTTAGAAAAAATACAAAAAATATCAGCGTATAATACAAACTACAGTATTTTTTCAATTCGGAAAAACATTTTTTTTACCGAACTGAAAAAAATGGCCGCTGACATTTTGTGATTTTTTCTCCCTGTTTATATTTACATTAGTACAACAGTTTAACTTATTTATTTACGATTTTTTTAGTCTCACAAATACCTATTTATTTAATCACGATTGTAGAGCGGTTAAAACTTAAGATAAAAGCTGTAGAGGCGCCATTTTGTAAAAAGAAACGGAAAATGTTTAGTATCGGAACCAGTACAGATTAAATTGAGACTATTATCACATTTACATTAACATTGTTATAAAAGCGACGTTAAAATTAAACATTAATTAAAAAATATTAAACGTCACAAAACGTAACCTATTACAAAAGTTTTTATTCGTTGTAATAATAAATCGTACAAAAATCGGTGAGAGAAAAATAAAAGTAAAAAAATAAATGCCGATTGTGTATGGTTTGTCCGTTCTAAACATACTGTGAACACATCTATTCGATCGTGCAACGTTTGCACGATTGCACAATGTATTTTTTGTGCAATACACTCCCTAATTCATCTATCTTTGGGTAGTCTTAGGTCTTCCGACTACTATTTTACACGATAAATATAATTTACACTAAAATTTATAAAGATACGGTTTTAGATAAAAATCAACTAATCTTTGTAGACATTCCCGCTTGGACGGATATTAAAATCTCTATGTGTCGTCAACCTACATGAAGCCTTGCTGTGCTGAACGTCCATCTTATAGCTCAAATATAAAACCAATATCATCAATCTATAAAACAACTATCCCAACCAATTAAATTTGAGCTATCAAACAGACATGACTATTTTCATTACTGCATTTTCTGATAATAATAATAATAATACAAATTAGAAATTATACTAAACTGGGTAGATTTTATAGAATAAATAGACTTCTTAACCATGAAATGTGAGTAATTTTTTTCGTATTAACTGAATACCCTGTTGAAACAAAAGGGGGAATATCTTACAATAGAAATACATTCAAGTAACTGACGAAGGCATACATTCGTAAGTTTAATTTTTATTTACCATTATAAAGTAATTAATGGAATAATAATTAACGATCAAACAATTATCAATCGATTAATTTATTTTACGGAAATTTTGATTGATGCGTGCATAATACCAGAATGATATGTTATTTTAAATCAGAGTACAGTACCTATAATGAGTCTTATAAATATTTTGAATGAGATGATTTCAGTTCATGTGGCGTTGTTATCAATGTATATCATTTTTTTACACTTACAATCCAATTGATTGTTTCGGAAATGTTTTTATTCGTTGTAATAATAAAACGTTGGACTGTCTCGTTGGCCGAATGATCGCAAGTGCAACTGCCGAGAAATATGTCTCGGGTTCGATTTTCGGGTCGGGCAAAGTATTACTGGGTTTTTATAAAAATTCTCAATAGTAGCACGAAGTCTAGAATTGTGTCCGTTATATAGCAATTGGCTTACTCCCTATTACATGGGACTCATAACATAAATAGGGTAGGTGTTACATTGTACAATGTAACTAACACCTATGCTACTCTTTCGAGTTTAAAGTCGTAATGTCATGTTATGTAATAAATCGTACAAAAATTGGTAAGAGAAAAATAAAACTAATTCAAATAATTTCAATTCACGTGCCGCTGTTATCAATGCATATATCATAAGTTTAAACACTTATAATCCAATGTATTATTTCGGAAATGATGCATAAAATAAGATAATATTTGGCATACATTTATCGGAAAACTGATTTAGATTATTATTAAAAGTACACGTGTATTGTTCATTACGACATACAAACAAGTTGTTTAGAAATTAGAAATTCCTATTATTATAAAGTTCAAGCTTCGTCAGTTCCTTGAATTTGTTTAAAAAATTTAGAAAGATTTCTGTAATCATTTTAATACAGAAGATTCAATGTTATCAATTCATTTTATGATTTCTATTTTTAGAGATAAATAAAAAAGAAAAAGAATAAATGAAATATTTTCGAGAGTCGACCTAAAATATAAACTCATTAAGCACAAATTTCATTGTAAAATGAGAATCGAATCCTTTGTTAATTACATTTATAAGTATAAGAAATCTATTTTTATTTACATTTTTACGACAACTTTCTAAAATGTACAAATACAGGATAATTTTCAATAAACAATTGAATTTTTTTAAACTAATCACTTGGTTGTCGATAATTTAAAATTTAATCAATTTAATTTAATCAAATCACAATTTTATTTAATTTAAATATAAATAGAAAAAATGCAACAAAATTAATGACAAGTCAACAATTTAAATTACTTATTACAAATAATACACTATAATCGTCAAACATTATGCATATAAAAGTTAGTTAACTGGATTCCTCGACAAAAAAAAATATCAGAATTACTACTTTAATAAAAGTTAATATTGCAAATTAAAATAGTAATTTAGATAATACATTTGATACACTTATTACAATTCTCAAAAAAAATATTAAAAAAAAAACAAGAAAAATTAAACAAACTAAAAAAAAACATTTGAAACATAATTATTGTTTGACAACCAAGTCGTATCAGAGCATCTCTTCGTTTTGTTTATCATAAATTTCCTGTAATTTCTGTTGCTCTTTGACTTTCTTCATTTGAGCGTAAATTGATGCTGCTTTGTAATTAATAGGCCCATAATCTTTCATGTCAGCGTCGGCATAAATAAATTGGTCTTCTGGTCTGAACGGCTGAGAAAAATAAAAGAATAACGTTAGATTTTTGTTATTAAGAAAAAATAATAATACATAGATAAAAAATATCAAATACAATGGTAATATGTGTGAAGTGCGAAGCGTGTTCATGTTAATTAATTAAAAAGTTTTTAAAATTATTAGTGCTAAAACTTTATTAAAAAATAAATAGGCAACGATTAGTTTATGAAACCAAAATTTATTTAATGTTTTTTTTTTGTGTAAGAAGCGATGAAATGGAAATCCAAAGCGTGTAAATTTAATCCGAAATGAATTTTGAAAAATTATTACCTTTGACTTTTTAAAATATGTACGTGTCACTCTTGGAAAAGCGTTCCTAGAAGAAAATACAAAACCGTCACAACATTGCGAGTACATGCTACTCGGGACCTTATACATTTACTTACATAAAGTTCAAAATAACATCAATTTTGTATAAAAAAAGAAAAACACTGCCTCGTTGGTAGAGTGGTCAAGGGGTCAAAGTATTACTGGGTTTTTCTCAGTAGTAGCGAAGTCTAGAATTGTGCCCGGTATATGGCAATAGGCTCACCCCCTATTACATGGGACTCATAATATAAATAGTGGAAAGTGGACATTAAATTGTTCCAATTAGCATTAAGTGCCGTAGTGTGCATCTCTGCCTACCCTTTCGTGGATAAAAGGCGTGATATTATATTATGTTAAAAAAGAACTTATTCTTTTTTTTAAATGTTGCCCCACACTAGGATTTTCTCCTATGTCGTGGGGGCGTTTATAAACATACAAGTTCACATACATATGACATCAAGACCCGAAACAACAATTTGTGGATCATAAGTTGGTGCATGCGGGAATCGGACCCGTTACACGTTGCGCGATAACTAGATACTCAACCACCGCGCCAATCGAGCAGTCATTTTAATGCAGAATGGCAGAATTACATTTCAATTAAAACAAATATGTTAAAAATAATTAAATATGCGAATGAATTAATTTCATGAATTATTGCTTATGCATGTAAATAAATGTATGAGGAAATAATCGACAATTTAGGCAATTTTATTATTTTAGGCTTTTTTGTGGTGGAACGGAAAATTCATGCTGTGAAAGCAGGTAAAATTCCACTTAGGCACATATTACCATTAATATTGATTTCAGAATTTATGGTCTTCAATTGAAAAAAAAAGTAAACACTATTTTTTTAAAGATTTTAACTTTAAAAAAAATTATGACTTCATTTATATTTACAAGGATGACAAAAAAATATCTAATGTAAAATATAAATTCAGAACTTTAATCTAACAAAATACGAAAGTGAATTTGATAAGTTTAAAGGCTAATTTTTTAACTGATTTAATCGAAATTGAATCTATTAATACGACGTGCCTTTTCAAATCAGCCTTTAGACTTAACACCATGAGAATCATTAGAACTCACCTCTCAGACATCAATCTCATTAAATTTCAGAGTTGCATAGTCACTCCTAGGCTGCGCGTGACCTTTCCTCTGAGCACTAGACGTATTCTTATAACTAGAGTTAGTATCTTTGTTAGCACTATCTGAACCTACTGTATACGTATCATACAAATGTCTATTAGAATTGACAGTGTTCTTAAACTTCATATTATGGTTACCTAAGGCTAAATCAGCATACACTAACTTTTTTTGTTTAGGCTTATCATCCTTTGGACCCGAATAATTCGAGGTAAAATTCTCCGGACCCAAATTTCTCGTTGAATTTGATATGTAGTTGCCTTTTAGTAACTGCAAGTATGATTTCCTTTCTGATTCATTATATTCTGGCTCAGGGTAATCTGGTTTTTGATAATTGTCGTACACCCCGACACAGGAGAGTTTTTCTCTTAAACTTTCAGATTTTTTCAAACGATTCAGTTTCTGACTATTCTTTTCTCTCGTCCTGTTTAATGTTTTTGTGTAGTACTGTGCTTCTGATGGCTGGTAGATTAAAGGCCCTATCGTGTTATTGTAAGACCTCTCCTGATCAACAGGGATTCTTTTATCGACCCTTATTGGTTGAAAATAACAAAAGCTATGATGTTTTTGAAGTGGTATTTGAAAATTTTTCTTGTTCTTCCCTTTGTTGCTTAAATTTGTGAAGTGATTACGTTTTTGCATGTACTGTTGTTGGAGTATGTTAGTATTCTGAAAAGGAAATTAGTTTGTTAGGGATTAGAACACACACGTTAGCCAGAAGGAATATAAAATAGAAAATGAAACGTAACAAGCGTTATACCTGACCGTTATCGCTGTCGATTGTTAGAGAGCTTTGCACTGAATGACTACGTTTTACAACTGATCGCTTTGGGATCGGTTTCTCAGTTAGCTTTGGTATTTGTAGAGTTTTATTTGGTGATATGACTTGTTTCTTTGGTAATCCAACTTTGTTGATACCCTCATCGTTTAATTGCCTCACCACCGACCTTACTAACGAAGTAGATGGCAGTGTTCCAGATAGATTTCTTTTAGGAGTAGCTCCTATAATATTTGGCTTAGAAATATCAGCCTTCGCTTCATCAGAATCTTTTTCTTCATCACTGTCATCTTGGTCATCCTGTTCAGACTTTAGGATTTCGAATTTCATTTTGGATATATCTTCAGCAGATTTTGTAGGACGCACTGGAGCATCAATTGTATCAATTGATTTTGAAAACTTTGTATTTATCAAAGGCATAGAAAGATTGACATAAACATGATCTGTTTTAGAAGGTGATTTTAATGGAGATATTTTAGTACGTGGAGCTGGTACTGGACGGTTTAAAGAAGTAGTAGACTGACTTAAATCAGGTTCTTCATAAACTTGTATAGAATCTGTCAGATTCTCAAACTGTTCTACTCCAGTTATGTTAGATTTAACTTTGAGCAAAGATGGACAGTTAACATAAATGGAATCTTCAGTAACAGGAGTTGGGTTTTCATTCTTATTATTGTTGTTTATTTCATTGAAATTCTCTCCATATTCCGTATTAGGGTAGAATCTTTCAATATTCCTTTTTCTCACAACTCTCATAGATTGGAACTGAGGTGATTTTCTTTGGACTCTTGTGTTTAGTGAGGAGAATTTTCTCTTATCACCTTCAGGAATTTCTTCGTCTATTGTTGGGAATTGTTTTAAAAATGAAGTTTGCATTGGAGGTAGATATGGATTGAGTAATACTGTCTGATGTAATGGATACATTTGTTGTATGGGAGATAACACTGGTATGCCGTAAGAATATTGTGAGTTTGAAGCCATAGGGTATCCTATAGCGTTTTGAACGAATGGTGGGCAAACCAGTCTTGGTGTGAACGATGGGTTTGTAGTCAGTTGTTTTTGTAAGGCTTCTATTCCTTTTGAAGTTTTAGAATTCGTTTCAATTACTCGCGGTTGTATCGCCTGTACAGGCTTTACATGCAAATTAATAAAACATGAAACAAAAGAAGAAACAAAATGCAAATTATAATTAAAGCAAAACAACACACAATTAATTGTAACTTTGTAAGTATTGGTAGTTGAATGAGTTTTGTGAGGTAGTCTTTCAGTAATATGATGCTTTATTTATTATGATATGTATAATAAATATAATTTAATTGGATTTATTGATATTTTTTTAAGTTAAACATTAAAATTCTAATTGGTAATTCGCTGATATGTAGTAGGAAGTACCTAAGTGCAAAATTTCAAGTTCATATTACAACATTTGAATTCCATAATTCATTATTTTGATGTCTCAAAAGTGCTTGTTCTTTGAAACATCAAAGTTTTTCGTATATGCATAGATTACTGAAAGACTAATAATTATCTAGCTTTAATTCATTGCCATTCTTATTATCATTTTTCTACGTAAAATAAATAACTACCTTATTAGGAGGTTGTTGAAGTCCATGGAACGGCAGGTTCTCGTAGAGGCCTGGGTTGTCCGTTCCAAGGTTGCCGTTTGCTGCATTATCTACGCCATTCGAAGGTGGGCCTGTGAGAAATAGTAACACATCAGTATAATGAATTCGGTTGAGAATTCTCTGTGATTTGCTATATTATTGGGATTTATGACTTCTTTATGATGAACTTGAATTTTATTAACTTCGTATGTAGTCAAACCCGACTGAGATGGAGGACCTTGAAAGATGCCCTCTGTCTTATCAAAGGGTCATAGGAATTTGGGCTTTAAATCACTTTTAGCTTTCTTAACTTACGAACTGTTTGCTAATTCTTTCTTGTGTCTTTGAAAATAAAGACGAAAATCCACAGACACACAACAAACAAGCAAGCATGCTCTACTTACTGTCACCTGGCTTTTTCCGTTTTCTCGTTGTCTTCGGTTCTTCATCAGTAAATGGCTTAACTTTAGCACTAGTCGCGACTATTTTATCAGGTCTTTTGAACGACACAACTAAAAACATGCGAACATTAAAAATAGCGCAAAAATAAGCATAAAGCGTAAAACGTGCTAAAAGCAGAAGCTGTGGAAGATTGTCAATTTGGATTCATATCAAATATATTGGTCATCAATTGAAAATCAACAACAGTAGTCTAACGTATTTCAAGATAGTAAAATTCTCATTTCAATACCGACAACCAAAATATTTTTGATTTAGGTCGAGATAGACAGGTGTCGATTAAGATGAACATAATAATAATAGATTTGATGAAGAACAGGGATAAAATATGTAAGTCAGAATCTGTAAGTAATGCCAAAGTCGATGTGAAAGAAACTACAAAACTACATTTGGTATAATATGAAGAAAATATTACACTTATGTCTGTATATCTTAACCTTTTATTGTAAAAGATTTGAAAAAGATAATTACGGTGGAACTAAAACTATTAACATGCTTGAGCAATGTAATGTTAAAAGCATAGGTTGTTGAAATGAAGAAGATTTTGAATGTTTTAGAGATTACAGTGTAGTGTTCGGTGATCATGTGTGAGGCAATAATGCAAACAAAAGTGTAAAAGGCGTTGGAAACAAGTAAAAAAGAGAAAGAAGGTATAATTAAAGATATTTGTCCGATTGGACAAAATCAAAGAAGGAATTTGATGTCATTGAATAAGATAAAAGGTAATGTTAATGTCTTCATTTTGTTTACTAAGATCGAATTCTCGGTTATCTTTACCAAGTAGGAGAGAACTATTAATTTACTAAAATATGTTTGTATCATAATAAGAAATCAGATGTTTGTTAGAGTGCGTAGAGAGGATTTTTGTTACAACCCAGATAATTCTACAGTATTGCCTCATGGACCATCACCGTATCAAATATCTTGAAGACAACTACCTCCTTCAGTGACAATTATATTGGGTTTCTCATTTTGAAACAGTGATTTCAGTCGACTCTTTTGTACCAGATATCCCGGTCTATTCATATTGACTAGTGACATTGCTCTTTTATTGCTTTTATTTATCTTTTTATATTTTCCACTATCGTCATCAGAATCTTCATTCTTTCGTCTGAGATTTTTGAAAATACCTGATACAACGTTCTGCCTTGGTTTCCCATTTTTTTTCGAATATTCTACTTTAGGGGGCGATTTATCTTCAGTCTTATTTCTTTCCAACAGTCCTAAGTTAGATTCTTCATTGGCTGCTTGTAATCTTGCTTGATTCTTAGGACTTAGAGTATGATTGGAATTCACATGGACTAATACTCCTGGCTTCAAAGGCCATTTGCTTGGTGTCACGACAGTTTGCGCTTTATTGCCATCAACTTTGGGTTCTGTTTTCGGTGTTTGTAGCTCTGTTTCTTGGTTCGTTTCTGTTTGTGTCGTGTTTTCTGGCGTTGCTTGGTTCTCCTCAATTTTGCTCATTTCTAAGTTATGTGGGTAGCTTTGAGAGTCGACTAGTCTTGTTCGGTCTGATGTTTTTGGACTGAACGATAGATTTAGACGAGGTGAAAGAGCAGGTAAAGCTTGCGATATAATTGACTGTGCGATCGACACTTCATTGATACAGCTACCGTCAGGACTGAATTTGAAAATAAAAACAATGATTATGTACTACATGCAGAGGTTTGTGTATAAGACATGTTATAAGAAAACGTATGTATGTAAATGTATTTTAAGTTAATAAAATTAAAATATTGTTAGCGTTTACCTAAACGAAAATGTTGTTGATCTAATCCTATCTTACGGAAATTATAATAAGAATTAGATGAAACTATGTAAATATAATCAACATAGATAACCTACATAAAACGTTAAAATACATACAATAAAATAAATACAACATAATATGTGAAAAATAAATACAAAGAAGAATGCTTTCAAAGTGTCAAATCATGCATCACTCAATTTAAATAAATACTTGTACAAAATTTTTGACAATTTCTTCCGATACTACTGAATATAATAAGTATTCTACTGTGGTCACACTTTACGCCAAAATCGAACTTAAAAAAAATAGCCAAATAACAGCGTTTAAATAATAAGAAAGCACTCCTCCAACTAAAGTGGATTTTTTCAAAATATTATTAATTTATATTTTTTAGCATTTTTTTTGTCAAAAATGTACCTGAAGTATTAATTGTGGTCAATCTGAGAACGTCCGGGGTTAGTGCGGTTAGGAACCTACACATTAATAATTATTAATAGTACACAATAATAATGATAATAAATATATTTTTGAAAACCAGTGTTATTCTGTCAAGAGTTAGAACATGCTGCTAATTGTTTTTTTTTC
The DNA here is from genome assembly GCA_038387885.1 of Spodoptera picta. Lineage (NCBI taxonomy): Eukaryota > Metazoa > Arthropoda > Insecta > Lepidoptera > Noctuidae > Spodoptera > Spodoptera picta. The sequence goes on along the minus strand of JAZHFQ010000782.1, from coordinate 3,564,432 downwards.
TAATTTTTCAAGCCCAACTGTATCGCTAAAATGTCAATGAATTTTTATTTATTGATTTGACAATACGAAATAAGTATACACTTGCCAATCGAAATGATTGGCACTCTTATAAATAGACAATACTCAAAAGCTAATATAAATAATTTTTTCGGCAAAAATGTTGACAATGTTTGCAGTCAAATCATTAAATAGATGAATTAAAATTATCAAGACATTTTAGCTCAAGACTTTTAAACCAAAACTATCAGCCGTTGGTCCAAGCACAATTATATTATAGCAGTTCACTCAAACTCAAACTCAGTGACCTTGAGCACGTCGGTGACCTTCTAATGATAAGGTCTCGTCATTGGCATAACTAGTGGTGACCTTGAGGGGGGCATGGATAACGTATGCCATGAATCTGCTCGGACCAATGGCGTAGCTGCAAAATTGTATAATCATTTACTACAAAAGAAAATATGTTGGCACTTTTATTTTATTTCTTGTGTTATTATTATTGCAATATATATATATATAAAATAAATGTGTTCATAAAATAAAATATTCTTTTAGAAGTGTGATTAAAAATTAAAATAAATAATAGTTAAAAATGATTTCAATTTGATAGACAACTAAGGTTTCTATGGCTATTTTTGGATTTTAGATAAACATTCCTTTTTAGGACTGGTTCTACACTTTCAGGATTATTTTTCTATTAAAATAAAAGGTATTTTCTATTGTTAGAAAGTTTTCGGCTAAGTATAATGTTATTTTTGAAATGAACAAAAAACAGCTAGTGTTGTGAAAAAAGAAAATAATGAACGAAAAATAAAACTTTCTAACAATACCTAAAATCGAAAAATAAATCTATAAAGACGCATAAAGTAACTAATACTAGACATTCTAAAGAGACAAAAAAATATAAAAAAATGAAGAAAAAAAACTTACTTCTCGCGCTCCTCTAATTCAACCGGATTATTGTCTATATGTTTGTATGTTAGTTGACGATGTGTGTTTAGTAGCAGCATCCGGGAAAGATAGGATGAAGAAAAAAATAAGAGTTAGTTCTCGCAAAACAAAAAAAATAACTAACGAATAATCGCAAAAATATGAGTAACGTTATGTTTTATGAAAATGACACAACTAGTCTTAATGAGAATAATAATATAATCGAAGATACTTTACAAATGATTAACATTGAAAAAGTAATGAGATAAAAAACATTGATCTTTTGTTGAAATGATAATCAAAAAACAGACACTGAATTAGTTACTCAACATTTAGAATTAAGACAAAATGTAAAAGGCAACACTAAAAATAAAATCAAGCAAAATGTCGTCAGTCCATATGACACGTTGGCATATTGTAAGAATGAAATAATCAAAACTAATGGAATGTTAATAATTAACAATTTACAAAACAAAATTGAATCATAAGGTGGCTTTTATAATGAATAGATTGTTACAGCGGCGAGTGACGAAAATGTAGATCAGCCACTGATCATATTGAATAATATTACAGTTCATGATGACAATATCGTAAGAAAAGTTACTTTATCATCAAAATATAATGATTATGATACACTATTTAAAGATTTACGTGCAAATTATTTAAATATAATTTCGACGCTTGATACAACTTGCCACATAGACCGACACTAGCAAAATTTTGATGGACTTACATTTGGACTTGGCCCTCATACGCCGGCAGATGCAGATGATAATGATGCAGAGGATGACCGTGATCACCAAAATGGCGAGAGCAATCCCTCCAATGAGAAACATCTTTTGCTGGTCACGCCACCATACCTTATTACCTAGAGAAAACCAGAAAGAAGGTCAGACTTCGAAAGATATTTTTAAAAGGATGATGACATAGTCAAAAATAAATCTATTCGAGCGCATAAAAATATGTTACTGAACATAGATTTCGTTTTTCGTTTCGTAGAGTAATCCGATACAAAATTAATAGGTATGGTACCGTTTTTGAAATTTTGAAAACGTTTGGTATTTGACTAGTTGTCATCATCCCTAATTATAGTAGTAAAGGCTTTTACGATTTCAAACTCTGTTTATTTTTTGCTCCAATTAATTTGCCCTTAAGCAGTTATTGTTGTTGCACTTCATATTCACTTTCAAAATAATTGTTAATTTGTGCAAAAGAGCCGAAAATATTTTTGCTTTTTGTATTGTGCGAGATAAGCCAATGCGTTTTTTTTTAATTATAGTTACTGAAGCATCAAATGCTTTATACTTCTTTTAGATATCAAAAAGGCAGTAGATATTATGAATACCGATGTTCTTGACTTCCAATTTACCAAACTTACCGAAGCTTTCCAAGTTGGCTGTAAACCAGAATAATTTGTTTACTACACTGTTATAATTATATTAATAGAGACCAATTGGATAATTAATTACAATATATACAAATATTTGGTAACTTCAAATTATAAATACAGTTTCATTTTGGTTAGATACTTAAACATTTTTCTTGCCAAAGACTTGCCCATATCTGTCATTCCTCGAATGGGTATTCAGAAGTGTACAAAGAGCTCATGCACTTTTGAATGTTCACTTCAGTCCACTAAACATTAGTCACATTTCTAAATTACAATTCTAAAATCCATTCTTTGGACAGAATTGTAAAAACCCAATATGTTTTTGCTCACAATTTTAACAAGCCTATGTAACACTTACTGCTAGCATTTAGAAAATTCAATTCCTATACATTTTAAATAAGACACTCACCCATGACGTCTCGTTCACAAGGTCGTGACATTCCAACGGAGTTGTTGGCATAGCACAGGTACGTCCTGTACACATCCACGCTGGTACTCAGCCTTAAGAAGCTCTGAGCTCCTTGCTGCCAAATCTTCTCGTCTGTCAGGCTGTCGTTGTCATTTTTAAGCTTCCAGAAGAATGATACCTGAGAGAAAAATAAATTATTGAAATTCCACTTCTTATTTCGTTTTTAAATGTGTGTGAAAGTGTTATGTTTTATATTTACCGTTGAAGGATTGGCATGTGCTGTACAGACCAATACTTGAACTCCATCAATCTCAGATTGTTTAATGCCACATTCAGGAACATCTGAAAGTGTATAAAATTGCTAATTAGCAAGTTACTTTTACCATACTTTGGGTTGGACCTAACATGTTACCCTGTGGTACACTTTAAACTTATTTATAGTAAATCGGAGAAACAAAGCTTAAACAATATAATAATATTAATGGAATATTAATCAGACTTCATTTTAAATAACATTTTATAAATACACTACAAGTATTCAATGTCAAAACATAAAAAATCATTTGATTAACAGTATCAAAAGCACAAGTCATAGAAATTTTGCTTACACATGACATCAAGGAAAACAGGGGTGCTGACTGATCCGTGTCTATTGTATGCTTCACAGGTGTAGTTCCCTCCATCCTTTCTTTGGACTGGTCCCAACAGTAACGTGTTTGAAGATGAGAGGATCAGGGAATTGTTGCTATTTTCCTTCGCAGATACTTTGCTTGGTTGTTCACGACGCCACGTGTAAGAGGGCATGGGGAAACCTCTGCAAAGTAATATTGAATATTAAGGACGAATTTTAATTATGTATTTAAAATGTTTTCTCAAACAGTAATGTTTACCTTGCAGCGCACACTACTTTCGCTGGGATTTCATTTTCAGTGACTTGTACGACTTCAGGTGTTACAGTTATATTTTCTGGTTCATCTGTAAGTAATAAACATTTCGTGTAAAGAAATTAGATTACACTGATCTAATAAAAATCAACGAATTTTAGACTAGTTTTAGAATTTCATGCATAATAAGACAAAATCTTATATCATGCTCACATTCCACGGCAAATTTTGTGGTACTGTTCACAGGTGGTCCTGCCAGGTTCCTGGAAGATCTGCAGGTGTAGCTGGCAGTATCTGCAGCTCGGTCTAATGCATGCGACGGCCAGGCTGACATGTTCCAGTGCTGTGAAAATACAAAGAGATTTTAAGATGCTGTTCCAGTATTGGTCACGCAGTAAATACCGCAATAATTATTGTAATAGACCAGGTTTGATCAGTAAATCACCAATAGTATGTAATGATGTAGCCAATGGTTAAGGTAATTGATAGATAAATGATATTTTCTTTGAAATTTGAGAATTTAAGTACTAGATTTTTTTTTGTAACTCCGTACACTTTAGAATCTATCGTTATCTCATGATTTTTTGCTCATGATCTTGGTTAATAAAGCCAAAGGCGAAAATAAAAATCTCTTACTAACTATACCTTTTTTGTATCTTCATTATTTATTAGTTTAGGATTAAAGTAGGCTTACCAAAGTAGACTCAGTAGCTTCGAAATCATTCCTATTGACTTGTGGCTCGATCTTCCTCTCCACCACGTAGTATCTGTCCGTCTTCTCCGGGTCTATCACATGACCGTCCTTCAGCCATTGCACGCTGCATAGTGGTGCGCACTCCACCGTACATGATAGGGAAATATTCTGAAAAAGATATTAGTCATAGTAAGCTTAGGTTCTATTGACTGCAATACTTTTCCATATTAACTAATGAGAATTTTAGTAATAAACATATAATTTTATATTCAACTTTCGATTTGAACTATATTCAGTAGTGGACTTATGTGTTGATTAGTGGTCGGGTTTGAAAATCTCATTTAAATATACTAAGAAAGAACATGTCAATAATAACTTACTTGAGATTTATATAATGCGCCGCTGTAGTGGTTCATCGCGTATTTGAAACTTGGTGGAGCTGAAACATGAAATAAAATATAATTAGACACGTTTCCTTTGGGATTGAAGTTGAACTGGATAGGTAAGCAAAAAAAATGTGTGTGTATTTTTGTCTGTAAGTACTCTCATTACACTCACCAAGTACATCAATAGAAGCGTAGGCAGGCTCTCCCCCACCGCCTGCATTAATACCCCAGCAGGAGAAGTTGGTCCTATGGTCCAAGGTCACGGGGTCTATCGTCCAGTTCTGGGACACGATGTCACTTACTGGCCGACCGCCGCGGGTCCAGCGGAATCTGGTGGAAGATGTGGATAAGGTCATAAGCAGAAGTATATAATATGTTTTAAATGTAACAGTACATTTACACAAGTTAAATTATAGATCCAATGTTATACGGGGTTGAGCGTCGTGGATAATCAAAGACGTCGTGCAATTATAGATACATTTTCGGGAAACAATAAGAAAATCTTTAGTACATTTACTAGAAATTGAACCGAAGTTTAATTTGACCACTTAGCCAATAGGCAGACTTTTAAATATCAAAATATGAGTAGACTTTTAAGAATAAAAAGCATTGTCTAATAATATTACAGTATATTTTATAAATATGAGGGCGTAGCCACAGCGCCGTATATTATTTGTTTTGGAACTAGGATGACATCTTGCCACAGAAGTCATCCTGACGGAGCGTCATGTCGAGAAGAATATTTTTTGAACGAGACTACGGTGATGAATGGCGTGCGCGAGACATCTCCGACGAACCGTCAAAGTTCAGCGCTATCTTATAATTTTTCATAAAGTTAGAGTTGGATTAGTGACTCAGTGTTTTATCTTATCATATGCCCAAATACCCACGTATTGGCCGATCCTGATGCAGGCGGGAAAATGTCTATAAATACATTCAATTTAGTTCCATTTAATAACTCAGAACTTTGAAGAGCGTGGGCATTATTATCTCTGTAAGCGTCCATTTGGTTAACTGTGACATTTCCAAATATGTATTTTGCATTATTAAAATTTTATGTGTAAATTTTCCTTGTTATTTCCCCCAGAAACTAGGTAAGGGTTCAGAAGATTCAGGTGAGTCACTGCTCTGTCTGCTGCTTGATCTCTGCCAAATATGTTTCTTAGTCGCCCACTGACGACACCGGCAGGATGAGTAGGCTTTATCTTCTTTAAAGAAGTTAAAGGGTTTCATTAAGGTCTCGTACCTATGAGCTTCAGGTCGTCCTCGCTCCTTGATGCTGCAGCTGAGCACCAAACTCTTGCCTTTCACCACACGCCACGGAGAGTGTGTCATCTTAGCTGGCCCAGGAGGATCTGGAAAGTTAATGGTCATAGTCATTGTAACTTGCGAATAATTATTTGATGTTCATGTTCACATAAAACTGAAAAATGTCAAGTAACTTAGAATCCTGTCAGAAAAAAAAGCGAACATAATGCCACTTAGAAATGATTGAAGTAACTTGCACATTGTGTGTAATGGGTTGTGGTACCAGACTTAACAAAATGACGGATGTCCTTCGTGTCAATGTATGTGTGTTCTGCGTGTAAGTCTACAGTAGCCAGGTGCCGCAGTCGTTGTTTCAAAAGACTGAGTCTGCCTTTTTTTTACAACCTTGGATTTTTTTAAGGGAGGATAATCATCGAATGACTTCTCCCGCCCGGGTGAGGCGCGAGGGAGTGTCAGACTCGTACTGACTAAAAACCACCCCGTTCCTACTCCTGCACTTCGAGCCGGAGTCCCGGCAAACCGTTAAATTCTTCGCGATTTCTAATTGGCATCAGCCCTATTGGGCTCCATCCGTGGACTGGGCCCCATCCGTGGAACTTCCTTGGATACACCCATAAATTAGCCAAAAAATCTTGTTTAAATCTATGCAAGATAATTATTGGACAATCCTTATTGGGTAATACAGAAACACTTTCTTTATGTCAGTTAGAATAAGAAAGTTTACTTACAATTGACTACCAGTTCAGTCTTGGCACTGACGTTGCCCCAACCAGCGTAGTTCTTGCCCTTGCAGGAGTAGTTCCCGTGGAAACTCTTCGTCGTATCTTGGAGTAACAGCATCGAAGGGTCTACTTCGTTGCACAGGTTCTCTGTAAAGTTTAAATTTAGATTATTTAAAATGAACTTAGCTATTTCGGAATAAAGTCTCTTTTATGTGTACTGGTGTTTTTAACATTATGTCATAAGATAAGTTTAACACACAGCGTACACCAGACACAATTTAAAACACTATGTTGCTTACTAATGAGACATTTTTGAAAATTTGAAAATACCCACCTTACTTAGTACATTAAACCCGTGACTACATGTTTTATTGTCATCCTTTCTATCACTCAGCCATTGAGGTAGACCAATTAATATTTGGATATGCTTTATATATTAAATATATTAACTTTTAACTCTAAATAGCCCTATAGCTGAAAATTCAAGTACCACCATACCTTCGCCTTCAGTATCGTTGCATTCAGGCAGATGTTTCAGGATCTCTCCATCAAGAAACCAGATGACTTCATCCAGAATAGGAGGGTTTCCTGACACCACTTCGCAGGTCAAGGTCACATTCTTATGGTCCGTCTCCAAGATCGGGCTTGGAGAGCTCATTGTCAATCGGACTTGAGGTTTGACTGGAATTAAAGGAAATAAAGTTTTAGTAGAAGATTTGTGTATAATATTGTATGAAAAAATGTTAATTGAATGTCATAGTATTGCGTCGGTTTTTCTGCACTTTGAGGTGTATTAATATTCTTCCACTATATTTTAGATTCTGCCAATCATCAATGGTCCGAGATAGACTACAGGATAATTGGACTATTGCCTTTTTTGCATGGGTTTTTAGCAGGTGGGTAGAAAACCACAGTTTAAAAGGATTAGATTTATCAGAGAACGATTGTCCCTTTGTAGGCGAGAAAAATAATAATGGTGATAAAAAAATATAAAAATAATATTAACGTTCTAATTTATGCTATCACCATGTTATGACATTTTAATAACTAATTTTCATTTCAATGTCCGTCTGGTAGATTATTTTAAAACATTAGACACGTATGTTTTATTTTCTTACAGATTCGATGATATATTGATTTGAAATGTCATATGACGTTTTAGCCCCCAGTCCTAAACTTTGATTCGTTATATTTAAGTATTGTTTTCTTATAGGACAAAATAAAAAAAATAGGTACGTGTCTAATATTTTTTCATTACCTATGGACTAATTAGATTTTTAACTCGTCGAGTACCGGTTTTGTAGACACAATTATAGAACAATAGGTTGCGGTCACCGGTGACCGCTTGGTGTTTGACAGTTTAATTTTCATACCCCGTCATCAACCCCCTATTCAAAGTTAGCCGTTAAGAAAAATATGGCGGCAATACTTACACAAAACGTTAACATCAATACTCTCTTCACTGGATCCATTGCCCACTGCATTGCCCAACACACAGGTGTAGTTGCCCATGTCTCCTCCATTAGCATCCAGGATGATGAGGCTATGCTGGTCCGTGGTTCCACCTTCATAGTGACTGGTGTTCTGTACTGGCACGCGTTCGCCGTTGCGGTACCTGGAATAAAAACAAGTGGATGATAACTTTACTTCGGTGTTAGGTAGGTAACTTAGATGATAAAAACAGTCATTACTAAAAACCAACCCGTTCCTATATCTGCTTTGAGCTAGAGCACTAAGAACTTGTTAGATTGTCCGCAGCTCTAGCTTTCTTTCATATCCTTGACAATACATCTAATAATGATCATACAATAAATAATAAATAAATAAAAAAATAAAATACATTTATTTCAGGTGATCATAACCCATATTATTACAATGTTAATCCGATAGGTAAAATATATTAATAAGTAAAGATACAATTGTTCTATGTAGGAAATTTATAAGGATATGTCATTATAACCATAAAATGAAACAGAATGATATAATAATAAAATTAAAATTAAATAAATCAAATTAAAAAGTAAATCAAATTAAATCAAAATTAAATCAAAATTAAATCAAAATTAAATCAAAATTAAATCAAAGATAAAGTTAATATAATCTCTTCATCCGACATTGCAGGTTGTGTCTTTCACAGCAATGACGTATGTAGGGACAGTCCACTCTACTTGCTATCATTGCCAGAGCGGTATTGGAGCTGGCCCGAACCGTGCGCACCAAGGCAGCACCTCTTTTGCGCATGTTACTGTTAAAACAATCGGTGTTCGCTGCTGCAAACATGCCCGATGCGCTACAGAAACGAGGCAACCCCAAAACCGCCCTAAACGCATTGTTAAATTGGACCCGAAGGGAACTATAGGACTTTTGTGAGTATTTTGCCCACAAGCTACACGTATACAAAGACGTGCAGTAGGCCCGGAAAAGACTAATCTTCACATCCGTGGAGCATCGAGCAAACCTGCGGGCCAACATGTTGGCTCTCCTTGATAGTGCCCTCCGTTCCCGCTCGATATCAGCATGGTCTTTGAGGTCGACAGCAACCATATGACCCAGATAAGTGAATTGGCTCACTCTCTCAAGAGAAATACCATTGAGTAGTACAGGTGGTAGGTTCTGTGGACACTTAGCGCCTGCCTCCTCAAAAACCATGTATTTACTTTTCGTCACATTGTATTTTAACCCGTGTACATTAGCATACTCCTCACAAGTACGCATAAGTTTTCTCAGGCCACAGATAGACGCACTCAGTAGGACCATATCATCTGCGTAGCTCAAATTGTTGACGCATACGGCATCTACATGACATCCTATATGTTGGCTACTAAGTGCGACAATCAGCGAGTCCATATATAAATTAAACAGCGTTGGCGAGGTCAGTCCACCTTGCCTAACGCCACATTCAAGTTTGTACGACTCCGACATTGCCCCCGCCCATCTGACATTATTTATTTGGTGCGTATACCAGTACTTGAAGATGGATATAACTTCTTGGGAGAGCTGAATATCCTCAAGTTTCTTAGATAAGATCTTATATGACACCAGATCAAAAGCCCTTGATAAGTCGAGGAAACACGCATAAACTGGTGTTTTCCGCCTCGTATAATATCTGACGGGGTGTTTTAACCATAGTATAGCACTTTCAGTCGACAATTTCGGTCTAAACCCAAACTGATTATCATGCAGTTTTATATTCAAATGCATGTTAAGTAAACCGTCTAGTATCTTAGCTATAATTGTCGCCAGGTCGCCTTGCGGATAAAAGTAACTATAGGCCTATCTAGGCCTATAGTTACTTTTATCCGCAAGGTCACCGGTCTTATTTTTCACAATAGGCACTACAATAGTCCTTATGAGGTCCTGTGGCAGGTAGGAGTGACTCACACACAACGAATAGAACATCGACAGAACTCTAGGCGCATGTAGTCCAGCGTGCTGTAGATGCTCAATGCTCAATCCGTCGTGTCCCGGGGATTTACCCCTCGTCATCCCTTTAATGATTGTGGTCACTTACTCCATCGACACTCACAGGAAGACAAGGCGTTGGATTTATTTTCCTGGTACTTTTCCAGAAACCACGAAAATCACCCTTGGAATGTTTTTCAGCCAAAGCGTCCATTTTAATTTGATCTTGATGATCTTGGCACCACCTGAGTCGTGATTTGAATATCGTTCTGTACTTACACATTTCACCATACATGACACCGCTCTTGGGTCTACCACTCGCAGCCCATTCACCAAAGGACCTCCTAGCATTAGTATGGGCATCTCTAACGTGCTTATTCCAACCCACGATACGTGCCCCACGTCCACCTGCTTTTGTGCCTCCTCGACTTAGCAAAGATGCATCGCTTAGGGCGGCCACAATGTCCGAGTACAACCTGTCAAGAATACTCCGGTGGTCCGGATTGTCACAAAAATAATCAGCGCATTTTAAACATTCTGACGGAAAGTCAATACACCTAAGTCGCTTTTGACACTCTGCGGTAAATTTAGCAATCTGTTCCCCACTACGAGACCCCCACATAACATCTTTATTGTTAAACGTATGTTTGTGAGGCAGCTTCAGTGTTATAAGATTTAGATTGCATGTAATGATGAGAGGGAAATGGTCAGACCATAAAGTGTCATATTTAACATGAGCATCTATGACTGTTTGCTTTGCTGAGCATGTCACTACACAGTGATCCAGCCAACTACACGTGCCGGTTACATCACTAATAAAGGTATAAGTACCCGAATCAGCACCCAACAAATCTACATAGATACATGTCCAAAATTGATCCTTACAGTAATTAGAAAGTTCACTATAAAACATCCCGGATAAGTCTGCATTAAAGTCACCTAATATAAAAACCGATTCAGTTCCATATTCTTCAATAATAGCACTTACCGAACTTAAACAGTCTATAAACTCCGGCAGGTTATCGGCAGAATTCGTAGGCATATATACACTCACCACAATCAGTAGCCGATCACTTGTCGTTATCTTTATAGCACACATACGAGCATTGTCACACCGTAACACACACACTTGTTGGAACACGCTGTTTTTCCATAACAAAGCAACACCGCCATAAGGTCGCCCTACGAGCATACCGGCGGACGTGTCGACCGCCGATGTGCCCACACACCCGAAGCCGCCGTCGATCGTACTCAGGTATGGTATGTCCTCCGGCAATAGCCACGTTTCCTGCAGAGCTATCAAGTCACAGGTTCGACATAAATCTCTGACACTGTCAACAGAACGCTTGATGTTTTTACAATTGAAGCTAGCGAATTGGTATTTGTCCATTAATTTCATTTGTCTGGCCGTTATTAAACATCAATTTATTCGCTTGTCTGTATTTAAAACTATTGAAGCGTCTAAACACAATGCCCTCAGGCCATATATTTTCATCCAGATACGAAGATAATCTAGATTCAGATACAAAAAATTTATAGGCCTTGTGATTTCTTTCTATTTTCATATTAATTTTCTCTAAGGACACCAAATCATTCATCTTATTTTGTATGTATCGAATTATGTCATCTTCCGTCGTATCTCTGTGTATATTTGTGATAAATAACGGAACCATTCCATCCGCCGCTCTAAACTTACATTCAGAATCCTTTGCCTTACCCGATTTTCCAACATAACGGTATCGGTAGTTATTTGATTGTTTTTTACGATACGATACTGTTTTCCATCCTTCGTCATGTTTGTTTACTTTTAATTCAGATTGTCGCTCATGGTCTGTGACAGTCAGCTGTGACGCGGGCGGCGCCGCCACTACTGAGCTCTGGCGCGACGGCGATACTTCTGCACTCTTCCCTCTTGTATCATCGGCTTCGGTCGGCTCGCAACTCGGCACGCTCGTAGCTCGTCGCCCGCTATCAGCTGACCGTTGCTGCGCGCTTGAAAATTGATCGACTTGTTTTCGATTTACCTGCACAACTCTTCGATATTGAGGTGATTTATTGGAGTCATAATTATATTCGTTGATTGACTCATTTAAAGATGAGCTATGCAAGTGTGAAAGACCTTCCGGACCACTATCTAATAAACAGGCACCTCGTTTCGTATTAACTTTGAAGGCCGATGTAGGTGGCAACGAATCAGTTCTCATCTGCAACAATGCAGCCTTTAACTCTTGTATTTGATCTAACGTAGCATACGATGATTTTATTTCCTCAATAGTGGCTTGCATTCTTGAGATATCTTTCATAAGCTTGGAGCAATCCAAGTGATCAAAATCCAAAGGTGGTAGCCTGTCAAGTTGTCTTGCTACAAATACAGGCATTTCATCCGGTTCCGCACTTTTAAATAGGTGTATGATATCTGCGAGGTCACGTTCTTCCTTGCCTTTGTTTTTCCTTGTTATTTTTCGCAGGTCCGTTGATATAGAATCAAACAACAAAGCTTTCGATGTTTTTATTTCCTCGCTGGTGTATGACTCATTACAAACTCTCACCAAAGTCATTTCGTCAATAACCAACACTTTATTTTGCACATACGATAAAAGTTCATCAATTACAATATTACAATTACTACATTTGATTGTATTCGTCATTTTAATTTACCACGGATTCTCCGCTAACGACAATACGCGACACTCCGGCGTCAGTGCGCGCGCGCCACTGATACAATCAGGCCAGGACCTGATTTAAGTGAGAATTACTAAGTTCAAAATTCACAAACACATAATTAAAATTAGCAGTTGGACATTAGCATTATTATCAATATTTCAATAATGGTGATCGCAACGAGCATTACTAGTCATAGTTTTTTCATTCATAGGCAAGGTACATCAGAAATTGCAACTAAGAGAAAGTCTATATAAAATGTACTGGTTCAGAAAGATATGCTAGTAGAGAACTAGTAGGGATTAGGTACGAATGCTAGATATTTTTTTCACTTACCAAATGACACTTTTCAATGAGGACGGATTGCTTTCATATTCGCATTTGAGAAGTAACTTTGCCCCTTCTATTACTGTTATGTTCCTTGGCTCCACTCGCACGATTGGGGGATCTGAAATTGTATTTTTTATAGCTTTATTTAAGATTCAAGAGGTATAAAAATGACTAGTGTATGTTTGGAATTATTTTCTCCTGAACGTCACCTCAATATCACTAAGAATCGGAACAATAGATTAGTAGATAAATAGACAAATAGTTGTTCTGATTGAGTCACACAGTCATCACTCAAATTGTAGTCACTGAAGTGTTTTAAAATAATCACTGTTTTTAGGTGGATTCGTGAAAACAATAATGTCTATTCATGGGACTTCTGCCTTTTACAGGTGCTAATATTGGCCATTGAGATAGTTTTCACACTCCATCATCTTCCTCCCCAAAAATTTACATTTAATGGTTTTCTCGGGTACCAAAAAAAGACCTAAAATTACAATCTCGATCAAAATCAAGGTTATCTCTTACCATTTATTACATCATGAACTCTCTAGCGAAACCTCAAAACCTAACCCAATTCCTCCAATTCCAAACCCAACCACGCAGTCACAAAGTCCATAATACAATGGCATCATGTAATACGTACACCAGATTTCGAGTTCCCTGGTAGCATGCATCGGTTGGTCCTTTGTCTCCAGAGTCACTTCGTTCGCAGCCTCGCAGTGGAATTTGCGTCCATTTTCAAAACGAGTCGCTTCGAAGGTGAGGTTCGATTTAGTCTCGAATGTTGTGTCCTCCTATAATAGGAGTATATAATGAATATTAAGTAAAATTTAGACTGATTATTCGTAACATAACATAACATCAAGCCTTTTTTCCCCCAAGGGATAGGCAGATGTGCACATTACGGTACTTAAAGCACTATACAATGTAACACCCACTTTTCACTATGTATGTTATGCGTCCCGTGTAATAGGAGGTGAGCCTATTGCCGTATACCGGGCACAAGTCCAGACTCCGTCCTATTGCTGAGAATTTCTAGTGTTAAATAATTTAATTTTAAAATGAAACGATAATTAATCATCCATCAACTTTAGTAAATTTAAGTGAGTTAAGCCTAAAATCTGTTGTTTATACTGGAGTTGCTGAAATAGATAGAATAATAAATCTGTAATGAATATTGAAGAAGATACTACCTTCGTTAATCATAATAATAATTTACCTCTACTCACTTGAGGTGTTAAAAAAACATTACTACAATTTGTTAGGAGATTATGACTAGTCTTTTAGTCTCTGAAAGGGTAGACAGAGATACTGGATATTTGGGTGAGTGTGGTCTCTGGTGCCCGTGGTTTCAGGGAAGACAATGGCACAGTCGTCACGTGGCGCCATGCAAAGCGAGGCCCAAGGGAGACATCCCTAGATAGACCGTGGGTCATGCTTCGGCATGAATCGGCCGGCTCGACCCGAGTGATACCACGGCCGTGCAGAATACCGACGTGAAACAAAACTTGCATTATGCTTCGTCGTGTGAGTGAGGTTACCGAAGGCCAAATTACCGCCCTCCCCAATCTCCCCACTACCCGAATCCCCAATAATCCTCAAATCCTTAATCCACAAAAGGCCGGTATCGCACTTGTAACACCTCTGGTGTTCGGTGCGGCGCCGATTGCTTATCATCAGGTAATCCGTCTGCTCGTTTACCGGCTTATACAAAAAAATTAACCGAAATCTCATACTTGCTATGTGCTTGGTTCCAGAGTATAAAATACAATGAAGAATGTTTTCGAAATAGAAAAGACGCATAAAATACAAGACGGACTTAGCTAATCGACTTGTAACTTGAGGCTATTAGGTGATTAGATCTATAAAACATTCGAGACTCATACTCGACCCAATTTATCGACAAATTAACTACAAAACAATATTCAAGAAACTGATGTCACCCATAAAAGATTTTGGTAATAACAAAGTTACTGTTAGGAGTTGACAATTTTAAATTCTCCTCACCCGAGGGGACACAATCTTAAAGTGACTGTCTTTGTGTAACTTTAGCGCAGATGTAAAGTGTTCAGAAGTGGCTTAGTACGTACCTAAGTAAGTTTAAAAAAATGCTTTAGACTACAACAGCAGTTTTCTTTAGAAAAATTGCTGTGCTGTTGTGAGAGGAGAAAAAATTGATGTTTAGTTCAAATGCAGCTAGCTTATTGTATTAAGCTATCTAGATTATCTACAATGACTGGCAAATTGGATTATGAGAACTTTGAAATTGAACACAATGAATTTGAATTGAAATAATTGTAATTAAAGAATACAATGAAATTGAATTACTATGATTAAGTGGGTGTTACATTGTACAGTGGAATTGAGCGCTGTAATATTCACCTCTACCTACCCCTTAGATTGCGTGATTTACAAATACTTAATTAGAGGGAGAATTACTTACACAACACATTATTTTAGTCAGTCAAAGAAATTCGATGCCATCAGGATTTTAGACTGAAATTTCAATGGATAGAATCCAACAAAAGGTTTAAGATTTTTTTTCTAATCTAATGTGAAATCACAAATAGAATAGTTATAGAGGCTGCGCAACATCGCCGCGACCGCACACGCTGCTCATGAGGGAACCCTTCTTTTCAAACATAATAGTCTAGAAATATACAATTTTGCTTAAAGCTATGTAAACTTCACTATGTTTCACGATAGTTCTTATAAAATAACAGTTACAGTTACAGATCTTTTAACTAAGCAAATCAAAGATCTATATATACATATATACTAGGTGTAGTTTTGAAACCGTGGCATTTCTCGGGGGCATGTCACAGAAGTCATAAAGGTTCAATGTAAGAGAAAGTTTCGGGCCAATAGTTAAAAATACGGCTATAATAAATCGTTTAAGTTCGACAGTATTTCAAAATAAGTGACAGCAATATTTCTTATTGGAGTTTTATGGAATTAGGAACAATATCAATTAAGTGTTTGAGATTGTGTGTGTTGAGCTGCGTAATAAAGATAGTTACAAGACGGCGGCGTGTAGTTCGCACTTATGGATTTCCGTAATTTACAGAAAAATGAAAAATTACCTACAATTATTTTTATTGATTCGGACTCGGAATCGATAGCCGAGTTACCTCCTAGAAAATAACGCGGCTTTAAAACAACACTTATATACCCAAATGCTTAACCACAAAATAAGCTGCCAAACGATCCGTATAAAGTTTTATTAATATCACCTAACTTATACCATCAACCAACTTGTATTCTGTAGTATTAATTCAGAAAATCCCAAGCGGCTCTTCTATGAAAACTAACTCGGTGAGTTAGCCCGTTTTGCATTAGCAATTTAGATTCTTATTAATTAAATATGCATAGAAAATAACAAGGCTCAGCATGTAGCGAAGTAATCGTCCTGTATGTCTGTTTGTTAACGGAATTTGTTTAAAAAATACTTTTGTTTTGTGAATTAACACATTTTGTGTTGCTGTGTTTTGTTTTTCTCGTTTTTGTTTCTTTGTTTTTTCTAGACTGCCTCGTTGGCCGAGTAGTCGCAAGTGCGACTGCCGGGCAAGGGGTCTCGGGTTCGATTCCCGGGTCGGGCAAAGTATTACTGGGTTTTTAAAATTCTCAGTAGTAGCATGGAGTCTGGAATTGTGCCCGGTATATGGCAATAGGCTCACCCCCTATTACATGGGACTCGTAACATAAATAGTGAAAAGTGGGTGTTACATTGTACAGTGGCATTAAGTGCCGTAATGTGCACCTCTGCCCACCCCTTCGGGGATAAAAAGGCGTGATGTTATGTTATGTTTATGTTTTTTCTAGACTGCCTCGTTGGCCGAGTAGTCGCAAGTGCGACTGCCGGGCAAGGGGTCTCGGGTTCGATTCCCAGGTCGGGCAAAGTATTACTGGGTTTTTAAAATTCTCAGTAGTAGCACGGAGTCTGGAATTGTGCCCGGTATATGGCAATAGGCTCACCCCCTATTACATGGGACTCATAACAACTAGTGAAAAGTGTGTGTTACATTGTACTGTGGTAGAATGTGCACCTCTGCCTACCTCTTCGGGGATAAAAGGCGTGATGATGATATTATATATGTTTTTTCTATTTTTATGTTTTTTGTGATTGCTACGTTAGTTGTGTTGATTAAATGCAATGGTTGTGCATTTAGCAAGGTTCATTCTCGAGTAAGACATAATGATATTGAGTTGTTTGTTTCCAAATTGTCATTGTCCATATGCTGTATTGCGTACGTTTTTTTTATAGATTGAGTCGGTATACGAGCAGACGGATAACCTGATGGTTAGGAATGGGCGCCGCCCATGGACACCTGAAACACCGGAGGCGTTACAAGTGCGTAACCAACCTTTTGGGAATTTGAGGATTGTGGGGGATTCGGGTATTAGAGAGACTGGGGAAGGAGGGAGGATGATAGGGCCTCCTGTAACCTAACTCACACGATGGAACACAACCCAAGCGATGTTTTACGTCGGTGTTCTGCTCGGCCGTGGTATCACTCCGGTTTAGCCGGCTCATACGCGCCGAACAATGGCTTTCCCACACTTGTCAAACGTTGAGCAATTTATAACAACTGGAACTGTTTACATATCAGACTCTAAAAAGTCAGTGAAGAAAAGATGCATTATGTTAATACCATATTATTTTAAATATGTCTTTCATTGCCTCGTTGGCCGAGTGGTCACAAGTGAGTCTGCCGGGCAAGGGGTCTCGGGTTCGATTCCCGGGTCGGGCAAAGTATTACTAGGTTTTTTAAAAAGAATCTCAGTAGTAGCACGGAGGCTGTAAATGTGCCCGGTATATAGCAATAGGCTCACCCCCTATTACATGGGACTCATAACATAAATAGTGAAAAGTGGGTGTTACTTCTGTGTGCACCTCTGCCTACCCCTTCGGGGATAAAAAGGCGTGATGTTATGTTATGTCTTTGATTTTTAAAAATATCTTTTAAATTGTAAGTCAAGAACATTTTAATGCACAAAGCATATTGAGTTCTATTGTAAAGTAACTGCTTTTCATTCACAGTTTCTTACATTCAATAGATATTTAATGACGGTTCTATCGAAGAATTTCTTATCGACAAATTAACATGAAAATAGGAACTGAATCTAGACATTTTGTGAGGAAAATATAGGTTAGAAATGTCTAAAATTATAAAGTATAAGTAAAAATTAAGTCGTTTACCGGCTTATGCCATAAAAAAAAAGTTATTTTTGACTTGCTAAACTAATACTATTTCGCGGTTTTGTTGTTCTATTCCAATGTTGAGTTTCAGTCGCGAATATGACTACTCAATTAAATAAATAATAAGATATTTTAAAGTTATAAGTATAATGGATTACTTGAATAAATTGCAAAGTGGGTGTTACATTGTACATTGGCATTAATTGCGGTAATATGCACCTCTGCCTACCATTTCGGGGTTAAAGGCGTGATGTTATATATGCTATATTTAATCACTTGATATAATTCCCCAAAATATTTAGAAGCTTAATAATTATACTTAGTAGTGTATTAATATACAGGTTGTCCCTAAAGTCTACGATCAAATGGCACCAGATGATCGGGAAGGTTCCAACAGTTAACAGAAAAATATAAATAAAATTCTAAGTCATATAGTTTTTTTAAATTACAATTACTTATGTGTGATCCCTGAAACAGTACACCTTGTGCCAGGCTTTTGACTCCTGTTGCTACAATTATTAATTATTTTTTGTCTATATTTTTGCTTAAGCCACTGTAGACAAAACACCATACAATTGTTTTGTTGTTCTCAGCTATTAACAATAGATAATTAACGGGGCATTACATATTAATATTCATTAGTAAATAGCACAACTTACCGTTTCGACGTCTCTCGTCTGCTCCGACATACATGAAACAAAAAAATATCATATTAGTTATTGATGATAACGACTCAATTACATTAGATGTTATATTACATACAATTCAAAATCACTACGATGATTGTGTAATCGAACCTTGTTAGGTAATAGTCAATGAATAATTATTCGATCAGGTAAAATGTAAATTCATTAGCTACTAAACATTGCCACATTTTCAATAATGTTTATAGTTTAAAGCTACGACCACAGAGAATCAATGTTCATTTAAAAATTAAAAATAACATAGGAATCCAACCTCAAAAGCCACGCCACATAGATTAAAAATATGAATTTTATAGATAAAAAAAAAAAAAAATAGAATTACAAGAATTTAATTACAAGAAATCGACTCGAGTGGATTTTCAATTTGACTCTTTAGCCGTTAAACCAAAGAAAGCCTTTTAATTAAATTAATTCAAAGAATCTAATGAAAACTTGACTCTCCAAGTGTTTTCGACTTTGGCTTGAAGCGAATGAATTACAAATAAAAGCGTTTAATATAATATGGTAGATATACTGCATACAATCATATAATATGTATAATAGAAGATTTACTTTTTTTTAAAATACCGATTTTTAGACTGTGACTGACGTGGAGGCTGAATGGCAGACATATTTTTATTGTTACCAATCCTACACTTTACATGCGTGTCGTAAGAACAAACTAAGGGACAGATTACCTATATATTTGACGAAGACCGGACAATGGCGCTCTCCGAAATGCTGAACTTTTTAAACTATTATAGTTTCAAAAATAGAAACTAAAACATGGCTTTTATAAAAAAAAAACACGTCCAACCAAAAATATGAACCTACAAACTACCAAAATTGTCGCAGAGAACCTAACGGGTAACCGGGGCTCCGGATCGACGTGCTAGAGAAGGAACGGGGTGGTTTTTAGTCAGTAAGAGTCTGACACTCCCTCCCGCCTCACCCGGGCGGGAGCAGTCATTCGATGATTTTCACCCCTTAAAAAAAGTAAAATAAAAAAAATACACCAAAATTAAATTGCGAAAGCAGCTCATAATAAAGAACATAATTATATCATAGAAAAAATACCTTACAATTTCAATCATAAAGATAAAACGTCAGTTGCAGAGTTTTTGGCAAAAGTAACAGAATGTCACGCGAAACGGAACGCGCCTCCCAACGATAAATGGGTACGCGGAAAAGGCGGGAACCGCCATGTTTGATTTTTATTTCGCCGTATTTTTTTTCTGCCAAGAAAGTAGGGATGCTTCAATTTCTCCCGCTAAAGAGTACAAGGCTTATTTCTTTTTTTTTGTAGTTCACTCTTTATGCCATTCGTTGGTTTATAGAAATTGAATAATATGTTAAGCTTATTATTGTTTGTTTCGCTTTTTTAAATCGGGATTGTGTCTAGACGAGAGTTATTTTATCGATCGTTTTTGTATTGGTCATAAAAATATGAAATTGGTCATAAAATTATAAGCAGTTATTAAAATATGATGTTGAAATGATAATGGGGTTTGGAATAATTTCTATCACTACATAGTATAAAACAAAGTCTATCCGCCGTCTGTCTGTCCCCATGTATGCTTAGATCTTTAAAACTACGCAAAGAATTTTGATGCGTGATAGATAGTGTTTCTTAAGGAAGGTTTATATGTATAATACATGCATATTGCACCCGCGCGAACCCGGGGTGGGTCGCTAGTTTGTAGTAATCTATATTTAACTTAATTACGGCAAAGTTTTGAAATAAGTATATGTGTAAAATTCGTTTACCTACATGAAATTTAGTTATTTCCTGGTCAACAATGTTCCGCTAATTTACCAAAAAAACGAACTACTAAATAATTTATCAAAAAACTAAGCACAATTCAAAATACTACTCTATCACTGACATTATTGAACTCAAAATGGAAAATTCTACCCGTCTATTTCTACACAACCCGAAGAAAATGTAGATAGTAGCTACCCATCGACTAGATACAATCGTTTGGTCTCTTTTACGAGTCTTGAGGGAAAAGATAGGGCGACAATATGGGGTCTAGCATAGACAACCACATGTCAAAGTACACTAAACTAACTTAATTCTTCATTGCATTTTCGTCTTTATTTGCTTTGTGTTAGGGTTGAAATTGCATTGGAAATGGATGGGATATGTTTATATGCTGCATGGGTTTTGGAATTTTGTCCATGCAATGATGAGTAGTACAAAAATAGTCATTGGGAAATTGCTTTAAGTTCTCTCTCGAGTGAAGTTTTTATTAGATCGTTGGTCGAACCTTCACAAGTAGGGCCGCTGAGCAAGGGGTCTTGGGTTCAGTTGCTGGGTCGAGCAAGGAGGATATTGTTGGAAGTTTGTAAGATTGTTATAATTTTTTTTTAATACATTGTCCCACCCTAGCATTCTCTCCTAACATACAAATTCACCACACGTTACACCCAGACCTGGAACAAAAATCTGTGGATTACACAGAGTTGTTCCGTGTGAGAATCGAACCCGCGACACGTTGCACGGAAATCAGTTGCCCAGTCACCGTGCCAACCATGTAGTCAAGCATAAAGTTAGGATTACTATCATGGAGTCTTGAATTGTAACCAATATACTTACGGTCTATCGCTTGTAAAAGGGAAAATTACACATTGTACCATTGTGCCTTTGCAGTGATTAAAAAATAGACGAAGGTCTAAAAAAAATACGCATAGTAAAAAAGATACCTCGCCATTTTGCATTAGTCTACTCTTAAGTAGAATGAAACCACAATAAAAGTAAATAAAATAACTTCCTTTAAAATGGAAAATAAACCTTACGTAACCAAGAAACAAGGTAGATAATATTTTGTCGTCAGATCAAAAATTAAGCTAATTTTTTGATGAAAACGTTCGAGTCTTAAATGATGTTTGTTTCTTGTTCTTTACGTATCGTGAGTGTATTTTGAAAAATCAGCCTTAATGTGTAAAGAAATAGGGTAGACATTTGTCAAATAATTTCAATTTTTTTTAAATTCTTTGACGAAGGCTTTTTTATGTTTTTTTTTGTTATTGTGCACTCAGTGTGATTATAAAATCCTTTTACCAATACTTCGAACGTATATTTATAATTCGCTTTTCATTTACATTTTTGCTATTTATTTTTTGTTTAAGCCTTTAATTGCTCGGAATATTCACTTTGAAGGGTTTTGTTCGCGTAGTGATGTGATGATGCGGTGAAGTTTTTATCGATATTCTTTTTATCGATGAAATTTGTTTTTAAGCTGGGATTGTGTGTAGATGGATAATACTAATACTGGCTAGGTGTAGTATAGGTTAGTGGCATACTGTGACTATGTTCTGTGGAATTTATTACTCTTAAGGGTAGATCATGAATCCAAAGAAATAACTGAGAATTTCGTATGTAACAAAAAATATGTACTGCTAAGGTAGGAAACAAGTTTAATACTCGTCTGATTGAAAGCAGTTACTATATATGTTGACCAGAGGGTCGTGTGGTAATTTTACCTACTACGAATTGAACTCAAGGCCCTATGCCTATGTGATGACGAAGTAGTATAATAAATGAATTACACATATCAATATTGACTACTCAAATCTAAAAGTGACGACACGGCTGGTGCAGTGACTGGGCAACTGCCGCGCAACGTGTCGCCGGTCCGATTCCCGCTCCATAAATTGTAGTTCTGTTCACACACAGATGTGATGTGTTTGTACTTGTATGTACTTGTATGTTTAAGCTTGTATGTTTGTAAACGCAACCCCGACACAGGGGAAAATCCCAGTGTGAGGCAAAGTCTATTTAAAAAAAAAACCTAAATCTTTCCACACCGAACAGCAAATAGCTAACAAAACGAATATATTTATTTTCCTCAGCACCCAATATTCGCGATACAAAAATTTCTAGGCCTGAAATCATGACAAGAATTTATAATATATTATGATATAGCAGATTACTTTATAAGAAAATGTTTTCAGCTATTTTCAACCTATTTGTAGACTCTGTAAGCGTAAACACAATTTTTCAGCGACGCCGATAAATATTTCATGTTGATGTCACGGGTGAGAAAAATGATAAGACACTATAAAAACTATGAAGCGAAAATGTTATACCTAGAATTTTTTATTTTATCAGAGAAACGTGTTAGGACTTTGACATTTTTATGAACAGATAGCATGTAACTACTGTTTGGCTGTGACTTCGTTCGTTTGTAATTTTAATAAAGAATCTTTTTTCTACATGAAACCTGCTGGTACCAGGCACCAAGCAATCTTAAGCTAAATTTAAACTGTCAAACACCAAGCAGTCACCGGTGACCGCAACCTATTGTTCTATAATTGTGTCTATAATGACGGTACTCGACGAGTTAATTGATGATTTTCAATTCAAATGCAAAATGATAAAGAAAAATTTGTTGTTATTCTACTTAATTGGATAATCGCCTTAATCATAAATGAATTATTTCGGCTGTTCAATACAATAAAGTGTTAAAAAATAATCACACTTTCATTAATTGATTTTATGACCAACTTAATTTTAGTACCTATATTCCCAGTAATTTTTAAAAACGTAACGTACACAATTATACATAATCTCGTACAAAATTCATATAGAAAACTGTCGTTTTTGACAGTTCGAAAAAAGTAATGAATTTGATAAATTGGCAAGTACCTAATTCTGTGGCAAATTTCGTTCAGGCCCATTGAGCCATTTTAGCTTGACTAAGTATTTTGTTATTTATATTTTTTAAAGGTTGCTCTATATTCAGATATTCTGTATGCCAAAACTATCTTTCTACAACAATTGTATAGGAAAATAAGCCTAATGATAATAAGTAGGTGACCTAGACGTCCTACTCTAATTTGAGTACTAGAAATAGAATGAACTAATTCTTTTGTTTTGTCGTTTACTCACTCTTTAGCTTATGACCCAAATACTACAAAAGAGTTCGAGGTACAAAATAATTATAGCTTCAATGCGATACTCTATGGATTTTTATTTACTGAAAAAGAAGACACGTGTTGATTTCATAGGATTTTCCTAGAAGTGAGCTAACTGTGCCTAATAATATCTAATAATAGGAACTTACATATTTAATAAATGTCTCTAACTTGTATGTACGTATTTATCATTCTTAGCAGTTCAGGAATGTTATTCAATATCATTTATCATAAATATTTACATAAGTGGGTGGCATGGAGACTCAGATTTTTCGTTAATGTTTCACATTCTTATAAAGATCATAATGTAACGAAATTAAACTCAAATAATCACAAAACCATATCGATAAAATGTTCACAATTTACATAAGAATAAAGTCTATCGATGCAAGTGTACAGTTTCCCATCACTATAGCATAATCGGATTATCGTAGTTAGGCTGAGTATTAAGGACTTTTTACATTGCGTCGTGATTGTTTTTCGGCTTCAAAATTTACTTTGAGAATGTTGAACATTAATTAAATTTATTTTTTAATGACTGCCTCGGTGATGTAGTGGTGTACAGTTCCTACGGCTAGCAGACACACAGTAATGTTATTATATCAATATCAACATTAACGGCCTATAAAGTGGCCATTGGGTACTGACCAAAGGCCTCTTGACACACGGATAAGGTTTGAGCATCAATCACCACGCTTGGTCATTGCGTGTTGGCGATTTTACACTTCTAATTAGAAATTATAAGCTTTTTTTTAAGGGGGGAAAATCATCGAATGACTGGGTGAGTGTCAGACTCTTACTGACTAAAAACCACCCCGTTCCTTCTCCTGCACGTCGAGCCGGAGCCTCGATTATCCGTTAGGTTCTCCGCGACAGAAATTATAACCTTAGGATCCTCACGACGTTTTCCTTCGCCGTTTGTCAGTGGTGTCTAAATAATCTAAGAAAGTACATATAACACGGGAAAAGTCACATTGGTACTTGCTGTTGGTAGGTCGGACCAACATCCTCATGCATGAGAAGCGAGGTGTCTTAAACAGATATGGTTGTTAAATGTCCGGTTTAAATTATATTTGGTAAAAACAAATATTTAAATCAAAGATGTTTTATTTCATCGCCTTTCTTAATCAATAACATTTATATCAAACCGTAATAGGTGCAGTAGCAGTACGTTAACATACAATTATAATATCATCTTTCTTATCCAGGGAATATTTTTGTATCTGTGTCCATTTACATTTATAAAGTTTATTTTATTTATTATTATTTCCATGTATTTATTTAAAATTCTCTATAAAAAACATTTATCAATACTACTTGTAAAATAAAAAATAATATTTAAAAATATAAAAAATAGGAGCCGACCAATAGCGGGAGCATGGTCCAAGCTACCGGTGGTTAGGGCTCCAGAGACAGAAACCTCCTCACGATACGTGCCGTTTCTAGGAGAACTGCCTTCTGTATCAGGCCCTTGATCCATCCACCTAACGCCAGCCTCCTAAGATGGATGTCGAGGCTTTTAGGGATTAACCCATTGGCCGACACGACTATCGGCACAATGATAGCCGAATCCACACTCCACATGTCGATAACCTCGTGAGCTAAGTCTAGATATTTTATTTGTTTATCTTTCTCAGCTTTCACGAGGTTCTCGTCATGGGGAATGGTGACATCGATTATCATCGTGCGGCGTACTTGTCGGTCTATCACCACTATGTCAGGTTTATTGGCTACAATAGTCCTGTCAGTAATGATAGACCGGTCCCAGTACAATGTGATATGGTCATTTTCCAGAACTGGGTCGGGCACATACTTGTAGTACGGTACCTCAGATTCAACAAGTCGATAGTGTAAAGTTATTATTATTTACATATATTTATTTAAAATGCTCTATAAATTACATTTTTAAACACTACTTATAAAATAAAAATAATATTTAAAAATATAAAAAATAGGAGCCGACCAGTAGCGGGAGCATGGTCCAAGCTACCGGTGGTTAGGGCTCCAGAGACAGAAACCTCCTCACGATACGTGCCGTTTCTAGGAGAACTGCCTTCTGTATCAGGCCCTTGATCCATCCACCTAACGCCAGCCTCCTAAGATGGATGTCGAGGCTTTTAGGGATTAACCCATTGGCCGACACGACTATCGGCACAATGATAGCCGAATCCACACTCCACATGTCGACAACCTCGTGAGCTAAGTCTAGATATTTTATTTGTTTATCTTTCTCAGCTTTCACGAGGTTCTCGTCATGGGGAATGGTGACATCGATTATCATCGTGCGGCGTACTTGTCGGTCTATCACCACTATGTCAGGTTTATTGGCTACAATAGTCCTGTCAGTAATGATAGACCGGTCCCAGTACAATGTGATATGGTCATTTTCCAGAACTGGGTCGGGCACATACTTGTAGTACGGTACCTCAGATTCAACAAGTCGATAGTGTAAAGCAAGTTGCTGATGGATAATCTTGGCTACTTGATTATGCCTATGCAAATATTCACTGTTAGCCAAACGACCACAACCAGAAATTATATGTCTAATGGATTCACCAGGAGTATGACATGCCCGACATATGTCAACCGTCCCATCCTTAATTATATATTTCCGATAGTTATTCGTAAGGATAACTTCGTCCATTATTGCACAGACAAATCCTTCAGTTTCTCCAAAGAGATTACTGAATCGTAACCAAGATACGGACGCTAGAAAATCTACACTGGGCCCATGAAGGGCCCGGAAGAAGCGTCCGTGGAGCTCCTTGCTATGCCATACCTCCTTGCGATCATTGACGCTCAGTACCACAGGTTTGCGCCAGTTCTCTTTTGCCAAGGATAGTGGAGTGAATCCATTGTCCACTGCGGCTACTTCTCGATGCACACCCTCGTTGACTTTCAGGAAATATTCCCTGAGGTTGCACACCTCACGGTTGTGAAGGGTCTTAGCATTTAATAAGCCTCGACCACCACACTTCCGCGGGATGTACAACCTCATGACCGACGAACGAGGGTGATGCATGCGATTTGCAGTTAGCAGTGTCCGGACTCGCCTATCCAGGGTGTCAAGTTCAGTCTGAGTCCACTTGAGTATACCAAAAGAATACATAAGGTCTGGCATGACCCAACCGTTAAAGGCTCGCACTTTGTTTCCGCCTGATAAGGAACTTTTCAGTACCCTATTCAGACGGCCAAAGAAGCGCTCCTGTAACGATTGCTTCATGTCCGGTCCATTAATGCCTAATCCTTCTGACATACCCAGGTACTTGTATGTATCGTTTGCGGAGAGTGATCTCAGCTTTGTGAAATCTGAGAGTTCTAGACCCTCAGATTCCACAATCCCTCCTCGCTTTACATGCATGACCGCACACTTGTCTACTCCAAACTCCATTCTGATGGAACTACTAAATTTTTCAGTTATATTCAGTAGTTCCATCAGTTGTTTCTTGTTTGGCGCAAACAACTTGAGGTCATCCATGTAAAGTAAGTGGGATATAACTAGACCTCTTCTCCGCAAAGGATAGCCTAACCCTGAATCCTCCAGTAGAGTACTTAGAGGATTCAAGGCCAAGCAGAACCATAGTGGGCTCAGGCTGTCACCCTGGAATATTCCTCGTACTATCCTTACAGGTTCTTCATTCCCTTGGATTTGTCTACATCCCGGATAGCAAAGCACAGTGCTCCACTGCCTCATACACGACTCCAAGAAGGCGCGTAAAGTTGCATCTATTTTATACAACTCCAGCACCTTCAGGAGCCATGTATGTGGCACAGAATCATATGCTTTTTTGTAGTCTATCCAGCATGTAGACAAATCTTTTCGGGACCGACGAACCTGTTGGCTAACAACCATATCAATGAGGAGTAGCTCCTTAGTTCCACGAGACCCCTCCCTACATCCATTTTGAGATACAGACATGATGGAATTTTTTTCAATATGTTTTGTTATTTTTGTCCTCAAAATGGATGTAAGAAGTTTATAGACCGTTGGTAAACATGTGATTGGTCTATAATTTTTGGGCTCAGTGGAACTACCTGATTTATGGAGCAGGTGGGTAACTCCTGTTGTTAGAAATTGTGGTAACGACCCAGTTTCCAAAGCTGCCTGGAAGTGTAATGCTAAGCGAACGTGTTATTATTATTATTATTATCATCATTTTTATCTCCCGTCCGTTGGGATACGCAGAGACAATGTAACGGCAAATGACACGACACTGGAATACTCCTTTCGCTTCTTCTATATTCATTAATCTCTTCTATATTTATTTATTTAGTTTTTTGGTAGTTATCACTTCTATTGATTGTTTTATATTAATGTTTATAATAATTTTATTATTTACATCATTTTGTGTTCCAAACGGTGTTACCGTAGGTGTATAATTAGTATGTATAACTACGGGTTGGTGCTGAAAATCAGCGCCGTGGACTTGAGCCTTCATGCCCGGGCCATAGTATTAAGCTGAGCGCCAGCCTTTTGCGCTGCGATGCACCATGGGCTTTTTGTGTGTGTTCTTATGTTGTTCTTATGTGCCGTGGCGTAATAAATGATTATTCTTTCATTCTTCTTTCTTTCATGCATGCTCGTCTTGTAGAAATCAATAGTACCTATATCAAATTATTGTCAGTTATGTTTTCACATCTGGTTATTAAATGCGAGATCCATAAATTCAAATTCAAAATTCGCATCCTTTTGCCAAATAAATAACCTCATTGCAGCAAATTAAGTATAAAGTGTGGGAGAGCCATGCTTCGGCACGAATGGGCCGGCTCGACCGGAGTGATACCACGGCCGAGCAGAAAACCGACGTGAAACAACGCTTGCGTTGTGTTTCGTAGTGTGAGTGAGGTAACCGGAGGCCCAATTATCCCCCTCCCCTTCCTCAATCTTTCCAATCCCTGAATCCCCAACAATCCTCAAATTTCTAATCCCTAATAGGCTAGTAACGCACTTGTAACGCCTCTGGTATTCCAGGTGTGACGCTGATAGTTTACCATCAGCTGCTTATCCAATAAAATAAATTACAAGGTGCAAGCTCTTACCATTACATACTAACTCATCATTAAAAAACGATCACAATATTAAACATAACAATGTATAATAATATCTTAAAACAATAAATACAAACATTAAAAAGTATTTATGTATTATCAAAAACTCTTTGTAGTAATCTGTTCGCGAAGGGTTCACATTAATAAAGAACAGATAATACCCTTGGGCATACCCAGATGTATATATATATATGTAATTATGTTTATGTACTAAACTGTGTTTGTTTTATAATTACTGAAGATGTTGTGTAATGATTGGAAGTAGGACTGGTTTTGGGTTTGATTCCTGAACACAATAATTTTTAGGGGAAAATCATTCAATGACTTCTCCCGCTTTGGTTAAGGCGAGAGAGAGTGTCAGACTCTTACAGACT
Organism: Spodoptera picta; assembly: GCA_038387885.1. Classification (NCBI taxonomy): domain Eukaryota; kingdom Metazoa; phylum Arthropoda; class Insecta; order Lepidoptera; family Noctuidae; genus Spodoptera; species Spodoptera picta. The sequence continues at coordinate 3,535,132 of JAZHFQ010000782.1, read as the reverse complement.
AAAAAATGTTCTGTTCTGTTTCAACTCCTGCTTTGAATCAGGCCCCGGTAACCCGGCTGTCACTAGTTTCAAAACCGAGCAAGATATCTCGGTTTTGATATCCAGCTTGGTCAAAGAATAATCGGGTCTTTTTGGTATTTCGAAAATAGTCATTGATAGTACAGGATCTAGATTTATGCCTGGTATAGTATTAGGCCTGGCCGCAAATAGCTCAAGACAGAGACAATTGGAATTCTTTAGCCTTCACCTTCACATGAGGAGGTGTTCTTGTAAAACACTGTTTTTGTTCTTTTTATCAAGGATGCAAACACTATTTCTCATTTTTCATTTTTCATTTTCCCATATTATTTTAAACTGTATTCTAAATAGAATTCAAAGAAATTGGCTTTTTTATTAAATTTTATTTTACTTATTTTATAGTATAAGGCCTATCATCATCATCATAATATCAGCCACAGGACGTCCACTGCTGAACATAGGCCTTCCCCAAAGACTTCCAGATAGGCCGGTTGGAAGCGACCTGCATCCAGCGGCTCCCTGCGACCTTGATGAGGTCGTCTGTCCACCTTGCGGATGGACGTCTAAGCCTAACCATCTATTAATATTATACGGGACTTATATACATCCAATTTCGGGCTCTTTTTCTACTACAGCGTAGTATCATCAATCTCCTTTGTCTGGCTTTCATAAGACTAGAAGTATGAACTTTTTACACAAAGGTAAAATACAGGATTAAACCAATTAATAATTCAGAGCCTACTAGCTGAATAGGCGCTTATAAATGTTCCAACAAGTTTTTATTTCGAGGATTTGCATAGTACAACATCTAATAGTTATTACCGAAACTTTATACGCAAATCTGTTTTATAGTTTAGTGTAAAGTATGTAATATAGGGCGATGAAATTTATTTATTTATCTAAGGACAACCAACAAAGCATACACCAAAATACATGAAAGGTTTTTAACATAATATTTTAACACTCTATAGTGTAGCCTTAATTAAAGGCTGCCACGACATGCAATATAAAATAACAGGATAAACAACAAAAAAAAAAAACAAAAAGTTCGCTTATCAAAAAAGACATCAATTTCAATCACAATTGTTAAATTTAAATTTTTACTTCTTCTCAACTTTTAAATTGTATAATTTTGATTTGAATATGTAGTACATATAGTGCAGTTTAACTCTGTGAGAATGTCCTACGCAGGACAGTTTTCACTTTGAAAAGAGAATAGGACATGTCAATATCCACACTAAGTGAGCATGACAGGCGACTAAATTGTTCTTGCATTCTATTAATTGAGGAAAAATGACCCAGGCTTGTTTTAAAGCCTTTACCTGAAAGCAACCGATATCTAGACATTCGAGCCAGTTTGAAGGGCACATTGACATTAATCTGGCTAAGTAACTGCGGACAGTCAATGTGATTGTTTATTAGTTTGTACAGGAAGAGGTGATCTAGAATTTTACAGCGATTATCCAGACTCATCAGTTTAAAATACCTCAAACGAGAGCTGTAGCTGGTTAATTTATTAGTCATGTGACATTGATACGTCAAATGCCAAAGGAATCTTTTCTGAATGGATTCTAAACGGCGTTTATGAATATCGTACAATGGCGTCCAGACTACGCTGCAGTATTCTAAACCTGACCTGACTATTGAGTTGAAAATTGCGATTTTAGTTTTGGCGTGTTTAAGCTTTAAAGTAATTTGTGCAGTCGCTATTACGATTACTGCATAATATTTAAAATTAAAATAATCTATAAAAAAAGTAGTAGTACAGAGTCTGGAATTGTGTCCGGTATATGGCAATAGGCTCACCCCCTATTACATGGGACTCATAACATAAATAGTGAAAAGTAGGTGTTACATTGTACAGTGGCATTAAGCGCCATAATGTGCACCTCTGCCTACTCCTTCGAGGATAAAAAGCGTGACGTTATGTTATGTTTAAGGTATTTAATATAGGGCAATGCAATTAAAGTAATTTATGCAGTAGCACAACATTATTGCTGCACAATGTTTAAAATAAAAAAGCTAATTTGTCTATTGCTACAGTTTAAAACACTTAGGTTCTAAATAGACGAACCGCATTTATATTTATCGGACTGCACGTTTGGTTTGCAGTTCAATTGCAGTCGTGACGCGACTAAATTCAAACTGCATACAAACTGCAATTTGCGGTTGGATTGTTAGTAGTCGAAATGCGGTCCATCCGTCTAGAGTCTCAGTAGCATCTGTGTTGGAATGTTGCTCAAAATTAGCAAGCTTCGGGCTTCCTTGTGAATCGACAGGCGTTCGATTTTTGAACATTTCTAAGCATGCTTAGCAGTACCTTGAGATGTTAATTTTCAAATATGAAAATCTAATTTAAATATGGAAAAGAAGAGGTAGATGTAGACGCAGTTTGGAAACATCAAACTGACGCTATCTTCGTAAATTATCAATCAATCTGTTCATGTTCATTAGACATTGAAGAACAAACTTTTAAAAAAAGTAACGATTGGAGTTTCTTGCTCGTTCTTCTCCATTTGAATTTACATTTTGGAATAAGCTTAAGCTTTACCTAGCTTCACTGACGGACTGACTGACAGACTATTATTTATATTGTATTTGTTGACGTGTCAAAAGTACCAAATTGTGGTTTAATTGAAATAAATGCTTTGACTTTGAATTTGTTACATTCTAGTCCTTATAAAGTAAGAACCCACAGAAAATATCTTCAACCAATTACAATTTATCACAAACCTTTTAATTCACATAGATCAAAGCTTTTAATTAGTTTCGGTGTGCAATATATGTACCTGTATCACATAGTATCGGTGGCCATAATTTCCCAGCAGTGTGAAAGAAGTCCCACGGCGACAGAATGAAAAATTGCGGAGCGCGACCTAATTCCCTTCACCATTAGATGTACATGGGTCTATGTAAATGGAAGTGGCTTACGTTGCGAATGTTTTGCAGACAGAGTTAGAGTTATTTGTGAATAAGAGTTGCAAGAAATTGGTGTGGTTTAAAAAGGTAATCTATATACATAAGTAAAAATGAATTTCTGTTTGTTAGTCTCGCTTATACCTGAACTAGAAGTCTAGGAAAGGTATAAAATGTGATAAAAATATTTCGGTGTTCGAAATTTGCCGGGTCAGCTAGTTAATCATGAAAATCGAAGGGAGATTAATTTCAGAGAGGAGTATGAGTATTCTAAAGTTATTTTGACACGTTGAGAGAAATAGTAGTGACATCTCTGTTTAGCCCTCTGATTGGCCGGCCCCAATGAACCAACCAATCAGAGCGTCGAACGCGGTCTCGTTCCGATTACAGTTAGTTTCGTCGCAGTTTCATCAGATATATCATTTATGAAGACTAAAAAATGTTTATAATTTTTTTACGACACGTTATTTCATTGTACACAGGCTACAAAAAGCTACGTGCAGTTTTCTAACTATAGGGTAGATGCCTAATTTTTATTTTCATGTCCGTCTGGTAGATTATTTTAAATCATTAGACACATATTTTTTATTTTCTTACAGAAACGAATAATTTCGACGATATATTTATTTGAAATGTCGCTTGACGTCACTTCAATGTACATTTTATATGTAGAAATGACGGTTTACCCCCCACTCCTAAGCTTTGATTCGTTCTATCTAAGTATTGTTTTATTATACGACAAAATAAAAAAATACGTGTCTGATATTTTTTCTTTATCTAACTGACGGACTAATTATATTTTTAATTTTCATACCCTGTCATCATCCCTTTCATTGTTTCAGCATACTTAAACATCCACATATTTGAATGTAAACTACAGCTAAATAAAACAATCAATTTTACAAAATAACTATTACAAAGTAATTAAACAAATCAATTATTACGATCCAATAAACATTCAAAGCCCCATCTAGTTCCACATAACTCTCGGTGGGGCCTTATTCTTGCAAAATTGAATTTTCCTTCGTGGTACGACGTTTTAATTAAGAATACACAGATATAGGTCGATGGATGCCGCCTAATGCCGAGGGTGACGATATGTGCCATATATTAAATTTTGTTGCTTAGAAATTTTCTCCTACTTAAATTGATGGCAATGAATAATGAATGAGGTGAGGCTACGTTTTAGATGGGTTACCATTTTGAGTAAGTGATTATTTGTAATGAAACGAAATGAGATGGAATGGAATTTTGTATGGAGACATGGTTTTCACTGTTTTAATTTACTGGAGGGATGTGCTTAGATTGTTTGGTTTCTTTTAAATGGCGCTTTAGGTAGATACCTGGCATATAGATTCAGCTATAGAGATGTAATCATTATTTTCCTTTAAAAAAATATTTGCCCCACACTAGGATTTTCTCTTGTGTCCTGGGCGCGTTCACAGGCACCTTACAGCAGTTGCAGCAGTTTTGGAAGGTTGTGGCAGGCTTGTCACATTAAAAAAAAAGCTTGACCATGAATCTAGAAGGGAGGATGACCGCTTTATAATAGCTCCTGCTTTATTAATTATGTTTGATTATTGGTTCTCGTTGCATCGTTGGCAGAGTGGTCGCAAGTGCGACTGCCAGGCAAGGCATCTCGGGTTCGAATCCCAGGTCAGGCAATGTATTACAGGGTTTTAAAAAAAATCTCAGATATAGCACGGAGTCCGGAAATCCATCCGGTATATGGCAATAGGCTCACCCCCTATAACGTGGGTGAGTAACATGAGTAGTGAAAAGTGGTTGTTAAATTATAGAGGTATAGTGGCATTAAGTGCCAGAATGTGCACCTCTGCCTACCCCTTTGGGGATAAATGGCGTGATGTTATGTTATGTGATTACTAGTCACTTTCAAATGTGTAGTCCCATTCGATACCCATACCAAGAGTAGGGGATGTGGATAAATGTATTCTACTACCTATATTACATACATACATAACATCACGCCTTTTATCCCCGAAGGGGTGTAGGCAGAGGTGCACACAGAAGTAACACCCACTTTTCACAACTTATGTTATGAGTCCCATGTAATAGGGGGTGAGCCTATTGCCATATACCGGGCACATTTCCAGTCTCCGTGCTACTACTGAGATTTTTTTAAAAACCCAGTAATACTTTGCCCGACCCGGGAATCGAACCCGAGACCCCTTGCCCGGCAGTCGCACTTGCGACCACTCGGCCAACGAGGCAGTCTAGTATTCTACTACCTATATTATTTTATTGAAAAACCTTAATAACCTTTTTTTCAACCTAGAAATCTTACTGCATTATTTTATCAGCAGCCCTACTATAAACTACTCCACTAAATAGTCACAAATAGGTACAACAACAGTCATTCATAAATAAGAGAAAACTTTATGAAAGAAAAACGTAATATTTTTGTAAGCAAGCGCATCTTATCGAGGGCCTGACAAACTTGCAAAGATGAAAAGAAAAAAGATAAAGCGTTGAAAAGATACGGCGATTTATGGTCCCGGAGTCAAATGAGTATTAAAGTGAAGGAAAACTCTTTTGTTATCCGCTGTGCAATGTGATCAAATTAAAAATAGTGATGTCCCTGTTTTTGGGGTGTCGATATCGATGAAAGTAGATTTGTTGAAGGCAACTCGGAATATAATTATGAACATTGTATTGTACTTACTGAAGTATTCCGTTCCGAAAAATGAAGTGATACTTTTAAACCTGTGTTAAATTTTAATTTCATAAAAGATTAAATGCAAAACTTGTTTTCGTTTCGTTACCAACGCATTTTCTATTTTAGCCATAACAATTCTAAGCTGAAATGTCTTGCTTCAGTCTGGATTTTTTTATTATTTTTCAAGTAAACAAACCAAGGCTTCTCATTGGATTATGTCCATTCTTAGAATTTCGAATTATACTTAAAATCTATAACATCTCCTAATAGTGAGCACTTTGCAACTAAAATATTTGATTAAAACATAACATTTTAGTATTCCCTTAGTAGAGTTGATCTATTACCAAAATAATGAACTTCAAACGCCAGTTATTGTTACAAGTTAAAACCGCGTAATCCTAGGTTAAGCTTTTTTAAGACATAAGCCGGTAAATGAGATGACGGATCACCTGATGGTAAGCAATCGGCGTCGGCCATGGACACCTGGAACACCAGAGACGTTACAAGTGTTACCGGCCTTTTGGGGATTAGGAGTTTGAGGATCGTTAGGGATTCAGAAATTGGGGAGATTGGGAAAGGGGAGGGGAGTAATTGGGCCTCCGGTAACCTCACTCACACGACGAAACACAACGCAAGCGTTGCTTCACATCGGTTTTCTGTTAGTCCGTGGTATCTCTGCAGTCGAGCCGGCCCATTTGTGCCGAAGCATGGTTCCCCCACATATACCTCTATACACTTGTTATACGCCGGTCACAAATATAGAATCGAATTCAAAACCCATGGACCTTTAGTCTCTGGTTTAGTAGACTCTCGATAACATAACCGATTTGACTCGATAACTCGATCAACTAGGTAGTTAAATCACAGCATCATGTTTATTATAATTACTTGTCATCGAAATAAAAACATCGATTTTATTATAATTTCTATAATACAATAGTATAAACAAAACATAGTGATTATGGGATGGAAGGCAAAGGTTTTCTGTATAAATATGACCTTGTAAAATGTACCGGTACAATATTTTTGTGCCGCAGGGAAAGATCCTAATAATGTTATAAAAATGTCGATATAATCTTCAACCTCAATTTTGTATTATCGATAGGTATTTTCGTATCAAAAGGTATGAGATTTTTTGTTTATTTTTAAAAAATTACAATTATAACAACATGAGGATAAGGTTATAAATTTAATTCGTAAAAATATATTTCAATGATACTTCCTAAAATTATTGACGTACGAGGTACTTAATTAAATGGACAGAGAAAGGGACGCAAGATATTATAAATGATGTCGCTACTACTTAAGTCAACGTATCAGAAAGAGATAGCAAGATATTGGCCACTCATAATAGAAATATTTTAAACTTTCCCATCCCTAGTTGCAAAAAATAACAGCACATAGTTTACTACGTAAAGTTTTGTGCAATTATTTTAATAGACGACATCTTAGAAAGTGCGCGGCGTTACTCATTCTTTTCGTTTACTCTCTGCTTGTGTAGGTTAGGGGCTGGCGTAAAGTATAAGCTTAGAGCGGAAAGAAAGTTAAGAATTCTTATTTGCAGGTGTTTATTTGTTTGAATGGTGGATGGAAGAATAATGACTAATATTTTCTTAACAAACAATTTTACTTCTACTTTAAAACCGTGTATAAGCATTTCACTAAATAGGTAGGTATTTAAGATAGCTTTGAAGTTTATTATCTGATTGTTGACCCTTAAACTTAATTAAGAACCTTTTGTTCATAAGCTACACTAGTGACAAAACTGATGAAGTATGAACTATTTTAAAAAATGACTATCAACAGTTTTTTTTGTGAACTTTTCCTGAATAGATGAAGACAGACAGACATTAACTGTCATTTTGCTCTTTAAAGTCTAGATGGGTTAAACAATATTGAAATTTAAATTCTGGCTCCATTTTTTACTCTTAAACGTTCTAATTACCATCAAGAAATATTTTTTTAGTAAATACACAATCGCTTTCGCTACTAACTTAGGCCAAGCATAAAGACTATTGTGCTAAAATCGAGAGATTTGCTCGGTTTTTTTTTCTTTTTTTTTGTTACGAAGGCATTCCTACGGCCGTCCTTCTTACGGCGTGCTTTGAAAATTAAGACTTGCTACATTTTCTATTATGTTTTATTTACGTACTCTAATGTAATCAGACGTACTTCGATTTAAACCTGCAAATGGCATTTTTTTTGTTACAAAAATTATCCGTAATTTGTATTTTTATCTTTGTCGTTTTGAGGTTAAAAGGTTTTCTAAGTGACATTTATACTGAGAGTTACTCTAATAGCTTAGAATGTAGATCGATGTGTTTACTAATTTAATTTTTTATTTGATAGTCTCTAGTTTCTTTTTAATGGAGAAAGCCAGTAGATTGCCTCGTTAGGCGAGTGATCGCAAGTGCGACTGCCAGGCAAGGGGTCTCGAGTTCGATTCCCGGGACGGGCAAAGTATCACTGGGTGTTTTAAAAAATTCTCAATAGTGAGTCTGGAATTGTGCCCGGTATATTACAATAGGCTCACCCCCTATTACATGGGACTCATAACACAAATAGTGAAAAGTATACAGTGGCATAATGTGCACCTCTGCCTACCCCTTCGGGGATAAAAGGCGTGATGTTATGTTATGTGAAGCCAGTAGACTAGCATACGGATTACCTGATGGTAGGCAATCGGCGTCACCCATAGACACCTGAAACACCAGAGGTGTTACAAGTGCGTTACCAGTCTTTAGGGGATTAGAAATTTGAACATGGTTGAGTATTCGGAGATTGGGTAGATTAGGGATATCGGTATTTGACTCGTTTATATAAAGAAAAATGATAAAGATTTGTGAAATCAATGTACTTTTTCGCTGGCTTCGTTTATGTGATCTTCTATCAACAGCTTAGAAGTGTCTACTGCTGAGCAAACCCCTCACACGGAGAAGGTTTGAGCATTAATCACATATCACTTAACAAATTATAACTCCAGGTTTCCTCACGTTGTCAGTGGTGTCGAAATAACCTTAGAAAGTACATATAGTTCAGTTGTTAGATTACAGGCATCTATCCAACCTCGGAACTTTCACGTTTACAACATAAAACATAGCATCACGCCTTTTATCCTCGAAGGGATAGGCAGAGGTGCACATTATGCCACTGCACAATGTAACACCCACTTTTCACTATTTATGTTATGAGTCCCATGTAATAGGGGGTGAGCCTATTGCTATATACCGGGCATAGTTCCAGACTCCGTGCTACTACTGAGGTTTTTTTTTAAAAACCCAGTAATACTTTCCCCGACCCGGGAATCGAACCCGAGATTCCTTCCCCGGCAGTCGCACTTGGCCAACGAGGCAGTCCTTTACAACACTTAAGATTTAGACACATTACCTCCATTTTTCCATATTATGACCATCTAAAAGAACTGGAAAATTTTTCAACTAAACGACTTAGCAACTTCCACAAATAAACGGTGAAAGAAATTAATCTGCCCATTTCTCACTGTCAACGTCGGTTTAACGTAAAAAACTGGTACCGAAACCCGTATTATTTTATCATCAATCCACCAGACAGGGGTGTGATCAGCAGGATTGTTACTTAAAAGTTTTTTAGTTTTTGGTGGAGTAATTAAAGTTGTAAAGCTTGGGGGTTGATTAGGTGTGGCTTTTAAAGGCTTTATGGTTGTTGGTCTATATATTTTATTAATTTAGTAGGAGGTTAATTACTCAAAGGATAGATTGATGACTGCAAGGAAAAAAAACAGTCATTCGAACATAGTCAATATACCTCATCCTTGTTTTGAAGTCGGTCAAAAATTACTGGACGATAGGTGCAGTGGCTGGGCAGACGGCTGCCGTGCAATGTGTAGTGGGATTCCCGCACGGAATAACTCTTTGTGTGATCCACAAATTGTTGTTCCGGGTCTAAGTGTCATGTGTATGTGAACTTGTATGTTTGTAAACGCACCCATGATACAGGAGAAAATCCCAGTGCGGGGCAACGTTTTAAAAAATTTGCTTAATGGAATTATTGGTAGTTTTTGTAAATAAATGTGAGTCAATAGTTATTTATTTATTTTTATTTATTATACAATAGTTATCAGATTACTAGATGATTTTTAAAAACGTACGTTTGGATTTGTTTCCAAGCATTTTTTTTAAAATTAAACTTTTAAAACCTTTGCTGAATTTTAGTATGTTTCATATTATACAATTGCATTAGCTAAAATCTTACTCACGTGAATATACTGAGAAAAGCTCTACTAGTTTTTAGTGCTCTATTAGTTACTAGCTGCGCGACGTCGCCGCGTCCGCGCACGCTGCTCATGAGGAAGAACCCCTCTGTGGTTCGAAACTAGTAGAGCTTTTCTCAGTATATTCACGTGAGTAACCCGCGATTTTTAGTTAATTTAGTATATCTCACGATAGTTATTATAAAAACATACAATACTTCTAAACAAGACATTCATTATTTTCTACAAAACGTACAACTTACAATACAACATTGAATAAAATTTCACATAAATATTTTTCATTTTGACTTTGAAACTGGTATCGTGTTTTCCCAAAAGTTTTCAGTAAACTGAAATACACGATTCAGGAGTTAGAAAACAAAATATGTAAAGTAATATTGGGGGTGCGGACTGAAAGCTCACTGAAATTGTTCTGAATTTCAGCTGAAACACTTACAAACGTTTTCCAATCCTTCCATTTGTCTTAACCATAGTATTTTAAGTGGCTGTTTTACAGAATATCCGCATTTTCTTGAACAAACAGTTATAACTTTAGAAAGATAGTTTTATTATACTGTCGCGGGTCGCGAAATGCTGCTAATGAATATGAGCCTCTAGCATGGCTTGAAACTAGTCGAGTTCCTCGTCAAATAATTTCGTGAGTAAGCCGAAAATATAATAATTTATTTAGTATGTCACACGAAAGTAATAATACAAATATAGTTTTATTCTGACCAATACATAAACAAGACACTTTTTTTTAAGGGGGAAAGTTATCGAATGACATCGCCCACCTGGGTGAGGTGGGAGTGTTAGACTCTTACTGACTAAAAACCACCCCGTTCTTACTCCTGCACTTGAAGATGATGATGAAAAAGGAATGGTCTGTCGTCGGCGGTATTTCCGAACAGATACGACCTTCAAATCTTCAAGAAAAAAGCGTACTCCTTTTTAAAAGGCCGGCAACGCACAAAGTACAGAGCGCCACTTATTTTTGGTAGCACTTTTTGATTTGTGGGAGAGCCATGGTTCGGTACGAATGGGACGGCTCGACCGGAGTGATACCACGGCCGAGCAGAAAATCGATGGGAAACAACGCTTGCGTTGTGTTTCGTCGTCTAAGTGAGTTTAACGGAAGCCCAAATACCTCCCCCCTCCCCTCCTCAGTTTCTCCAATCCCCGAATCCCCCACAATTCTCAAATTCCCAATTCTCATAAGGCCGGCAATGCACTTGTAACGCCTCTGGTGTTTTAGGTGTCCATGAGTGACGTTTGCCTACCACCAGGTGATCCGTGTGCTAGGTAAGCTTCATCACATTCATATATTATGTTACTCACCCGTTAAAAGTTCATACTTGTCCATTGATTCTAAGATGGAAACCTACAAAAACTGGACACTTTAGAACATATTATAACATAACATCGCGCCTTTAGTTCCCGAAGGAGTAGACAAAGGTGCACATTACGGCACTTAATGCCACTATACAATGTAACACCCACTTTTCACCATTTATGTTATGAGTCCCATGTAATAGGGGGTGAGCCTATTGCCATATAGGGAGCACAATTCCAGTCTCAGTGTTAAAACTGAGATTTTATTTTAAAACATAACATAACATCACGCCTTTTTTTTTTATCCCCGAAGGGGTAGGCTGAGGTGCACATTACGGCACTTAATGCCACTGTACAATGTAACACCCACTTTTCACTATTTATGTTATGAGTCCCATGTAATAGGGGGTGAGCCTATTGCCATATACCGGGCACATTTCCAGACTCCGTGCTACTACTGAGGTTTTTACAAACCCAGTAATACTTTGCCCGACCCGGGAATCGAACCCGAGACCCCTTGCCCGGCAGTCGCACTTGCGACCACTCGGCCAATGAGGCAATTTTTTTTTAAACTCAGTGATATATACTTTGCACGACCCGAGAATCAGACCTGAGACCACTTGTCCAACGAGGCGGACACCAGAAAATTTGATACCTTATACTAGTCAAAGTATTTCAAGTAAGAGTTATTACAAAAAGTCACATAAAATATAAATCTTATTTGTGACTCTTATACTAAAGAAGGAAAAAATGGCAGCTTCTAAAATGGATTTGAAAACAATTTTTCCATTTAAAACAGTGGGTAGGGTGCAAAAGGAAAGTTTAAAGATTTTCCTCTTTCCTCTCAAAGACCGTTCGGAAGAAATATAAAACTGTAGAGACGGCGCGAGGCGTTTCATTTGTGAAAATTATTGAATTTGAATTATTGGCTACCTTGATCAGAACAGAGGTGTGGTGGAGTCGAGTTTGAATGTAAAATTAATTCAAGTTTTGATAAAATGATGCTGTTTTGATTCCGTAGTCTAACACCACGCCTTATATTAATTGAAGTGCTAGGTAAAATGGATTTATTCAATATTATGTTCACTTTTCATCATTTTGTAACCTGAGTCATTCTTAAATGTTCCTACTTTAAATGAAAAAAAAAAACCAATAACAATTAGACCGAGCTAGGAATCAACACCGCCACTTTTTCGCTCCGACGAGCAAAATTTCGCTGACCATACTAGGAAATATGACTTAGTACTTAGGTACCTAAAAAAATATAATTTATCGTAGTACAATTACCTTTATTTTAAAATGTTATTCACGTGAATATACTGAGAAAAGCTCTACTAGTTTCCAACCACAGAGGGATTCTTCCTCATGAGCAGCGTGCGCGGTCACGGCGATGTGACAATCGATGTTATCGTTTACAAACGGCAAACTGATACTGATGAACGGTGAATGGTGATGATAGAAAAAAAATAATAATATGGGAAATATTCTTTTTCTAATTCGCATATAAAAGCCGCGGGGAAAACCTAATGACTCATACCTTTGGTTTCAAAAGTCACAGTTTTAACAAGTTCGCTGGTATCACTATAAATGTCTTGTAAGGAAAATTTCGAGACATTTCTGAGTTAAATGTATTCCACCTGAGTAGGTATCTAGGTTGGTATTTAGCAATTAAAACGTTATTGTCTACAATTCTAAATATGTTACGTAAATTTTGAACGACACTTAAAACGATGTTTCATTAAAATAATTACCTAACTGACAGTTTGGAACTTTGGATACGTAATTAAAAGTTTGTAATTCTGATGCTATATTTGTTTTGTTATTAAAATAAAAAATCATATAAAGTCTTTTTTACATTTGATAGACCGACGTTCGACCACTATCTCGCCTGGCAGTAAGCGATGATGCGGTCTGCGAGGGAGCAAGTCGATCCATAAGCAACCTATTCACTCGGGCCTTGAAGACACCCAAGTTACACCCTTGAAGCAATACAGACTCTGGCAAAAAAATCCACTCCTTAGCAGTACGTACAAGGAATTGATGATGTGAAACGTGTGAGTGGGTGGTAGATCTACCATGAATCCTGATCTGATAAACGGCAATGAACTAATAGGTAGTGTATGTGAGCTTGTACCGCCGAATAAGCAGCTTAAATCATTCTCTCTTATCTTTTGACAAAAATGATATCATATTATAATAATTATTGTATAAACTACGTGATTCTAAGTGTGACAAACCCTTTTCTGAAAACCGTATCAAATTCGGTTAAGCAACATAACATAACATAACATAACATCACGCCTTTTATCCCTGAAAGGATAAGCAGAGGTGCACACAGAAGTAAAACCCACTTTTCACTATTTGTGTTATGAGTCCCATGTAGATGTAATATGTGAGCCTTTTGCCATATACCGGGCACATTTCCAGATTCCGTGCTACAACTGGGATTTTTGTTTAAAACCCAGTAATACTTTGACCGATTCGGAAATCGAACCCGAGACCCCTTGCCGCGCAGTCGCACTTGCGACCACTCGGCTATTGAGGCAGTCGGTTCAGCAAATCGCGCGATAATTGCGCACAAACAGTCAAACATACTTAGACATATACATACAGGTCAAACTGAGAACCTCCTTCTTATAGCATGAACTCGCTTAATTGCGAGATGAAAGGACTAACAAAGGTTCATCATCATCAACAGCCTATAAATGCCCACTGCTGAGCAAAGCCTCTTCCCACACGGAGAAGGTTTGAGCATTAATCACCACGCTTGCTCAATGCGGGTTGGCGATTACAAACTTATAATTAGAAATTATAAGTCCAGGTTTCCTCACGATGTTTTCCTTCACCGTTTGTCAGTGGTGTCTAGATAATCTTAGAAAGTACATATAACTCGGAAAAAGTCACATACACAACTTGCCGTTGGTAGGTTTCGAACCCGCACCCTCATGCATGAGAAGCGGGCGTCTTAAACCTCCGGGCCATCACTACCACATAACAAAGGTTAAAATATAGAAAACTAGAAATAAATACTGATAAAGCGACTCCACCCGTTTCCTATCCCAAGTCCAGTACAGGCGGCAGGTGGACAGTCGAAGCGCAAAATTTTGTTCCTCAGCCACTCGGAATTACAGTAGCGAAGATATATAGCTATTTATATAGCTAGGGTGTAGCTATAGCGTTTAGCTGACTGTGTGGAACCCACCTGTGGGGTATGCTTCGAATAACATTCAAGTTTTCTTTGAATTTGAAATGTGAATTATTTTATTGGAGGTTTTTGTAGTGAATTAAGTAAATTAAGTTTTTGTTGTGAAGTACGTCGTTCGTTACGTTATGCACTAGTAGCAACGAGTTCGATTTTCATTTTAGAAAAAGTTGACTGTACGGTTGGTGCGGTGGCTGGGCAACCGGTTGCCGCGCAACGTGTCGGGTTCGATTCCCGCACGCAACAACTCTTTGTGTGATCCTCAAATCGTTGTTTCAGGTTTGTAGTCAAACCTACGACACAGGAGAAAATCCTAGTATACTACTACCGTATCTTTGGTCATCAGATTCGCATATATATATATATAGGAAGCATTTTTTGTTTAATCACTGCAACTGTCAAATATTGAGCGCCCAATGGAGTGACAATACTAATTCCCTATTGGACGAAGAACGAGAGGCTCACTAGCAACATCTCGTGAGCAAAAAATACGGCAGGGCCTATGAACTTATTTATGAACATGAAGTGCACAGTATGTGCGTCGAAATAAGTGTTGATTTTTTGCTACCCTGTAAGACAATACGCGTGGATATAGCTATGCCTAAAGTGTTCAACATTTAACTCCTGGTTAAATATTTGGGCGTTTTGCTTACCACGTCTATACGCACTACATATATACTGCTAACTTAGTACAGCGTGCTACTAATCAAAATAGTCTCAAGATTTTCAGAGTACAATATCGATATGCCGCGCGGTTTCACCCTCTCTATGCGGCACCTATTGACACTAATGTGACGTTTTAACCTTCCTAGATAAGTGAACTATCCAAACAAAAATAATTTTTCAAATTGAATCCGTAGATTATCGCGTCCAAACAAATTATTATAGGATAAAAAACAATAGGCTCACCTCCTATTACATGGGACGCATAACATAAAAAGTGATAAATGGGTGTTACATTGTACAGTGGCATAAAGTGTCGTAATGTGCACCTCTGCCTACCCCTTCGGGGTTAAAAGGCGTGATGATGTTGTTATGTGTATAATAAAAAAGTATAAGAATATAAGATATGAACTTTGAAACCTCAAAAATCCACAATACAACACCCCATTTCCCAGCCATCATCAGGATTAGAATCAAATTAGTCTGACAACCATCTTTATAAGGAAGTACTTGAGTAAGAACAGCTTCATTAATGAAATTGAGAACCATTCTCTCTACCTCAGTGGTTCTCAACCGGTGGTTCGCTGCAGACAAAATAATTAGGGTCCGTGAAACGAAAATAAAAGTACACAAGACAGTGCATTCTAGTAAATCACATCAACAGCCTATCAGTGGCCACTGGTGAGCTAAACCTCTTTTCACACGAAGAAAGTTTGATTATTAATCACCACACTTGCCCAATGCGGGTTGGCGATTTCAAACTTATAATTAGAGATTATAAGCCTAGGTTTCCTTAAAATTTGTACTGATTTCTTATACCGTAAGTCGTTGTCTGTAGTACCTAAATAGTTTTAGTAAGAACATATTATATTTCAACATATTGGTACTTGCCGTTTACCTCCGGGATACTACGATAATTAACACCACAGTTAAAACTTGAATTGAAATGAACTGTAACTGATTTCAATAATTCAAGTCACTATTCTTGTGAGAATAAACCCCATAGCTCAGAAAAAAATATTAGTTATACGACATGAAAAATGTTATACATATAGTAGTCCCTGACCTTACTAGACTGATAGAAAGGTATGATCACTTTTACTGACCAGAAACTTACTCTTGAAACCAATCTCAATCTCAATTTAAATACAATTTAATAAAAATGTAATAATTATTTAATGTCAAAACTACACAAACCCCAATCATAGCTATTAAAATACTATTCAGAGTACGGAATATAAAGCCAAATGCAATGGACGCTAGAATTGCAACCTTCCTGAGTACCTTCAAAATATAAGTGTCGGTCGATCGGAATTGCATTTATAAGTAAGCCCCCTGACCAAGAAAAGGTTGAGAACCCCAGTTCTGCCTGATCAAACAACTGGTACTCAGGTGGTACTTTGAGTATAAATTAGACAAGGTATTGTGTGGAGGGGAAGGGAAGTGTTATTTTAACTGTCACTGCTATTAGTGAATTGCTGTTGGAATGATTTAGGGGTGGCATAAACTAAGTAGAGATTTTGTTTTTGATTATTCCGGAATGTTTTTAAATCATTTAGTACAAATAATCACGATTGAATACAAAATAGACTTGGAAAAACGATTGCGTTGTGTTTCACCGTGTGGTTGAAGTTATGGGAAGCCTTATTATAGGATAAAGATAGGAAATTCTATCATTAAAATGTTAAGTCTGAAAAACGTTTGAAAGCTTGTTTTAAAATCAAATACGAAAAAAATAAAGAAAAATTATTGAAATTAATAATTTAATTTTTTTTTCTAAATAGCATTCATAACGCTCTAATATAACATTTATACTCCATCATCAAAATGTTTGTACAGACTGAAAAATAATTAGGTTTTCCGATGCTTGTTTTACAAAAAATAAAATACTTCTAGTGAAGAACGTCTATAAAATATAGGCACCAAGAGTGAATTTCAGAACTTTTCCACAATTCCCCATAGGTAACGGAATCCAATTCAGTATTTTTCAGCACCTGAAACTTTTTTCCGGAAAAAGGTAATATAAGGTGTTTCTCGGTAGTGTTTTGAAATTGAATTGTTGGGTTATTCCCTTCAATGAGGAGGAAAACTTTTCTAAAGTGGGTGTTTTTCAGAAAAAAAGGTAACAGGATCAAATAAATGTATCTTGGGTTGTATTAATTTTATTTTCATTTATCTTGTAATTATTTAAATTGGCTTGAATTAGAATAGTGGGCTTCAAGGCTGAGGCTTTGATTAGTTTTGTTATTTGATATCTGATTTACAAACTACGGTATAATTTTTTGTGTTTCGTTACAAATTGAGGTTCTAATAGCTTTAAATGTATTTTTAGCTACAGATTACCCCCGGAAGTGGGTTTATTAGTTAAATTGGGCTTAGCAACATTTTTATTTATGTTTTCATTCGGTAAGATTGCATACTATGCTCGGAGTCTCTTTGAAGGATCGAATCCGAAACGAAGTGATCCGACAGAGAACCAACGTTATCGACATAGCCCAAAGGATCAGTAAGCTGCGGCAGTGGGCCGGTCACATTTGTCGAAGAAGCGATAACCGTTGGGGTAAACGTATTCTAGAGTAGAGACCGCGTCTAGGCAAATGCAATGTAGGGCGCCCTCCAGCTAGGTGGAGTGACGACATCCGCAAGGTGGCTGGCAGTGGTTGGATGAGAAGAGCGGAAGACCGAGCTCAGTAGCGTGCCGTTGGAGAGGCCTATGTCCAGCAGTGGACGAATACAGGCTGATGATGATGATGTACGAGTGCGGCTACTAAGCGAAAGGTTTAGAGTTTGATTACAGTGTCGGAAAATGAATTGAATTGATGACGGTTTTCTCGAGTACTCCTTTCTACTTTTGAGTGATAGAAATGCCTGGGTCTTAACTGGATATCGAACTGGATAGTTAAACTTCAGGAGATTTTTTAAATACTCAGAATTTAATTTCAGTCATATCTATTATTTACTGTTTGTAACATAAAAAAAAATTTGCGAATTAACATAAACGTTAGCGATAAATAATCAAAAACCTTAGATCTTGCCTTTCACATCGACCAAGTGTTAGTAGTACTATCTCTGTGACATAGATGGCACTAGTTCCACACTAATATTCTTTTGTAATAATACTTTCTGACAGTAGGGGTCTCACGGATCGTAATCTGGAACAATCTAGAAATTTCTTCGGATCAGGAAGTGGATCGTGCAAAATATTACCAAATATGGTTATGGATAGTGCTTCGAGCAGTAGTGGAATCGAAAGATGGGGGGTATAAATGTAGGAGTTTTGTAGAAACCGTCCTTTTTCGAAATCGATTTCTACAACAAAGAAGATCAGACTGAAGAAGTGCTGTGTCTTATAATTTTATTAAAAAGTTGTCGTGCAGGTCCAGTGAAAGACCTGAATTAATTAATATTTGTGTGTATATCGTCCCAGATTCTGGGTAAGTTTCTAAAACAAAATATTAAATAGATATTCGCTTCTTCGCGATAAGTATATAGGTTATATTGTGTTCTTACGGTGTATCCATTGTTCTTTTATCAGGAGGTTCTTTATATCAGGAGAAAACTCTTTATATCAGGAGAAAATTTATACATGTCTACCCCATTGTAGACAATCAATTGATTTATCGTTTTGCCCATGAATTCGAACTGGAGCATCATAATACGGCGTCAGATACTCATGCCTTCATGAGATTTATTCGGAGTCACAGGATGAAGGCAGATCCTTATAGCCGTACACCAGATCCTCTGTTGTAGTGCTGGCACGCCGGAAAACTGTCTCATAAGTTAAGTAACAAAGCTTATTAAGTGTATGTTCTTATTCAGGTATGGACAATCATCCTGTGAAGGTGATATGTTTATTACAGATTAGCTGTTTTGCTGTCTTTAATCCAAATCTATAGTAGAATATTGCCATTCATATATAATTGGAATTTTGTTACATATGTATAACTACCCACTTCCTTCCAGATAAATTTGTATTAAAATTAACAAAAATAAGTGGATAAGGTGTAATTTGAGAATTGTTATATATTTAAAGGTGCATGATTTGATGATTGGCTGATAATCATCTAAATGTATGATAAATATCCTAATTAAGTGTGTGTTAAATTAAGTTAATTTAATAAATTTCTATTGTAGATCATTGTATCATGTAAATTTATTTATACCCCCACTAAGAGAATCATGGTGCCCTGGGATTGCAATTAATAAGATTTTATTTTAGAGTTTCTTGTTCTGCCCTGACACTTAGTCCTAAACACGATATAAATTCCTCCATCACTTAACATTTATTAAAAAAAAACTGGTCTCACACGCCCCAGAAACACCGAAATAAATCTCCCAAAAAACACAAACACATTGCGAAAATCATAATAAATTAATACCAAACATAAGTATGTGCCATCAACGAATTATGTTTCATTTCCACCCAGCACTAGGGTTGTCACTGCACGAATTTGTCTTCATTACCGAATTTAAAGTAACTCACGTTCGCGATCTCATTGCAATACGGTACGTCTTGAGCATACTGTGAGCCCAGGGTTGTCAAATTTGTGAATACAAGATTATTATTTATGGGTGCTTGGTTTGTTTTTGGATGATAGATGGGACGGGCGAATTTGTTCTCAAAGAGTTTTTTGTGTTAAGTTGTTATTTGTGTGCGTTTTGTTGTTTTGTTCATGGGGTCTCTCGTTCGATTTCCGTATCGGGAAAAGTATTACTGTTTTTTTTTTAATCTCAGTAGTAGCACGGAGTTTGGAATTGTTCCCGATATATGGCATTAGGCTCACCCCCTATTACATGGGACCAATAACATAAATAGTGAAAACTGTGTGTTATATTGTACAGTGACCTACCCCTTCAGGGATAAAAGGCTGATGTTATGTTATGTGTGTAAACCTTAACTAATGTTTCGAAAGTTATTCAGTTCATTACTTGTTTTATTTTACTGTTGTTCCCATCTTTAATGAATTCCTCACATTTTTACGTATCATACTTAAACCTTGGACCAACAGCTGATTGATCAAACAAAGAGTTATTCTGGGTATTTAACGCCTCCTTATAATGTCCTCATCACAGTGCCAACAGCACAATTAAAACTTCGGATTTGTTTTCGGAAATCTAAGTACAGGCATCCCTAGTTCACTGTCTCCCCCATTCTCCCGTTACCCTGATTATTACCGGAATCTTGACATTCACCGAGTTTCCTGATCTTGAAGTATATCCGTTATCCGTAGAAACATTTGCTTGTAAATAATGCACAGATCTAATGAAGGTAAATTCCATTACATTATTAAATAAAGTAAACATGAAATTATTGGGACAAAATGTTTCTTTTGACAGATCATTCACTTCCTATGTCATTTCTATTCTGTAGTTCTCATAAATCTTTATCGCGACTACTCTTTCACGTCAAAATGCTGAAGGGATCGAGATGAAATTTGGAACCTGGTAGGTCATGTTCTAGAATAGGCTACTTTTTATCCAACGGGGACGCGTGCGAAGCCGCTGGCAGAAACTAGTATGCAGCATAAAAGAATTTGCCATAATCTATATCTTGAGCTACTCAGATGGATTGGAGAGAACTTTGCTGCACGATCTAAAACACACTTGTATTCCATTAGTCGATTCTTACGACAGCCGTAGAAGAAGAAAAAAGTAGTAACAAATGCTCTCTACTCTGTCATTGCCACATTGTGTTAAATTCAACCATTTCTAATCTTCAAAGCCTTAATTAGCTAAAAAATAATAGACTCACATGAATATTCTGGTCATCAGCATTCAGTTTCTGCGTGCCGTTGTACCACTCGATCTTGGCTGCTGGCCGCGCCCCTGATGTTGTACAGGTCAAGGTCAAAAGCGTGCCCTGTGTGGCGTGCTCTCCTACTCCTGTGATCAGCGTCTTGTTTGGAGGCACTGGAAGAGAAAAGTTTATACATCATCATATTATTATTAGCTATAAGACGTCTACTACTGATTTGTTTCGTATAATATTTTTTGCCCCGCTCTTCTCAGTGCGTAATGATTGTAGCGTGATATTTTATAGATTATAATCTTCCCCAATAAATGCACTATCCGACACAAAAATAATAATTCAAATTGGACCTGGAGTTTCGGAGATTGCTTAGTGCGTTCAAACAAACAAACAAACAAATTCTTGAGCTTTATATAATAAGTATATTAGATTTGTTTATAAGTATTGATTCCCACATTTGTCAAGTGCTTGTAAACACGTCTGTCGAGCAAGAGGTCGCCGGTTCGATTTTTGTGTTAACAAAAGATATTATAGATGAAAGCAAGAAGAAATTTGTAAACGCATCCACGACATAACAGACAATTTTAGTTTAGGACAACGTTTAAAAAAATTAAGAATATCTTGAACTTAATAATAACTATTAGACGAATGAGCTGATGAAGTGTCATAAAAAAACCCGAAGATCATATATTTTGTCTCACTTCCATCCAATCCTTGCTGTAGTAAAAAATATGCCTGATCAGTGACATTGGTTATGTCATTAGGACGTGGTCACAAAGGACCAAGGAATGGAAACATATTTTAGAGATAGATTTAAAAATAAAAGATATGAACCTTTAGTTTTTTCATATAGAAGAGGATGCAAACGAGCAGACAGATTACTTGATTGTAAGCAGTCAGCTCCGCCCAAGGACAATACGGGATCAGAGGAGTCACAGATGTTGCCGGCCTTTTAAAAAAGAATACGGTCTATTCTCTTATTAGAGGTATAATAATTAATATAAATTAGAATTATTTTAATATCATAAATTTGACGAGATTACACTTCACTGTACTGTGAATTTGCAACTCAATTTCCCTTTGTAACTCATCATCATCACCTGCATTATAGTTATATCCAAAACACAAACTTAGTTACTGAAGGCCTCTTTACATTCGAGGCTATAATCACCGAGTCACTATACTTGCTTATAATTCATTTTTGGATTCAACGACCAAATATTTTTTTTATAAACAACGTTTGAGAAAACCGATTCAAACTCCTTTTTGAAGTCGGTTAAAAATCCTTCTCAGTGTATTCTACTGATAGTGTATTAGGAAACGTTTCCACCAAACAGTCGTGTATAGAGAGGAGCAGCTTCCAAAATCGCTCACACCGTATACACAGCTTTAAACGCATAGAAACGTATAATAGTTCGTCGTCTCGTCCTCAGATGGGATTGGTCCTTCGGGACAAAAAGGACCAAGTTTGTAGTATCCCAAGTTTTTTATGAAGTTTTATTAGATTTCATTTTCTTCCCTCCTAGCGAATGTTCTAGGATATCATCGACGTTTTTTAAATAATTTATTAGAATAATAGCGCAGGAAAGATTTTTTTGTTAATGCCTTGTAATTCAGTACCACATTTTCAAAGTGAATAAAAGTATGTTTTCACTCTGCATTTAATATAGTCTTAAATTGATTGCATGTTTAGTTCAGTGGCTATATGTTGCTTATGGGCAGACGTGCTCCATCGAAGGCTGTGTCATCGCTAACCAGGCAAGATAGTGGCCAAACATTGACCACATCAAACATAAAAAATTGGCTGTTGTGCTTGCAAAACGTAACACGGGTTCGATTTGATATCTGTAAAAAGGTATATAATTGAGAGTTTTGGAAATTAAAACTACAATATATTTACTTTTCTTTATCAAAGAATTGCACAATAATAGTTAAGAACAGAATCCAGTCAAGAAACTGGAGACCAACTATTACCTTCTACCTTTTATTACTTTGCCAAAAACTCACGCGTCCACGCTCAATAGTTACAAAAGTAATAAGGCTAGTTCCTATTATCGTCCCTCTGATTGACTATGAACACCAATCTATTACGTGCCATAATATACTGTAATTGAAAGGGAAGAAAAACCTTTCAGTAACTGAAACGTTAATTAATACCTGATTACATTCTGTGAGACGAATACTGACGATCATTCGAGAACAATCAGTCTCATTTTGCGATGTGTTGCAGTTTTTGGTTGCTTAGGTGTTTTTTTTTTATGGGAGTAGCAGGTATTTACCTGCAGATAGATCACCTGATACTAAGCAATTGCCGTCGTTTGTTTGACCAATACTCCAAGGTCCAATCATCTCCCCACCCCTACCCCAATCTCCCTTATCCCTGAATCCCTAACAGTCGTCAAGTTCCTAATCACCAAAACGTTGGTAATGCACTTGTAAAGCCTCTGGTGTTCAGGGTATTGGCCCTTTGTACGACTAAAAATTAAATATTTAGAAAAAATCTCAACAAATGTGATCACAACCGGAATAAAGTATACTATTCATGTTTACCATTAAAACACCATCATAATTGGAACACCAGAATCTTTTCCATAATAACGTACTAGATCTCTATCATGTCTATTCACCTCTATTAATTAAAGATAATTATTCCCGCCCTATGATATCATGTTAAGTTAATGGAGTTAATATCCAGTAGGAATCTATTAGGTGGAGGAGAAATTGGTATATTTTGAGCGGCCTAATTCATTTATCCTTACTGTGTATGTCGCAGGTTGTGTGGGAATTGTGACTTTTGGTGATATTATATTATTCAAAGAAATATTATGGTATATTATTCTGATCCCGAAGAAGACCGACAAACTCCCATTGTAAACAAGGCCTTGAGGAACAAAAATGAAATATCCTGGGTTTTCAAGGACTTATATTAGTGTTAAACTCTGTGTAATTTTTTGATAGACTACGGAACGGAAAAAAAATAATCGATGATATAGTTGATTTTTTATTTTATTGTTACACTCATTAATAAAATGAATCTGACATTTTTTTAATTGCATGCCGACAGGCAAAACATGGCGCACTAATATTATGTATGATTCATCCTGTATTATGTACTTATTACCTATGTTTGCAATAAATAACTTTGCTTTTGAAATTGTTTTTTTTTTAAAACGTGTCGTGGGTGCATTTACAAACATACAAGTTTACATACACATGACACCCAGACCCGAAACATCAATTTGTGGATCACACAAAGAGTTGCTCCGTGCGGGAATCGAATCTGCGACACATTGCTTAGCCGCCGGTTGCCCAGCCAACGCACCAACCGTGCCGATCTTCTTTAATAAACGTTTAAATAAATAGATAAAACTCTTTAAATGAACATGTGACTTGTTAAAGCAACTCTTCTCCAAAGAGGCTGTCATTGCACTGCAAAACTAGACATTTTAGACGTAAACAGCCGGTGTTTTAGCAAATTCTACTCTGAAATTGATACCTCTGTTATAGCTATTGATAAACCTGAGTATCAAAACCCGATAGGGACCTTATCTTGGCGTAGTTTTTTGCTTATTTCAACCCTTACATTGGATATCTGTAAGTCAAACCCTTACGCTGCAGTGGGTTTAGCTAAGTTGCTACTACAATACTAAATACTTTTTCAATACGCACATGAAACACTAGACGTAAATTTGTAGGCGCTATTCGCATCGCACGTGCCACCCGACAAAAAATACCTCTTCGAGAATAACATGGTGTGATATTTTCATAATGTACTATGAATACGTACGCGCTATTCGAAGTTTGCTTTTTGCAATGGTTATTTTTTGTTTCAATCATTTTATTTCTTTGTAAAACTATTATATTACCAAGACACCATTTTACTTCGGGACGAAAACGAAATAGATTTCACGGTGTAGTTATATCACTAATTACCGGACCAAATAGAGTTGAACCCATTAAACCCAACTTACGTTTTAAACTAGACGATATAACTAGTGTAACAGGTATTCTTTCCATCGCTTGCACTATTACCCTATATTCTTGGGTAGGAGGATAATTTACGTCGCATAATTAGCGAGGAATACTGCTAATAAGTATTCTAGACTAGGGATAACTTTGTAAAGAATGTTCGAAAGCGGTAGTAGAAAATGTTTCACTATTTTTTCGCCTTTAAAGATCTTGGTGCTGTTTGGTCCTTTTGGTATGATTCTGTGTAAAGTTTCTGGTCTTTTAGTACTTTGTAAAGATAGTACTATAATGTGTTGAGTTATTTTTGTTAATTGTGAGTTTGGTTTTCCGGTATAAGCCAATAGGTTCACCCCCTATTACATGGGACTAAGACCATAAAATAGTGAAAAGTGCGTGTTACATTGTACAGTGGTATTAAGTGCCATATGTGCAAGTGCACCTCTGCCTACCCCTTCGGGGATAGAAGGCGTGAAGTTATGTATGTTTTGTTAAATGTGAATTTGGTATAGATTGTAGCCTAGGCCACTTATAACCGGTTCATTTGAAAGTGATTAAGGAAGCCTTTGATCACAAGTGGATGTCTTGTAGACGATAATTATTATGATGACGATAACAAAGTTTGAAAGTGAGAAACGAGTTGGTAAACAAGTATATGGTAAATACTAATTAATTGTGTAATAATTGTGTAAATAATAATTGATACTAATGGACAATGGCTGCCGTGCAACGTGTCGCGGGTTCTTTGTGTGATCCACAGATTGTTTTTCCGGGTCTGGGTGTCATGTGTATGCGATATTGTATGTTTGTAAACGCACCTACGACATAGGAGAAAATCCTAGTGTAGGGCAACGTTTTATTAATGAAAAAAAATTGCCTCTTTGTAATTTTTTAAAGTTAAACAAGTTTTTGAAGAATTTCACCACAATTATTGTAAGCCATTAAAGCATGCAATTTATACGTCAGTAGTTATGAATGTTAGTATTCTAACAGCTTATATCTATACCCACATACCTAGTATGTACATAGACAACTTAATACCTAAGTTCCTACCTAATACAGTTACCTAGGTATTTCACCACTATACTAACATTCATTAGTACACCACAACTCAAATATTCGTACATAGATATGCATGTAGTGTCCAACACTGGCCCACCCCTGAGATCCCATCGACCCTCGATATTGCAAGGTGGTAAAATTCTCGACCCCGTTACTTATAGTGATGTGGATGTGTCGATATCGATGTTACTATAAAATATGGTAAGTAATTAAGTTTAGTAACTGTGAAAAATATATCAGTCTATTCTTTCGTTGTTATTAATAATTTCTGTATTATACTTGCTTATGACGACTGTAGCACGAATCTAGTTGACCATTGAATAATAAGTCGTAAATAATTAGTTTTGGGATCAGAATGCAAAATTACTTGGTTTAAAATCTTATTTATTTACCCTTTATTCTAGATAGTAATTAGATTGTTCTAAAGATATGATTCGACCATCATTATTTCTAGGATCTCGGGTTCGATTCCCGGGTCGGGAACTGGGGTCTTCAGTAGTAGCACGGAGTCTCGAAATGTGCCTCCTATATAGCAATGGGCTCACCCCCTATTACATACAACTCAAGTGAAAAGTGGATGTTACATTTTACGGTGGTATTAAGTGCCGTAATGTGCACCTCAACCTACCCCTTCGGGGTTAAAGGCAAGAAATTATGGTGATGTACTGCGACACGTACTTGTAATCTTCTAACTAAACATTTCCAAATTATTAACAGCCAATAAATTCAACGCTACAATCCGAACTTACATCCGCACACCACCTTCGCAATTCAACAAACTAATAAATTTCCAGAGCTCCATAATCTGACCGCTTAAGAGTGTCCACGAGATATGGGCATGACAGGAAAGATCCTAAGTGTCAGGTTGTGGGAACCGTCCTAGAAACGGTTTACTTAACCTAATTAGAGTAGAAACCTCTGTCTTGGGATTTAATGGTAAAGATTTGTAATATTTTTTATTAGCTCATTGTAGGGATGTGAATTTTTCAAAGTTTTTCTGTAAAGGTGTATTTAGAGCAGTTAGTATTTAATTGTTCAGTTTTTAATTGAAGTAGTTTTATCTTTGTAAATATTTCGTTGACATCTGTTTTCAATGTCCCTGAGCAGTCTTTAAGTTTAAACTTCTTTAAGTTCAAGCATTTATGTTGATTAATCCAAATATACTGTCGTCATAATAGAATTTTTAGTAAGTAAAGCAAGCGAAGTGCTTTCAAAGTAAAGATCCATGTTTCAAAAAAGAACGAGACGAAGACACTACGTCTTCTAATTAAAAACAAAGTAACGATGATCCATATACATTTTTGTGTCATTTATCAAACACAACTCGTTTATCGACACATCAAAAACATCGATACAAATTACAATACCTAATCACATCACTACGTACACTATCTCGCCACTTATTAGCTATATGGTCTCGCAATTTATCGGTTGGGCTCTGAAAATTGCTCGCTAGTGTAGTGTCGAAGTTAGTAAAGCGATGGTTGTCCGTAGAATTATGCCTTGTTTAAACTAAGCTAGTAATTTGGTCGAGTAGCGAGTGTTTAGCAATTCCTTTTCGCTTCGATTTTCGAAAAGAGACGCGAGAGAAAACTATAATACTTGTTACTCGACTAAAATACTAGCGTAGTTTGAACAAGGCATAGCAGTGGGTTGCGTTTGGGGACCCAGGGTGGAGCTAATTGGTTTACACAAATTTTGAAGATGGTTTTAGTTTTCATTAATTGTTTCTACTGTATTAATATTGTGGTTGTTACAATATGTGGATTGATGATACTTTTCCTAAGCGATATCGACTGTAGAGGTAGGTTAAATTGTTTTGTAACTTTGCATTAGTCTTTTATTAGGAATTGAAATATAATTAGTTCGAATTTTATGTTGAAAGTAAGAAGCACGG
Organism: Spodoptera picta; assembly: GCA_038387885.1. Classification (NCBI taxonomy): domain Eukaryota; kingdom Metazoa; phylum Arthropoda; class Insecta; order Lepidoptera; family Noctuidae; genus Spodoptera; species Spodoptera picta. The sequence goes on along the minus strand of JAZHFQ010000782.1, from coordinate 3,507,422 downwards.
AAATGACATAAAATGTCTCAACATTACACCATAGCTAGCAATAGCATTTTAAGCGTGGGAGAGCCTTGCTTCAGTACGAATGGGCCGGCTCGACCGGAGTGATACCACGGCCTCACAAAAAACCGAAGTGAAGCAACGTTTGCGTTGTGTTTCGTCGTGTGAGTGCGGTTACCGGAGGCCCAATTACCCTCCCCTTCCCCAATCTCCCCAATCCCTGAATCCCCGACGATCCTCAAACTCCTAATCCCCAAAAAGCCGGTAACGCACTTGTAACGCCTCTGGTGTTCCAGGTGTCCATGGGCGACGCCGATTGTTTACCATCAGGTTATCCGTCTGCTCGTTTACCGGTTTATGCCATAAAAAAAAATAGCTACTAGTTTCCATTCCATATACCTACGTAAAAATAATACTAACATGTAACCAAATTCACTATGTTAAGATACAATTGATTAACCCATGAAGTAGACAACAAAAAAGTAAAAAAAGTCCCAAAAAAAGTTACATTGCTGATAAATCCCAAAACCTTGGTGTGTCAATACCCTAATCCTAATAAATTCGCGTCCCAAACATCCGTAGTCCGTCCCCATTCAATAACAGTGTATTAGCCAATAAATTGACAATTAATAAACAACTCCACGCAACAACCATTCAAGTGGAACGGGTTCAATCCCCAAACTGTCCCTATCCCTGTCTTTAGAATCAAAGGGACACAAAGTACCAGAGCCGTATTATCTCTAAAGCAAAGCAAAACAGGCAAGTGTCTAGGGCGCCAGGCTATTTATTTATTAACTCTTTGATGCAGACAGAAATAAGGTACATAAGGCGGACTTAATGCCACGTGGAATTTTGCCCAGTCAACCTTTTGGTTAAATAGAGAATCAGCGAAAATAGGCTTTTTCTCCTTCTTCTTCAACATTGCTCACCAAAGGCCTCTTCTCAAACGAAGAAGGTTTGAGCGTTAATCACCATGCTTGCTCAAAGCGGGTTGGCGATTTCAAACTTATAATTAAAAATTATAAGTCCTAGTTCACGATATTTTCCTTCACATTTTGTCAGTGGTGTCTAAATAATCTTAGAAAGTACATATAACTCGGAAAAAGTCACACAGGTACTTGCCGTTGGTAGGTTTCGAACCCGCACTCTCATGCATGGGAAGCGGGCGTCTTAAACCTCCGGGCCACGACACATTGGCATAGACACATGGCAAATAACTAATAGTAATTATGAATACTGTATAACTTATTTGGTTATTGAGGGGCGCCACGAGAGGCGTTGACCCAACTACCCATAGAAAAGACGCGGCGCCAGAAAAGTTAAAGGCGCCTATGAGGTACTCGCTCAGGGCGCTCTAATGGCTAATCCATCTCTGGAAAGTACTATGTAATTACAACAATGTTTTCGGTTTATGAACATTTTGGAATATGGGATGAGTTCGAACCTAATTGGACAAGTGTTCGCAATTTGTTACTGTGTTACATGTTAGTGAATTTAGAATTAGTTGATATGCCACTGTACAATGCAACACCCACTTCACTATTCATGTTATGAGCCCCATGTAATAGGGGGGTGAGCCTATTCCCATATACCGGGCACAATTCCAGACTCCGTGATACTACTAAGAATTAAAAAAAACCAGTAATGCTTTGTCCGACCCGAGAATCGAACTCGATACTCCTTGCCCGGCAGTCGCACTTGCGACCGCTCGGCCAACGAGGCTGTCAGTTATTAATGTGTACTAAATAGTAACTAACCCAAAATAGCTTAACAAATCCAATTTCAAAAACAATCAAAAAGATCAGATAACTAAAATGAGAGTCAAGAATTAGTTACGAAAACACATCAATAGATTACATCCAGAATCCAGAATCCAGTTTTAATTCTCACATAATTTAACTGAAAAACTCTTAAATCGTGTAAGCCCTTGACTCTAATTCGTTAACTTTTTCGTGTTTAATTTAGCAAACGAATAAATTTTCATTTAGTTGCCCTGCTGATACCGTTTTATTAATGTCTTCAATTATACAGACAACGCTAGTAAGATGGCGGTTGGAAAAATTGGGCCCAATTTTAGCGTTTAATGGCTATCGAGTTTTTAGGGAGCAAATTTACCTATTTTTAGAGAGACTTGACATTTTTATTTGCGCGAATTATGGGGGTGGGTCTTTGAGTATTATTAATGGCTTAATTTTGTATTAATTAATTAGTCTAGTAGGTGCTAAATTCGAGAGTATTTTTATGTTAGCAGACTGTGGTTCACCTCTATTCATCTTTATGTGACATAATAAAGGTATATAAAGCTGTTCATTAAAACTGCAGATTACTAAGACTCTAATAAATTAAAAAGTTTAATATAGTGTTCATTCTGACCCCTAAAGGTCAACGATTTTAAATAGAGCCAAAAAAAAGAATATACACAGACTTTTGGCATATAAAAACTTTTTTAAACAAAAATTTTCCACATTCGTACCCAAGGACCACAGATCACGTATTCACAAAACCTAAACAGAGCCACATTTAGCGAATAATTGTCGAATATTCAACTTGTTCGTACTCAAGTTACATTATAATTTTAACATGACTCACCACAATTCCAACTTGGAGGCAAACTTTGACACAAGCTGAATAAAACCGTCTCCAAGGACTAAAGTGTCATTTCGTAGAATCTCGCATCTTTGACATTTGAATATTGGGAATAAAAGCCGGGTCAAAAGTGACGTTTGACACATTTCATGACATTTGACACATCTGACAAGTGTCCATCAAATGCAGACGGTCGTGTGTCAAGAATATGACGTTTTGGCTTTAATGTTTGGTTGGGAACTTGCCTCCTTGTAATTATTTAGTATTCAGTATAACCCAAGTATTTAATTTAACTGTCTCATTGGTCAAGTGGTTGCAAGTGCGACTGGCAAGGGGTCTCGGGTTCGATTCCTGAACCGAGAAAAGTATTACTGAGTTTTTTAAAAAAGAATCTCAGTACCACGGAGTTTGAAATTGTGCCCGGTATATGGCAATATGCTCACCCCCTATTACATGGGACTCATAACATAAATAGTGAAAAGTGGCATTTAGTGCAACAATGTGCACGTTTGCCTACTCCTTCGGGGTTAAAAGGCGTGATCTTATGTATGTTGTTTAATAACTAGCTGGAAAAGCTTGATCTTTGAATTTAGAATCCTTGGCTTGCCACTGTTTCAAGTTTAATTAGTAAACAGTGTACACTAATGCACCTTTAAAGTCTTTTTTTTTTCAATATTAGGTACCACTATGATGTTACATTGTCGTAAACTATACTTTTACATCATACAAATTCATCTCAAAAACTTCTACACTCGAAGAACAAATTTACATCCATCTTGAACAATAATAACCTAGAAATATTATAAAAATCAGATTCCAAGTCAACACCTCCTAATTCAATTACAAAAAATATTCCCAGATTTCCATCTGACTACTTAGTGAGAAAATGTATTAGCGATGCGTATGAAAGGACCAATGGAACGTCTTCTCAAAAATCCTCGAATAGAATCCTTATGGCACCGCCTGGGCATTGAATCGACACGTAGCAAGCGATGTGTGCATTCGTGTGTACATTCCAGTCTAGGATAAATCTTATTTTATTTAAAAAATGGTATTGGATTTAGTGGTAGCTGATTAAATGTGAAGTGTAGTGGATTTAATGGTGTTATCATGGTTTGGTGGCTTTTTCATTGATGAAGAATAATTGCTTACTTTATAAATTATAATTATAGTAGTCACCATTTTTTTCTTTAGAACGAGAAGAAGATAAATGTATTGTTTTAAAATATTGATACGTAAAAAGCAATAGTTTTAATCAACTCGTAAGATTACTGTGTGAGGGCCATGCTTTGGCACGTTGGACCGGCTCGACCGGAGCGATACCACAGCCATAGAAAACTGACTTGAAACAACACTTGCGTTGTGTTTTGTGGTGCAAGTGAGGTTATCCGAAGCAGAATTACCCACCTGCCCAAACTTCAACAATCCTCAAATTCCTAATTCCCAAAAAGGCTGCTAACGCACTTGTAATGCCCCTGTTGTTACGGGTGGCGCCGATGGCTTACCATCAGGTGATCCGTCCGCTATTTTACTGGCTTATTCCATAAAAAATCTTCTAGAACACTTAATTTATTTTTCGAACTATCTGTACTAGGTTTGCCTTTGCTATTGCCATCTATGTCATGGATGCTTTTACAAACTTTTTAAAAATCACACAAACTCTCATGTCGGTTGTAAACAGGCCTACGACACTTAAGACAGCTCTCAAACAAATAATTTCCTTCACGTACCTCTAACATCAAGCTTGACTTTCTTCACGATATCAGCGTCCAGTGCTGCAGAGCTGACGACGCAAGTCAGTTCCCCTCCCAACTCCTCGCGAGTGACTGTGAGAGGCAGCACCCTGGTGATTGTGATGTTATCTGGAGTCACTGTTTCACCTGGAACAAGAAATAAAGTAGGTTAGGTGTGTGATTGTCATCTTTGATTTCTACATGAGATTAGAAAAAAAGTATCTATTAGTATGTAATGTTTTAACTTAGATGAATTTTACCTACTTATCCATGTATCAGTCAAAAGTCAGGGCGAAAACCAAAGCAATCGACGCAGTCTCATATGCACTTAGACTAAAGTGGAAATGGGCAGGTCATGTTACAGGAAAATAGATGGAAGAAAAAAATAATTACAACATGGAAAGGACCAATAGGAAAAAGAAATAGAGGAAGACCGCACACACGATGGGATGACGATATCCTGCGTATAGCTGGAGTACACTGGCTAGATACAGCAAAATATCGAGAAAGATGGTAGTCTCTGGAGTAGGCCTTCACCTCAGGGGTTCCCTAAAACTAAACTGAATATAAAATAATACGTTTTTTAGAAATATACATTTATTTTTAAATTGAGGCATTTAAGGCTGTTTTATTTTTTTTTCTTTATCCATCTATCAAACTAAATACTTAATTTCATTTGATTACGTTCTTTATTCACATCCATTTTATAAATGTAATTTTCTTAGCAAATTTCGTGTAATTAGGACTGCAAAACTACGGGATTATTTTCGTTACAAAATGTAAAGCTAAGCTACAAAATGTTATTACAAGCTGATACAGTTTGAGTGCCTTATCCTAGACTAGCGTTCAGGTCTTAGATTGGCCTAGAGATTATTATATCTCAAGAGTTAACTCATACTTAAACGAACTATATCGTGATGACGCAGGATAATGTAGTTTAAAACACTTCAGATGGATTTAATAACATTTTGTTTACGAGGAATGAAGTTTTTATAGATGAACTAGCTTCTGCTCCCGGCTTCGTTCGACAAAGTCAAAGCATTTATTTCACATAACATAACATAACATCACGCCTTTTATCCTCGAAGGGGTAGGCAGAGGTGCACATTATACCACTGTACAATGTAACACGCACTTTGCACTATTTATGTTATGAGTCCTATGTACCTCTAATAGGAGTTGAGTCTATTACCATATACCGGGCACAGTTCCAGACTCCGCGTTACTACTGAGAATAAAGTCAAGCATTTATTTCAATTAATCCTTATTTAGGCACTTTTGAAACGTCAAATTGAATAGTTAGGGAAGCTAGGTACTCGTTCCGAAGTGTAGTTTCAAATGAAAAAAAACGACCATAATCGATTCAAGTACCAAATTTCAAACGGATCCATTCGGTAGTTTTGACGTAATTGAGTAATATGCATACACACAAAGACAAACTTTCGCTTTTATAATATTAGTAAAATAGAAACAGACATTGCCGAACAACTTAATTTTAAGCGTGAATTCCCTTTGATGACTTTTAAGACTACTGACCCAAAAAAGGCAGTCAGATGCCAATCTAAACCCTACATACCACGCCTGAAAAAGCATAAAAGCCCAATCGCATTCTGGAGTCCACATGTCATGGCGAAAAAATCCATAAATCCATCCAATAGGTACTTTTCGCCATAAAACTTCGGGAATCGGTGGAAAATTCTCTCAGTGATTAAAAGCAATGGAAGTATTGGAATACAAAACAAAATAAATGTCGACCACAGGACGGAACTTTGTGAAGATTTATAGCACCTGCCTGGTACGATCAAACTGGTCACACGAACACAATATAGGGACTTCGGGGTTCAAAAATCCACAATGGATTTTTTGGAATATTTTTTGGAACTATTGGAAACAATTTTTGTTTTTTCGCGATTTGAAGTCATATTGGATTTGTATCTTTAGCTTGAAGAACTGTTGGAAATGATAAGCGTTCAGGGGGTAGCCAGATGTGTTCTTATTTAGCACCTATTTCAATTCGTTCATTTATAAAGGCGAGAGACACAAAAAATATGAAATATTTTCTTTTATTTTGCTTAATATCTTATTGACTCTAGTAATCGTATCTGAGACATAACCTCATTTTTGTTCATCAGAGAAAATTATTCCCAAACACCAAGCAGAGTTTAGTAACTCGATGTTTCAAGAAAACATTAGAATATGAACTGTAATAAAAATCTATGTAATATAGCATCATAACCTTTTAATTACAAAAGGTAGCATGTAATAGGGGGTGCACCTACTACCAAATATTACGTTTCAGGACTCCGCATTAATACCAAGACATTTTCAAATAATCTTCAATCTTTATTATGATACTTTATTCGATTTCGAAAACTTCCTTAAAATCAAACAACTCGAATAAAATTTTGCCCGACCCGAAAATCGTATTTGGAGCCTCTTGCTGAGCAGTGGCTCTCACAACCATTCAACCAATAAGGCAATCTCATTAAAATACATAATATCATGCCTTTTATCCCCGAAGAGGTATACAGAGTTACACATTGCACTTTATGCTACTGTACCTCTACAATGTAACGCCCACTTTTCACTATTTATGTTGTGAGTCTCATGTAATAAGGGGTAAACCTATTGCGATATACCGAGCACATTTCTAGACTCCGTGCTACTACCGAGATTTTTAAAAACCTAGTAATACTTTGCCGGACCCGGGAATCAAACCCGAGACCCCTTGCCTGGCAGTCGCACTTGCGACCAGTCAACCAATGAGGCAGTCTCATTAAAATCTACACTGAAAATCAGACAATATACAGTACAAAAAGCAAACTAGTGAAATCTTATCCATGATTCACTTGTTCAGCAGTTTTCAGGCTGAAAACTAGGCGTTTTGATACTTCGCTGAATTTCAGTTTACAGATCGTTAAGGTTTAGAAGCTAGATATTGTTTTCAGTTCAAATATATAGCTTGTTTCAGCAACTGTGCCTGAAATGTAGGTGTGGCTGTTTGTGTGAAGAGCTTACTGAACTATTTTTAATGTAAACTTGTATGTGTGCTGTCATGGTAGTACTTTGTGAAGTGAAAGTGAAAGTGAAGACAAAATGTTATGTGTTTTTATTTTGAATGGGGGAAATTCATTCAATTACTTCTCTCACCCGGGTGAGGCGGGAGGGAGTGTCAGACTCTTACTGCCTCACCCAGGCGGGAGCAGTCATTCGATGATTTTCCCCCCTTAAAAAAAAAAAAAAACCCGTTAAGTTCTCCGCGGCTCAGGATCGGCATCAGCCCTATTGGGCCACATCCGAAATGGTCTGCTGGCTCTTTAAGGCGCGCGCAGAACGCGACGCACCGTACGCTCGGGTATGGTTCTGGGGGCTTACTCTTGAATCCAATTCCGATCGATCGACATTGACATTGTGAAATTTCGTACTCTTGAGTTGCAACACTAGCCCATTACATCCGTATTGCGTGAATATTTCATGAACTAATTGGTATTGAGTTTGGCTTTATATTCCGTACTCTGAATGCTACTTTAACAGCTACGATAGGGGTTGCATAGTTTTGACATTGGATAATTATTGAGATTTTATTGGATTGAAATTGCATTGACATTGAGATTAGTTTCAAGAGTAAGCACCCTTGTCGGACGGCGAGATAACAAGAACCGACATAGGTTCTACTTTCAATAGAGATCTGATTGCACTTTTATAATTTTTAACCGACTTTAATAAAAAGTAAGTTTTCAGTTTGATTTGTACGTATGTTATAGAGGTATATGTATGTTTGTACGCGACTGTCTCGCAATTGGTTGAATTGGCTGCCTACCCCCTTGGGGGACAGGCGTTAGGTAAGTATATATGTTTGTATATGTACGTTTATTAGTTCAGCCTCGTGGGCGCAAGTGCAACTGCTGGTCAAGAGGTCTCGGCTTCGATTCCTGGGTCGGGCAAAGTATTACTGGGTTTTTAAAAATCAGTAGCAGCACAAAGTCTGGAAATGTGCCCGGTATATGGCAATAGGCTCACCCCCTATTACATGGGACTCATAACATAAATAGTGAAAAGTGGGTGTTACATTGTACAGTGGCATTTAGTGCCGTAATGTGCACCTCTGCCTACCCCTTCGGGGATAAAAGGCGTGATGTTATATTATGTTTATGTAGTTCAGCAGTGGCATTCGCTGTTGATGAGGAAAATTATGTTGATTATGGTTGATTAGACTCTTTGTGTATTCATAATACGGCAAATGATAATTGGAAAATAAAAAATAACTCACCCACATTCATACATCACCATGATAGATAATACTCGTATTTTAACCCTGTATTGATACGGATACAACAGATCCGTTTATTACGCGAAATGGGAAGGTATTTGGACAACAGCGGGGGTTGAATTCCGAAAATATGAAACGCTTCACGGATTCCTGGTTAGGTAGGGTACTTTAGACCCCCCAATCTATTAGAGATGAATGTTTTGTTACCTTTCTGGAATTGTTTTCGGGTTATGAGAAAAACAGATTGGTTTCGTTATAGTGGGCAATATTAGACGGTGATTCAGGAGGTTCAAGATTGATATTGGTATTTATTTTAACTGTTTTTGTTGTGTGTAGGCGTGCTCGTGTGTTTGCTGATTCGGTTTATGATTTAGAAGATTTTGATGGAGTGACTGTGAAAGCTCTATAGCACACACACATACATCACAGCACATCATGCCCTTTATCCCCGAACGAGTAGGCAGAGGTGAACATTACGGCCCTTAATGCTCTATACAATGTAACACCCATGTGTCATTATGAAATATTGGCTTTTGCCATATATCGGGCACAATGTCAGACTCCGTGCTACTACTGGGATGTTTTTAAATACCCAGTAACACTTTGCGCGACCCAGGAATCGAACCCGAGACCGCTTACCAAGCAGTTGCACTTGCGAACCACTCGGCCAACGGGGCAGCCAACTCTATAGCATTTACTTAAAAACACGTATAAATGACATTAAACTACTATACCTACAGAGTGTCAGTTAAAATTGCACAGAGCGATTTTCTTTCTTCAGATTTGCACTAAAAAAATCCGTTTTGATTTCTAATCCAGGAGAAATAGTAATATCAGAAACACTGACTCCGGTATCTAAACTCACAATTGTTCAAAATGACATCAAAGCCCCAGGATCAATAGGTATATCACTGAGCCAATCAGCTAAACTACAAATACAAATATTTTCATTCCAGAAAATCCAAAAACAAACAAGCTTTCAAATAAAATATTTCTTAGCCAAAGACATTTGGAATTCTTGGAAGCTAAAAATAAAAATTGAATCAATTGGACCGAATAATCCGTCCGTCAGGTGAGACTGAAATCAGAAGTAGGTAATGTGCTGCAAAACCGACCACCTGGACGAAGGATTCGAACTCATGAAATATGTAACGTATACCTTTCAGGAGTTTACAGATTTCAGTGAACGGCTTATATTAGGTGGCTGAAATTTAATTAAGGTTGTATTTCGGTTTTCGGATACTGAAAGGTTTAAGAATAATGATGGTTTAAGAATAATAATGGTTTGAGTAAAAACTGGTCGTGTGTGAAATCTAAAGTTCGATCCAAGTCATAGAAAACGAGTGACCTACGTCTTCGGCCTTAAAAATCCTCAGTCATTGAACTGCACTTATCTATCACATAGTAAATTAGGACATATTCACAACTATAATATATCTGTGTCGTAGTGGCCCGGAGGTTAAGACTGGTTCGAAATCTACCAAAACCAAGTACAAATATGACTTTTTCCGAGTTATATGTACTTTCTAAGATTATTTAGATACCACTGACAAAGGTTGAAGGAAAACATCATGAGGAAACCTGGACTTATAATTTCTAAGTTTAAAATCGTCAACCCGCATTGAACAAGCATGGTGATTAATGCTCAAACCTTCTCCGTGTGAGAATTACTCAGCAGTGAAAGAGCCATCAGACCACCACGGATGAGACCCAATAGGATTGATGCCGATATGGAGCCGCGGAGGACTTAACAGGTTACCAGGGCTCCAGCTCGAAGGGCAGGAGTAGGAACGGGGTGGTTTTTAGTCAGTAAGAGTCTGACAGTCTCTCCCGCCTCAGCAAGGTGGGAGCAGTAATTTGATGATTTGCCCCCCTTAAAAAAAGTATGTTTTACAGTTACCTGTAACATTTCAATTTACTTTCCAAACTTTATTTGCTATCTAACTTTAAACTTGTAGTAAACGGACATATAGAGAAGGAGACAAACATGGGTATGTCAGAATCTTAACAAAATCTCATTAGAAACCATTAAGATAAAAAAAACGCCAAAGGGAAAATTGATTGAACAAAAAAATAACAAAAAAACTCAACAGTACCTTTTCTTGTTTCATTTTCAGCCTGTAAAAGGCTATTCCCATTCACTCCACAACTGGGAATCAACTACCATTTAAAAAAACAGGGAAAAACCCAAACTACGGGTATATGTGGGTTAACTAAAATTTATCGCTGGCAACACAAATTAATAGCCGTTTTCGGAAGCGATAGCCTAATTGTGAATTGTGTTCGATGCGTGCTACAATAATGTTTTTGGCTATCGTTAATGTATTTATAGTTTTAAGGGTTTTAATTTGAAAAAAGGTATTTAGTAGCATTAACGAGATCATATAACTATGTATTACTATATTTTTATTGTCCAAGGTCCAAGACGATAGATGCCGAAGGATCTAAAACCATGTCTTTTGCTAAATAAGGATAGAAATATGAAAATACCAGATTGTATTTACTAGATTCCTGTTGTATTTAACCAACTTCGAAAAAGGAGGTTCTCAGTTTTTGACCTGTATGTACCTATGTTTGTTTGTGCGCCATTATCTCACGATTGGTTGAACCGATTTTGATGTGGTTTTCAGAATAGTGTTTGTTACAATTAGGAGAAGGTTCTAGTATATTAATTAACAGACTTTAACAATGAGCAGCTTGAAGACTGTTTTTTTAAATGTAGTTAATAAAATAATTATTTAAGTCCCATAGAGGTAGTATCTTGGCTGCCTAATTGGCCAAGTGGTCGCAAGTGCGACTGCCGTGTATGGGTTTTAAAAAAAATCCCAGTGTCTAGAATAGTGCCCGGTATATGGCAATAGGCTCACCCCCTATTACATGGGACTCATAACATAAATAGTGAAAATTGGGTGTTACATTGTACAGTGGCATTAAGTCCCGTAATGTGCACCTCTGCCTACCCCTTCGGGGAAGACAGGCGTGATGTTATGTTATGTTGTGTTAAGTTAGTATCTTGGCGATTGTATTACTAATGGGCTGATGGGCTGATGTATCAACTTATTGCAAAGTTGGTGCAGTGTCTGGGTGATGGACAGTTAAAATTTATCTCACTGAATGTATCAGTTGACGTACCCTTCTTCTGCCCGTTTAGTGAGGCTGAACCATAGTCTACTTACGTTAGCTACATTCGTACAATATTTTCCCTAAATTCGTCCTAGGAAATCCATCATACCAATGCTAAGGCGACCATTTATAAATACATAAATAATATAAACGAGAAAATAGTGGAACGGTTGATAGATGACGCCAGCTGCTTACCTGCAGCTGTTCAATATATAACTTTATCAAAAGGACTTAGAGTTTGAAATAAAAAACTCGCAGGAGACATAGAAATCCTTTCGCCTTGCCGTATAAGTGTGACGTCACGGACCAGTGGAGCGCACACTAGTTCAACTTGGGAACGCTTATGTGAGAGCGAGACAGTATAATTTTTTTTATATTTTTTTAAAGGCTGGTAATTAGTGTTTAATGTAACACCATTTTTTTCTCTATTATCCTTTAACTACTGACGTGGGTGTCTCATAGACGGCGTGTTCACGAATATAAGAATTTTCCAAAAAAACGTCCAAATAATTGTATTGTAGCTGAGATTGTAACTTATATTTTTTTAAGTTATGCGAAATATTTATATTTTAAGTTTATAGAATTTGAATCAGAAACCGCTGATTTCATCCGAGAACGTTGTATTTTTTGCACTTCCTTAATAGAATTATAATAGACCGATCAGAATACAAGTAAATATTGTGCAAATCAGTAAATAAAAATAATCCATTTCGATTAATTATTAAGGTGTTTGACATACGTCACGTCACCGTTTATGGTATGAGTAAACCACGTCAGGACTTGAAGGTTATATTAATTGCATGAAACGTATTGGAATGAAGACTAAATTAGGAACTTGAAAAAAGAGTAACGAATGGAGTTTCTTGTTCGTTCTTCTCCACTTGAATTTACATTTTGGAACAAGCCCCTAGCTTCACTGACGGACAGACTGACAGACTATTATTTATTTTTATTTGTTGACATTTAAAAAATACCAAATTATGGTTTAATTGAAATAAATGCTTTTAGGTTTGAGTTTTAGTTGTGCTTTTTTATCATTATTAGTTTGGCAGCATTTTCGGCGATTCCTATTTGCGGTAAAACTTTGTATTGCATAATATCCAAATATATTGTCTTGTCTTTTAAAATTACTTATCACATAGCCTCTTTCCTTTGACCTTCTTTCTAGAAGGTAACCTTCAAAACTTACTTAAACCAAGTTAAACTGTCAAACACCGCGAGGACACCGGTGACCGCAACCTATTGTTCTTTAACTCGTCGAGTACCGGTTTTGTAGACACAATTATAGAACAATAGGTTGCGGTCACCGGTGACCGCTTGGTGTTTGACAGTTTAATTGTGTTTATAATGACGGTACTCAAAAACATGCTACTTGCTTTCATTTTCTCCCAACACCAAAAACATCGAAATCAAGTCACAATTTCATTAATAAGCGCGTCCTTATAAGTCACCGTACAATAAGTCCCCATGAAAATTTAAGATGTATAAGAAGATTAAAGAATCATTTCACTTTCCTTGAGTCATAAATAAAATTGCTGTAATATATCAAATTGCTCATCGCGCCAGATAATCTCTTGGTACAACGCCCCTAAGTTTAATTTCATTTTGTCCGTGAAATTACCATTTTTATTGGTCAATATATTATAAGAGTGTAATAAACATAATATAGTCTTGAAGGAAATGTTTAAATAACGTTACATCATCGCTGTTTATTTTCGAAGGGGTAGGTAGGAGTGTGCGTATTTATTGTAGGTACAATTTGCACCAGTTATGTTATCAGCTATATTGCAGTGAGGGTAAAATTGATGGCATAAATGTATAGTACAATTCAGTGCCAATTTAGGAATTCAATGATTCAATGTTTTGATACTGCTTTGTCTAATCCAAAATATTATGTATTCTAATATTATTAAGCTATAAATTTGTTGTTTGTGCTATATTATTTTTGTGTTGAATAGGCCGTTTATCGATGAAGGTATAGTTTAGACTGCCAAACATCACGTTACAATTAAAAGCCGCCGAGTAACGGAAATAGCTAGTTTTATACCTCTAAATATGATGCATAAAAAAAGAGGGTTAAATAAAGGGTAAATTAAAATACGTAGGTAGTTTGTATTTCATGTAAAATGGTGAATTTAACAAACGATAAAATAAGTGAAGATTACCTTTTAATACGATTACACGAAATTATACAAAATATATAAATGCACATGGTACATACTTTTTTTTAATTAACTTTATAGATACAAACAAAAAAATACTTGACTCATTCCCTCTTACATAACAGCATCCAACAAAAAGTTCTATGCTCCGGTCCTTTTCCCAGCGTTTAAACTGAGTCAGGCCTTAAGTAGCAAGTTCTCGAAAACTTATTGTGATTGATTTTTCTCTTATTTTCTGGAGCCTGAGCCCCAAGTCGGGTGTTCGGGAAAACTTTCGAGAATATTCGAATTCGGAAACAAATGAACGTAAAATTGGTGGAACGTACTTACGATTTAAACGATTGCTTCTTTGAAGAGTACGGTGTTGGGGAGCGGTGATATTTCGTATCGCAAAGTTTTTTAGTGATTCTGATTAGCTCATTTGGTTTAAAGGTGTCTTTCGAGCGTGAATTCTTGGTACTTAATCGATTCATTGAGTAGTAAAGTAGGCACTGTAAAGTGTCCTACTATCTATAATATTTTTTAAATAATTTTTGTGAGGATTTACTATTGGATGGATCTGAATTTTCGGCACAGAAATAGATTTCAGTCTGATTTTTATATGATATAGGACGGCAAGAGAGCAGACGGATCACTCGATGGTAAGCAATCCCCGCCTGCATTGCAACTGTTTCGAAGTGTATACAGCCGCAACACTAGACGCACGTAGTTTTTATACCGATATTAGAAACGAAACCGTAGGTATATCTAAAAATAATCCAAAAATAAAAGCGCGTGAAGATGCTAAAAATTAAACTATAACAGTAGGTTAATGTTCATGTTTACTGCATAATATATCTACAAAAATAGATACCATAAAGTTACAACACAATAAGACTGCTGGGCAAGGTGCCTCGGGTTAGATTCCCGGGTCGGGCAAAGTATTACTAGGTTTAAAAAATCAGAGTAGTAGCACGGAGTCTGGAATTGTGCCCGGTATATGGCAATAGGCTCATCCCCTATTACATGGGACTCATAACATAAATAGTGAAAAGTAGGTGTTACATTGTACAGTGGCTCATTTCTGCCTACCCCTTCGGTGATAAAAGGCATGATATTATGTTATGTTATGTTATAAGACATTATTAAACGAAATTTTAATTACAACATTAGTGAGCATGTGTGTGTGTGTATATATATATATACATAGTTGTATAAACAGTGTGTTGGTGTGTGTGCGCACTTAGTATGTAATTGAGTTGGTTCACAATGGCTTTGTCACTAGATTCCTGGAGTAATATAGGGGAGGTGGCATACCGTAGGAGCTGAAG
Source organism: Spodoptera picta (assembly GCA_038387885.1). NCBI lineage: Eukaryota > Metazoa > Arthropoda > Insecta > Lepidoptera > Noctuidae > Spodoptera > Spodoptera picta. The sequence goes on along the minus strand of JAZHFQ010000782.1, from coordinate 3,492,244 downwards.
CGATTTTGTTCAATTAATATTAATTAATATACATATATAGGCTCAAGTATTATATTAACCCAGTGGTCGCAAGTTCGATTCCCGGGTCGGGCAAAGTATTACTGGGTATATTTAAGAAATTCTCAGTAGTAGCACGAAGTCTGGAATTGCCGGTATATATGATTAGGCTTACCCACTATTACATGGGACTCATGACATAAATAGTGAAAAGTGGATGTTACATTGTACAGTGGCATTAAGTGCCGTAATGTGTACCTTTCCCTGACACACATGCTACGAATCCCAAAGGCGTCCATGGACCCTACGTTAAGGAATCCTGATCTAAAATATTATAAATCGGAAAGTGAGTTTGTTTGTTTGGTTGTTCCGCTTTCACGCCGTAACTACTAAACCGATTGCTTTGAATTTTTGCAGACGTAAAGTTGGAAGTCTGGATTAAATAATAGGGTACTTTTTATCCCGGAAAAAATGATATTCCCAAGGGAAAACAAAAGTATTGGTATAGAGTGTAGATGGCGCTGTGTGTATAGGTATATGTCGCATAGGCTACTTTTTATGCTTTGTGACGCAAGCGAAGCCGCGGGTAAAAGCTAAATGAACCCGCTACCGCCGATTGCTTGTACCGCATCCACTTCACAACTTGCCTAGATTTTAGTTCGACCAGTAAACTTGGTCTAGGGTTTATTTAGTCCACAGTTATTATTGAACCAACACTTACGGTCCTGCTTCTCTAGCACACCACCATAGTAACATGTTTTGGTGAAATAGAGGTTTAATATAAGCATTGCATTATGACAATCGAGAATTGTATCGTGTCGTCACCGATTGTGTTATGAGTTCTATGTAATAGAGTTATTAGTCTGTTGTTATAAATAACATCAACAGTCTTTAAATGCCCACTGCTGACCAAAAGCCTCTTCTCACACGAAGAGGGTTTGAGCATTAATCACGACGCTTGCTCTATGCGGGTTGGCGATTTCAAACTTATAATTAGAAATTATAAGCCCAGGTTTCCTCACGATGTTTTCCTTCACCGTTTGTAAGTGGATAATCTTAGAAAGTACATATAACTCGGAAAAAGTCACATTGGTACTTGCCGTTGGTAGGTTTGGAACCCGCACCTGAGAAGAGGCTTTGCTCAGCAGTGGGCATTTATAGGCTGTTGATGATGATGACTTGGTGAACCCTTTGGTTTGCAACGCAGACCTCTTACTCGACAGTCATACTTGTAACCTCTTCTCCGAGGTAACTGCTAGAAATAACTAAAATATTTGACTAGAAAGTTCTTAATCCTACACTATTACCCACCTTTGGGGACTAACTAGCTCAAATACACAGTTACAGAAGAAAATCTGGCACAAGCATAGCAATGTTTGAAAAAGTTTCGCCCATTATATACTGGCGGAACTAATTAAAAACTAACCGTCTCGGGGGCCAAAGAAATGGAACAGAAACGAAACACCTCGTATATGGGTCAGTGGGTATTATGATTGGCTTTTTTTTCTTTTTCGAGTTTCTCCTATTGATTTCCAACTGCCATGCCTTTTCTTTGTTTTTAATGTAGTTGAATATAATCCATGTTAAGGTCAATAAGTGATAACTACTGTTTTGAAAGACTGTATTTTTGGTTGCTGAGCAAAGGATCTCCGGTTCGATTCTAGGGTAGGGTAAATTATTTAGTTTTTTTCAGAAATCCAAAAATTTTCTTATATATACCTCTAATATGGGACTCATAACTGATGAAAAGAAGAGTTATCATTTTATATGTGCACATCTGTCTACCGCTTCAGATATTAAAAGACATGACATTATACCTCTATATACAAGGTTTCTAGGATTTAATTTCAAGTCTAGTCTAGGACATATAGACATGCTAAATATAATATATTTGGGTCTATATGAGTAACCACAGTCGACTAGGGAAATCACAGAGTTGTATGTTTAAATAAAAACTTATGTATTCATTTCATTTCATTATTTTTTATTATTGTGGTGTGATTCTATTTATTATTATGGGTTGATGCCTGAGTTGTATAAATTAGAACTTTATTGTATGCTATTTACTGTCGTAAATGGTAATTTCTTTTACATAACATAACATCACGCCTTTTTATCCCCGAAGGGGTAGGCAGAGGTGCACATTACGGCGCTTAATGCCACTGTACAATGTAACACCCACTTTTCACTATTTATGTCATGAGTCACATGTAATAGGGGGTGAGCCTATTGCCATATACCGGGCACAATTCCAGACTCCGTGCTACCACTGAGATTTTTGAAAAATCCCAATAATACTTTGGGCAACCGGCTGCCGTGCAACGTGTCGCGGGTTTGTGTGATCCACAAATTGTTGTTTCGGGTCTGGGTGTCATTGTGTATGTGAACTTGTATGTTTGTAAACGCACCCACGATACAGGAGAAAATCCTAATGTGGGGCAACGTTTTTTTTTAAAAGAAAGAAATAAGACTGCCTCTTTGGCCGAGTGGTCGCAAGTGCGACTGCCGGGCTAGGGGTCTTGGGTTCGATACCCGGGTCGGGCAAAGTATTACAAGGTTTTAAAAAAATTCTCAGTAATAGGCTCACCCCCTATTACATGGGACTCATAACATAAATAGTGAAAAGTGGGTGTTACATTATACAGTGGCATAATGTGCACCTCTGCCTACCCCTTCGGGGATAAAAGGCGTGATGTTATGTTATGTTATGTTAAAATAAATCAGACTATTAATTATCAATCCACCAACCTAACAGTTCACAAATTCATATACGAGTCACAAATATATTTATATGTATAATGATATTTATATTGTATATAATTATATATATCTATACGATTATATTTACGTATTTTATGTATGCTTTTGATACCCTTTTATTAATTTGGATAATTACCACTATTTCTCATAAAAGTTTTGCAGCTTACCACCTACCATATACAATTCTGCACTACCCAAAGGATGACTGGCAGAGAATGCTGTTAGCATTAAGTCCTCCTTATGCAATTGTATAAAACTTAAATAAATAAATAAAACAGTATGTCTCACGAAAGTTATAACATAAATATATTTACTATTGTTGTTCACAAACGCAATATCAAATTGTCCAGGTTTTTGAAGATATATACCGACGCTATAGTCGTTTTTGGACCTGGATATCGAACCCTAAAGCTCAATATCGTCACTCCTAAGAAAACGCGATAAACGAATGCATTTAAATAATGCATATATCTATTCTCTTCTATTCTATTTTATCCTATGAATTGTTCTCGTAAACACACATGGTGCTGGTTTTAATTAAGCATACGAAACCGTCAGCCATTTAATTTGAAAACTAAACAATACGAGATTTTAATTAAAATTCAATTAAAATGCTTTAATAATTCTCACTTCAGAAACTATTTTGTCATCCATCTCTTTCTAGCAAACGTATTTCGTATCGTTATATCTCTTTCTGTCCTTTCTCCGCATTCCATTTTTAATTGGTAAAGTTTTAAAATTGGAATCGGAAGCCGTTATTCTTTTTGTCAAAGTAGGAATACTTTAATATTGTGATTGCGATTGCTTAAGGAAATAAATAGTGATGTACAGATCGTATAGATTATTGCTATTATTATTGTACATCTTTATACAAATGAATGATGTACAAGATATAACTTTTAATTATGTACTATATAATTTCGTCAAAGGGTACGGTAGACGCGATCGAAACATTACCTGAATAACAAAACATAAAAAAATATCGATTTCGAGACGACATGCATATATATCGCAAAATTCGGATTACGGAGATTATTTCGTTTTCTTAATTCATTTTAATAACACTGACACACAAACCACAGTCGCCATCTTGAGTAGACAATTAACGTTCTGTTTCACACTAGCTCTCAAATACGCCTCGCCAATCAACTCGTTGTCTTGTCATAAAAAGTATAAATTAACATGAAATATGGATCATGCGAACGAAGTCGCGGGTAACAGCTAGTTATATAATATTACCAAGAAATCCGATCTTATCTTAGAGCCTAAGATTAATATAGTAACAATAATTTTGATGTTTATTGTTTGTCGTATTGGCTGTTTGTCTTAAAAACCCCTAAAAAATATTACAATGTCAGTTAACATTAGGTTTATACAAGTACCTAGTCGAATAGGGATTTTTATCTCATTACCCCGTATAAATATTTATAAAAAAATCCCATCACACTACTCCCATAAAACTCACATAACATTAAAACAACGGCAGATTAATTTTAAACAAGTTAATTATTTTTAATTACATTTGACCGTAAAGGGTTGTCCCAAACTGTAGGAACTAAAAGTTGCCACCCCTGGAGGCAGAGTTTAATTAAAATTTCTAAATTGAAATGCCAATAGTTTGTCAACCCTGCACTGTCAAAGTGTGCAAAGATACGAGTGTTCGAATTTGTATTTAGGCCGTATATGTACATGGTGCAATTTCGATTGGAGCTGCTTTTGGGGATTAATTGGTGCTTTTGGTTCAATAACTATACACATCACCTCTGAACACATAGCTAATTTAGGTGCTAATTAAAACTATTAAGTAAAGTTTTCCCTCTTCTCGCACGGAGAAGATTTGAGAGCTAATCATCACGCTTGCTCAATGCGGATTGGGAATTTCAAACCCATAATTGGAATTATATGTTCAGGTTTCCTCATGATGTTTTCCTTCACCGTTTGTCAGTGTCTAAATAATCTTAGAAAGTACATATAACTCGGAAAAAGTCACATTGGTACTTGCACCCCTGTGCATGAGAAGCGGGCGCGTCTTGAGCCTCGGGGCCGTTACGGAGAACCTAACGGGTAACCAGGGCTCCGGCTCGACGTGCAGGAGAAGGAACGGGGTGGTTTTTAGTTAGTAAGAGTCTGACACTCCCTCCCGCCTCACCCAGGCGGGAGCAGTCATTCGATGATTTACCCCCCTTAAAAAAAGCCCCGTGACATAACAGGAAAAACACAGTGCTTAGATTTTTTTTAAGGTACTGTTTGATGTGCAATAATGTCGGTTATTCCAAAAAGCTTAAAACATTTTTGTTAGAAAACGAATAAACACAAAAAAGACAATGCTCTGTATTCTATAAAGTCAAATCTAAATCATAATTATAAAACTAACAGATATACCATCAATTATATTCAACACCGAATAATTCTGTGCCAACTTTGACAGTATAAAATATTCACTACAGGTACACTGCCTGGCCATTACATTTTTACACAGCTTTCAAAAAGTTTCAGCTCAAAACCCCATGCATCAAGCCTTGTATCAAAGCATACACCCATCTATCAAAAAAAAAAAGAAAAAGAAGTACAACAGTTTTGTAATCTGATCACGCGTTTGTGATTGCAATGGAAAAAATGAAAAAACGAAAAAAGAATAAAAAAAAATTGTCAAAAAATCTTTTCGAATCGGCCGTCAGATGGTGCGGCGATCGGTTAACGATATCCCGGTTCATATCACATAGTTGACAGTCCGTTGATTGGTGGAAACAATGGTTCTCAAAATTTTTGGTATGAAATATAGTATTTTTTTTTGTCAAACATTGTGTTCTATCTTTGGGTTAGATGAGAATTGAATTTTTCCAATTTTGGACGGTGCCTAGAATTGTATTTGCTTGGAACTTTTAAGTTCGGCGTGATTGAGAATGCAAATGATTAGGGTGAAATAAAAAAAAAGAATAATTACTAACTAATCTTCTTTATTTGAATAAGCCTTGATCGAAAAAACTAAACTAGGAAATGTTTTCAGATTCTAATACGGTGTGATGAGATAATATGGTTGTAGAATAGGAAGACAGAGAACAATTTAAAAATGATACATTGTGAAAAAATTATGACAGCTAAGTTATTCCACGTTTACTAGCTGCCACGCAACGGGTCGTGGGATTTCGATTCCCGGACGGAGCAACTCTTTGTGTGATCCACAGATCTTTGTTCCGGGTCTGGGTATCATGTGAACTTGTGTGTTTGTAAACGCACCCACTCGCCCACCCAAGCATAAGTCGAGAATTCTCTATCTTCGCAATTTTGAGGGCATGAATGTTGAGCGTCTACGGGAGGATGCTGCTGACATCGACTGGAAACCTCTGGCTGAGGCGGCATCGGTTGACGAACAAGTTGAATTCCTGACTGCCTCTGTTATTAAACTATATGACAAACACGCTCCTGTCAAGGCCGTCAGGATTAAGCATCTCCCAGCACCTTGGTTAACTGATGAAATAAAGAAACTGATTCCTAAAAAAAGCTGCTGCAAAATTTAAATTTAAGATCCAGCCGAGTGTCAGCAACAGGGAAAAATACATTAGGATTAGAAATCAGTGCAACAAGGTGTGCAGGAATGCTAAACGCCAACACATCCATAGATCAGTTCAAGATGGTGATCCGGCTAAAGTGTGGAAGTTCCTCAAATCACTAGGTATCGGAAAACCTACTCAAGACCCTATACCTAAACATCTAGATCTTAATTCTCTTAACTCTCACTTCTCCTCCTCGGTCGCTTTAGATATGGCCGCCAAAACTTCCACTTTAAACTTTCTTTCGTTACTTCCGCTACCGGATTTTCCTCCGTTCGTCTTCAGTCAATTTACTGCATGTGAGGTTAGGAGGAGGATTCTGTCGACGACATCGAATGCCGTTGGTGGTGACTGTGTAAGCCGCAAAATGATAATTCCTATCCTAGATCAAATTACTCCTATCATCCTTTTTGTCCTAAATTCCTCTGTCTCCAATAGAGCTTTCCCTCAGATTTGGAAGGAAGCTCACGTAATTCCTCTTCCCAAGAAAACAAATCCTGCTTCTTTTTCCGATTATCGTCCTATATCCATTCTTCCTTTCCTGTCCAAGATCCTAGAAAAACTTATCCATCATCAACTTAGTTTTTTCCTTACCAAGCACAATTTCCTCAGTCCGTACCAATCTGGTTTTCGTCCGGGTCACAGCACTACTACGGCTCTCGTAAACATTACCGATGACCGAGGTTACCGATGACATTAGGTTACCGATGACATTAGGTCGAGCATGGAGATGGGGAAGTTGACGGTACTTGTCCTGCTCGATTTTAGTAACGCATTTAATACCGTTGACTTCGACATTTTGCTTGCCGTACTCAGCTCTCTTAACGTATCCCCATCGGTAATTGACTGGTTTCGTAGCTACCTGTTTGGTCGCCGGCAGCGTATTCATTGTGAGGATCGTTATTCTTCATGGTGTTGTACTGCTTCCGGTGTGCCGCAGGGTGGTGTTCTATCCCCTTTACTCTTTGCGCTATTTATCAACTCTATCTCTAATGAACTCTCTTCTTCCTTCCACCTTTATGCCGATGATCTACAGATCTACACAAATGCTTCACTGCATGAGTTACCTGATGCTATTGCGCTGATCAACCGTGATATGGCACGAATTGGTGACTGGAGCATGAAGTTCGGGCTGCATATTAATCCATCAAAAACACAAGTGATGGTTGTCGGCAGCTCAAGGACTGTCTCTAAAATAGACTGGTCTACTCTTCTCCAAGTATGTCTACTTAACACAAAGATTCCTTTTTCCTGTGAAGTCAAGAACTTGGGGATTTACATTGATAGTACTCTGTCCTGGTCTAAACAGGTGCAGGAGGTCAGCCGCAGGGTTTTTGCCTCGGCGGGCGCCCGGCAGGAGAAAATCCTAGTGTGGGGTAACATTTCTTTAAAATAAAAAATAAAAAAAAGGTATTTAAATGGGAAGAGATTTTGGGGTAAACCCAAAAAGGACCTCATGGAGTTCATGAGGTAAGCGGGGGAAGAAGATTGTTAGCTCGTGTAAAAAAAAACTAACTTTAGCTGTCAAATTAATATCATAATATGGTATTCTGTAAATAGTAGAGAATCACTGATGACTACCGCGAGCTAATTGTTTATATTAAAAGTGAAGCTACTTGCTCATTCCAAGGTGTTGATTCATATACCTCTAGAGATGAATGAGTAGGAAACTCCATAATTTACTTTATCAATCAGGTTCATAAAACATCTTTTAGTCACAAAATTCTGTTGGTTCAATTGTGTGAAAACTATGCAACACCAAAATCCAATCCACCAATCCACCAAAAAGACCGAAAAATATAATATCCCTAAGGACAATAAATTCATACAGTCCGAAGTTGACCAGTCCCAGTTGACGGCACCCGTCCACGAACACGACACGTACTCCAGCACCGCCTAACTCAACCATATTGTAGGGAATGCCAACTTAACCGTCTGCGGCTGACGTGTAGTCCCACAGACACCGCGAAATAGAAAATCACGTGTTATACCATCATTTTTCAAATACGAGCATCACTGCTGCGAGTACCTTACTGTATAGTGCTCGCTATACTTTAATTCTACAATAATATTTGCTGTTGAAATGGTGTCAGTTGCAGAGGGTTAAAATAAAATATCTAAATTCACAAAATATCCCGCAAAGATCGACATCAAAACAATACTTCCACGACTTTCAATAAAGAATTAAGAAATAAAACAAAAGAAGATCCCTCCCTCAAAAGCCAAATTCCAAATTCCAGAGTGCACTGGAAACTTTCGCTTTGGAATCCCAAAGTTTTCCAGAGGTATTAACGGGTTGAAATACCCGATTCTGGGTAGAACTTGGGCCAACATGTTGGGTGAGGATAGGTAATTTTGTGTAAACAAACTCCCAGTTTGAGGTAGTTAATGAAAGAACTAGTTTGAGTGTGGAAAATTAAGTGGAAAAAAGGGTGCCGAAGTTTTCTTTTTTCACTTTTTCCGTGAGAATGTTGTTGATTCGTTAGTGAGTCTGGTCAGGTTGATAAAAAATACTAGTGTTCATAATATAAATATAAATAAAATAAATATAAATAGTCCATGAAGATGATTTTATAAAGTAGATCATCTATGTTATTAAATTATCAATAGCCTACAAGTAGTTACTGCTGACCAAAAGCCTCTTCTCACGCGGAGAACGTTCGAACATTAATCACCACGCTTGCTCAATGCGGGTTGGCGATTTCAAACCTATAATTAGAAATTATGAGCCCAGCTTTCCTTACGATGTTTTTATTCATCGTTTGTCAGTGGTGTCTATTTAATCTTAGAAAGTACATATAATTTGGCGTTGGTAGGTTTCTCATACATTCTTATGTATGAGAAGCGGGCGTCTTGAACCTTCGGGTCACCACGAACCAAATTAACACGTAACAACTTTGAATCTTAAAAGGGGTATGCAGAGGTGCACGATCAATATAACGCCTTCTTCTCACCACTTATCTTAGGTTTTAGCCATTCACTCGGTCATAATTTCAAATTATATCCAATTTTAAATTTGAACATGATCGCACCTAGATTTGCAGTAATGACTTTTTTTGACGGAAGAAAATTTATTTATTGGCTCCTGCCTTGGGTAAGGAAATCCGTAGCTGCCAAGCTGGGATTGTTGCCAAGTAACGCCTTTTTTAAGGAGAAAATCACCCAACGACTTCTCCCACCTTGGGTAAGGGGAAAGGGGAAAGGGAGTTTCAAACTCTTACTGACTAAAAACCACCCCGTTCCTACTCTTACTTCAAACCGGAACGTCAGAAAGCACTCGATCAACTTTAACATATTTAACATAATATTTAACTCTTAACTCAACAAACGAAACACTAAGTCAATATTCATATAACATCAAAATATACAACAGACAGACTTCAACAAAGTCTAGCTTTCGAGTGAGCTGTGAAAAATCTATGTTTAATGTACCAAATATCTTGACCGTCTGGCTTTGGCATTGAGAAATAGCTCTGCTGATGCCCTTTGACGCCTTTAGACTACAGTTTATTTATCTTTCTTTGATACGCTACTTTATAAAACTTCAAAATGGTACTCGAAGTAAAACTTCTATTCTGCGTATGAAGCTGAGAATATATTACTTTGGTGATGTTGCGTTTTGATTTCAGATTATTTATTCTTTTGTTTATATGCAAATGATTTTATTGAAATATGTTTTTTTAGATTTATATGTCGGAGCCGGTCATGAGTACGGACGCTAAATGGAACGCAAGTGCGCCATCTAGCGGATTTCTGGTGCGCTTAGCCAGAGTCGTGGTGGCGGAGTTCACTTCAGTTCGAGTCGCCATCGAGTGAAGAGTTTGTCACAGAACTGCCCTACGTTTAGCTTAGTGCCTTGTGATTATAAGAAATTCAGTAATTTATTTTAAACGCTTTTCCTATTTACACAATACCTACTTAAATTCACCCACATTAAGTCTGAGTAACCGGAACAAAACCATGCCTCCTCCGACTGGAGGAGGATGGAATAACTCTTTGTGTGATCCACAAATTGTTGTCATGGGATTGGATGTTATGTGTATGTGAACGTGTATATTTGTAAACGCACCCACGATACAGGAGAATCTCCTAGTGTGTGGTAAAGTTTGTAAAAACGAAGAAAAAGAAGAAACCCTCAGTTGGAACATAGGACACTGTCATGTAGGTGACAAATGTGTATGTTGCGAATGGATAAGCGAATTTGTACTCACTCTTTCAGTAAATAAAAATCATAATCATTTAAGTAACAACAATATATCTTCCACCAATCCTCCTTATAGAATATATAAAATTGAACTTTAACCATAATTTTATTCTAGCGAACGTGAGGATTTGTGCCCGAATATTGGGAACCGCCTCTCCTCTGTTGAGGCGAGCTCCTAACCCTAAGATTGGGGATTTTCAAACCGTTTCTATCTCGAAGCATTTGCTTTGTGAGAATTATTATTATATAAGGTTCTACGATCGAAGTCTGGTATTGGTAATAGTATTTAGGTTAATTCTGTTGATACAATTGCTGAAATAAAGTTCTAGCTTTGTTCTCCGCTCGCCTGGTTAAAAGAAAAGAAGTAGTCTGTTTCAGTCTTCTCTCTTTTTTGATTTGCAATAAATAAACACAATAATAAGGGTCAATGAAATGTAAAGTTTGGTTGTAAGGTACCTATTACTATAGGATTATTTTGAACAACTTTGCCCCACACTAAGATTACCTTCAGTGTTGTGGGTGCATTTACAAACAAATGACAATTAGACCCGGAACAACAATCTGTGGATCACACAAACAGTTGTTCAGTGCAGGAATCGAACCCGCGATATGTTGCGCGGCAATCAGTTGCTAAGACATAGCACCAACCGTGCAGTCAAGTACTAAATGGCCTATTAATAAAGGTCTTATTACTATCGGTACCTACAAAATATTATCGGCAATAGCGGGTAAAAAACTAATGTAATGAGCCAAGAAGAAGCCACAAACATCATAATACAACTAATGATACACCAATCATATAAAAAATTCAAAATATTTTACTCCAAAATGACGTCATAGTCTCCTTTAAGGGAGATATCCAAGTCCGCCTCATTCCGTATTCCTATCGGCTCTGTATCGAAAGGAATTGTCTCACCGTCTGTCATCGAAGGAATTTTGTAAAGGAAATATTTTGTGAAAAGGTACATACAAAATGAACTGACTGAATTTTTATTCGTATGCTAATAGGGATTGGAGATTTTTTTACTGAATTAGCCAGCAGATTTTGCCTTGTTATTCTTGTTAAATTTACTGAATTGTCGCGGTTTTTTGTGTTCGATCTCTGGGCTAAAGTATTGTAGTAGAGTGCTATATGACTAGGTACCCCTTCGAGCCATATTAAGCATGAGATTATAGGCACCATGAAGTTTTAAGCCAATATTCGGGCACAAATCCTCACGTTCGCTAGAATAAAATTATGGTTAAAGTTCAATTTTATATATTCTATAAGGAGGATTGGTGGAAGATATATTGTTGTTACTTAAATGATTATGATTTTTATTTACTGAAAGAGTGAGTACAAATTCGCTTATCCATGTTATAAGAGAAAATTTACATCTAGTCTTATGTCGTTGTCGTAAGAACAAAGAGACTGTATAATATTCAAAAGATCGGCCAGCCAGTCTCAATTCGAAAGGGCATTTTACCAAGGAAATTTTTTCAAACTTCTCTTTTGTAGAGGAGACCAGGAGGAGTTCATCAATGGACTCTCATAGGCTGTTGATAAGGATTATAGTGACAATATCCCATGAGAATCAAGCCTAATGACACAGAACACGTAGGACGACATAGGTCTCTACATACATTATATGTATGTATCAGTATAGATTCCCCAGCACAGCTCTACAGGGACCCATTCAAAATGTCTGTAAACTAAATTGTACGAGACCGTATCAAATTTTTTTTTGGTCTGTCTGTGATATTATTATTCTGTGGTTCTGTTCAGCTGTTATGTAATACTTGTCACTGGTTGAAAGGGGTATGCAGAGAAGTGGTTTCGTTTTTTTGTTAGTTATGTTATAGTCTGCCTCTTTGGCCGAGTGGTCGCAATTGCGACTACCGGGCAAGGGATCTCGGGTTGGGCAAAGCATTACTGGATTTTTAAAATTCTCATTAGTAGCACGGAGCCCGGAAATTTGCCCGGTATATGGCAATAGGCTCATTCCCTATTACATGGGATTCATAACAAGAATAGTGAAAAGTGGGTGTTACATTGTACAGTGGCATTAAGTGCCATAATGTGCACCTCTGCCTACCCCATCGAGGATATAAGGCGTGATATTATGTGTATGTGTTATGTTATAGTCATATTGTAGTTTGAGAGTGATTTAATTATAATCTGCATCATCATTCAATCTTTACTCATCTACTACTTTTATTTTTTATGTGGTACAATTATTCTTCCTTTTCTTCGCTACATTATTACGTTTTGAACATTTCTCATGCATTTATTTCTCGCGATTCTACAATGATACAACAGAAACAATTCTTTGACTATCATCAATCTATCCATTACCATTTTCCAAATACTCAATAAGCTAACATAGAACATGGCCTTACTTGTGGCAATAAGGTTATTGACTCATACCACATGGTACTCGTAACATATTTGACGGAAGACCTGATATTTTACCACTAAGTAGAATAGTAACAGACGGTTTCTAGGTAAAAGTACGTCTGTTATATTTATATACAAGAATTCACATACAATCGCTGGAGGCTGTATCAAGAAACAACCCCACTATACCTACCTACAGGTATTCAGAATTAAATAAATCGAAAGCCATTCCGTACTAACAGACAAGCTCAGATATTCATAGAAGCAGTTTGGTATATAGTCGCTACATGTACAGAATATATTAACCCAACAACCTACACAATTTAAACGAAATTCAACCTTATATTTTGCTGTCAAAGTTGATTTGGTGGTTTGTAGAAGATGTAGTGTAGAAAAATCATTTTTAGATTCTGTAGTCTCGATCGATGCTTTGTTCTTATTTTAATGGAATAAATACAATTTGTAAATAAATTCTTTTGTACAGGACAGATAATAATAGACCGGGTATGGCAGAGTAGAATCTCCAGTACTCTTCTTATCTCTAGTCTACAGCCAATTTGGTAGAGACCAAGTAGCAGCGTTTTCTGATAAACATATATAAACATAACATCACGATTCATCTCCGAAGGCAGACGTGTACATTACGGCACTTAATGCCACTGTACAATGTAACACCCACTTTTCATTATTTATGTTATGAGCCCCATGTAATAGGGGCTGAGCCTATTGCCATATACCGGGCACAATTCCAGGCTCCGGGCTATTACTGAGACTTTTTTAAAATCGAGAAATACTTAGCCTGACCCGGGAATTGCACCCGAGACCACCAGTCGCACTTACGACTGCTCGGCTAACGAGATAGTTTTAATTTGTGGGGACAAGACATGTTAGTCTTATGGGGAGTCAAACCTGATATTATTATCACTTTGCTCAATAGTTTTTTCTTTTGACCAAAGGTGCTGTTGCCTATCATACATTTAACATAACTGCCTATTTTGAATAAGATAATCATGAAAACCAATTTGTAATTATTCTTCTGATATTAAAATGTCAGCTTGGAATGAAAAATTACATCCCTAGAGAACTGTAGTGCATTCAGTTTAAAATCTAAATCAAGTCTAGACTTTGATTTCAACGTTTGAACCTGTGACCTTGAGGATCCTTCTTTCGGTCATAGGATCCTGTTGACGTCAATATGGTTGTGTTAAGTTTTTACAGAGATGATTTTTTTATGATATTTTTTTTTCTTTTTCTGCTATCTTGTTAGGTTTGCATTCAAATTGAGAGAAAATGTATTCAGCTATAAAACGTAAGGGCTATTATGGGCCTGATAAATAAGTAAATGTAGATTCAATATCAAAATGCTATCCAAAGTGGTTTCAAGTGTGAAAATTAAACCACGGACAAAGAATCATTGTTTTTTAATCTATGCTCACAAACAACATAAAGTTTGGATTATACCTTATTCATCATTATCAAGAACCAATAAGTTTGCTGCTGCCCAAAGGCCTCTTCTCCCACCGAGAAGGTTTGAGCATTAATCACAACGCTTGCTCAATAAGGGTTGGCGATTCAAACTTACAATTAGACATTTTAAGCCCAGGATTCCTCACGAAGTTTTCGTTCACCGATTGTCAGTGGTTTCTAGATAATCTTAGAAGGTGCATATAACTTGGAAAAAGTCACATTGATACTTGGCCTTGATATATTTCAAACTCGCACTTTCATGCATTTCTCATGCATGCAGGCGTCATAAACCCCCGGGCCGCCACGAACCAAGTTAACACGTAACGTCCTTGAATCTCCAAAGGAGTATGCAGGGTACACGATTAATGTAAAGCCTACTTCTCACCATGTAACTATGAATATCGATTATGGCACTTAACCTCATCATCGGGGATATCTCTGCATAATATACTTTTAAAAACATTAAAAGATATCATGATTTTGTGTAAGTTTTTGACAATAAATTGCCGACAGAAAATTGTTGAGGGTAAATCCTCCGCTATCGTAGCCCATACCTTTTCCCCCATGGCGTTCAAGGTGTTAAATAGCCACCTTAAACAGTAGAAATCTAATTGATCCTTCAGACTGAAGAACTAAGCTCATAAAGAACTCAAAAATCATACAATCAAACAACAGATTATACGCTGATATGTAAATGCCATCAAGTCCATGATTTGCATCAATGTATCAAATTCTCTGGCAATCATACAAATGAGGTGGATAAGATAAGTTTTCATTTAAATGTCAAGCATGAACCTGAGGTCAGTGGTTCTGCAGTAATTTTTATTATCGACTTCAAAAAAGACGTGGTTCTATGACCGGTGATTGTTTTTTTGTGTCATGTTAGCGATTTATGAAACGATTTTCGAATATTCGTTTTTTAGACCTTATCAATAATTGGATAGTTTGGCTTGAATTAGGAGTGATTTCGAAATATTTTTGGAATTTTGTCCGTTTTTTGGAAATATAAATAGAATCGCCATTTTTAAATATTGCGAAAAACACAAATTGGTTGTGTTAAGAAACTCATTTGTTCCGAATTTAATAATATAGTAATATACTATTTGATATTGCCTTCATTTACTTTGATTTAGATTTAGGTCATTTTACTTCTTCAGGGTTCGCAACGCAGTCGTGATACCTTTGGTGTAGCCAATGTACTTAGAGCTACGGTACCTGCTTACCATCAGGCAAGCCGCAAGCTTCGTTTTTGCCAATGACCTTAAAAAACTATTAAACCAATTGACCGCGGATCCCTAAAACTTCAATATGAATGCATCATAGAGCTCACGTGCCAAGCTGTGTAATTTATCACTCGCCGCCGGGTTCTGCATACAAATGGTTCATGAGATAGCTACGGAATTCTGAAGAGCAGCATATTGTGTTCGTTTCTCATGTTTGATGGTATCATCTAGATTTTGACGCGTTTCTTTTTGGGTAGACAGATGGAAAAATGTCCGTAAGGATATTTTTGGTAGTTTTGTCTAAGACGCTTATATGGTTTTTTTAAACCGTCAAACACAAAGCGGTCACCGGTGACCGCAACCTATTGTTCTATAATTGTGTCTATAATGACGGTACTCGATGAGTTAAGGGGGAAAAAATCATCGAATGAATGCACACGCCTGGGTGAGGCGCACTTCTCCTGCACTTTGAGCCGGAGCCCCCGTAACCCGTTAGGTTCTCCGCGACGCTTATATGGGTTTGGAATCGTTTTGTGTCATGGTTAAGTGCGATGTTAAATTTTTGTACATTGGCACTTTATGTAAACATTTTAGATTTAAGTCCACTTAGGGGCGATTTTTTAATGCTTTGTTCAATTTTATCAGAGGAGTAATTTGGCCTAGTGGTTGCAAGTGCGACAGCCGGGCAAGGGGTCTCGGGTTCGTTTCCCGGGTCGGGCAAAGTATTACTGGGTTTTTAAAAAATTCTCAGTAGTAGCACGGAGTCTGGAATTGCGCCCGGTATATGGCAATAGGCTCACCCCTATTACATGGGACTTATAACATAAATAGTGAAAAGTGGATGTTACATTATACAGTGGCATAATGTGCACCTCTGCCTACCCCTTCGGGAATAAAAGGTGTTATGTATATGTGTATGTGAATAATTTTGAATATTTGACAATTCCTCCATACTAAAAACGGTCAAATGTCAATTTTATCCTACAGTTAAGATTTATCTGTTGAATGAATCAGCTCTTGTTTATGTATTTATCCAAAACTTAGTTTAACTGACGGACAAACCGATCGACAATTCTATTTCGATGTTTCCAAAGCTCATGACATTGTTTTTCCTTTTCATCGATTCTGATAGAAAATGTAATATTTTAAAGTCCAGCATACTTTAGTAAATACAGTTTAGTATACCTCAATACTTGGTACCTGAACAAACACTTTCCATTTCTTCAACTACCAAAAACCATGAAGTTACGAAACCAACACAATATCATCAGATATGACACTCACACGCAAAACCTCTAGACCAAAGTCAAAATCAATTCTCTATCCACTAGCCTCAGATTTCTAGCAAAAATTAATCTGTCAGAAGTGCCAGGTCCATTTTGAAAAGTCGATCCGGAAATATTTTAATCCGAGATTTCTATATGCTTGGTTATTTCATTTGGACCGATGCGGTTCCGAGAATAAATTCATTTCATTTCAAATGTCTCGAGAACGGATCGTGTTGTCACTTTGTGGCTTTTGGTTGTTGGATATTTGTTTGTGAAGTGGATAATGAGTTAGTGATATGAAGAAGTGATATTATATATGTCGCAGAATCAACAAAGATGCACAACTATCGAGTATCGTTATTTTAGAACAACGCCATCTGTTATCATTTGTCGGAAACGTCAAGCGGTGTGCTTGGGTGATGGTCGGTACGGGGCGTGGCATGTTGGCATTTTGAAAGGCGTCACTTTTGAGTTGGACACGAGGGTGAGCGGTTGTTCTGCCAGCTCGTACCGAACTTACCGCGTTTTCCGAAGTACCCCCAATGGGTGCATATTCTCCGACATATAAATAATTGAAGCATTGGTTGCATGCTAAATGGTTGACAGATTTCATAATTTCGAAATAGTAACTTTTCGGACTGCCTCGTTGGTGGTCGCAAGTGCGCAAGGGGTCTTGGGTTTGATTTCCAGGTCAAGCAAAGTAGATACTGGATTTTAACACGTTACTATGGGGGTCACTGGTGACAGGCGTTAGTTGAGAAATTGCCTTCAAAAGTTTTTATTAACAGTCAAAACTTTAAAATTCTCAGTGGTAGCACAGAGTCTAAAATTGTGCCCGGTATATGGCAATAGAGTCACCTCTTATTACATGGGACTAATAACATAAATAGTGAAAAGTGGGTGTTACACTGTACAGTGGCATTAAGTGCCGTAAAATCCGAACTAAGCGATGAGATTATAGTAAATTCCTCTCTTATAGAGGAGGCTCATTGTATGTACAATAGTAGATTGTTACAGCTTTTTGATGATATGATTATCGTGACCTGGTATTTTAAGTCTAAGTTGAGTTAATTTAGAGTTTAAACTCAATTGTGACCTTTAAGTGCTTATACTTCTGCCAGTTACGTAATTTATAGGCACAAGTCAGCTAGCCACCTTTACACCATACCGCAACCCGGAAATCGTATCCCGTACGCCACTATAATTCAAAAATCAAGCCTAACCCAAAAACAAAATAATCAATACTGCTTTACATTCAGAGTCGCTACCCAAACAATAAATAAATGTGGCACGGGAATCGAATCCGCTACCGACTAGCGTTTAAAACGTTTGTGGTTATACCTGAACAGGATTTGAATACAAACGATAGGAATTGAGGTCTTGCACTTTTGTAGAAGGATTTTGTTCGAGATTTTTCTCTTGTTTTGTGAAGTGATTGTCTGGATATTAAAAGAAATGTTAGATTTTTAAATAAAATATAAAAGTTTATATTAAAACTTTGGTGAGATGTACATTTTTTTTATCATTTTACTGATTAATTCTTCACGGACTCTTGGTCCGTGCCCTTGTCATAAAATTGTTAATGAGAGTTAGACATACATTAATTATTAAGTCTTCGACTTACTGACTGACTGACTGACTGCCTCGTTCGCCGAGTGGTTGCTAGTGCGACTACCGGACAAAGTATTATTGGGTTTTTAAAAAATCTCAGTAGTAGCACGGAGTCTGGAACTATGCCCGGTATATGGCAATGGACTCACTACCTATTACATGGGACTCATAACATAAATAGTGAAAAATGGGTGTTACATTGTACAGTGTCATAATGTGTACCTCTGCCTCGTGGATAAAAGGCGTGACGTTATGTGTTACTATTATTTAGCGCAAATGAAATTTGACAATGTGATATATGACGGTCCAAAACAACACCAGGCCAATTTATACCCTAGTAGATATGAACAAAATCAATTGCAGGAACTACTATCAAATATACTAATGTACGACCTAGTAATCACAGAAACCATATCAAAAGGGCCATTAGTACATAAATACGACCGCGATCCTATTTACCTGTGCAGATTGAAAACCGCAACAAATCTATCCGGTCCGGACCGGTCAAAACCACCTGAATCGGTCCGGAAACGTTTTGATTTAATACCTACGACCAACCACAAATCTAAACTGAAGCTTCAATTTCAGCGTAATTTAGCTTCAGGAACTGAATTAGATTAATTTATGGTATAGTTAAATTTATATTTTAGATATAGAATTTGGTGATTATTGGATGGGTTTAAGTTCTGGTCGGTGGTAGATTTTAATTTGGTTTAATTTGATTTGATTTGGTGTAGTCGTTGATTAATAATTTAGGCCTTGTTAAGCATAGTGTTGATTGAAGTGTTGATAGATTTCCCGGCTATATGTATATTAATCGGTAATACCATATTTGTATTATATCGTAATAACCGAAACAATGAAATATATCAAGGGAATTGACTGCACGGTTGGTGGTGGCTGGGCAACCGGCTGCCGCGCAACGTGTCGCGGGTTTGATTCCCGCACCGAATAACACTTTGTGTGATCCACAAATAACTAGTTGTTTCGGGGCTGGGTGTCATGTGTATGACGATGATGAACTTGTGTGTTTGTCAACGCATCCACGACACAGGAAATATTCCGAGTGTGGGACAATGTTTAAAAAAACATAACAGAACTGTAGAGGTACAATGTAACACCCACTTTTCACTATTTATGTTATGAGTCCTATGTAATAGGGGGTGAGCCATATTGCCATATACCGGGCACATTTCCAGACTCCATGCTAATACTAAGAATAAAAATATAAAAAAGTAATAATTTGCCCGACCCGGGAATCGAACCCGAGACCCCTCGTCCAGCAGTCGCGCTTGCAACCACTCGATATCGAGTTAGTCAGTTCAGAAAATAAGTGTTCTGTAAGATAGTTCTATTGTTGAACTCTTGAATGATAACATTTTTTGTAACCACGCGTGAATGGCTGGACCGATTTCACTAATTCTTTTTTTGTTTTATTTGTTATTATTAGGAGAAGGTTTTTAAGACAGAAAAGGCCTGGGAATCCTACGGGAACGGAAGCAAATAAGATTGCGCGTACGAAATCGCGGGCAGAAGCTAATCCAAGATAAAATTGGTTTTAGACATCACATTTTCACGATAAGTAGACAGGTTTCTTATAGGACGATAATACATAAAATGGAAGCTTAATCAAATGTCTACATTAGATATCAATACACGTTTTCTTTGATAATTCACTCCTTGCAAAATGTGCTTTGCAGTACATTATCAATACAAATCGTAGACCTTGAAAAAAGAAACAAATATGACTACATAATAATACTATGACTCACCATTGAGCTCCCTCAAATCATCTCCTCGGCTCTTCCTGAAGTACCACACGACCTTTGGCTGTGGTTTTCCTTCTTTCACGGTACAACTGATGTTGACCTTGGCCCTCTCCAGCAGTGGACCGTAGATTGCTGAGTCCGCCAGCACCTTACCATCACCAGTCATCAGTTCCACTGATTTTGGTTTTACTGTGAACAAAGAAAGATGGTTGTTAATTTGGGGATCCCGAAAAGGTATACTTGATTCATCTAGTCCCTTCATGGTGGATGCCCCCCACCCACACGCACGAAGCGCTTCGCATCAAGTGAAACAAGTGAATTTATTTCTGCAAATAGGCTACAAGGCAGCACTTTTACACGTCAATAAATCAAGCTTGCTTGCGCGGATCTTTGGTGAAGAGTTAGTATATCGTTACTAAATTATGACTGCGTTAGTTTTTTATAGCAATGTAATTAGGATGTTAAAATATAGTTGGTAGTCAACAAATCATCTGCAAATTCTGCTTTACCTACAAAAAATACTATTCATTCATTTTATTTCATTTATTTATTATACAATTTATAATATCTGAATGTCTTTATAATCATAAATAACGTTGTAATATAAATCTAAGCTAAGTAATATCACAGAAAAAAAGAATGAACAAAATAAATAAAGAACAATAAAAAAAAATAATAATAACATAATTGGGTATTTGTTGGGATAAGGATAGATTAACGAATAGATCAATATAAAATACTGCAATAGCACTATCACAGTTCGTCAATTGAGTACAAACACTAGGAAATGCTTTAGTTGGGATTTAAAGGGAGTCATATAAAATCGTATATGCCGCAGTACTTTTAGCGTAGCACAAAAATATTACAACAAATAAGAAGAAATAGAACATAAGAATATAAGAAATAAAAAAATAATCCAATACAAGTGACAAATAATAACAAAACAGGGGAAATGTAAGTGCATAATGGTATCTCCGGTTTTCCCTATGGGAAAAACAGGTTGAAGTTTACACCGTGATAATGTAACAGGCAGACGTGACAAATTTTCTATGCTGTGCACATCGGCCTCATGTTAAGAGCTTTATACTTTGTTGAGTATTTCCTTATAGAAGTGTGAAGGAACTCAACTGGGTAGCTTATAATAAAATTGTAGGTACCTAGATATTTTGTACTTGGTAACATAACATTACTGATCGCGCTTGGTATCCCCGAAAGAGTAGGCAGAAGAGCTCATTAGGGCACATAATGCCACTGTACAATGTAACACCCACTTTTCACTATTTAGGTATGTTATAAGTCCCATGTAATAGGGGGTGAGCGTATTGCCAAATACCGGACACATTTCCAGACACAGTGGGTAATACTTTATCCGAACTGGAAATCTAACCCGAAACCCTTTGCCTGGCAGTCGCACTTGTGACCACTCGGTCAATGAGGCAGTTTAGTGCTAGCTCTATAAAAAGAACTGCTTTATTGATCGAGTTCTGCATTCCACAATGCCTAAGAAATTTGCTAAAATAATATTGGCATCATTGTGAATCAGTATATCTAGTTTTTGCATATTATTATTGAGTTTTTATTTTTATATTATAGTAACTATCGGGTGATATACTGAATTGACTAAAGATAACAATTTATTCACGTAAACATACTGACGTAAAGCTCTTCTAGTTATTTAGTAGGCTGTACCAGTAGGCTGCGCGACCATGCACGCTGCTCATGAGGAAGACTCCCTCTGTTACTCGAAACTAGCTTTTCTCAGTATATAATTACGTGTGTGAACCATTACTTTTAGCAGTGGCGTCCAGTCCATATAGGCAAAAAGGCTTTGCTTGACATAAAATGTACAAACGCGTTTATTAAGATTCAATAATATAATAAAAGTTTGTAAAAAAACGGCTAACATAAATATACATTCACATATACTATACACGGACCGCACGCCTTTGATTTTTAGTCAATTCGATTTCGTTTCATAGTAACATCATGATTTGCGCCTCACAAATACATACTACAACCTGTCCCAAAAATACTGAAGCACAAAATAACATTCCAAAAGTTATAACAAACAATTTAGACCCACATTTTCCAGCGCTATCCCATCCAACATCACATAAAGAAAACAAAAACATTTCAAATAGCTGTAATAAAGAAAACATAATTATAACGTACATTCTTATTTCATGCGAAGGTCCAAAATAGGCCTGCGTATGGAATAGGCCTCTGTGTGGAATAGAAACAAAATGGCCGTTAATTTGAGCCCAAGGGTCCGAAGTAATAGCCTTTTCAAACATATGTAGGCAATTTATCACTTACTTCGGAAAATAATCGTGGTTACCATTGTGGAATAATGAATTGACGGGATGTGGCGCCATCTAGTGGGGGTTTTGTGATGTAATTTGTGTTTTGTGTTAATTTAAGTGTTTGACCAAGGGGTTTCGAAGGCGATTTTCGAATTATTTTCAGTGAACGGCTCACCCATTAGTCAAAGAGACTTGCAACTACCTACTCCACTACAAAACAGGATTTGCTATTAACTGAAACTGGCGAATTACTCACGTAAATATACCGAGTAAAGTTCTTTTCAGTCAGAGTCGAGTCACAGAGGAACTCTTCCTCATGAGCAGCGTGCGCGGTCGCGGTGTTGTCATGCAGCCTACTAATCAGTTCTTAGTATATTTACCTGAGTAACACGTAATTTTTAGTTAATTTAGTATACCTCACGATAGTAATTATAAGGTATATGGCAATAGGCTCACCCCCTATTACATGGGACTCATAACATAAATAGTGAAAAGTGGGTGTTACTTCTATGTGCACCTCTGCCTACCCCTTCGGGGAAATAGGCGTGATGTTATGTATGTATGTAGTAATTATAAAAATGGGGTCTAATATTTTGTTTTATAGGACAAGCCCGCCACAACCTCCCAAATCCCACGCTGCAATTCGTGTAAGCCAGGATCTATAGTAGATACAACCATGAAAACACCGGAACACTAAAGTCCGGTGCATCCCAGGTACATGAATAACTGTCTTGGTTCCCACAACAAAATTAATCAGAAGATGTTATAAGAGGAAAAGAAAAAAAATGATAGTTTCCACTTCGGTTTCACAGGGTTTGCTATATTATCAACGACTTCTATACCTAAGGATTGGAGGCGTCAAATTAGCTATTAGAAAGTTCAGCTTTATCAGAGAGCTCTGTGGACTGACCTCTTATAAATGTATAGTACTCTTTTATGACACACGTGAAAAGTATAGCGTTGGTTACCATAGAGTTTATGTGTCATCACCAATAGCCTGTAAGTGGGCACTGCTGACCAAAAGCCTCTTCTCACACGGAGATAGTTTAAGCATCAATCAACACGCTTACTCAATGCAGATTGGCGATTTGAAACTAATAATTACAAATTATAAGCCTCTATTACATTCATAACATAAATAGTGAAAAATGGGTGTTACATTGTACAGTGGCATTAAGTGCCGTAATGTTCACCGTTTGTCACTGTTGTCTATATAATATTAAAAAATCACATTGGTATTTGCCGTTGGTAGGTTGTGAACCAGCACTCTTATTCATGAGAAGCAGGCGTCTTAAACCTCCGGGTCACCACGACATTGTATTGGTAGGTATTTTATTTCAATACATATCATACAGTATTTCCCATGTCATAAAGCTACATTAAAATACACAATAACAGTACATAAAGCCCTGATTGTGTTACATATACAGTCGTGTACTATTGTGCCTGTAAGTAGGTAAGGCCTGCTTCATTAGTGCACCTTTTGTTTCGAAACCAGGTCAATACGTTAATATTGGAAATTTCTGCTCTCATGATACCGTGCGCGGATATTTTATGAGTTAAAAATGTTAATGTTATTATTATTTTCCTGGTGATATTTTTACGCGGGAGTGTCGTGTTTTGGTACGAATAAGCTGGCTTTATCCGAGTGATACCACGGCCTCACAAATAATTGGTATGATAACAGGGTATGAAAATTTTAATATCTAATTAGTCAGTAAGTTAGGTCATGAAAAAATATTAGACACGTATTTTTTTATTTTGTCGTATAATTAAACAATACTTAATATGTATGTACATACATATAAGTAACGTCACACGACATTTCAAATCAATATATCGTCGAAAGTATTCGTTTCTGTAAGAAAATAAAAAATACGTGTCTAATGTTTTTAAATAATCTACCAGACGGACATTAAAATAAAAATTAGGCATCTAACCTATTGGCGTGATACAACGCTTGTTTTGTGTTACGCCGAATGATTAAGGTAATCAAAGATACAATCTTCTCTTCATCTCCATCCTCGGTTCCCAACATTTTGTGGGTGAGCAAAACATCCACTATGTGTATGTGATAAGCGAAACTACTGCAATTATTTTTCTCCTGTATCGTGGGTGCGTTTACAAATAAACAAGTACATATTCATGAGTCTGCCGCCCGGGTGAGGCGGAAGGGAGTGTCAGACTCTTACTGACTAAAAACCACCCCATTCCTACGCACTTCGAGCTGGAGCCCCGGCAACCCGTGAAGTCTTTCGCGGCTATGACTTATAGAAATTTGTGGATCACACAAAAAATTGTTCCTTGCGGGAATTAAACCCGCTGCCCATAGCACGGCAGCCAGTTGCCCAGCCACCATATTAACTGCCAAGTCGCTGATAACCCAGCCGCTGCGATATAAGTAAAATTATCAATGGCATTTATCTAACGACTAGCAATGTAATAGAAAAGTGTAATCATCCATAAATAATTTATATTACTACATTGAAATGTAATTATAGTATCAGTATAACAGATCCAGCCAGCTGCAACTATTTCAATTAGGTACAAACGCAAACATTTTGATAATTTGAACATCAATATCAACGTCAAAATCGAAATACCTAAATGCAAAATGGATACGGTTTATGAATTTCTCAGAACAGACATTCCATTACATTTCTATCGATTACTCCCAATAACAGTTTGAGCATTTAATTTGCGAGCCAATTCAATTTTCAATTGATATCTTGTTGCATAATGTGGTTAAAATGGTATGAGATCCTAGGATTGCCAGACGTTAAGTTATTTTCTCATATTCGCTGTGTCCGCGACTTTGTTCGCGTGGAATAGTGATTTAATATTCATACAAAATTTGAAGTACCTAAATCCATGCAGTACTTTTTGAGATCATGCCGGACATACATACAGACAAACAGACAAAAATTAAAAAAAAACCTATTTTGGCTTCAGTATCGACTGTAGATGTACATTTTTGACTTTTCTACGATTTTATTATACATATGTATAGAATATTATATATATTTACAACTAGCTTCTGCTAGCGGCGTGCCCCGCGTTTCGGGCATAAAGGTAGCCTATGTGTCGCTCCGGTCCATTTTTAGTCAGTAAGAGTCTGACACTCCCTCCCACCTCACCCAGGCGGGAGCAGTGGTTCGATGATTTTCCCCCCTTAAGAAAAGTCCATAATCACCCTCTGTCCCAAATGTCATCCCGGTCCCTTCAGCCGTTTTGATGTGAATGACATAACATAACATCACGCCTTTTATCCCCGAAGGGGTAGGCAGAGGTGCACAAAGAAGTAATACCCACTTTTCACTATTTATGTTATGAGTCCCATGTAATAGGGGGTGAGCCTATTGCCATATACAGGGCACATTTCCAGACTCCGTGCTACTACTGAGAATTTTTTTAAAACCCAGTAATACTTTGCCCGACCTGGGAATCGAACTCGAGACCTCTTGCCCGGTAGTCGCACTCACGACCACTCGGCCAACGAGGCAGTCGATGTGAATGAATAACAGACAAACAGACAAACACACATGTTTTTACACTTATAATAGGTACAGCGAAATGTCCACAACGGCAAAACTAACACTCGGCAAACTTATAATTGCGTTTGGTACAGAAACTCTGTCTAAGAATCGACCCGCATTGTTAAGTTTGTTTTTTGGTATATGTACTTATTCATGATAAAAAGTACCCTGTGTGATGTCCAGGATATTAAAGTATGATCATAGCAAGCTTCATCCTAATTCAACTAATAGTTGTTGCGTGATGCGTGAATATACAGACAGATAGACAGACAGACAGACAAAAATTGTTTTAATCACATTTTCATAGTCTATCAGTAACACCCCCTTCAATTTATTTTATAACTAGCTTTTACCCGCGGCTTCGCTCGCGTCACAAAAAGATAAAAAGTAACCTATGTGACATATACCAATACACACAGCGCCATCTATACCAATACGTTTGTTTTCCCTGGGGAATATCTAATTTTTTCGGGAGAAAAGTATTTACCCTATTATTTAATCCGGACTTTTAGCTTTATGTCTGCAAAACTTTTAAAGCAATCGGTTCAGTAGTTACGGCGTGTTAAACACTTAGGTTCTCTGTATCATTTCTAATTAACTTAAAACAAAAAGACTTTTAATTAACTTTGTGCAACCGATGCTTATCTGTCGCTAGTGCTTGAAAAATGTCGATACATTGTTATCGATGAAGTTCGCTCTCGAGTTGCGGTTATCGATAATTTGGTTGCACCTCGATGTCCTTTAAAGTCGAGTGAAGTTTGTTAAAATGAAATGTTGGAATGATAAAGTTGTTTGCAGTTTTGCGAGGAGATTGCAAACGTTGATAATTACCTATGTTTTGGCAAGTATTGGAAAGTTTCAGTGTAATATTACTGAAATTACTGGGTTATATTTCCAGTGTTTTACAGAAACCAGGTTTAATTTGTGTTCGAAGTAATATAAATAAGTAATTGTATGGTACGTCAGTATTTTGTGGAAATCACTTACTAACAATATTCACGTTTATGAAAATAATTAAGTTCATAGTATTTGTTTACACTACACAATATGTGTTATTTGGTATTTTATAAATATAAAATAATAACCAGAAATATTACTGAGAGTGTAATTGTGGTTTGAGCGAAGTATTTATAGTTACATATTTTTTAGAAAACTTAATGATATAATACTGTTTTTGACAACTATTATTATAGGCCACTTACACACCATCGGCCCTATTTGATTTTTAATTTGCTCTTGCCTTTTTAGTTTTTTATTCAGCACCTGCACCTGCTGCTACTTTTACTTACACATAGTTTATTATCATTGTACTAGCAAATTGTAACTACATAGCGTTACTTACTAATACACTTTTATTGGCATCCAACATATTTATGAAGCCTTGGTAGCCCGGAAATTTAAGACGCTCGCTTCACATGGCTATGGGCTCGAAAACTACCTAAAACAAGTACCAATGTGACATTTTCCAAGTTATGTTATATTACATATATATGTAGGTACTTTCTAAGGTTATGTAGACACCACTGACAAACGGTGACGAAAAACATTGTGTATTCTAATTATAAGTTTGAACTAACCAATTCGCATTGAGCAAGCGTGGCGATTAAAGCTCAAATCTTATCTGTGCAAGAAGAGGCATTTGGTCAGTGGTAGGCACTTATAGGCTGTTGATGATGAAGATATTTCTCATAATATATCTCTAATCATACAAGTAAAAAACAAGCTTAAAGTAGTGTCAAGTTGCGTAATATCGATACTTTACAAGTACAACACTATTAATTACTATCAGACTTCAAAGACTAATAGTGAAAAGCGGGCTCGCTTCGTTTTCTTACTTATTTTTATTTATTGTGGCAACCGTTTGTGTCTCGTTAATTATATCAATAACATTTTATTAGGAGACGCCATTTTTATTGGACATCGCTTTTAAAGGTTCTTTCTTTATAAGGTCTACTATTGTATTATTTTGAATTGTGCAATTGATGATTAAGTATATGCATATTCTTACATATTTATGACGTGTTAGACACCTAATTTATATCTAAATGATATAAATTATGCTTATGTCTAATACTCGCGGCTTCATTCCCGGGTCGGGCAAAGTATTACTGGATTTAAAAAATATCTCAGTAGTAGCACGTAGTCTGGAATTGTGCCCGGTATATGGCAATAGGCTTACCCTCTATTACATGGGACTCATAACATAAATAGTGAAAGTGGGTGTTACTTCTGTGTACACCTCTGCCTACCCCTTCGGGGATAAAAGGCGTGATGTTATGATGATGATGGGTGTTACATTGTACAGTGGCATTAAGTGCCGTAATGTGGACCTCTGCCTATCACTTCAGGAATAAAATGGCGTGATGTTATGTTATGTTATATAATTAAATCGAGAACAATACTTAACGCTCAAGATAAAATAACGTTTTTGTGACTGGAATCTCATTAATATAACATATTTTCCTCTTATAATATATTTACTCCTCATTATGAATTTCGTTTTTCCTCTTCCTAATCCGATTTCTAAGAAATTATTAACTTGTAGGAAAAAAATGTTTCACTAATTTTTGATTTTATCAACATAACAATTCTAAATCTTATTTCACTAGTACACTTATAACTTTGACAATAAATAATTATACTATAAACTAAGTTTAAAAAAGCAACTTTCATCCCCAGTTTTTTGAAGTCGGTCAATTAATGTACTTAAACCTTCTCCTGTCTTAAAACAAACACAATGCTGTCATAGTTTGTAAGGTTTTCTTATTCTTTGTTTTATTGGACTGTTCTGTTTTGTTTTTTTTTTCTTTCATAATTATTTAAAATATATAACGCCTTGGTTTTATTTATTTATTTAATATGCTTCATGCACAAAATGTACAAAAAGGTGGACTTAATGCCGCAGGCATTTTTTATCAGTCTGACCTTTGGGTGATGCAGAGAAGAGTAAACGGTAGGTGCAAGAGGCAAGCAGTGATTTTATTTAACAATGAAAGATAAACTAATATATTTCGGAGATATACATACATACATAAATAAATTTAATTATAATGTATACCTACACATGAGTACAATATGCCTACATACATACATATATACATACATACATAATATATAAATATATACTTGCTTACTAGTACACGGTGAATAGTTAGCGCGATGATTCAGCCAACCTCTTTAAGAAAAGCTCACGTACTTTGTGCTTAAAAGTTAGTCGAGTTGAGACTTTATTGTATAGTTAAATGACTGTAATGTTATACTATTTAATTGAAATAAATAAATAAATAATAAATAAATTCTGAAAATCACATCAAAATCGGTTTAGCCAATCGCGATATAATCTCGAACAAACAAACTACACAGACATACAAACTAAGAACCCACTTTTTTATTTTAGAAGTCAGTTAAAAATAATATCAACTGGCAAGAAAAAATACAGCCTTACTTTAAAAAAATAATAATATCTTTTATTATGGTACTTCGCCTCGCCCTTGTCACGGTGTTAATAAAATAAACACGTCACCTTTGACACGTATTGCGATGACGCCATGACAGTTTGGGAATTAGCGCGCGAAAATTTGACAAATACGCCATATTTGATGGAAGTTAATATTATTATTTTCTGTTGTGTATTATCTCATTATTTCTGTATAAATGTGATTTTGTAATCATGGTATCCTTAAGTAAGAGGTAATTGAAATATTTCGCAAATCAATTTTAGTGCGATTTACCTCTATTGTAAAAAAAAAACAAAGTGTTATGGGGCTTAGAAGTGTTGGTTTGAAGTCGATTGTGGTAGTCAGTATTTCAAAATAGGCATCATTCATTCTAAAAAAAATCTATATACAATTTAATGAAAATATTCTTTATACTTCTGTCAATAACTTTGCTGCATTTTATACCTTATTACAAAAAAGTTAAGTTTAAAATTTAATTACCAAATATATTTTATCGACTGTGAATAACAGGCTATGTTAGAAATCACCAAAATTCCCGGTAACTATTGATTACCTTGAATTAATTAAATCAAGTCAATTGTTATTAATTTCTTGTTAACACTATCGCTATAAACGTGTCAGGCCCTCGTCACAACTTGTCTGACGTCGTGGCAATATTGGCATAGCTGCTACCAACGCTACCAACGTTGGTTACTAATATTGGTTAGACTAACTTTGTAGTTAGACGGTGAAATCAAAGGGTTTTTAATCACATCATGAATTTGTGAATCAAGTGGCTGCACTTGCAGTTTTTTGTCCCGACTGATTTTAAAACCTTCAAATATTACAAACTAAAATTCTCGCGAAAAAAGCCATCTTAAAATATAGTGTGAAACTGCCAACCCATATTGAACAAGCGTGGTCATTAATGCTCAAACCTTCTCGGTGGGAGAAGAGACTTTTCTTAGCAGTGGTCATTTATAGGCTGTTGATGATGGTGTCTAGAATTGTGTCTGTGTCCGTTTACTTAATCCTTACACGATTTCACTTAATGGCACATATTTTTATAATATCTGTCCTCGTGCCAAAACTAAATTTAAAAATAAATAACATAACTTATTCACCATCACTTAGGAAGAAATACATTTTATTAATAGTTTTCACTTTTATAATTCTTTTCCTTATTGGTTATGTAATATAAGATATTTTTGCTTGGTATCTATATATAAAATTAATCTTGAATCAACTCAAAGGTCATCTTAGATTAAAAATCTCGATAGGGCAAACTATTATTGTACCTTTCATACTTAATTCTTAGTAGTACTATGACGTTTTTGAACGTAAATCGACGAAAAGTGTAGGGGTAGGTACTTTTAGTAATATTTGTTTTGTTTACAGATCTTCTGTGTAATGATTCTAACAAAAACAGTTCCTAACGACACTAAAACATCTCACAAAGCCATTAAAAAATCATAGACGTTTCTCGAAATAGCACAAATTAAACTATTCTCACGTAAATAAATCATCATACAACGAAAACACCTCGCCGCCATGACAGTGAAATTGGCGGGAAAACTGACAGCGTTGACATCTGTCAGTTAGTGAGCGTTTATGAGGGGAGCGATTATTCGACGGTATGTTTAATTGTTATTTTGTCCAATTGTTCGTGACGGGTTTCATTAGCATTCGTGAAGCTAGTTTTGATTTTAGTGATTTTGAATGGTTTCGATGGAATAATTGCGTTGTGTGGTTTCGTGTTTAATCAATATGTCAGTGTGAGTAAAATGCTTCCGTTACAGTATGAATGACCGGCAATGTGTAACGTACAACTAAAATTAATGGCTTTACAACTATCATTTGCTGTATAGATTATTCCTTGAAGAGAGATCAAGGAGGGAAAAAAAGATTCCTTGATAGATCTCTTTGTACATTGATTAAAATGTATTGTATCATATTTCAATCCATTTTGCAATAGATTGTATTGGTCACACTTAATTAAAAGTTTATTTTTTGTTAAACCAAACAACACCAAAATGCCAATGATGTTAAAATATGGTTTACATCAATTCATAGCAAAAACTGTTGTAATATTCATTGGAATTGGCAATTCGTAAACTGCACGATGTACTGTACACCAACTCTCTCATTTATATTCTCAAGTTGTACAGTAAATCACTCAAGTTTCGATATTCGTATAAGTTTTGGAAATATTTCGAGTTTACGATAAAATTTCAACTTTTGTCAAGTTTTGAAGTGAGTTATAGTGGTTGGATGCATGTCGAGAACAGGAGGAGTTCGTTACGATTTGATTTCGATTTTATTTTGTACATGTTAAGATTTATTTTTGGGTAGCAGGGGTTTCTGTATTTCTGTTTTGCCTGAAGTAAAATAAAATGTTTTCAAAATCGCTTCAGAATTGCATGATACAGTTTTTTAGATTGCGTATACTGGTTCTGAAATGGAAACCTTTTGGTGAAGATTTTAGGTATTGAAATGACTGTGTATATTTTACAGATCCGAATATACATATGTTATATATTTTCAGTATTGTTAAAGACTTTGACACTATGACTTTTTTGTCATTAGTAATAATATCAAATCTTGCAGATAGAAGGTTTTTTTCTTCGATTTTATTTCTTTGGTTAGTTAAATATCAATAACTGATAATTGTTTTCAATTGCTATGCAATTGTACTTTGTCAACAAGCCAGAAGCTCATCAAGAATCATTAAATTTAAAAAGGTAATCTATTATTCTAAACTGTTCATCAGAAGTGCACTACGCACAAAATAACCACAAAAGCGCTGCACCTCCAATTTGTTGAGAGCCATTAACCCATATATTAAATTCACCATCTTCTTTAAGGTCCCTCATAAATTTAAGAGCGCCATGTGCCCCTAACGTTTCGCCTAATTACAGCTGAACGGTACAAACTTTTGTTCAGCCATACGTATGTCCAACGAGTGATATTTCAGGAGACATTTTCACGAAAACTGAATTTTGTTGTGAGTATATTTGTTTGTAAACATGGTTGAGGATTTTGATGACTATAGATTCCGGGATGTTGATCATGTATTTCCTTAAGGGGCGTCTTTAAGACCTGAGCAATGAGGTTGCTTATAGGACGACGTGCTCCATCGTAGACCGCATCATCGCTTATCACCAGACGAGATGGTGGTTAAACGTCAGCCCATCAAATATAAAACAAATCATCATCAACAATGTTGTCATCAACAACTTGAGAAAGCTAATTGCTGAACCATAGGTTTCCTTTACGGAAGATGCTATCCATGCCATAACCTTTATGCTTGGCTAGGTTAAAGATCGCAATATGTATCTAAATAAAACATAATTTCATAATTTTGTCATTTCCTTGTATGTGTATGGTGATGGTGATTTACAAACATTACTCATTTAGCTGCCATTCCAAACACAGTAACTCAAAAATTGTAAAACCGAAATATCGATAAGCCTAATTTTATTTGAAGTTAAGATTCGGAACTTCATACATAACTGTTTACTCAATAGTTATTGAAACTTCTCAACTAACACGCGGCTTTGAACGATTATAAGTTTTTTATATTCCCCATTTTATATCTTTACTTTCTAAAAAACCTGAATACTAAACAACTCTCAATTACCAAGCAGTATAGATTTGAGGCAGTCAGTCACACATTGCAAGATTTTTACACCAACCTTCATAAATAATCCACAGCTAATTACAACGACTGCTTACCTAGTCAAGTGGGACTCTTTGATTACTCATCAAGGCATAAAATATTCATATAATCATCATTGTCTGTCGGTAAATATCTAGGCTGCAACCAAATATTAAACCGAGTTGTAATTACAGTTGTTGAATTATTAATATCCTTCGTGTTCCTCTACTTAATTATTGAGATTGTTACACTGCATTATGAGTTGTGTTCTTCCTGCTATGCGTCTAAGTGGTGCAAGTTTGTAGTCCAATTCTGTTTTGAAATCTTAGTCATAAGATTGCAAAGAATCGTTATTTTGGAGAGGGTTTTCTATATTTTAAATGTAGTGCCTGCTATAAATAATGTCTTTTATTGCTTGTACGAATGAATAAATTAACTGATGATAACATTTTTCAAGCTGATTTCAAGAACAAAAGTTTGGCCTAGTATTAAAATAACAGAGATTTTCATGATCCGGAAACGAAGTCACTTTCACTAGTCGTATTAACGAAAAAGTAGTTAAAACACCGCCATAACAATTACCTCCCTACGATCTTGATTAAAAAATCATGTCATCAAATGTATGGATTATTCAATATTCATGAAAATAAAGGTTAATGACAGTAGATAATGGTGATGGCCCAGTTTTTTAGGAACTCGAATGGTTATTGGGACCAGATGGCCTTAAAAGCATCATTGAAGAACAGATAAGCTTTTATGATACCGCTAAGATTTTAGAGAAGGTAGAGGTGGTAGAAAGTGCTCAATGGAACTTAGCCACTTCGGGCCAAATTGTGACATTCCTTGCATAAATTTGCCAGTACTGTTCATACCTCAAGGGATTAACTATTGAGAATTATTATGTTAAAATTGGTGAAGGAATTGACAGTTGTAAATGAACTGAATTTATGAGGTTTGGTGGTGAATTGAGTTGTAATTTTGGTTAAGGGTTATGATGCTTGCTTTGTTGATCGAGGTGTTACAAATGTGGCTATTAAGCATGAGAATTCCAATTTGAGCAGATAATTATTGTTAGTATTCTTAGAGTTTTATTTCTAAATATTTAAAGGAGACAATGTCAAAGGGAAAATTGGAGATAAAAGCACTGATGCATAGTAATAGTGAATGAATTGCAAATATGTCCCCTTAGTAATTAAGGCTTATTTTTTTATTTCTTTATGTTCTTTTCTTGAAGGCTTGAAGATCATATCGGTTCAAAAATACAGCTGACGACAGATCATTCCACAGTTTAGCTGTGCGAATCAAAAAGTTCTAAAGTTTATGTAACAAGTAATATAACCAAAACTACTATAAAACACATATTCTTCAAAAAGCTCCTTACAAAATTAAACTCCAACTCCTACATCCATAATGTATCTTATAAGAAAACTTTCTAGCCCAATATTGGTACCAAACAACAGTAAAGAACTGATTAAATTACCATAGAAACTTGTATCAGGTTGTTAGAACCATAAAGTGTTCCTCAAGGTAATATACCGGGACCCACGCTGTTATAACTAACATACACTAATATTGGAAAGTTGTGTAAGTTTGGTAAACTTTGATTGCGAGTCAGCGTGGTAATATTAATTTAGTGTTAGGGAGAAGTGGGGATGGTGTTTAGAGGTGGAGTGATTAATGTTTATTTTTGGTGACCTTGAGAAGCTTGCGTTCATTCTTTTTTGAAGTGATTCTAGTTTAATGTTTAGTCTGAGTGGATAATAAACATTATTACTAAAACATTATTAAATTACGATTCTTTTTTTAAAACTGTGTTTAAATAATCGATTCCAAACTCGTCTTGTTTTTAAAATCGGTTAGTTACTATAATAAAACTGGTCACTATAAGTGCGCATCAAAATCGGTTCAGTCGATTGCGAGATAATCGCGCACAAATATACACACATAAGCCTAACCGAAAACCTCATTTTTATTTTGAAATTGATTAAAGACATAAATATTTTATCTGCCTTTTGCCAAATAGCACAAGCAATTCTAAAATTCATGGCAAACAATTTTCGGAACTAAAAACAGTCACCGCTTGTTCACCAAAATATTCTATTCAAATCGCAAGCCTAAATTTAGTTTAATCAAATCAATACAGCAAACTACGTAAAATATTACAACTATAAAAATGTAACAAAAGCTTCAGCCAGTTCACAAAAATTCAACATTCGGTGAGAACACGTATGTTGGTATAACAAAATATACGAAAAAAAAAAACTCGAGGAAAGTCGGTTTATAAGCCGAAGCTTTGGGAGAGGGAACATTGTAACTACATAATCCTAGTTCCCTTACTTTTTGACAATGCCGAAGTTTGGCAATATTCCGTGTCAATACTCGTATTGAGTTCAGTAAGGGTCCAAGACAGGAAAGAATGCAGGGGTGAGTTTCGTTTACAATTTGTCTTTTTAACTTTTCCTTATTTTCAATAAGTATCTTGCTCATAAGCTCTTATGTGAAGTTTGTATTTATTTATAGTAATGAATACAAAGCAAACAAAATAATAGATAGTGGCCTAACGTCAGCCCATCAAATATAACAAAAAAAAAATAGAGTTGTATGAAAATCTTGTTTTCATTTTTTGTTTGCGAATATTCGAAACGCACTTCCATTCATTTATTCATTCATTCGTTCATAACCTCACCCCTGTCTCTGTAGTCAGAGACTATGAAATTCCAATTGCTACGATTTATACGTACTTCTTTTGCTTCCTAAACAGTGAAGTCAATGCACTTCCAATTAAAATGCTGTTTCTTTATAATACATTTACTCTAGTATCTTAAATTACTTTAAAAATACTTACAAAAGAACTAGTTTTATGAGTGATAAAGCACATGATACAAAAATCGGTTCTAAAAGCAAACACCAGGATTTACGTATATGGACGTCTCAGCTTCAAATTTACAAGCAATAAATAGAAGTCTAGATTTCTGCACTTAGACATATCTCAGACTCATTTCCACACTCAACTAGAAAACAACTTAGTTTCAAAACTAATAATATTAGCATTTAAATTCGTATTATACATATAATATCGAAATATTGCTAATACCTACGTATAATCCCCTAAGTCAAGACGCTCAGTTGGCCGATATTATCCTCAACTTCACGGGAATTAACGCGTTAGGAGTATTGTGAGAGGCGGAGGGGAGGATATGCTGCAATATTGTTTGTTTGTGTATTATGGCGTTGAAAACTATGAATACTGTTTGATACTCTTTGGGAAGGAAATAGACGTTATATTAATTCTTGACACCTTTAGTCATTTCGGTCGTGTTGTTAAAAATTGGGTAAGCTTATTATTTCTATGCTTGATTCAGAAACGATTCGTAACTATGTTCGGGACGAACATTCTAATTTTTATTATAACTCTAGTGAGACATGCTGAATTAATACTAAAAATGTGTCTCTAAAAATTTTTGCGTTGACAAACCGTTATTTCAGTTAAACGATCTATTCGTTTACTTAATCAAAAACAAGCTATTTTAATAATAATATATTATAATGTCATGCCCTTTACTTCTCAAAAGAAGTAATAAACCTGCCCACTTTTTTCAGTAATGTTATCAAATCTGATTGTTACATTGAGTCTGTCATTGTAAAATACATGTTAGAATTTTGGAACTATGAAACCCAATGATACTATTTGAAAATTAAAACCTAAAGGTACTATTATACATGCTAAATGACACGAGAACATGCTTCAATTGAACACTTGTCACTTAGAAGCCTGTGTGTTGGAATGATGCTCACAATTAGCATGCTCATTTCAAGCATGAGGCGAATCGACAGGCGTTCGATTTTTGCAGTGGGAGAGCCATGCTTGTAGTGGGAGAGCCATGCTGTAGTGGGAGAGCCATGCTGTAGTGGGAGAGCTATGCTTCGGCACGAATGGGCCGGCTCGACTGGAGTGATACCACGGCCTTACAGAAAACCGACGTGAAGCAACGCTTGCGTTGTGTTTCGTCGTGTGAGTGAGGTTACCGGAGGCCCAATTACCTTCCCCTTCCCCAATCTCCCCAATTCCTGAATCCCCAACGATCCTCAAACTCCTAATCCCCAAAAAGCTGGTGACGCACTTGTAACGCCTCTGGTGTTCCAGGTGTCCATGGGCGACGCCGATTGCTTACCATCAGGTGATCCGTCTGCTCGTTTACCGGTTTGTACCATAAAAAAATATTATGTATATATCATCATCATATCAGCCACATGACGTCCATCCGCAAGGTAGACCGACGACCTGATGAAGGTCGCAGGGAGCCGCTCTTCCAACCGGCCTATCTGGAAGTCATTTGGGGAGGCCTATGTTTAGCAGTGGACGTCCTGTTGAGCAGTGTTTTTTATGGCATAAATAAAAAAAAATGCTCAACAGAACGCCTTACAGCATGCCATTTTAGAGTTTGTACAACAGTATCTATAGACTCCCACTTAACCAAACTCCATATCATACACTCAATAAACGATATATATTTTATACATATAGCTTTTAACATCCCAACAAATATACTACATCTGTTTATTGACTCTTATTCCCAAACAAGGCTTAGAAGCTTCATAAAAATGTGCGTTATTAAAAATGGCTGGAGGCGCATCGTAAAATATTTCCCCGTAACATAATTATCCTATATCATACATTTAATAAGGTGCTAACTTGTCACGCCCGTGATGGGGGTCTCTGTAATCGTATAATTAAGTTTTTAAGCATTTTGCTCGAATTAAATCTGGTTTTTTATTAACTGGTGTCATGAGCAGGGCGGTTAATTAACTTTGGACGTGTGTGTAGAGATTTTGGTATGTTTTTTGAAAAGACAATCATGAGGGCTTCGAGTGGAACTTCGGTTGCTGTACTTATGGTGCCTCTATAAATATGTGGTTGTATTGCTAAAGTTTTGTTTTAATCGAGTTTTTTTAATTTGTATCACATATACGTCTATACAGAAGGTACTTTATTTTTAAAGGTCAGGGTTTAGAAATTACACAACATCGCGCCTTTTATCACCGAAGGAGTAGGCAGAGGTGCACTTTATGCCACTGTACAATGTAACACCCACTTTTCACTATTTATGTTATGAGTCCCATGTAATAGGGGGTGAGCCTATTGTTATATACCGGGCACAATGCCAGACTCCGTGCTACTACTGAGATTTTTTTTAAAAACCCAGTAATACATTGCCTGGCCCGGGAATCGAACCCGAGACCCCTTGCTCGGCACTAGCGACCACGCGGCCAACGAGGCAGTCAAGAGGTTTAGAAATTAGGTATGTGAAATTAACTTGCCTTCTTTTAAACCATATTGAGAGCCCTTAGTCGCGAGCAGCATAGACAATAACAGACGCGGGAAACACCGCGCAACAAACTCAATTACCTCTGGGCCTCTGGACCCTGATATGGCTTGTATAGTTTTGTAGGTCAGCTAATATGTTTCAATATGTTAAAAGATAGTTATAATAGAAGGATAAAATTAATTTTAATATTACAACCAAATTTTGCCTCGTTTGCCGAGTGGTCGCAAGTGTGACTGCCGGGCAAGGGGTCTCGGGTTCGATTCCCGGGTCGGGCAAAGCATTATTGAGTTTTTAAACAAATTTCAGTAGTAGCACGGAGTCTGGAAATGTGCCCGGTATATGGCAATAGGCTCACCCCCTATTACATGGGACTCATAACATAAATAGTGAAAAGTGGGTGTCACTTCTGTGTGCACCTCTACTACATAACATCACGCTTTTTATCTCCGAAGAGGCCTACCTCTTCAGAGATATGATATGTAAACAAATTTACTAACGACAACATCAAGATTCCTGCATAAGATGAGAAGAGATAGTTAAACTGTCAAAACCAAGCGGTCACCGGTGACCGCAACCTATTGTTCTATAATTGTGTCTATATTGACGGTACTCGACGAGTTAATTAAATCCAGTGATATTGTTTGCGGCAACCGTTGCACAAGTTGCAGCAATAATAAACGGAGAACCGAACTGCGTCTTCCAAACTGAGGACTTGGTAGGAGGCCATGAAACTGGCGATTTGGTTCAAGTTAAAATATAGTTAAATTAAAAGCATTTATACCAATATTAATTCTTAATGAGGCACTTTTGAAAAGCCAAAAATTTTATTGTACATATATGCTCATTCCAAAGTATAGTTTCAAATGATGAAACGAACATGATAATGTAAAGTTATATTATAAAAAGCACACATAGTCGTCGACTGGCTTGACTGACGACTGACAGACATACGGACGGACTATTCAATTTTGGCGCTTCAAAATTGCCTAATTAAAAATTAATTGAAATAAACGCTTTGACCTTTGACTTTGACGTAATGTAACACTTTATCACATTTCATAAAAAATCGCTACTTTGGTGGCTCCACCTAAACTTCTGTTTTCATTAAGTGGACTTTGGTCTCTCCTGAATTATTGTGTGTGAGTTTGAAACTGAAAATTATTGTCTAATTTATTGGGGAATCATGTTTAGGGGTCGACCGGCGTGATACTTGCTTTAAAGTGTTTATCGATGAATTTTATGATACTACTTGGGAAGTTGGTTAGAGAAGGCTACACGCAAACTTGGGTTTTACTTTAAACAGATTTCCAATACAGAAATAGATATAAACAGACAACGTTTTAAGTGTGAGAGAGCCATGGCCATACTTCGGCACGAATGGGCCGACTTGACCGGAGTGATACTACGGCCTCACAGAAAACCGACGTGAAACAACGCTTGCAGTATGTTTCGTTGTGTGAGTGAGGTACTTACTCCGTTCTCCAATGCATAAATTCATGACATTTCTCAAATTCCTAATCCCCAAATAGCCGATAATGCGCTCGTAATGCCTTTGGTGTTTAAGGTGTCCATAGGCAGCGATGATTGCTTACCATCAGGTGATCCATCTGCTCGTTTACCAGCCTATCCCATAAAAATCTTCTCATGACCAGTTAAAATTTTCTCTACTCCAAACCAAATGAGTTGTATTCTATAAAACTCAGCTGTACCGATTGCCTGTACAATGAATGTGACCATTAAGTGTCTTCTTACAACGATAGCCTTGTTTGTGGCTGTGGTGCGAACTGGGGCAGGAGCACTATGACCCCACGGTCATAGTACAAGCGAGAAGCGGGTGATGGAGCGATTTTCGTTATTGTGTTTTTAAAGAATAGCT
Source organism: Spodoptera picta (assembly GCA_038387885.1). Lineage (NCBI taxonomy): Eukaryota > Metazoa > Arthropoda > Insecta > Lepidoptera > Noctuidae > Spodoptera > Spodoptera picta. Next base: position 3,451,880 of record JAZHFQ010000782.1, on the reverse strand, counting down.
TTTTAGGGATAAATGAGTCAATGTTACCCGATGATAAATGATCAGCGCCATCTTATGGACACTTTGAACATTAGACGAATTTTGACTTGTGTCATTCGTAAATTTAGAGGCAATAACATTTGTAAATTTTCGTATATTATTTCATTTATTGACATAATGTAGAATAGTACAAATTTTGCTGCCTAACACAACAAATATTGAGTGTATGTCAATTTACTAAAAATGGCCGTTAAATGCCTCATATTTAGCAACTTAACCGTATCAATAGTATTCTTCTCACATTAAACCGCTTCTCGCTTTTACTGCGACCGCACAAAGACTTCCCACAGCCCAATGAGTGTGCCAGCTTAGTGCCAAACATATGGTTTGTGCAGTTTCTTAATATGTTGCCCAAATAGTTTACAAAATATGGGACTGCTAGATGTCTGAATCGAATTTCCGAAATCTGTTGTCCTAACGATAGTAAACGAAAATTAATAGCCAATGGCTTTCTGCTTAAGGACTATGGACCTTCTGCTTGAGTGGGTTTGTCATAATTATGGCGATCTCCAACCTGTCTGCCAAAAGGAGATCCCTTAAGGAGCCATTACAAACAGGTGACTTAAGTTACAACACCCACAGAAAGAGCAACGCTTGTGTGGTGTTTCGTCGTGTGAGTGAAGTTAACACAGGCCCAATTACCCCCCTCCCCCACCCTTTTCCCAATCTCCCCAATTCCTAAATCCCCATCAATCCTCAAATGCCTTGCCTCAAACCCCAAAAGGCTGGTAACACACTTGTAAAGCCTCTGGTGTTTGGGTGTCAATGGGCGACACCGATTGCTTACCATCAGATGATCGGTCTACTCGTTTACCATATACCATATCGGCGTATACCATAAAAAAGGAGCAGCGATGGTAATAAGTGTTTTCTACTCTGTCATATTCACAAGATTTTAAAATAAGTTTACTAAACTAATCACCTACACAACGAGTTATGAAAACTCGAATAATTAAAAAAAAAAACAAAAAGTAAATATTAATAATCTTTTTTCAAAGTACCTATAAGTCGTAAGCTGAATTTAATTACTGACTAAAAAGGGTACCACATTAAACTTATCTAGAACTAGCCAGTATAATCCAGTTCTCATTTAAAAATGTTAAGAGCTACTTTTATGAGAAATTTTAAATCTTTGAAATGGAAAAATTAACAAATGAAAGTATTTCAATTAATCTGAGTAGTATTATGAAATCATTTTTTTTAAGGGAAATTTCTTGCTTCCTGATGTTACAACTACTAAATTGATTTTGAGATCGAAAAAGAGGTGTACGAGATAGTTGAGTGCCCATCGCGCAATTGTACACACGGGTGTACGAGAAACGCGCACCGATTGGATATTTTTTCTGTAACGTATTGTTTCAAGTTGGCAACCCGTTCTTTATTTCATTGAACAGAATAGTTAATTCGCTTTTCTATTAAAATATTTACCCGTGTGTACGAGAGGCGCGCGAGAGAGACAGTAATTATATTTTTATATCACACGTATTGTGAGATGTAGTACACACACGTCATATTAGATTTTGTTTTTATTAATAGGTCGACGTTTGGCCATCATCTCCCCTGGTGGTAAGCAATGATGTGGCCAGTGATGGAGCACGCCTATCTATGAGCAACCTCACACGGAACTTGAAGACACCCAAGTCATATTGACGGCAACTCTACAGGAGTTGCCGTCAATATGACTTGGGTGTCTTGGGAGCCAGGATCTACAGTAGAATATACAACTATGAAAACACCGGAACACTGAAGTCGGCGCGTCACAGGGACATGAACAACTGTCTTGGTTCCCGCAACGAAGTGAATCAGAAGATATTATAAGAGGAGAAGAAAGAACCATAGTTTCCACTTCCCTCGGTGAATTACTGCAGGAGACAGACATAAATTAATATATGCAACACCTCTGTCAATCGTTCCAGTGATTAAAAGCGTAATGTTATGCAATACACTAACAAATATTTCATTCAGAATGCAACCTTATTACATGGGTGTGCTAAACAATCAATACATGAACGTATTCCATAGAAAATCCATGCAGATTTAACCACAGAAAACCGACGTGAAGCAATGCTTGCGTTGTGTTTCGTCGTGTGAGTGAGGTTACCGGAGGCCCAATTACCTTCCCCTTCCCCAATCTCCCCAATCCCTGAATCCCCAACGATCCTCAAACTCCTAATCCCCAAAAAGCCGGTGACGCACTAGTAACGCCTCTGGTGTTCCAGGTGTCCATGGGCGACGCCGATTGCTTACCATCAGGTGATCCGTCTGCTCGTTTACCGGTTTATGCCATAAAAAAAACCATGAGCTGTACATGTGATCTACATGTGTTTAGATACTAGACACCCTAAAACACTACAAAATTCAAAATTAGGCACGAAACATTGTACCTAAAATGGTGCTAGATTATAGTACTAACAAAGTCTAAACCCATTGGGTAGGTACAGTCGCCAGCAGATCAGTCTATCCTTTTCTGTTTAATTCATTTTAAACTTTATAGTAACTGGCTTAAAGGCGAAAATCCAATGATTAAAATTGATAGATTGTAGTAGCTTGACCTGCTGGCGATTGTATGTAAATTGGTCATGCAAATTGACCATATCAGTAAATAAACAGACATTTTCAGAGGCGCTAAAATAACGATACACTAGAATCCACAGGCAAAAGATCAAACTATACAAAACTAGTTTATCTTGGCCTCGCTTTGTCTCATCTTTCCGTACCTTCAACGGTCAGTTTATACTGGTTATATAAGCCCGCAGCTCAAACTATTCCTTTCCTATTTGAGTTGCAGCTATAGTGTTTTTGATGTAAAGTCGAAAATCCAATGAAAATAGTGCCTGATTTGTATAGTTTGACTTGCTTGCTAATGTATGCTCGAACACAGTAGCAATATTAAATGAACATAATCAGAACTTGATGCTGTAACATAGGTAATGGATTAATGTATGTCGTATGATTTATATTTTGCTGGATATGGCATTAGTTGGTTAAGCAAACTCGGTTAAGGCTGGTAAGTGGATGGGTGACCAAAACCTTTGATATTGTTCTATGTGTTGGTATATTGTAAATTATGATAGTTTTATTGTCCATGCAAAAGTGCTATAATAGTCAAACATCGAAATTTGAATTTTGCAGGGATCAAATTCGAATCTAATTTATGTCACGCCACGTTTGATATAATCTTTAGTATCATTCTACTAATAACATAAATAGCGAAAAGTGGGTGTTACATTGTATAGTGGCATAATGTACACCTCTGCCTACCCCTTCGAGGATAAAAGGCATGATGTTATGTTATGTTATGTTCTACTAATAGTTTTATTCATACGAACTTAAACGCTCATACCAACTAATTCTCATCAACATCATCATCATCGGCCCCCGTGTTCGTCCACTGATGGACACAGGCCTCTCTAATGGCACGCCACTGAGCTCGGTCTTCAGCTCTTCTCATCCAACCACTGCCAGCCTCCATATCGTCACTCCACCTAGCTGGAGAGCGCCCTACACTACAATCGCCTAGATGTGGTTTCCACTCTAAAACACGTTTACCCTATCGGTTCTCGGTTCTTCTAATTCTGTTTAATAAATAATCTGTCAAAAGAAAAAGCCTACAGAAGTCACATCCAGTAATATTAATCGCGTTGTACACAAACCCGATATTATCGCGACGTGGCAGCCACACCCTGTATAACTAACAAATACCAGCAATTTGTCAACACTTTATAGAGGTAGATAAATCGCATGAAAATATAACATTATATTGTTTAGGAGTTAGTGTCGATTTCATCATTTATTATTATTAGTTACGGTATTTTGTCATTGGTCTAGTATCTACTGAATAGAATGTATGACTTTAATTCAATGGATCTTGTGGTGAAGATTTTCAATATAACCTGAACTAACTGTTGCCCGCGACTTTGTCTGCGTAGAGTAATGACTTCTGGCAGTTTTTATGTTTCTGAATTAGTCTCTATCAAGGGATATTCTATGGTAACGAATATCGTCAGAATTGATTAAGTATTACCTAGTACGAGCCAGCTGCGCTCCACCGGTGCAGATAAGAAATTTTAAGCTGTACTGAAATGTAATAATAAGTAGCTAAATATAATAGATATAGCAGCCCGGAGCTTAGCTCTAGTAGAATATTAGCAGAGATAGAGAAATGCAATAATGTTTACTGAAATATTGTTTTGTTAAATACCTTTTATTGAAATACAATGCTAATAAAACATGTATTTTCAGTTTTCAAGTTAGTTGCAAAGTACCTAGTATAGGCTCCTCCGTAGATGATAGCGATAATATGTAGCTTATATGTTGACCGACTTGATAGTAACAGGTATTCATACGAAATCCAATAAATCCATCCAGTACTTTGAGATCATCTCGGACATATATACGACAATAGATAAATCAGACGAACTCCAAAACCATATTCTTTTAAAAAATAACAAATGTACAGTTTTGACTTTTCTACGATTTTATTATATATATATATAGATATAGATGTAAGTATGTTCGTCTGCGACCATCTCGCAATTGTCTGAACAGACAACTGTTTGTTACACTTTTAGGAGCAGGTATTATTACAATCAACAAACAGGAAACGACCAGATTGTACACCTGGTGGTAAGCAATCGGCGCCGTCTATAAGAGTTATAGGTGCGTTGCCAACCTTTGAGGAGGCATTCGTAAATATCACTTGCACAAGTTATTATTACACCTGCATTGTTTTATGTTGGTTTCTGTGAGGTCGTAATATCACTTTAACTAATATGAGTAATGGTAGAAATCGGCCAATGGGTTAATCCCTAACAACCTTGTCAACCACCGAGGCTGGCGTTAGGTGGTTGGGTTAGGTTAGGTTAGCTTGGTACAGAAGGCATTTCTTCTTGAAACGGCGCGCATCGTAAAGAGGTTTCTGTCTCTAGAGCCCTAACCACCGGTAGCTTGGACCATGCTCTCACTACAGGTACTTCTATTTTTATATTTTGAATGTTTTTTTCTATGAGTACATACATACATAACATCACGCCTTTTATCCCCGAAGGGGTAGGCAGAGGTGCACATTCTACCACAGTACAATGTAACACCCACTTTTCACTAGTTGTTATGAGTCCCATGTAATAGGGGGTGAGCCTATTGCCATATACCGGGCACATTTCCAGACTCCGTGCTACTACGTTTCTATGAGTAGTATTTAAAAATATACTTTTAGATAAATATATGGTTTAAAACTACAATGATATTGAGTAACCTTACAATCGAACTCACACCCAACAGTCGCGCTGCCAACCACTAACTAAACAACTTTTTATTCCAATTTATATTGAGAACACATTTTTCTACAACCCACACGAGTTCCCTGAAAAATATGTCTTCACGATGTTCTCGCCTGAAAACTGTTCTGAAATTCAATAACACGAAGCGCGGTGACGTCATACGCTAGTGACGTCACGACCTGTTTAGGATGTGCAAAAATATTTGCTTGAAGTATGATCTTATAAGAGAAAATGATGTTTTGGTAACTATGTAGCTTCGAAGGAAATTTTTACAAGAGATTGTTTATTTAAGAGGGAATTTTTAGATAGTATCTTTTACGATAATACTGATATTTTAAGACCATAGATAGGATGACATATAACCTTTAAAATCAATGTAACATAAACAGGGACTCACACTAGAAAAATATCGGCAAACCACATTTAAAATATCGTCATATATTTGTACATTATATCATCGTGTCAGTCACACGACGTCTGCTTACTGCTGAACATAGGTCTGACCAATGACTTCCCCCTTTGCTGTAATATTTTTATTATTAACTAGCTACTTCCGCGCGGTTCCACACGCTCTGCTCAGCTCCTATTGGTCGTAGCGTGATGTTTTATAGCCTATAGCCATCCTCGATAAATGCGCTATCCAACACAAAAAGAATTATTGACATCAGACTTGTAGTTACGGAGATTAGTGCGTTCAAACAAAAAACAAACTCTTCCGCTTTATATAATAGTATAAGATTATAATGTTCTCGGCTTACTCACGTAACTATTTGACGAGAAACTTGACTAGTTTCAAGTCATGCTAGAGGTCCATCATTCATGAGCAGCATTCCGTGACCCGCGATAATTACATGAGTGAGTCGAAAAACATAATTGTAAAAAGATTTATTTACGGGTTTTTAAGATGAATAAATGAAATAAGTCCATTGTGAAAACAATAGACTATGACTATGTTAAAAGAAACACGAAATATAGACACTTCAAAGAACAAATAGCTTGGAAACTTTGGGATTGCAAACACATTAGTGCTGTGGCATTTGTATCGATAACTCAGAGTATCGCGTTGGCCTATCGCCACGTCTTGCACTCGGCTAATGCGGTGGGCGGGGATAGTTATCGATATTCCGTTATTTATCGATGGTTGCGAAAATGTGTTTTGGTGAGAGGATTGTTTATTTGGAGTTTTTTAAAGTGAGGTTGGGTGAAGCTAGGTGGAAAACAATAAGTGTCGGTGAAAAAATTTGTTATTTTTCATGAGTCTCCATTGGAGTAGAGAGGTTAAAGTATTAAAAAAATATGATATAACGAAGTTATTAAAAAATATAGTGTAACTATCATATAAAACGCGGTAAATATTTATGGTATTCACCATTACAGCACCAAAATTTAAGAAAATTAAAAAAATATTTCGTGCATTTATTCATGGAACAACAACGAATATAATATTTTATGATTCATTTGAATAGAATGGATCATTTATTTGCTACGAATGTAGGTATAATTTCATCCACTTATATTCAGTCCAAGCAACTAATTACCTTATCTAGACTATATTCACATTCTCACAACTATATGAAAGCAGTATTATTACCAAAACATCGATATCACGCACCCCCATCCCTATTTCGGTTTGGCACAGAACTAGCTGTCAGTGGCAAGCCGACAATGCATCGTATTTTGCCATTGGCAAATATAAACAGTTATATATAAATCTTAAATTTTTACTAAGAAAACGTTTTAAAGGAAATCATAACTTAACTCCTGCTGTGAATTCAAAGAACGAAATAAATGAAAAGGAAGATAATGCGGATATTTTGGTGGAAGAGAAAAACCTGGAGAAAAGATATATACCTCTAGTATCTCTTTTTTTAGTCTTAATTTCCATTATCGAGAAAATAAGTTACGGTTTTAAAAGTACTTACATACATATCTTCACATCTGTCTCCCATGGCGGCAGGCAGAGACTATGGAACGCCAATTACTACGACTCCTACATACCTCTTTCGTTTCATCAACAGTCATCAATCTTTTCATGCATGCTCGTTGGTTAAGGATACTTTTAATTTGGCCCATCTTTATTATATCACCAATCTGGTCACTATATGTCCGTCTAGGGCGCCCTCTACCGACGGCCCCATTCATATCCGCTCTGTATACTTCTTTCGTTACTCTACTTTCCACATGTCCATATATAGAAAGGATGGATGAATGAATGTGTGTGTGCTCTACATATTTTAAAAGTGTAGTTATTTATAAACTATAAAGAAAGAAAAAAAGAAAAATTGTTTGTTTGCATCGTAACAAATAGAAAAAAAGCAAGAAGAACAGTAATATAATCAAAAATGGTGTAAGTGTGCACGGGGCAAAAGGCCAATGCGTCCGAGAGCGATAACTCAGTCACGCGCTGATTTCAGCACTAGTCCTTTTTTTTTAGGGAAAATCATCGATGACTCCCGCCTGGGGAGGGAGTGTCAGACTCCTGACAAACCCCGTTCCTTCCCGCAGTCGGCCGGCCCGGCTCCGATCGGCTCGCCATGGCCCCATCTGAGCACTAGTCACTAACTAATGGTTGTTATTAGGTTGATGATTGTGGCAGTCTGACTAGGCTGTGGGTCTCCTCTACATAAGAGGGTTTCCCATAATCTCCAATGCAGGTTGGAAACTGTAGTCTGAAATGTTCTGATGTTGCGAGTATCGGTGGCGCAGAGGGCTTACTACCGGGGAGTTCTTTTTATGGAATAGGGGGCAAACGATAGAGAAGACCCGTCTGCTTATTTACATACATTTTATACAGGTTTGCCAAAAGATCGGGAAGCGCCTGGTATCTGTCAATAACTTTGTAACACCCGCAGAAAACGTAGGAGTAGTATTGTTAAAAGCATTTTAAATATAAACTATGTAGAATAATTTTTTCTGTCTATTCCATCAGGAAACATAGTTTACTAAATTGTTCCTTCCTTCAAAGCGTAGGCCTACGAGTTAGTGCACTCCATTTTCGCCACTAATGTCATTAGTTCCGTGTAATAGAAGCGAACAAATTGCCATGGCACGAACACTAAACTAGATTCAGAGCTGTTATTGGCAATATTGAAAATCAATGAAAATAACGAACGTGTGTTTCATTGGTTTAGTTACTAGGATTGACTACAAAGATTTTATCCTGAATTGCGTAAAGTGTTATTGAGAAAATCATTTACACGCCACGCGATTTAATTACCGAAATTATTGGTGGTGTGGTGATGCACATATTTTAAACTTTTTAATGCCCAATTTTCTCTAGGTCTAGTGCGAGTCCCATGCCATATAGAAAGAGCCTAGACAACAGACTATAAGTGGCCACTACTGATCAAAGGCCTCATCTCGCACGGAGAATTTTTGAGTACCTATTAAACTGTCAAACACCGCGAGGACACCGGTGACCGCAACCTATTGTTCTTTAATTGTGTCTATAATGACGGTACTCAAACGGTTAATCACCACGCTTACTCAATGCGGGTTGGCGATTTCAAACTTATAATTGAAAATTATTAGACAGGTAGTGCAGTAGTGTCTAATCTTAAATACTTTCTAAGTAGTAAATTTAACTCGGAAAGAGTCGCATTGGTACTTGCTGTTGATAGGTTTCGAGGCCGCACTCTCATGCATGAGAAGCGGGCGTCTTACACCTCCAGACCACCACATTGCCTTTATATTTTGTTAAAACTGAAGAACCTCCTACACTGTCTGACTAAGAAATTGAACTCGCATCTTTATAATCGGCAATCGAATTCTGACCACTTAATCAACGAGGCAGTCTACAACGGCAATAACAACGGAAAATGGTTATAAATACATTCTACGGATCCATAAAATAACATACATTATGTAGCTTGTTGCAAGTATAAAAACAGCTTTCTGTATAATAAATAACAAAACAAATATCAAATTATTAATTAACAAGAGTGAATATTTTGCAATTTTCATATAAAATTACTTCGGTAACTGAACATGAACATGATATTATTTCATTTTGTACGACATAACAAAGCATGTTTCTTTGACTTTATTTCGTTGCATTTCATATGAAGTTAATTTAGCTAATGTAGAAGAATGCTAATGAAAATATAAGTAAGAAAAAATCTATTTTCCAAATGTATACCTAATAGGGGTTGAAGTTTTGTCAAAAATAAATTATTTTCACTCATAAAGCTATATTGTATTGTTTTCTTAATTATACTATTAATTTATTTTTACTTCAAAGACAAATTATATGACTTATTATGATGTAAAACGATTTTTTTTTCTTTTTTAAATCTTTGCCCCAAATAACTATGAGCCCAATGCATAGCTTGAAACTGCTAGTTACCCTGTCAAACGCTTCGAACGTTTTTTTCGAAGGACGCTGAGGTCCTGCAGGTATCTGTACAATATGTAGTCCTTTGGTCGACTCTTAAGATAGACCATAGGAGGTGCAGAGTTGGTGACAAATGTTTTTTTAAACGTTGCCCCACACTAGTATTTTCTCCTGAGTCGTGGGTGCGTTTACAAACATACAAATTCACATACACATGACACCCAGACCCAGAACAACAACATGTGGATCACACAAAGGGTTGTTCCGTGCGGGAAACGAAACCGTGACACGTTGCGCGGCTGCCAGTTGTCCAGCCATCACACCAACCGTGCTATCAATATATTCTCTCGCCTGTCAATTTTAAAATTCTACCTATGAATTGATTAGGGATTTCAATTCTAGATTATTAAAATTTTGTGAAACATACTAAACTATTAAATGCGCTGGGCCCGCAGACTCGAGTAGCCAGTAGCTGCTCATGAATATGAACGTCTAGCATGGCTTGAAACTAGTCGAGTTCCTCGTCAAATTACGTTAGTAGGCCGGAAACATAATAATTTACATACTAAATTAATTATTATATTTTTGGCTTACTCACGTGTCTCTAGCATGGCTTGAAACTAGTCGAGTTCCTCGTGAAACAGTTAAGTGAGTAAGCCGGAAACATAATAATTAATTCTAGATTTATTAGGCTTTACTTCTATTAAGTAATCTGGTCGGCGTTTCCAATAATCCCATGACGTTCTCGAATGAAATTTCTTTTTTTTTACAAAAGATTTTAATAAAAACTTTTGTCCAAGTTCCCTAATGGCTTTTTACATTTAATTTTGTTTTACAAGTTCACGTCCACGTTCGACTGAATTTGTAGGGAATTTTGGAATTCAACTTTTCTATTTTAATGTTGGTTTTTCTTTTGCAGTGGTAGCAGGATTGTTTGTCAGAGCAACAAAACACACATTATAATGTGGCTTTTTATTGCTGTTTGGCTACCTCATCGTAAGTGCGACTGGGGTCTATCAGGGTGCACTAGTTCGATTCCCGGATCGGGCGAAGAATTGGTGGGTTTTTTTAATTTCTCAGTAGTAGCATGGAGTCTGGAATTGTGCTCGGTATATGTCAATAGATATATGGCTCCTATTACATGGGACGTATAATATAATCTCTTAATTCAAAATCTGTGGATTCAGATCGATTTTTTACAAAAACTCCATACAACCAATGCCACAATTCGATGCTTATCCGAAGATTTTGGATTGAAATCAGTTAATAATTTTGCCATTTGTGATCGGAAGAGTAACCGCTAATCAGCGCGCTTTACAGTTTGATTCCTTTGTCTAGCAAAACTTTTGGAAATTCTAAGAAATAGTTTGAAACCTGGGACAGCTGTATCATAATTATATTAACCTATATAACACTACTGGTTAATTTGGGATTTGACATTGTCACCACCTTTACTGGTGGACGCTACTTATTTTTTACTGTGTGCGTCAAGTACATATGTCAGTCAGGAGCTGCAGACAACCTTGTGGGTTACCGAAACTCCGAACTCAAAGCAGTAGGAACGGGGTGGTTTGTAGTCAGTAAGAGTCTGACACTCCCTCTCGCGTCACTCAAGGCGGGAGAAGCCATTGAATGATTTTTTTCCTTTCAAAAAAGAACATGTGCAGTGCATCTCTGCCTATCCCTTTTGGAATTAAAAGACGCGACGCTATGTCATATAAACATCATTAACCCTAGCAGAGTATTTCTAAATAAAATAAGCAGACATTTTCGCAATTGAAATATAATTTATGGATCAAATAAAACCTTGATCTCATCTCCCAAGTATGGAAGCGGTCTATTAATTCGTTTTAACGATGTCAAACTACTATCGTTAGTGCATCGTTAAGTCCACTCGTTATTTACGGAATACTTTCGATCTGGGATCGTTAACGTAGATAGGGAGTGTCTTTAGATGTCTCGATATGGGTACGACACGATCTTTAAATATGAGACGATTCGGTATTTTTATTTTAATTAGAAAAATAATATCGTTCGTTATTGAGGTATTGAGTTTGATTAACATGTTGGATCAAGTGTTTTTGAGGCCACAATTTAATATTAAACTCTAAAATAAATACAAACTCTTTGTATGTTTTTTATACTGTACACTTCTGCATAATTATTATTATATACTGCAAAAATATTAGGCATGATATCATGTTTGTGCCCCCAGTTCTGAAGCATCAGCTTAGGCCACGTAGGCACCCCTTACAGGCTGTCCCAGTAACGCGAACAGTCGCGCATGCAAATTCTCCGCTTGTTCGAGCATTAACGATGATCAATGCTTTCCTGGCTTCCGCACCAGAGTGTGATTTGTTTGCAGCGAGATGGAAGGATGTATGTCGTGAATGTGTAAGATTTTGCGAGAAGATGGACGACTGATGAATTAGTTTTAAGTAATTATAATTATCGTTCCTTTTTTATAAGATACCTGTTACGTAAGTGTAAAATAGTAAATAAGTAACATTTTTTTTTTATTGTTTAACTGTATAATGTTTTGGCTTGTGCTGTAAAATTATACATGTGCTTATAAATAAATAAATAAATAAATAAATAAATTTTACTAAAACTGACAGCCACGAAACAGTTTATTAATTTAATAATCCTCATAGAAAAAAATACTTGTACATTTTGAACTAATTAGGAAAATACCCAATTAACGTTTTTTATTTCAGTTAAAAAGGTTAATTAACAAAAAGGATTTTATTATTTGTTTCTCAAGAACATGACTAATACTGTTGTAACGTTTTTGTATTAATTCTAAACAAGTAAACTAAAAGACAATGAGATATTAGGTACTTATAACTAGAATTTTGGGATGAGAGATTGGGATAACCTGGTAAACGAGTAGTTGGATCACCTAATGGTAAGCAATCGGCGTTGCCCATGGACACCTGGAACAGCAGAAGCGTTACAAGTGCGTTACCGGCCTATTGGGTATTAGGAATTTGAGTATTGTTGGTGATTCAGAGATTGAGGAGATTGGTGAAAGGGGGGGTGTATTTTGGGCCTTAAGTAACCTTACTCACATGACGAAACACAACGCAAGTATTATTTCACGTCTGTTTTCTGTGAGACCGTGATATCACTCCGGTCGAGCCGGCCCATTCGTACCGGAAGTACGTGCTGCCGTGCAACATATACCGGGTTCGATTCCCGCACGAAACAACAGTTTGTGCGATCCATAAATGGTTGTTTCGGGTCTGGACTGGATGTAATGTGTAGTCAACATGTATGTTTGTAAATGCACCCACGAGACCGTGAGAAAATCCTAGTGTGGGCCAACGTTGTAAAAAAATGCTACATATCGTAGCCACTAAAAATCCCTAACCTATAATAAGATGAGTTGAACTCAAAGCGTCTACAACATAATTATGTATCGGCCTAGACCATATTTGCTAGTTCAAGCACCCGCCACTAGCGACGGACCGAAACCATCTATAAAATGAAAAATATTATTAAATCGTCAAAAGAGAGATATCATCTGTAACGGACTTTCTAAGGAAAACTAATGGCATCGGTTTATCTTTTTTTCTTTCATGGCTTCGGTTTTGAGGTACGATATTGGAATCGGAAAATCTTATTAAGTTTATTAATAGGTCTGTAATGCAATGATTATTACTTTTCTAGTTTTATTTTGAGATATTAGCCGGGCAACGAGTAGACCGATCACTTGATGGTAACCAATCGGCGTCGCCCATGGACTCCTGAAACACAAGAGGAGTTTACAATTGCGTTTCCGGCCTTTCAGGGATTAGAAATTTGAGGATTATTGGGGATTCAGGGATTGGGGACTGAGATAGACAAATATCATTATCAAATACCTGTTGTATGTAATATCAGATATGTTTTCCTATTTAAAATTTGGTTATTGTTAGGTTCTATTGCTGATAATTGTAGTTCTAGTAATATTTATTTATTTAACTTTATGCAATAAGAGTACAAAGGCGGGCTTAATCAGTGGCGTGCATGTTCGGTGCATTAAGTTGAGAACTTAACTGTATATAATAGACTTCCTAAAATGACAGAATACATATACCTATATCAATATCATAAACACAGATAAACATAAATACATACAACAACAATATGCATCTGCTTATTCAAGAGAGTGTATCATTTTTTTACTAGTATGTACAGATAGATATTTTATTGTAACTAGTAGTTACGAAGTAACATGACGCAAAATTTTACCTATAAATATTCTTCTTTGGCAATAGACCACAGTTCTAGTATTGTAGTGTATCTCTGGAGGGATGTTCTAGAAGGAAACTTTACAAGGTGTTAAAGAACATAAAGTAACAACGATCGAATGTCCCGAAGGAGGCTGTATGTAAGAATAAAACATCATGCTAGGCTACTCTAGAAAAGAGTGAAAAAGTGGATGTATCAGTTTTGTTCTTGTATAGTTGTCAGTAGATTAAGTAACTGTAATCTGTCAAATTTATCTATTAGATTTTCGACTTTATGTCAATATATTAAAGTTGATGATCTAATAGAGAAATTCAACAGAAAAGTATAAGTTGAGCTGTTGACAATTATCAAACATTTGGAAATAAAATATTAATTTCATTTAGTTTCCAATTTTACTGTGAATTTTGAATCAAAAGCCTTTGAACTGTGGTAGTGGATTTACTTCATTACTTCATAAATTTCGGTCGCCAAGACTTAGTTTTTTTTTTTTTAAGGGGGGAAAATCATCGAATGACTGCTCCCGCCTGGGTGAGGCGGGAGGGAGTGTCAGACTCTTACTGACTAAAAACCACCCCGTCCCTTCTCCTCCACGTCGAGCCGGAGCCCAGGTTACCCGTTAGGTTCTCCAGCATACACAATTAATATAAAAGTGTCTGTGTCCATTTTTTGGCTTCCAACCAGAAAGTTGTGAGCAAGGCACGAGCTTCAGCCAAGCCAAGAGATAATCACTGAAAACCAACGAACATCTTGGCAGGAGACGCGACTTAATCTACAACGACTTTCAGTTTTGCTGTTTAAGTATTTTCGATTATTATTTTTTTGTTTTTTGGTAGGTGACTTTGATCATGTTAGAAATAGTGTGTAATGAGTATACAGAATAAGTTGTATCCGCAATAAGAGTGGGAGAGACATGCTTCGGTATGAATGGGACGGCTCAACCGGAGTGATACCACGGCCTCACAGAAGACCGACGTGAAACAACAATGTGTTGTGTTTCGTCGTATGAGTGAGGTTACCGGATGCCCAACAATCCTCAAATTCCTAATTCCAAAAGGCCGGTAACGCACTTGTAACGTCTCTGGTGTTCCAGGTGTCCATGGGCGATGCCGATTGCTTACCATCAGGTGATCCGTCTGCTCGTTTACCGGCTTATACCATAAAAAAACAAATAATTCTTAGTTAATTAAATTATTTTAGAATAGAATAATTGTTAAGTTCCATACTGTTTTGGGGAAAAGATTATCTGACTTTTCAACTGAAATTTATTATTATTAGCATGTAGTCTTAATTATAGAACTGTGTCTATTTTTTTTAGGAGGGAAAATTATCCAACCACTTTTCTCCTGCCTTAGGTAAGGCGAGAGGGAGTGTCAGACTCTTACTAACTAAAAACCACCCCGTTCCTACTCCTACACTTCGAGGCGGAGCCCCGGTAACCCGTTAGGCCTTCCGCGGTTCCGTATTACGCTTTCATTCTATTGACTGATTCAAGATTTACATGCTATTTTAAAAACAACGCAACATTTTTAAACAAAGACATGACTTAACCAATATTTCAAACCAACTTCGATGTACAAAACATTTTAAATACTTCAAAATTAAAACCGAAGTCAACTAATTACGCCAGCAAGACTGTAACTGTAACTGAAATTCACGCTGAAATTTGTGATTAAACCATGCGTTCATAATGAAAAACTGTAAAGATTCAACTTTTGGTTTGTACTAGTGCTTTCTAATTACTTTTTGAGTGTGTTTCAGTATTTTCAGTGGCCTTTGCATATGATACATTTTACTTTTGAATTTCAGCAACAGGCTTTTGTGAATGCGGTCCTTGGAAAGGAATGGCAACTCTTTTAAATTCAGTGTATCACCAGCTCTGAATTTTGGGTTAATTAACATGTGTGTGGTTGCGTTTTCGGATTTTATAGACTATATTTTTGATATATATGTGTTAAAATAAATGTCACATTCGTGTTTCCTTTGAAGTTCAATTTCGTAATAATATAAAATTTGCCTTAATATTTGATACTGATTACGTACTCACATTACGTGGTGCTCCAATTATATTGCAAAGTAAAGTAACATTAGGTATTTTAGTACATGCGATGATCAAGGGACACGCACATCTCCTTAGGAATGTGCTGTATCAGGCGTTGCCCCGTGGGAACACCGGAGCAGGTCTCTTCAGAGGACCCGGTGCCCCTTACAGGTGCTGAGGGTGGTCAACGGGGTGGTTTTAGTGAGATAAGAATATCATACTCCTAGACTTTCTCCCGACTGTATCTAGACTGAAAATGTCTGTTTAACTTCTTTATACAACAAGCAATTGCCGAGTGCTCGCAAGTGTCTCGGGTTCGATTCCCCGGTAGGGCAAATTATTAAAAAAATTCTAGTTGTAGCACGGAGTTTGGAATTGAGCCAATAAGAGATATGGCAATAAGCTCACCGCCTTAAAAAGTGGGTGTTACAATGTACAGTAGCATTAAGTGCCGTAATGTGCACCTCTGTCTACCTCCCGTCGGTGATATAAGACGTGATTTTATAAGAGTGTTGCATATTTAATTTCAAACATTTTTTAAAGAGGTCGCACTCTAAAAATATAATTTTAAAACAAAAGAAACAGTTTTTTGCATCAACATAAAAAAAATAAACATGCTAATTAAACTGTATGACCCATTTCAACGACCTCTGATTTCGAAAGCAAAATGGAAAACAAAGCATTTCCTTGTAAATAAACTTTGGTCCCAAAAAGGCAGATCCAATAAGAAACCCTATAAATACATCTTCAGGCAAATTCGTTTGTTTTCAATTCAGTGATCGGTAAACAGTATAAGTTGGGAAATGTATACTAATGTTATAAGAAAGTGTGTGTCTGTTTGTTCTGTCCGTCTTTCGGGGTAAAACGGTGGACAAGGAATTGACGTGATTTTTTAAAAGCAAATTGTAGAAGGAGTTTTATGTGACATAGGCAAATTTTTGTGTCTTTATAACCTCCCATTTTCTTAAGATGGGGTATGGAATATATCGCTAATTTCAAAGGTAGAAAGCTAAAATTGGTATGTGCACTATTTGTGAATCGAATCCAACAAAAAATTGTGAATCGTCTTTTTGTAAACTTGAACTCAAATCATTAAAAAAGCGCGAGCGAAGCCGCATGCAGAAACTACTTGACTAATATATTTTTTCCGAACATTTTGCTTTTTTCCTCTAGATTTAATTAAAGACGAGTTTCGAAATACTTTCCAGTGAGTTTTCTATCAGGAAGCGGAACTAACAACGCGTGTTGCTTAATTAATTTCCTTTTAGCTTCCTTAAATTGCTCGTACTTAGGTTAAGAATAGCTTTAACTATGCATACGAATGTTAGATAATGGTTTTTGGAATAGCCCAATTGTTTTTGTTAAACATATGTTTGTAGAATAGATTTTTCGTGTCTATTAATTATGTTATCTTCTTCTAAAAGCAGAATTAACTCTTCTTGCTCTTATAACAAATATATTTAATGTGCTATTTATATAAAAGAATACTAATAAAGTTCATAGTAAAATAATTCTGTAACATACTACGAATTCGTAGCACGCGTAGCAATATGTGCTACGCCGTAGCATAGATGTGTTTTGTTACTACTATAATTTATTATGAAACTTATATGCATTTTTTTTTTTTTTTTAAGTGGGGAAAATCATCGAATGACTTCTCCCGCCTGGGTGAGGCGGGAGGGCGTGTCAGACTCTTACTGACTAAAAACCACCCCGTTCCTTCTCCTGCACGTCGAGCCGGAGCCCCGGTTACCCGTTAGGTTCTCCGCGACTCCGAATCGACATCGGCCGTAATTGGGCCCCATCTGTGGTGGTCTGATGGCTCTTTGAGGCGCGCGCGGAACACGACGCGCCGTACGCTCGGGTCAAACTTATATGCATAGGACTACTAATAAAAATAAGACCTTGTAAGAATGAATAAATGATTTTTTTCTAATTTCCATACTATACACTAAACCCAAAAATATTTCGCTTGTTTATCTTTTAACAACGAAACCAAAAAGACCTCGTTATTCCACCCCTTTTTTGAATCAGCAAAATAAATCTCCTTCAAATTTTTACTTCGAAAAAAGAAAATGTCTTGTTCAGTCGAAAGTATAATTCAACTGTGGTTTATACATATTTATTTAACCCTGGAATCCTTCCAAGCAAGGCGTTGCTCTCAAACCATTTTGTATTTCCTTCTTGTAGAAACGGACAAATATATTGATACAAAAATACATACTACCTCTAGTATTTTAAAACAATACAAAATATTTCTTTGAATAACTGCTTCGTAGGTTGAGTAAGAGCAACTATTGAGAAATGTTTGATTTACAAGTAGTACATAATGCATATTTTTGAAGTTCTGCACAGTGTTTCAGAATTTTTTATCTATCATCTTCATCAGTAGTATGAAATCAGTCAGAGCTAAAATACTGGCCCAGGAATCGAATTTAAAACATTCTACTGACAAGTGGAACCAATCAAATTATATAAAAAAATGACATACATATATCTAAATTCGCTCATCAACATGAATGCATGTAGTATCAACAGATCTATCAAACAGGGATAGAAATAGTCTGAAACGGAATAGTTTTCAAAATGCTATTTATTTTAAAGTGGAAATTTTCGTTCGGGTGCGATTCAGCGGAAATTTATTCCGGTATATTTGTTCCGTTGTGCTTAGTGACGGGATTTTGTGAATTTAAATTACCGATTTTTCGTTATTACCCGCTGTAGTTTCAATTTTCTATTTTGTATTTTTAGGTAAGTCATTATTGGTCAGCCGAATTTAATATTCTATTGTCGAAATATTGTTGTATAGTTTGGTAATCGGTTTTAAGCTTCACTTTACGTTTTAGGTAGTTTTTACATAAATGGATTACTGTAGTTTTATTATTGTAGTCACTATTATTTTTATCCCAATCGCTAATCTCCCCGCGGCTTTGGACGAGCTATTTGAATATAACTGAACAGCAGCGTTTTTTGATAAAACTAAAATTTATATCTGCCTGCCAAACGCGGAGAATATGGGCAAAACCTCTATATATACACGAGGTTCATAATTCACTAGTAGACTGTTATTGGCCATTGACACATTATTATACATCTCTAAAGGTCTTTAAAGTCAATAGACAACCAATAAAGCTTACACGGTTATCCACTTCATTCGTGAAAAACTATTTAAATTTAAAAAAGAAGTAATATCGAACTTCTTTATAAGTCCTAAAAATATTCAACTAGAGGTATATATATAAATAAAATTCAGCTAGAATACGATCAACGCCTTCCACACGTTTTATATAAAAAATCGATTAACTTGGGGAAAAGATAAATCAAATAGTTTGAATATTTTTAAAGAAAACGCTGGTTTTAAGATTAATGCTCACCGTCGTCATTGGCACCAGTTTTGCCGAAAATAATCCTCATATTTTACCAGCAGGCAAATAACATTGGAACAAAACAATTTTCGGATTGGCAAACAATATTGTTTACTTTGTTTTAAGATCTTTTAGAAGGTTAAGGTCAAATTGTATGACTTGAATATTAATTTATGTTTTTTAATAATTTACAGCTCTGCCTCGTTGGCCGAGTGGTCGCAACTGCGATTTCCGGGCAAGGGGTCTAGAATTCGATTCACGGGTCGGGCAAAGTGTTACCTACTGGTTTTATTTTTAATTTCTCAGTAGTAGCACGGAGTCTGAAACTGGGTAGTTTCTAGGGTAAGAAAATTAAAAATCAAATTAGTCCGTCAGTTAGATAATAAAAAAATATTAGACACGTATTTTTTTATTTTCTCGTATAAAGTTAGAATACTTAGATAAAATGGAGTTAAGTTACATTTTCAGTTCACGTGCTACATTCTGTAGCACGCTGTGACCTCACACGACATTTCGAATCAATATATATAATTTGTGAGAAAAGAAAAAATACGAGTCTAATGTTTCAAAATAACCTACCAGACGGACATTAAAATAAAATTTAGGAAACTAACCTATTGTGCCCGGTATATGGCAATAGGCTCACCCCTATTACATGGGACTCATAACATAAATAGTGAAAAGCGGGTGTTACATTTGACAGTGGCATTAAGTGCTGTAACGTGCACCTCTCTCGACATCGCTAGATTTGCGAGAGCCTGGATGCAGGTGGCGAGTTGTCGTTCGACGTGGAGGACTAAAATGGAGGCCTTTGTCCGCAGTGGACGTTTTTCAGACGTTGATGATGATGAAGATGTTGATGAACTGATATGGTGTATGAAGCCTTGATAATTATATGATTTACATTTACTTATTTTTGCCTGGTGGTAACCGATGATGCGTTCAATGATGAAGCACAGCGCCTCATAAGCAACCTATTTACTCGAGCCTTGAACACACTCAGATTATACCATATAATCTTATATAACTATATCTTGTACTTTACCATATAGACATATGTCTGCCTTATCCCGTTGTGATAAACAACCGTGGTATTATGATATACCATTTTATTTACTTGTGTACCGTAGTCTGTATGTTTGTCTCAGTGGCTGAGATAAACAAATATTTATACGGTGGAGCTACTGTACGGATACTGTGTGGTTGTGAGATTTGTGTGTAAATGGACAGAAGGAGAAACTACAAATGCTATATTTTAAATAGTAGCATTTATTTTTGACTAAATTAAGTTTTGACGTTTTTGCAAGTTTTTTTATGGCATAAGCCGGTAAACGAGCAGACGGATCACCTGATGGTGAGCAATCGGCGTCGCCCATTGACACTTGGAACACCAGAGGCGTTACAAGTGCGTTACCAGCATTTTGGGGATTAGAGTTTGAGGATCGTTGAGGATTCAGTAATTGGGCCTCCGGTAACTTCACTCACACGACGAAATACAACGCAAGCGTTGCTTCACGTCGGTTTTCTGTGAGGCCGTGGTATCACTCCGGTCGAGCAGGCCCATTCGTGCCGAAACATGGCTCTTCCACACCTGAACACAAGTAAGTAATTACAATTACAATATTCAAAATATTTGGCCCTCCAGTGATAAGGACTTTGTATAGTTGGTATACGATTCATAATAAATCTTGCGAATAGCCATGTTATCCATAAAATGCACGTCTGTGTAAAAAAACAACAAATTTAAAAAAAAAAAAACACATCACGCCTTCGGGGTCCTCCACCTTATTAAGTAATGCCACTGTACAATGTAACACACACTTTCCACTAATTATGTTAAGAGTCCCATGTAATAGGGCGTGAGCCTATTTCCATATATCAGGCACAATTCCAGACACTGTGCTACTACTGAGAATTCATCTGAATAAAAATATTTCCTATTATATATTCCACACTTCAAATTCTTCACATGAACAATTGGAAACAAAACACGCTTTTTTTAAAAACAAAGACGACGACAAAGATCCACGAACATAAATCTCAAAATCTAGAAACACTCAATAAGAATTTACTGGCAAATAATATCATAAGCCGTTCATACGTCGTGATCGCACAGACAAATGGCTGTGAAATGAGGACCGAGCACCATTCTACAAAATAACTCTTCTGGATATAACTGGGCACAGATGTAGCTATAATATGTTTTAGGGTAGTATGCTACACTACATTTTTGGTCAGCAAAATAATTTAATTAGACACCACTGACAAGAGGAAAGATGGACTTATAATTTATAATTATATTTTATTTAAAAAAGGATAACTAAAACAGTGAATAAAAAAAACTAAAAAAAAGAACAGCTACGAAAGAACTTGTTTACATCACAGTCACTAGGAAATATTCCCAGAAGACTGGCAGAAGTCCAGCCTTTTCGTCCCCACTTGACAGCTGAGCAAAGGGCCCTTCTCACATGGATAAGGAATGAGCATTACAACCGTGCCTGCTCAAAGTAGGTAAGCGATTTTAAACTTATAATTTCTAATTTTAAGATCAGGTTTCCCTTAAGTATATTATGTTAGTGGTGTCTAAATAATCTTAATCTCGAAAAAGGCACATTGTTAGTCGCCATATTGTAGCTAGCTAGCTAACTAGCGTTCTCATACGAAAGTGGGCACCCCAACCTTCGGGCCAATACGACAAAAGCTATAGTTAATATTACTATATAATATAGCTACACCTGTAACAGGCTTAAAGCTTCGCGAGCTATACTTAGGAGAGCTATAGCTCGCCTTATCTTTGGACCGAGTAATCTTGAGTAATGGCCGGGGAATTCCTTCTATGTAACTTTAATTTAGATTGATTTTTACAGTTTAATACGGTGGTTTATTGGCTCGGTTTGCACGTTTGATTTTGGCCATTTTTGAGGTTTATTTTGTGGGTTAGATGGGTGATATTTTGATGCAATGTTTTAACTGTATTTTAGGTGTGAGTCTCGAGTTGGGTAAAGTGTGGGTGCGTTTACAAACATACAAATTCACATACACATCACACCCAGACTCGAAATAATAATTTGTGGATCATACAAAGAGTTGCTCCGTGCGGGAGTCGAATCCGCGACACGTTGCGCGGCAACCGGTTGCCCTGCCGTGCAGTTGATTGCTTAGTATGACTGTACTTGACGAATACCTTGATGTACATTAACATTTCGTGTGCCAATATTACCTACTACGTCTATTACTTACACTGCGTCCTTTACTTTCCAAGGAAAACGTAAATAAAAATTAATATTTATTAACTCAACTACAATAGTGAGTGTAATAAAAATATACCGTTTTATCCTGGGATATAATCCTGCAGATCATATCGGGCTGTGACCCGCCATTACCGATGAAATGACGGTGGTAGCCGACCATTTTTATCCCCTGCTCAAATCCGAGGGACATTCTTTCAATGATTGTCGAATATTCGTTTAATGATAGGGTTTGCGGTGTAAGAGGAAGCGATTTGTGATTGTTTTATTATGAACGGTGATTTCTATCTAACAGTAAACAACAATACTCTTCTTTAAGATTAATCCTGATCAGGATTAATCTTAACGTAGGATCTCACAAACTCACCCTCGAGCCCCTTGTTGTTGCGTCAGAGCTGGCGAAGTGTCGACCTGCTCGCTTTAGCTTCTCGCAATAAGTGTCGGGCTACGCGATAGCTTCACGACCACAACCTACCCACACTATTCTAATTGTCGTGATATATATATATATATATTTTAATTTTTTTTTTTTTATTTTATTTATGAATAAAAAAAATAGAGGTCTGTGTTTCTTCCTTTTCGTTTACTGTTTTAGCATGTGTCTTTTGTATTTATATTATTTTCCTTTAAATAACCCCTATACTTATTATACTCTTTGCATTAAATAATTTTTCGTTGGTTCCGTCCGTGCGTCACTGCAGGGGTGCCAACTGAAAATCAGTGTTGGGTACTTACTGTGCCCAGCTTAGACTGAGTTGGCGAGCCCTTTCGTCGTGGACATGCTGCCACCCTGTTTGTTTTATTTTGTTTTTTTTTATAATGTTTTTTTTTTGCCTTCATTGTTGTTTGTTTTTTGTTATTTTATGTTTTTTAATTTTGGTTTCTATTTATTTATTTTTGTGTTTTAATGTTTGTCCATGGCGAATAAATTATTTTTCTTTCTTTCTTTCTTTCAGGATAAGTACTCTTTTTGTTATGGAATAATCTGGTAAACGTATTGTGAACCTGATTGAAAAAGAGTAACCTATGGAGTTTCTTGCTCGTTCTTCTCCATAGGAATCTACGCCTTGGAATGAGCAAATAGCTTCACTTTCAATTTATTTTTTGTTGACGTTCAAAAGTGCCATTCTGGCCTAATTGAAATAAATGATTTTGACTTTGACTTTGACTTTGAAACGAACAGACGGATCACCTGATGGTAAGCAATTGGTGCCGCCCATGGACGCTCGAAACACCAGAGCTGTTACAAGTGCGTTAATGGCTTTTTGCAGATTAGGAATATGAGAATTATTTAGGATTCGGAGATTGACAAGATTGGAGAAGGGAGTAATTTATCGAAAATTACATCATTAATATCCTAATTTAATAGCATAAGTGCCGGAATGTGCACCTCTGCCTACCCCTTCGCTGATAAAATTTATAACATAACATAACATAACATCACGCCTTTTTATCCCCGAAGAGGTAGGCAGAGGTGCACATTACGGCACTTAATGCCACTGTACAATGTAACACCCACTTTTCACTATTTATGTTACGAGTCCCATGTAATAGGGGTGAGCCTATTGCATAAATTTATGTAAAATTTATGTAAAATTTATGTTGTGTTGTAATAACCTAATTTCACAGCGTTAGCACGAAATTGAGGATTCTGTCCGATTTCGATTGGCTATCTCACTGGCATAACAATATTATTAATATGTCTGGATATAAAACCCCATTTAGCCTATAGTCAGCGAACAATTAAGACACTTCTAATGATATGTCGTTTGTCGAATTCTTATCTGTAGTTTAGAAGTTACGAGGGAACAGATGAACATACATAAATACATACATAGATAAATAGCCTTTCAAAATCATAACCCTCCTTTTGCTTTGCCGTAGTCGGGTAAAAATGAATACACTATAGCAACACATAATTATTCCTTATACATTTGGCTGTAAAATAATTTTATACAGGTCAAAAAGATTCATATATTAGACGTGCTCTATCGTAGACTGCATCATCACTTACCACCAGGCGAGACAGTGGTCAGACGTCGGCCCATCAAATATAAAAAAAAAACATCTGCTATATGAACTATATCTACACTTCTCATAAATAAAACTTATTGAGTATCCAGTCATTAATGTTTAAATACCCAACATAACATTAAAACATTTATCTTCAATCTAGAACACGTCCATTCTAATCTAGATTTTATCACCTGCCCACTAACTCTAGTTTTGATGGCTAACAATTAAAACTTTGGTTTTGTATCCCGCTACCGGCTATAACTTGGACCATAAGACATTCTGTCGTCCATGGTATGGGTCAACTCAAGCAATGTCACGTGAAATGACTGTAGTAGGACCCTTTCGATTTCGTAGGCATGGGAGAGTATTAGTGTCGATAGATTTTGATTTATCGATAGATTTTTTTGTACTTTGGTGTTTTCTGGTAATTTAATGGTAGAATTGAAGAAAATGTATTAGTTCTTTAAATCATTAATAATCAGTAACAAATAAGTAACAATAATTATTACAGTACTTATTTTAAGTTTAAATATAAAACACGAGCGACCCGCCCCGGCTTCGCACGGGTGCAATTTGTATGTATTGTACATATAAACCTTCCTCAAAAATCACTCTATCTATTAAAAAAAACACATCTAAATCCGTTGCGTAGTTTTAAAGATCTAGGCATACATAGAGACAGACAGATGGCGGATAACGACTTTATTTTATACTATGTAGTGATTTATCACTATGTTCAACCGACATCAAAAAAAGGAGATTCTATGTTTCACATGTATGTAAGTTTGTGCGCGATTATCTCGCGATTGGCTGAACCGATTATGATTCGGTTTACAGATAAGTGTTCGTTACACTTAGAACAAGGTTGTTAGATTAACTGACTTCAAGGAAGTTGTTGAAGTCGGTTTTATTAACCATAGTTTATAAAACAACTAGCTACTTCCGCGCGGTTTCTCAGACTCTGCTTCCTCCTTCGAGCTCCTTTTGGTCATAACGTAATTTCTTATAGCCCATAGCCATCCTCGATAAATGCGCTATCCAACACAAAAAGAATTATTGAAATTAGACTTGTAGTTACGGAGACTAGCGCGTTCAAACAAACAAAATCTTCCGTTTTATATAATGGTATAAGATATAAGATTATTTTATATACTTTAAGCACATAAATAATATGTATGTGATCAGTGCCGACCATCGATATCCGAAGTACCAGAGAAATCACAAATAAGTTGCCTGTTGTTCGGGCAAGAACAAGGTTTTTTGTTGGAGCGTATAATTTGGCTTAAAAATATCTGAATCCTTCCTAGCAACATATAACTCTAGACTATATAGTAAAATATGTCATCATCATCATCATCAACAGCCTATAAATGCCCACTGCTGAGCAAAGGTCTCTTCTCACACGGAGAAGGTTTGAGCATTAATCACCACGCTTGCTCCATGCGTGTTGGCGATTTCAAACTTATAATTAGACTAGCTTTTACCCGCGGCTTCGCTCGCGTCACAAAAGGATAAAAAGTAGCCTATGTGACATATACCAATACACACAGCGCCATCTATACCAATAATTTCGTTTTCCCTCGAGAATATTAAATTTTTCCGTGATAAAAAGTACCCTATTATTTAATCTAGACTTCTAACTTTACGCCTACAAAAATTCAAAGCAATCGGTTTAGTAGTTACGGTTTGAAACCGGAACAAACAAACAAACAAATTCACTTTTCTATTTATAATATTATAGTAAGGATAAGTCCAAGCTTCCTCACGATGTTTTCCTTCACCGTTTGTCAGTGGTGACTAAAATCTTATAAAGTATATATATCTGGGAAAAACCCTATTGGTACTTTAGGTTGGTAGGTTTAGGTAAAATATATACCAAGTAACTAATATTATTCGGCCAGTGTAGTTAATAGAACAATTTGTTTAGAAAATAAACAAAAGGTACATTATTTGAGGGATAGATATATTGGATATGATTATTTTACTTTGTTTGTTTGTTTAATATTTGGTTATGTTAACGAAATCCAATTTACTATAGTGGTTTTCTGTTTTTCTTTATACAATTTTCTACCTTACTATTACCATATAAAGTCGAATGTCCGATGAAAAAGTTGACAGATTGGTCTACGTTGACTTGCTTTTGGTTAAATATCCAACTATACATATATCCAGTTCTCCATGATCTCTCTTTGTTTGACCTACCCTTACACTCGATGGTCACTTTATACTGGTTACGTATATCTTGATTTAAGGGTACCTACATTTTGTATTTCGCTTTATAATTAAAATTTTCAATATTGTTTTGTAATTAAGTCCTTGTTAAGTTGCTAGACTACTTAAGTTAATATAAAATTTAATTTGGTACTGTATTTGATTTTACTTAAAATTATGTTGATCATAAAATAAGTTGCGAGATAGCAAGGTTCTTGAGTTATAATTTTCTTTAGGCTTGCTGGACTTTTAGGCTTAATCTCCATAGATTGACACCATTGACACCATTGTCACACACATAGAAGTTTACCCTTACTACAGTGATCTAAAAGTCACAATCAATAAAAAATTGCAAGTACACATCATTATTTTTCTTTACAAATCAAACTATTATTACTGGTGAATACAATACGTTGGCCTATCAAACTTAAAACTGTTTGATGTGGAACGCGACTAGTTTCAAGCCATTATAGAGGCTTAGTAGCAGCGCGACACTCGCCGCGTCGCGGGTCGCGGAATGCTGCTAATATTATGAGCCTCTAACATTTTGAAACTAGTCGAGTTCGAAACGAGTCGATAAACAGTTACGTGCGTAAGTTGGAAACATAATAATTAATCTAGTATGTCTCAAAAAGTTTTATTTAAAAAACATAAAAAATACATCAATTTAATATTATACCTTAGTAAGTAGACTTAACAATAAACGTCTAAATACAATCAACTACAAAACATCGATATCGACAAATTGATACGTAGTCACATCACTACGTCTACACGTTGTAACCGCCTCTGATGACGCTCGTAACGCCACCTCTCGTGTAATGACGGTACCTCTATTATAGTGACGTCACTACCGCCTGAATACTTCAGTATTTCAGGTTGGAACCCACTGGACACTACAAAGTGGCTTTTAGGCAAAGTTTCAGGACTTAAGAATGGGTATGGAAGGTAATTTTGCGCTGAAAGGATAATTTTGTATGTATTGATTTGAATAGTAGAATTTATTTGGATATAGTTTTGGGAATGGTTTTTATGAACGAATAGACATTTTATATTATAAAAAGAAAAAGAAAAAGAAAATATCATGTTAAAATAAGTATAGATGTGATTTAGTTTTATAAAACACTAGCTTCTGCCCGCGACTTCGTACGCGCAATCCCGTTTTCTCCCGTTTCCATAGGATTTTCAGGAACTTCTCCTGACAATAACAAACACAACAAAAAAATCAGCCAAATCGGTCCAGCCATTCTCAAGTTATGGCGTGGCAACGGGAAACGGGTTTCATTTAGAGAAATTATTTTTATAGTCGAAGTGGTTGTAAGCGAGGATTCGAAGTGTGTATGAGTTTGGCGAATAGATTTATAATTTCTATTTTCAGAGTATTTTTTACTTTGACAACTATATTTTCTGCCTCGTTGGCCGAGTAGTCGCAAGTGCGACTGCCGGGCAAGGGGTCTCGGGTTCGATTCCCGGGTCGGGCAAAGTATTACTGGGTTTTTTAAAATTCTCAGTAGTAGCACGGAGTCTGGAAATGTGCCCGGTATATGGCAATAGGCTCACCCCCTATTACATGGGACTCATAACAACTAGTGAAAAGTGGGTGTTACATTGTACTGTGGTAGAATGTGCACCTCTGCGTACCCCTTCGGGGATAAAAGGCGTGATGTTATGTATGTATGTACAACTATATTTTCACCAAAAAAGTTTTATTACACCTTTGGGATATGTTTCATCGGGACATCATGGTGGCGCAACCACTCACGCTACTGTGGTGTCAGTAAGCTACTAAACTAGATGCCATACACACACCAGAGTTGCCACACCACACTACGTCAGTGTCGAAATAGCCTTCTGCCATCCGAGCTGGTTGCGTCGCCAGATTGGTTGCAGAACCAGGTGAGTAACTCTCTAAGAGCTGAGTACATATTATTGGTGGTAGCATTTAAAGCTGAAATTTTCAGCTATCATCCACATATCACCCAAAACCCCTCAACCATGAACCATCAATGAAACCACGACTCAAATTACCCACCAAAAACTTTGAAAGACGGCAGTAATCCTGTCTCTCTGCCTACCCCTTAATGACTGTCCGTTATATTCAAACCGGTTGTGAAATAGGGTCGTCAACGTGTAATGGGTACCGTTGTAACAGAACTCGTGTTATAGCACCCATTTCGCTGTGGTTTGAAGACCCTGGCTAGGGATGTGATACTACGAAATTTGATGTAATGAAAATTGTGTTTTGTTACGTGTTACATTAGTGCTAATTTAAGTTAAAGTTAAAACTGAAGTGTCTCGGTATGAAATGTATTAAATATGTACTTATGTCATAGGCAAATATTTTTACGCCTATCTGCAATCGGGGTAGGCACGGACATCGGAAAGCAAAATGGCATAAAATTAAGTACCTGATTTGCTTCACACAACTGAAAGTGGGATTTTTAAATAGGCGGCAAGAATTATGACGGTGGGACCAAAGTAATGAAACAAATAAAGAATAAAAGAATATAAACTTATAGCAAATTTATTTTACGAGTATCTGTTATTTTAAGTCCCACATATAAGAAATTCATCACAGAATTCTATAACCTGTGACAATACAGAGTTCAAAACAAAAGCCAATCTTTGATATCATAGAAATCACCAGTTTGTACAGTTTTTACAAGTCAACCTAAACTCAACGTGTGGAAATGTCATGCTTCGGCACAAATGAGCCACCTCGACTGGACTGATACTACGACCTCACAGAAAACCGACGTGAAACAACGCTTGTGTTGAATTTCGTCATGTGAGTGAGTTTACCGAAGGCTCAATTACCTTAATCTCCCTAATCCCCGAATCAATAACATTCCTCAAACTCCTGATTCCCAAAAAGCCAGTGACGCACTTGTAACGCCTCTGGTGTCCATGGGCGGCGATGATTGCTTACCATCAGGTGACCCACCACCTAGTTTACCGGCTTATTCCATAAAAAAATTGTTAAGGTGAAATAGACTAGGGCGTATCACCCCTATCGTTTTGGGGAGCAGATGGCAGTCGCTTCACGTGAAATACTGACATTGAACAAAATGTGGTTACGTCTCCGTGTAGACATAGCAGAGACAAGGCACAACCAAAAATATTGGTTTTAGTTTTAACACATACATTTGTGACTCGTTCATTTGGTCGATTTACATGAGTTATTGCTGCCTGCAAAGGCGTTACCGGTCTTTTTTTTATTTATTTTATTTATTTAAAAAACTTTATGCACACAAACAAATACATGGGTGGACTTAATGCCGTAGGCATTTTCTACCAGTCTGACCCTTGGGTGATGCAGAGAAAGTAATCAGCGGGTGCAAGGACATACTTTGAATTTAACTGTTTGAAAGAACACATATATAATTCGGCAATATACACAATATATATACTACAACACAACTATATATATATTGAAGAATACATACTATATAACTATAATATGTATATACAATTATACATATACATACATATATACATAAAATACATAAGGTATAGTCAGTGTGATGAAGCAGCCAACCTCGTCAGGAGAAGCTCACGAACCTTCTGCTTGAAAGTTAAACGACTTTTCACCGTTTAAACGTCTTTTGGGGATTAGGAATTTGAGGATTGTGGGGATTTGGGAGATTAGGGAGATTAGGGAGGGAGAGAGGTAATTGGGTCCAGGTAACCTCACTCACACAACGAAATATAACGAAAGCGTTGTTTCACGTCGGTTTTCTGTAAAACCGTGGTATCACTCCGGTCGAGCCGGCCCATTCGTGCCGAAGCATGACTCTCCCACACTTGAATATAGAATATAACATAGCCTAACTAGCGAAAAGTGATTGTCATAATATAAATATTTCTGGGATGAAAGTCATCTAATGTATATTTCATGAAAAGCTGGTCTAGAATTCCTAGACAACATTTCATATCTATAACAGCTATACATAATATAATAACAAATAATAGATTTGATTGTGTGTTTGTTTGTTTGGTATTTTTTATACCACGACGGTGGCAAAAAAGCACACGGCCCACCTGATGATAAGCGGTTACCGTGGCCTATGTACGCTTGGACTTGGGGCATTTTTTTTTTAACGTTGCCCGTCACTAGGGTGTTCTCCTGTGTCGTGGGTGCGTTTACAAACATACAATATCATATACATATGACACCCAGACCTGAAACAACAATCTGTGGATCACACAAAGAGTGGTTCCGTGCGGGAATCGAACCCGCGACACGTTGCGTGGCAGCCAGTTGCCCAGCTACCGCGCCAACCGTGCAGTCATTACATGCGCCTTGTCTGCAAGGCTTAAGAAACCTATTCACTCCTCCCTTAAAGAACCTCATGTTGTAGCCCACTGGAATATCACTTCAGGGAGTTCATTTCACAATCGTTTGATATGAAAAAAAAACACAATTGAAAAGTTTACTTTTAAGGGGGTAACATAAACTACTTTTCCATGGAATTTAGGACAAATGAACACACTGGTTAACTTATTATTATCTTTCACGTGAAAAGTGATTAATGCTAAAGGAGATTAACAATACCAGAATAGATACAAAAGCGTTACTGATATTAATATAGAATCAGGAGTTATGCAGAAGTTTTCTAATTTTCATACAGGTGAATTTACAGACAAAAATCCTAGTTTTCTTATCTATATATTTATGCAGATAAATAAAAGTGGAGTTTCTGTTTTTAATATTAAAATAATTGCATTTTACTACACCCATTCGATTCACATACCAAAATAACATTTTTTACAATTATTTTTTTGTTTGTTTGTTTGTCTGTACTGGATAATCTCTGGAATGGCTGGGCTGATTTTGCAAGACTATTATTGGCATATAGCTGATATTAAGGAGTAACATAGGCTATATTGATTTTGGATAATCGAAACAAAAAATATGTTATGTTCTAAAATTCATATTCGACGCGGACGAAGTCGCGGGCTACAGCTAGTATAACACTAAAAACACATGTAGCGATTCAAGATGGCCGAGCTAGTTTCTGCGAGAAGCAGAATATTTTATAAGACAAATGTCTTACGGCTGTATGTACAGGAATTATGGAATTTGTACGTGAGATATAACATGACAGGGCGGCTGTTTTATCTAAAGTGGGTAAGCAGAGATGTACGGGTCATTCACTTTTGGTTTGACCTAAATTTTTGTTCTTTGAAAGAGTAGATAGAAGTTCTTTTGACGTAATATGTGCTTTTCATCGATTGTATAAACGAATTCTACGCGAAATACATACCATATTATGAAATTTTTATTTTCAAGTTATCAAAAATTTCGATATCCGAGTTTTTTGTGTTAACCCATTATTTATTGTATTATTGTTTGTTCCGTGCCCTGGGTGTGAAGTTTATGTGTTTTAAATGTATTAACACACAAGTCCCGAGTGAAGAGGTTGCTCATAGATAGGCGTGCTCCATCGTCGGCCACATCATTGCTTACCACCACGCGAGATGGCAGTCAAACGTTAACCTATTAAGTGTAAAAAAAATTATACGCTAGTCTCGGTCCGAGGTCTAATAACCTCAATAGATTTTTAATAACCAAACTCAGCTATACATTGCTTTGCCTTGATCTGTTAAGACCTTTTATTATGGAGTTGCACTCCAACCAACGCGGCAGTTCTGTTTTCAGTCATATTATATCATATCATACAAAAATATTCACATATTATTCTTTATATTTGTTTTATATTCTCTATGTCTGAAAATATTCGTTATGTTATGAACTTCAGAGTGAAAATATAGCTGGTAAATCCACGTTATACTATTATATTATGAAAATATTATATGTAAAACTAGTCCATGAGAAATTACTTCTGTTTTGAACTAAGTGACTTGTAGTTTCTGAGGTTGCTTGTGTATTTACAACTTTACGGTTCTGAGTCTTAATCTGGATAGATAGTCTAGTAGACAGATAGATAGTCGAAAGTATTGTGCGTAGAAAAGCAAAATTTCACGCAATCACGGGTGAGAATGAGATCTTAGGCATATTTTCCGAATCATTCAAGATGGTGGCCGAAAGTCGATTTATCAAGTACAAAAAAAAAGAAAAAACGTCTAAATACTGTCGAGGATTTATTGGTTTCAATCATTCTTAGTAATGATAACCCAAAATGTGGAGTTCTGTGTGTCTCGGTGTATGATAATAGCTTCGCCCTCTGTTACGTCTAACAAAAAGTTTTTATAGTTATATCTAATATACCTCGGAGGAGTAAAAGGCTGTGATGGTTATGTTTTTGGACCATAAAAACCAGGCAAAACCTAGTTGCAATATAACGGAAGCTGTACACAAAAAGTAAATAAATAAGTGAGAAGTAACAATATCTAGCGTCCGCTATAAATTCATCGCTTGCCCGTACTGAATCACTTTAGCGCTATCGTGCGAAATACAATGCATCATAACCATTGTTGCTTGTGTTCCGGCGAACCGTTTCCTGAACACAGCCAACCGGCAATGTACACCGTACACGACGAATAAATCGAGCGGCTAAAAGTGCATTTTTCTCCGTACAGTCGTGATATGTAGGACATTTCCTTCCTTTTGCGCAGTTGGGTAAGTGTTGTAAGTGTATTTTTGCGTATAATATGTCTTGTTTTAGAAATATAAGAGATTGAGTAGTATATTTCGCACTTTAATACTGAAGTTGTTTGTATTTTATTTGGGAAAGAAGAGTATTTGTTAACGTAAAATAACAACAGCTTTCGCGCTATAGCTCGTTGTAGTACAGCGTACAGTTGCTATTATTAAGATTTTAAAATATAACCATAAAGATTTTCAATCCCCGTCTTTTAATCCTAGAAAGTGCCAGAAGACTAAAGTTGTACATGATGCGACAATTACTTTTCACCTATTATGCTATGAGTTTCATATCATAGGAAGAGAACCTTCATCGTACACTAGACTTAGTTATAACTAGGACTTAGTTATGACAAGACTGCCTTGTTGGCCGAGTGGTCGCGAGTTCGACTACCGGCCAAGGGGTCTCGGGTTCAATTCCCGGGTCGGGCAAAGTATTCCTGGGTTTTAAAAAAATTCTCAGTAGTAGCACGGAGTCTGGAAATGTGCCCTGTATATGGCAATAGGCTGACCCCCTATTACATGGGACTCATAACATAAATAGTGAAAAGTGGGTGTTACTTCTGTGTGCACCTCTGCCTACCCCTTCGGGGATAAAAGGCGTGATGTTATGAATATGAATAGGACAATTTTGAAAGTCCAAAAAATCCGGAATAATATTTAGTCCAAATGCTCAGTAAGCGCATTTAGAATCATTTTTGACAAATAGTGTATGAAACTATCGAATTAAGTAATATAAAAAACAAATCAGAATTTATAAATTACTAGCTTTTACCCGCGGCTTCGCTCGCGTTACAAAAGGATAAAAAGTAGCCTGTGTGACATATACCAACGCACACAGCGCCATCTATACCAATACTTTTATTTTCTCTCGGGAATATCAAATTTTTCCGGGATAAAAAGTACCCTATTATTTAATTTTAATCCAGACTTCTAACTTTACGTCTGCAAAAATTCAAAGCCAACGAGTTAGTAGTTACGGCGTGAAAGCGGAACAAACAAACAAACAAACTTACTTTCCCATTTATAATATTAAGTAAGGATAGTAAGGATAAGGATTAACGTGCCGAATCATAATTCTCTCGACCTCTCGATACATTTCAATCGTGGTGGCCAGTCTGCCTAGACTAGCCCACTACGCAGGAGATATTATAATGCATAAGTGTGTGCACAAACTCAAGTGCACTTTATGTTCCCTCAATCTCTGAACCTGATGGGACGGCAGACGACCGGAGAGAGATCAGGCAGACAAACGGCTTTATGTACGTGGTTTCTGTTACATGTATCATCACTAGTTTAGTAAGTAGTGGCCCCCTCACTATAATGTGTTATATAAGGTAGGACACTCGTCAAGAATGACTCTGTCTACCCGTCATACTGCGTTGTGTGTACACATCGTGCGCTCTGCACGTTATATTAATAAATACAGGTAAAACCAACATAACAGTTTCCAAAGGGCAAGTGGAATACTGCCGAACTTCCTGACTCTGGGCTGGTAATGGTCATTTTACTGAGAAAATGCCATAATCACTTTTCGGCCGGCGCGGGAATCGAATCTGCGATACGACGCCCAACCACTGCGCCAACCGTGCAGTCAATTATAAGTCAGATTGTTTTTTTTTTATCTTTATTAATTTAGAGTATTTTGATCACATAAAGACCAAAGTAAGTAAGTTAAGTAGGTATAGGTAAGTTCCCACCAAAATAACAATATTGACTGACAACCTAACAAGGATCTAACGAGACAGTAATTAACAAAATTAATCCACGAATTTACGTGCGAACACTGTTTAAATAACAACGTCAATACATTGAGCATTTTCATTAAATGTACATAGAATGCTACATAGGATAGTTGCTACATGACCTTATTGCGATGTCGGCGAATTAATGAAGACTTGTTACATTTTACAAGTTAACTCAGAAGTCATTTTCAGGTTACATTCGTAACCTGTCGTGTACATGTTATATACCTCTATATTGGGTTGAACATTAGGTAATTTACTTAATTGGATCGTGCGATGATATTCATTGTCAACGGCTCGGTATAATGTAGGCTCGGCTTTTTTTTTGAGGGCGGAAAATCATCCAATGATTTCTCCCGCCTTGGGTTAGGCGAGAGGGAGTGTTAGACTCTTACTGACTAAAACCACCCCGTTCTTACGCCTGCTGTTCGAGCCGGAGCCCCGGCAACCCGTTAGTGCTTCCTAGATTTTCGGCTATGTAGACACTGCTAGGCTAGACTATCAGACGCTTCTTTTTTTAAATGGTGCCCTACACTACCTCTAGTATTTTCTCCTGTGTCGTGCGTACGTTTACAAATATACAAGTTCACACATGACACCCAGACCCGAAACAGCAATTTGTGGATCACATAAACAGTTGTCCCGTGTGACAATCGAACCCGTGATACGTTGCGCGGCATCCGGTTGTCCAGCCACCGCACAAATCAAAGCAAAGTTCAACATTGCTCCAAGCATGAGAGAGTTGGCGATCATAGTTTGAAAGGGTTCATCAGAGAACACCGACCAATCTCCGACAAATCTGTAATCTGGCAGTTAGGTCTTGCAAAACCCCCTTCAAAAATGAATATGGTGATAAATGTATTTTACTCCACCCTCACTAAAATTAGACGCCTTTATATTATTTTGTCGATAGTAATTAAACCCAAAATGGAAATAGAGTAGCGTGTGGTGATAAGTGTATTTTACTCATATAAGAGCACGGAGTCTGGAATTGTGCCCGGGATATGGCAATAGGCTCAAGGCTCACTCCCTATTACATGGGACTTATAACATAAATAATAAAAAGTAGATGTTACATTATACAGTGGCATTATGTACACCTCTGCTTACCCCTTCGGGGATAAAAGGCGTGATGTTATGTTATGCTGGTTTAGTAAAACATAAGACTTATTATAGTCTCAGTTACCAACTTAGGTCAAATCAGGATAAATAATAAAAATATAACATAACATCACGCCTTTTATCCTCGAAGGGGTAGGCAGAGGTGTACATTATGCGACTGTACAATAAAACACTCACTTTTCACAATTTATGTTATGAGTCCCATGTAATAGGGGGTGAGCCTATTGCCATATACCGGGCACAATACTAGACTCCGTGCTGCTACTGAGATTAAAGTTCTACTGAGAGTAGTAAAACTTACGACTTATTAAAGACTCAGTTACCAACATAGGTCAAATCAGGATAAATAATAAAAATATATCCAACGAATAACTCAGGACATGGTTGGAAGTGCATATAATAGAGTTAGCCGAACTATCCCGAGTATTCGTGATGAATGTGAGCGCTTTCAGGTGAGGTAGCGACGTTTTAATTCAGCGCCCGAATGCCGGGGCCTTTCAGCTTCAACCAATATTTTCTGAATAAACTTGTACCTATGGTAAGTTTTAGTGGACACGATTTTATTACACAATTTTTTTTTGTTTTTTATCTAGGTAGCGAATATTTGTAATATTAAAACTATCTTGCTTTCTTGCCGGTGTAAATGTGACCAACTTATTAGTTAACAGATCAATTGTGGTAAATTTTTACTTAATACCTTTAAAGTTTTTAACTTTATAAAACACTAACTGAGCCCGCGATTTCGTCCGCGTGGAATAGTGATTCACAGCTCCTCCCCTGTAGTTGATAGCATGATAATATGTAGCCTATATTTTGACCCGACCTGTTAGTAATATTCATGCAAAATTTGAAGTAAATCTATGCAGTACTTTTTGAGTTAATTCTGGGCACACATACAGACAAAGAGACAAAATATTTAAACCCATATTTTTGTCTTCAGTATCGATAGTAGATTACGCCCCAAGCATTCTTTTAAAAAAATATTCGATGTTCAGTTGTCATTCTTCCACGATTTTATTACATGTATATGTAGATAAGACTGGTACATTCTGGTGAAGAGAATGCATCTACTCCTTCAGAAGAAAACGCATCATGAAGACAATTATAATATCCTGAGCAAACAGTACCTAATGCAACTAGATACAAAAAACCTAGTCAATTTTACAACACAAATAGACACGACTAATCGTTGCGACAAGTCGTCTAGTCTAAAAGACACAGAATCAAAAACTTGCGTTCAAAAGCGGGAGGATTAAAAACAGCTCTTCCTTTAAAATATGTCTTTTTAGATTACTTGAGGTTGAAGAAACATGTCTATTGATTGTCTATTATTTTTTCGGTTCTTTAATTCAATTGAATACATAGGTACGTCAAAACCTGGTTAACTTAGTTTTGGCTTGTATTGCACGTGTCATTAGATGTATCTAGAATTTTATTTTGTGACATAAGCCGGTTAACGAGCAGACGCATCGCTTGATGGTAAGTAATCGGCGTCGCCCATGGACATCTGGAACACCAGAGGCGTTACAAGTGCGTTACCGGCATTTTGGGGATTAGGAGTTTGAGCATCGTTGGATATTCAGGAATTGGGGAGATTGGGGAAAGGGTGGGTAATTGGACCTCCTGTAACGTCACTCACACAACAAAACACAACGCAAGCGTTGCTTCACGTCGGTTTTCTGCTCGGCCGTGGTATCACTCCGGTCGAGCCGGCCCATTCGTGCCGAAGCATGGCTCTCTCACACTTAAAGAATAGTATAATAAATATTTATTTGCTCAGAATGAAGGTATTTACAATAAGGTGATATTAAAACACTAATAAAGTTATCCTTGTACGTACATTCTACAATTTTGGTATGCAAACATTGATGCAGGTTCATCATAACATAACATAACATCACGCCTTTTTATCCCCGAAGGGGTAGGTAGAGGTGCACACAGAAGTTACACCCACTTTTCACTATTTATGTTACGAGTCCCATGTAACAGGGGGTGAGCCTATTGCCATATACCGGGCACATTTCCAGACTCCGTGCTACTACTGAGATTTTAAAAAAAAACCCAGTAATACTTTGCTCGACCCGGGAATCGAACCCGAGACCCCTTGCCCGGCAGTCGCACTAGCGACCACTCGGCCAACGAGGCAGTCTGGCAGGCAGGTTCATCATCAGACATATTATTATGACATAGTTAAAATTTATCAACAATTTTTTTTCAGAGTATCATTTGTTTCACAGGAGTGTTGTAAGTTTGTTTTTTTCATTGTTATTGGTTCTTTTTTAATGAATTAGGAATGTGGTTAAAAATGGGTCGAAAGTTCGATTGCCGAGCAAGCGGTCTCGGATTCGATTCCCGGGTCGGGCAATGTATTACTGGGTTTTAAAACAATTCTCAGTAGTAGCACGGTGTCTGAATTGTGACCGGTATATGGCAATAGACTCATCCCTACTACATGGGATTCATAACATAAATAGTGAAAAGTGGGTGTTACATTGTACAGTGGTATAGTGTGCACCTCTGCCTATCCCTTCGGGGATAAAAGGCGTGATGATGTTATGTTAAATAACCGGCGCCATACCAAAAACACTTTTGTCATTGGCGCAGTCTTATGTTCTTTACCTTGACCATGTATTGATATGTAACCAAGAAGATATAAGTGTCGACATAACGGGTGACAGTTATATTGTTAATGTTTATCTCTGCTCACCCCTTATTATTGTACATCAATTGCCTATTACTTGTAGCCTCAAGGCAAGTATACACACTGGTTAATAGTTTTGGTCCCTCTTCCAATGGACATTGTATTGTAAAATAATTGATATAACTTCTATGCGTAGAAAATAAATAATAGTAAATACTATTTACATCTTCTGCTTGCTTCCTATTGATAGTAGTGTGATGTTTAAGCCTATATTTTTATTGTGGGAAATCATCGAATCCCATCTTGGTGAGGAAGGAGGGAGTGTCAGACTTTCTGATTAAAAACCACCCCGTTCCTATTCCTGCACTTCATGCCGGAGCCCCGGCAACCTGGCAAGTCCTTCACGGCTCCGTATCGGCATCAGCTCTATTGGGTGCTACCCTATCCGTGGTGGTCTGATGGCTCTTTGAGGTGCGAGCGGAACGCTTGGGTCTGGTTCTGGTTGGGCTGCGAGTTACCCATGCTCGCCGTCCGCAGGCCCGTGCTTACGGTGGCCGGAGATCGTCCCGCGATCCTCGACGCCTAGAGTGTCCTTCGCGAGGGCTGGGTTATGAAGAGGCAGCGCTTTGCTGCCTCCTGCGCTTCGCCTCCTCCTTAGCTAGCTTGACTATGCTTTAGCATATAGCCTTTCTCGATAAACGGACTATCCAAATAAAAATAATTATTCAATTTGAACCAGTAGTTACGAAGTTTAACTCGTTCAAATAAACAGACAAACAAATTCTTTAGCTTTATTTTATAATATTAGTATAGAGGTAGATCTCAAACTATCGTTATGAGAAAGATATAAGTAGTGTAATATTGAGTTACTAATTTTAAATTTTCATGCAGCCATTTTGCCTCGTATAAAATTTCTGCTAAATTACCTAAAAGCGTCTGGTTATGATGTACTAAAGGCTAAGTACATCAATATCGGATCAATGACACCCACAACGCCTTCAATATTAAAATTGAGAAAGCATACAAAATACCCTTGGCATATAAAATTTATAAATTTAGTAACAACCCCTTATTATACTTTAAAATAACCCCCAACAATTTTATGACAACCCTACTAATTTTTACACTAAAACCAACCCTAAAACGCCGTGTACAAAATTGACATACACCAGACGCAAGCTAAGCTGAATTTTATTATAACCCTCCAATGTTCATGTGACACTTCGACACTACTGGGGGTCGATTGTGTCCGTAATAATCTTTTTTACAATAAAACTGAGCCATTTAGGCCATTCTCTCCAGGTCCATATTTATCATTATGTATGAACGAACCCTTTTGTAGGAAATTTTACGGAATAGCCTTGTAAAATAAATTGGTGATTTATCTTAGGAGGTTTTAGGGCCGAAACCATGTGTTTGTAATGTGCCCGACGTGTTAATAAATGCTTTAATTGAAAATTGTAGAAGAAAATATATTTTGCTTTGTTGACATTTTTAGTTTACGTAAGAATGATGTGTTAATTAAATTTACGTTAAATAGTTTTTGAGTTATAGAGGGGTCAAAAGTGGCATGAAGTGGTTCATGTAAAGATACACTGTGGCGCGCGCTGTTTGCTGAACTTGGCTGACGCGCGGCCGCGCGTCTCGATATTAGGTAGGCCAGCAGGTCAATCTATTCTTTTATGTCAAAATTCTATTTTAAATATTCACCTTTATAGTATTGACATTAATAAATAAATAAAATTAAAACATCCCATAATACCATAACAGTTGTTCTAAGTGTGGGAGAGCCCTTACTCCCCTCTTCCACAATCTCTCCTATCACCGAATCTCCAACAATCCTAATCCCCAAAAGGCGGGTAACGCACTAGTATTTCAGGTATCCAAGGGTGGCGCCGATTGCTTACCATGAGGTCATCCATTTGCTCGTTTTCCAGCTTAACCTTTAAAAAAAGTAAACTGTTCTTGATGGCGAAATACTTCCTAACTGGTTTTATATTTCATGCAAATACTGTTTAACTTCTAAACTGATGTATAGTTTAGAAGTTAAACAGTATCAGCTGATGTGTTATTAGTAAACTATTATTCTACCACACATTTCAAAACAACATATAAAAATAGTTTACGAAGCACAACTGAATTCGACCCCAAATAGTACTCAACAGTCACTCGACTACATTTAGCAATGACACAATCAATTAAAGATAAAACAAAAACATTTATAGGTCCCCAACAGTATTAACTGAATAAAATTATTTCAAAGTTCTTTTCCCCGAAGTATCTTGTTCTTAAATTACTAATGATGTCTCAATGAACGAACGAAATATTAATTAAAAATCATGATACGGAATAAAAACATTAATTTAACAAAAGGAAAAACAAAGCAACCTTTTTTTGTACTTCATTAAACAGATATTTTTATTTGTTTAGGATGTTCTAAATTAATTAAATTCCACGTTTTTGTTCACGTTCATGTTTGAGATATCAAAATTGTTCCTTGTGTACTTTTTCGAAATGTTTTAATTGCATTTAGAAGTGTCGGGGTCCTATGTCATCATCTAAAGTACATACCTTATTAATTATTATGTTTGCAGCTTACTCATACATGTTGTAACCTTTATTTCAGCTACCACCGGACCAAGCGTCAGGGCAGAACAAGAAACTCTTAAATAAATTTTTTTTATTTGTAATCCCAGGGCGCCATGATTCTCTCCGTGGGGTATAAATAAATTTAAACGACACAAAATTATACAATATAAATTTACTAGATTATACTTAATCTAACACACACTTATTCATGTAATTAAATTACCAACAAAGCCAAATAGCGGTACAAATAACATACATTCAGAGGATGATCATCTGATCATCAAATCATGCACCTTTAAATATAGAACAATTATTACACATTACCCACTTATTTTTGTTAATTTTAATACAATTTTATCTGGAAGTAAGTGGGTAATTACATATTTGTATCAAAAATTCCAAATATACATGAATGGCAAAATTATACTATAAATTTGGATTAAAGACAGCAAAAATAGCTAATCTGTAACAAACATATCACCTTCACAGGATGATTGTCAATACCCTTATAAGAACATACACTTAATAAGCTATGTTACTTAACTTATGAGACAGATTTCCGGCGTGCCAGCACTACAACAGAGGATCTGGTGTACGGCTGTAAGGATCTGCCTTCATCCGGTGACATCGAATAAAACTCATGAAGGCATGAGTATCTGAAGCCGTATTATGATGCTCCAGTCTGACTTCATGGGCAAAACGATGAATCAATTGATTGTCTACAATGG
This sequence comes from Spodoptera picta, assembly GCA_038387885.1. Classification (NCBI taxonomy): domain Eukaryota; kingdom Metazoa; phylum Arthropoda; class Insecta; order Lepidoptera; family Noctuidae; genus Spodoptera; species Spodoptera picta. The sequence continues at coordinate 3,409,683 of JAZHFQ010000782.1, read as the reverse complement.
GGTAGACATGGATAAACTTTCTCCCGATACAAAGAGTTTTCTTCTGATATAAAGAATTTTCTCCTGATATAAAGAACCTACATATAACAATGGGTACATCGTAAGAACACAATATAACCTATATTCTCATCGCGAAGAAACGAATATCTATTTAATATTTTGTTTTAGAAACTTACCCAGAATCTGGGACGAAATACACACAAATATTAATTAATTCAGGTCTTTCACTGGACCTGCACGACAACTTTTTAATAAAATTATAAGACACAGCACTTCTTCAGTGTGATCTTCCTTGTTGTAGATATCGATTTCGAAAAAGGACGGTTTCTACAAAACTCCTACATTTATACCCCCTATCTTTCGATTCCACTACTGATCGAAGCACCAACCATAACCATATTTGGTAATATTTTGCACGATCCACTTCCTGGATGCTTACTCTTGAATCCAATTCCGATCGATCGACATTGGTATTGTGAAATTTCGTACTCTTGAGTTACAACACTAGCGCCCATTGCAATCGTATTGCGTGGATATTGAACGAACTAAATGGTATTGAGTTTGGTTTTATATTCCGTACTCTAATTGCTATTTTAACAGCTACGATTTGGGTTGTATAGTTTTGACATTAAATAATTATTGAGATTTTATTGGATTGAAATTGCATTGACATTGAGATTGGTTTCAAGAGTAAGCAAGCTGATCCGAAGAAATCTCTAGATTGTTCCAGATTACGATCCGTGAGACCCCTACTGTCAGAAAGTGTTATTAAAAGAATATTAGTGTGCAACTAGTGCCATCTATGTCACAGAGATAGTACTACTAACACTTGGTCGATATGAAAGGCAAGATCCAAGGTTGTTGATTATATTGCTAACGTCTATGTTAATTCGCAAAAGCGATGACAGATGGCGGTATTTAATAATTTATCCATTTTCCCCTATTTTGGGTTAACATATTTTTTTTTATGTTACAATGTAGGTAACTGTTTGACAAAGAACTCGACTAGTTTCAAGCGATACTAGAGGCGCATATTTATGACCAGCATTCCGCAGTCAGTATCAGCGCGACAGTCGCCAAGTCACGGGTCGTTGGGTAGTTGCTCGTCAAATAGTTGTGAGTAAGCTTAAAACATAATAATTAATTTAGTATGTCCCACGAAAGTTTTAGTATAAACATATGTGTCCACCCTAGCGTACGGCAAGTCGCGTTCCACGCGCGCCTCAAAGAGCCATCAGACTACCACAGATGGGGCCGATGCCGATACGGAACCGCAGAAAACTTAACGGGTTACCAGGGCTCCGGCTCGAAGTGCATGAGTAGGAACGGGGTGGTTTTTAGTCAGTAAGAGTCTGACATTCCCTCCCGCCTCACCCAGGCGGGAGAAGTCGTTCGATAATTTTATTTTCCCCCTTAAAAAAAAAACATGTGTCCGTTGTTACTAACCTCTCCTAAATTTTAAAGAGCCCTAAGCTAAGATACCAACCTAATTATGGCACCTAACAACACAAGTAAGGGTTTAGTTTAGGTACTATGATAAGCAAAAAAACTTTTGATAGTTTGTGAAAATGACCGCCGTGACCGCGCACGCTGCTCATGAGTAAGAACCCCTCTGTGGTTCGAAACTAGTAGAGCGTTTCTCAGTATATTCACGTGAGTAACCCGAGATTTTTAGTTAATTTATGCATGTCCCACGATAGTTTTAATTATGTTAAAACCAAAACAGTAAACTCATGAATTCAAACCAAAACGTGTTTACCAAAATTATTACACGTACGCCACCCTTTCGTACGAACCGTTATTTCAAAAACAAGACACATATTCTACATCTTCAAAGTAATTTTAACAAATCGCCGGCGGGTATGTTTGACCCGTGTCTTTCTTTAGCAGCCCTCGATACGCCTCAGGCGGTTGAGTGTTAAACCCTGAATTAGAACGACGTAAAGTGTAGGGTTAAGTCTGGTTGTAATGGATCTTTTAAGGACGCCATATTGGAAAATGTTTTAGTATTGTGATTTTATTATGTGTTGTATTATTTATATCATGGTAGGATGTCATGAGAAATATATTGGTATATTTTTTCCTTCATGGTCACGTACCTCAGATAATGGGTTCTGAGTTTGTCCAGGTAGGTGAAGTGCTATTTTTTTAATACCAACCTGATGGTAAGCGATTACCGTGGTCTATGTACGCTTACACACTATATATATATGAAAATCCTCAGTAATTCATTAAAGTATAGAATTTGACCTTGTGTTTAATTGACAAGCTCGATAACTATTACAGTTCCACCAATAACAACTGGCTAGGAGTAAATGCAGCTACAAGCCTGCCTTTAAGTAATATTTTGGACACTAATGAACGGTATAACTATTTATTTATGAATACTTTAGTATATAAGGTTATTGCCATATACCGAGCACAATTCCAGACTCCGTGCTACTACTGATTTTTTTTGAAAAAATACCATTCATACTGTGCTCGACCCGGGAATCGAACCCGAGACCTCTTGCCCGGCAGTCGCACTTGAGTCCAACGAGGCAGTCTGTAAATTAGGTTTAGTATATACATCTAAACACACAGACTACAACCAATACAAAGAATTTAGATTTAGAAAATACAATAATATCAAATACAATGCTCTTTATCGACCGTTGACACAATCGAACAAAATACTAATAAAACAATCAGCTTTTAATTAAAAAGACGCGCTTACGTTCTAGCTATTAAGGTTTAAAATCATATTAATATGTAAATCAAACAGCCTTAGTCGATAAAGTTTATAGTGTGCAATGCACCCATTAATTTCATTGTATTTTACAATAGATTATTTTAATTAATATATGAAAATTTAATTGAACATTTTAATTGATTTTGTAATTAAGATGAAAACTGTAATTACCTATTATTTATATACAATAGTAGTAGTAACTACTTATATATACTGAAAATTGTATTTCATATACGCTGAATTTGAATTTTTAATTTAATTGGAATTAAAAGAATCCTAGGCTAGCAAAATAGTGGTTAATGGTTAAACTTTCTAGACAAAAAACTTGAAAACTAACAATAAACTAAGACTTAATAAAAAAATTAAACTCAAAATTTTACTCAAAACTACAAAACACAGTCATAATTTTATCGACACACAATCACAGTCCAACGGACATCCCTATTATGTTTACGTAAGGCTGACGGGGTACCCACTTACCTAATTTCCGGCTTACCATTTATACACAGAGTCCACAGGAAATAATACTTCTCCATAAATAAAATAGTATACGAATACAACCTAGTCAGTATGCCAGTATATATATATATACCTCTATAATATAATATATATACAACCTACTTCAGTATCGTAAACGGAAAAGTATCAAATAAAATATAGCACGTCCATTTGTTTCATAGAAAAGACGTATGCTGTAAAGAAGGAGAGAGATGGCGATGTGGGTTTTATGAGTGTTAGAAAGAGGTGGAGGATGTAGCACCTCAGTGAATCGAGTAGCCTGAGGCGGGACAAACGCAATATCCTAGAGGGTACTGGAAGGCTGTTAGGGATAGGGTGAGTCGATACTTCGATATCGATAAAATTGTTTTTATGTAACTTGATTTTTGCGCAATGAAATTGCTTGTCTTTCAAAATTATTGGTTGTATATCAAATTAGCGGTGTATTATACCTATTTTGATTATGAAAATGAAATTACTTGTAACGCACTTGTGACGTCTCTGGTGTTCAAGATGCGAAGGGCGACGCCGATTGAAAGAAAGAAAAACCATTTATTTTGCTACGACACACAACAAGATTGCTTACCATCAGGTGATCCGTCTGCTCGTTTACCGGTTTGTGCCATAAAAAAAGAAACCAAATTAAATGTACCATGTAATTATGTATACTATTGGCATAAGTCGTCAGAAATTTTAGGTTAAATAAACAAACGAAACAAACTTCAAAACACATTTTATGTTGTTTGAAATTCATCGTCCATCTTACAAAACTCAAGTTTGATAGCCAAGCTATGTTTTTGTCAATAACTCTTATAATTAAGATACATCATGATGAACTTTGTTAATTGGGGGTTATTTACGACGTTAATAATAATTTATATTATTATTTTGTTCCATTTATAACGATAGCGGGCACATTAATCAATTAATGAACAATTTAACAAAGTTTCTAAACGTCTAAATGGACATTACATTGAGAGTTTCAGTGTATATATTACTTTGATGTCGATAGGTTCGTATTTTGGTTTCTTCGAAATGGTTTAGTAAATTGTTTTGTGATATATTCACAAAGTATGTATTTTAATAGTGACGTTTATTAGTTTATTATTTTTATTGAATTAAAGAATTCATATCATGAGTGTGATTTATTGACTTTAGTGACATAATTTCTACATATAATTTACTTAAAAATTCATTTAACGTTTTGCATGTCATAAGATAGATACATTTCTATGACTTACAATTTCTATGAGTTAAAATACCATCGACACTTTCCAATCACTACGCTACGATCCGCCCGTCTGATTGGCTGTCATGTTGACACAACTTATGAGTGCGATATGTCCTCCACTTACTTACGACAAACTGTTCCCAACACTATGTCAGCAGTAACTTACAGTTACAACGAACAAAGTAAATTGCTAAAATTAAATGGCTTTTTAAAAATATTTTACTTTTTAAAACGAGTGTTTTCATAGGTAATATGTGGTTCTAAAGGTCACGTGAGTGGAGGCCACGTACCGGCAAGCGCAGTATAGGACGTTCATCCGCAAGGTGGACAGACGACCTGATCAAGGTCGCAGGGAGCCGCTGGAAGTAGGTCGCTTCCAAACGGCCTATCTGGTAGTCATTGGAGGAGGCCTATGTTCGGCAGTGGACTTCCTGTGGTTGATTTGATATAATGAGGTGGTTCTATTCATGCATTTAAATATGCCAAATATACAACAGTTCAAGGTAAAGCGGAGGGCACAAGGATGGACGATCGCTGATGCAATAGGCTGGTAAAGTAAAGATCACTTTGAGTATGCCTTTGCTTGAGCGCACTAAAATATCGGCTATTCGTATGACATGGTGGAACATCACGAGACAGGATACAGCAACTGATTCAGACTCATCATGTTAACCACGACTCCTCTATCAAGAGTGATAGGGCTAAGAAGAAGAGGAATACAGCAGTCATACACATATTCAAAAATAAATATTTCATGCCGACTTCAACCCTCTCTTATGTTGCAGTCGATTAATTAATGTACAAAAATATTCTCTTAAGTGTAACAAACACTTCACTGAAAATCGCATCGAAATCGGTTCAGTCAATCACGAGATAATTGCGCACAAACATACATACATATATATACAGGTCAAATTGAGAACCTCCTTTTCATTGAAGTCGGTTAAAGAGTGAGCAATTTGATAGTGTTGTTGAATAAAATGAAATTCATAATCTTAGAAGTAGCTATATATTATATATATATAGCTACTTCTAAGATTATGAATATGAATATATATATATATCTATAGTGGTAAAACATCAGGCCATAAAATATACAAAAAACACTACCTACATTTAATGGGTCCTTAGCAATGCTGTTCATATATATGAGCCCCGCGCGTGGTTTGAAATTAGTCGAGTAACGTCAAACAGTTGCAATTTTCAACCGTGAAACATAATTATAATTAAGTGGATATTAACTGCCTCGTTGGCCGAGTGGTCGCAAGTGCGGCTGCCGGGCAAGGGGTCTCGGGTTCGATTCCCGGGTCGGGCAAAGTATTACTAGGTTTTTTAAAAAAAATCTCAGTAGTAGCACGGAGTCTGGAAATGTACCCGGTATATGGCAATAGGCTCACCCCCTATTACATGGGACTCATAACATAAATAGTGAAAAGTGGGTGTCACTTCTGTGTGCACCTCTGCCTACCCCTTCGGGGATAAAAGGCGTGATGTTATATGATGTTATGGATATTTTCTTTACTAGAGATGTAAATATAAAGTGTTATAAATGTTTAAATACACTTGACGAGTATTGAGTAAATATTTTTTTATCAGAAAAATTATACCATAACAAATTATATAACTGTCACTATATACATAACATATATAATTATGTATGTATTCAAATATCGAATTATCAAGTCTGTAATTATTTCAATAATAATTATTGTACTGTGTTATAATGAACATTCATATTTACATTTCGCGCTAAATAGTAATTATTTTTTGTTATTTACTTATTGCTTGTCATAATATAATATTAACATGTGGGTAAATAAGTATTGTGAGCAAAATTTATTTGTTTTTTGTTCAATGTTTAACTATCAGCCTACACTATTAAATGCTGTAAATTATTCTGTCTTGAGCTGATTGGAAATTGTTCAGTTCTGATGGACACGTATGTGCGTGCTGCCATCAGAACAGGTCCGCTCAAACTGTTGTGAATTTTTCTTCAAAAGACCACTACAGAATTAACTTGAGTTTGTTTCGGCGTTTCTTCTCAGAGTAGTCAGTTAGGAAATGCTGGTCCTCATCTAGCAATTTTTATTTATTTTTTATTTATGTGATAAGCCGGTAAACCAGCAAACGGATCATCTGATGGTAAGCAATCGACGTCACCCATGGACACCTGGAACACCAGAGGCGTTACATGTGCGTTACCGGCCTTTTGGGATTAGGAATTTGAGGATTGTTGATTGGGAACTTTATTATTATAGCAATTTAAAGATTGACATGTAAAATCCTAAGTACAGTAAGCTCAAATGGTGCTGGAATTGTTATGTGTGGAGACTATAATATTGATACTCTGAAACAAACGAAGTTATCAACAGAATTTAAAGAGCTTTTAAATACTTACAATATGAAATTACAATTTAAGGAAATAACAAGATTTGATAGCAAAACTGGCATAGACAATATAGCTCACAATGTGAAAACATGTGTAGGTACCATCAAGGAGTTGGCTCTGTCTGACCTATGGCCCTATGGGCAGGACACAGCTGAGCTCAACCAAATTATGATAACAACTGTATTATGTATCTACCTGTGATCTACAATGAATAAATGAATTTGAATTTGAATTTGAATAAAATTGTTACTTTGTAAACTATTTGCAGAAATAAATATCGTTTCATTTCAATGAAGTAGGCATTCAATATGAACAGATGTTTTATTTTTTATGCAATTAGGGTGAACGAACCGACGAATATTTGATGGTAAGCTGTCATTGCCATCCAAAGACAATAGGGTAGATGGCTAATTTTTATTTTAATGTCCGTCTGGTAGATTATTTTAAATCATTAGATACGTATTTTTTATTATCTTACAGAAACGAATACTTTCGACGATAAATTGAATTGAAATGACAAACTTTGATTCGTTCTATCTATATATTATTTTAATATAAGATAAAATAAAAAAATCTACGTGTCTAAAAATTTTTCATTACCTAACTTACGGATTAATTAGATTTTTAATTTTCATACCCTGTCATCATCCCTATTGTAGCATTATAAAGACGACATGGAGTATGCTCTTTTTACGAAGGTTTAAATTATGAATTTGCTTTTATATTGACCCCAAGGAAGGGAGATTGATCCCACATTACTTCTCCAAGTCAGAACTGAAAAGGTGAATATGAATCTAGACTTGTGAAAATGTAAAATCGACGTTTTTATTTTATATACATTTGTCACAGAAGAATGGATCGAGCTTAATTTTAAAGTTTTAATTAAGGCTCTTTTTTGCTTAAAAGCTAGGGGTACTTACTGTATGTGTGAAAGTCGGTGATTTGGACAGTGTTGCAGTCTTCCCCAACTTGGAGATAGGTGATCTCACAACGGTAGACCCCTTCATCTTCAGGTTTTACGTCGTTAATCACCAGCTCTGCATAAGTCTTGTTTTTGGAGTATGATATTGTTACTCTGTGGACAAAGAGAGGGTTTTGATGAGTGTTTTATGCGATTCTTTATGTAATTGTGTAAAGCATGCATATTGTGGGTTCGATTCCGCATAAACTTGATGCCATTGACTTGATCATCCTTTTTCTTTTTTTTCAAAACGTTGCCCCACGCTTGTATTTTCTCCTGTGTCGTGGGTGCGTTTACAAACATACAAGTTTACATACACATGACAAGGATTTGTGGATTACATAAAGAGTTGCTCTGTTCGGGAATCGAACCCGCGACACGTTACGTGGCAGCCGGCCAGCCACCGCACTAACCGCGTTATCAATTGTCTGTGTAAAATATTGTTTTTAGATAGAGTAGGTACTGTTATTTTGCGTGCACTATGTCAAAGACATACACTATTGTCACCAAGACCGCATTGTTCGTAATAAAAAACTAGTAGTAGAGTAGCAACGCAACAGTCGCTGCGTCGCGGTTCGCGAAATACTGCTCATGAATATGAGCCTCTAGCATGGCTTGAAACTAGTCGAGTTCCTCGTCAAATTACTACGTGAGTAAGCCGAAAACATAATAATTTATTTAGTATGTCTCACTACGAAAGTTACAATACAAATAAAAAACTGCTGAGTACGAAATCTTACGTATACTTTCAATTCCAGTGGGAATGTTAAAAGTTAACCTTTTCGAAAAACGATCTACTTAGCTTGACATTTCAAAATGTCACATCACTGACTATTAGTGACTGCTAAGACCAATATACAACCATCAATAAACGACCTTTACACAAATTTCACAAAAATAAAAACCCTAAAAAAACAGCGCCGAATTTCATCGCAACTAAAAACATTTTCGGTCCTTAAGTCCCATCGCACAGACCTATCAATCTATTAGACAGTCCACTTAATTAACTAAGGCTTGTCCTAACAACTTGCAGACTCACCAAACTGCTATTAGCTAAAGGATTTTCAGAAAAAAAAATCGTGAAGTACTCGATTCTCAATGAAGTCTCCTGATTTGCCTGTTTTTGGCCGATGACTGGATAGTTTTCGGCAAATTAAGGATTGATTTTTCTGGTTAAACAGATTAGAAATGGTTTTATAACTGCTGGGTGAAAGTCAACTTTATATTTTTGTGGTTTTAGTTGACTTTTCATTGGTTGTGTGTAAAGAGGTTTTAATTTTAATTGTGGGAATAATGCGAAGTGTGTTCTATTCTCTGAACTTTAAAGTTTATTTTTCTAGAGGTATATGTATTTCAAAGTGAACAACAATTTTAACTGGATATGAAATGTTTGGTCGGGAAAGCCACTCCAACAACTATAAAAGGACACTCATGATTTAATAATTATTATTTTATCATATTATTTGTGAAAGATTAAATTCATTTTAGTGGTCCCGTTACAAATTGTAAACAGTCGTTAACGTCAAAAACTACAATTAAATCAGTAAAATTAAAAACTGCTATTCATTATTTCCATATACCTCATACTAAACAAAAAAAAACTAAAGCTCCTAGAATTGTTTGCAGTTTAATTTTATAAAAACGACTGGCTCATTAGTCCAGGTTGTAAGTTCAACCAAGAGATGTCGGGTTTCAATCCCGGTCAGATTTTCAGGGCCGAAATCAGAACCTGGTGTGTTGGGGAGAGTTTTTTTGGACTGTATAAGTGATGATGCTGGTTTATTCGACGGAAAGTAGGTGTGCTAACAAATATACGGTTGTACAGTGCTCAGAGGAAGAGCTCCCAAATGATTGGAACAAAGGTCTTATTATAACTGTGCCAAAGAAAGGAGACCTTAGTATATGTGACAACTGGAGAGGTATCACATTGCTCTCGATACCTGCTAAGGTCTTTTGCAAAATCATTCTGGATAGGCTGACGAAGGCCATAGATCCACTACTCCGCAGGGAGCAGGCTGGTTTCCGCACGAACCGCTCATGTACGGACCAGATCAATACTCTTCGTATCATATTAGAACAGGCATCAGAATGGCAACGTGAGATTTATCTCACATTTGTTGACTTCGAAAAAGCTTTTGATACGTTGAAGTGGTCTAGCATCTGGTCTCGTCTACTGGACATCGGAGTGCCGCCGAAGATTGTCCGTTTATTAGAGAGCATTTATAGGAAATATTCCTGTAGGGTAACCCATGACGGGCTGATATCGGATGACATAACAGTGCATGCGGGTGTACGTCAAGGCTGCCTCCTGTCGCGGCTTCTATTCCTGGTCGTACTTGACGGAATTATGCTTCGCATTTTAGAAGATCGGCGCCGCGGGATAGAATGGGGATTATCCAACGTCCTAGAGGACTTGGACTATGCCGACGATCTTTGCCTGCTTAGTCATACCCACGCCGACATGCAAGCAAAGCTAGACGATCTGCGTCAGGAAGCGGCAAAAACAGGCCTCAAGATCAACACACGGAAGACCAAAGATATGAGATCGGGCGTCAAGAATAATTCACCGTTGCTGATTGGCACTGAGGCAGTGGAACGCGTCCACAAGTTTACTTACCTCGGGAGCGTCGTGTCAGAAACTGGAGGGAGTGAGGAGGACATCGCCTCACGGATTGCCAAAGCCCGAGCTACTTACGCGCAGCTGATACCTGTGTGGCAGTCACGGAAACTGACCCGAAGAATTAAGCTCAGAATCTTCGGGTCCAATGTCAAATCCGTATTGCTCTACGGGTGCGAGACGTGGAAGGTCACGAAAGACATCTCCCGCCAAATCCAAGTTTTCGTCAACCGATGCTTACGTCGCATTCTTGGTATTTTCTGGCCCGAGACCATCTCCAATGTAGACCTATTGGAGAGATGCCGCGAAACTCCGATCGACCTTCAGATCAAACGTCGCAAATGGGGATGGATAGGCCATACGCTCCGAAGGGGTCCCGACCATATTTCCAAGCAAGCGCTGGATTGGAATCCCCAGGGAAAAAGGAAGCGTGGCCGCCCTCGGCAAACCTGGCGTCGTACTGTGATAGCAGAGGCGGCGAGCATCGGAATGACGTGGAGCGAGGTGAAGCGAGAAGCTCAATATCGATCGAGATGGAGAACCTCTGTGGACGCCCTCTGCCCCATCTAGGGGACATAGGACTATAAGTCAAGTAAGTCACAGTGCTCACAGCTGATCGAGTGGGAAAGACAAGGGCTGCGATCCTCGTCCTCGTACATGTTGCTGTCGCTCCCCGCGCAGCGCCATCGACATCATTGAGATGTATGAGACGTTTCCGAACATCCTGCCCGGGTTGAAACATCGTGTTCAATGTTATTTTTATTTTTTTTTATAAAAATTCACCTTCAATTTATACTTTACAAAACTCAACACAAATAGTTTACAACAAGCACATTATCTTTTTCAACACAGTGTGTCCATTGAAACTAGGGCAATTATGTCATTGGTTGCAGTGATTGGGCCAATAGTTGCAGTTGTTAGATTAGTAGTAGCAATTGCTAGGTCTGTAGTTGCAGAAGTTAGGTCAGTCGTTGCAGTAATTGGGTTCGTAGTTGCAATAGTTAGGTCAGTAGTTGCAGTAGTTAGGATAGGTCAGTTGCAGGGTGCACCTAATGATGTTATATTACGGCCCAATAATCAACCAACCGTTCATGATTGGTACGGGAATCGATGCGGAGATTCATAATTATGTTGTGAAATTGGTGCAGTAATATATGGTTATGCCTTTAGAGGTGTGTTTATTAAATGTTATATTTTGGTGGTTATATTTTAGTTCCACGTGGTACCCATAAGTTTGTCACCATACATAGAGTAGCAATCCAGACTCCTTGCTATTTAGTTATTATTTTCGAACACTGAAATTACTTGAGACAGAAGTCATAGTTGCGACGATCCAAAATTCATTAGCAGGGACGATAGGGGAATATATCATAATGGCGAAAAGTAACACTTAATATCAAATATATGCATCACTACCTACCCCTTTTCGCAATAAACAACAAAATTATGTAACTTGGCTATAAACCAAATGACAAAGTGACGAAGATTTATATAAAAGGCGTAGAAAAGAGGATAAAAAGCCTTTTTCCAAGAGATAATGCGCTGGAACCAATTTTTCAATGCTGAGCGATAAATTAAAGAAATAAATTGACTTTGGTCCCCAAGGCTACATCAAGCTGTGCATAACCACTGTATAATGGTCTAGCTTGGTCTTATCATTTCGTACAATTGACGGTCAGTTAATGTTGGTTTTGTCTAGTTTGAAGTGTAATCGTATATACGAGTACCTGTTCTGAACAGGGGGTGTTAAAAATGGCTTCCTTTGGCGACTGCTATTTAATTTGTTGACAACACTACTATGGAGTGTTTTTGTTAAACATTTTTATGTATTTACTAAAAATCGTGGGTTACTCCCGTCACGTGAATATATTAGAGAGTACTACTAGAGTAGGCTGCGCGACATCGCCGCGACCGCACGCGCTGTTCATGAGGAAGAAGCCCTCTGTGGTTCCAAACTAGTAGAGCTTTTCTTAGTATATTCACGTGAGTGATTTTTAGTTTATTTAGTATGTCTCACGATAGTTATTATGAAAATATTTTTATCTATATTATAATTTTCGTTAGACATACTAAATTAATTATTATATTTTTCGACTTACTTACGTTATTATTTGACCAGGAACTCGACTAGTTTTAGGCCACGCTGAAGGCTCATATTCACGGTATATTTAATGTTAATTTTTTTACCGTAATACACGATAGATTTTTTTGATTTTTTTCACATTATATTTTTTTTAAGTTATAAATTTGTTGATAATATAGCTATTAACAACGCATATATTTCTTTTTTGGAAAGATTGAAAGAAATACATGTAATTACGTACAGAAATCATCTGATATGTCTTAATGCTTCCTCGGTCAAGCGGTCGCTAGTAAAATTGACGAGTAAGGATCCTCGGGTTAGATTCCCAGATAGATTCCCAAGTATTCAGTTAATATTTTTATTTTTGCTATATCTTGGTGTGGAATTTTTTCAGATTGGGTAAGCAATGTAATCTCTCTTTTTAATAATTGGGTTAGATATCACAGGTCGCAGCGCCTAGCTTCACTGACGGACTGACTGACAGACTATTATTTATTTCATATTTGTTGACGTTTCAAAAGTACCAAATTATGGTTTAATTGAAATAAATGCCTTTGAGTTAAATTAAGTTAGAGTTTGAGTTTGCAGTTAAAAACGACACCCACGAAAAGAGTAGAGATAAATATTAACGCCACATAAATAAATACATCAGTATTCATAGCTACAATCTAAATTATGACGTCACAATACTAGGTACAAATCCCAACAAAGTCTGCAACAAAGTTCGCATTGTTCGAATAACAATACGCATAACTATTACACCTGTGTTGCTGACGGTACTTCGGAATAATTTATTCTGTTACATTTGAATTTTGTTCAGACTTAGACTTAGACATAATTTGAATTAGGAATTTTGGTTCAAGAATTTTGAAAGTTTATATCTTTCATAGTTTTGGAAAGACAGATAAATTTTGAATGAACAGTTGACTGGCCTGCTGTGCAACTTATCACTAGTTTGATTCTTGTGCATGGAACAGAAGATTCTTATTATATTTTTCTTACAAAGACTGTTTATAATTAATTCGACTGCACGGTTGGCGCGGTGGTTGGGCAACTGGCTGCCGTGCAACGTGTCGCGGGATCGATTCTCGTACAGAACAACTCTTTGTGTGATCCACAGGTAGTTGTTCCGGATCTGGGTGTCATGTGTTTGTGAACTTGTATATTTGTAAACGTACCCACGACACAGGAGAAAATCTTAGGGTGAGGCAAAGTTTAAAAAAAAAAAACATTTAATAATGTTATTTGATAAAACTTTGTATAAAATAACTATATAAAACACTAATGTTATAAAACTGAAGAGATATTTTGAGAATTACGGATTAAAATGAAAAAAAAAGAATTTTCCATTGATCATATATACTTTTTGGGGTACCTATAACATGCATAACAATGTTAAATAATAAAAACAAAATATAAAAAGAACCTCAAAAACTCTTCACTAATACCATTTACTCATCTACAAAACTCTATACGACAAAAATTCTTAACCAAAGTCGTAAACACAAAACTTGCCTTCTTTAAAGTCGGTATAATTTTGAAACTTCGATAGTTTGTTTATGGTGCTTTCAGGGGATGAAATTATATTTTATGGTTATAGCCAATTTTCATTAGCTGGCGTCTAGCCTAGACTTTAAAGTTTTATCTAGACATGGTTTATGGAGACTATTTTAAGTAGGTAATTTTTTGTTGGCTGTAGAAGTAAGGTAAGATTGTTTATTTGGTTATATGGGTTTGAATCGTGTGATTAACAAGTAATTAATATAGCAAAACATCACGCCTTTTATCCCCGAAGGAGTAGGCATTATTTACGGCACCCAATGCCACTGTACAATGTAACACCCATTTTCCACTATTTATGCTCTGAGCCCCATGTTATTAGCCTATTGCCATATACCGGGCATCTGCCGCGCCAAATAAGTGCGTGGCGGGATGAGCTCCGGCGCGATCTCATGGCGGAATGGCAGCAACGACTGTCGCAACCGGGGGCTGGGCTCGCTGCCATTGCAGCGGTAAGTCCCCTCTTTGAGGAGTGGCTTGAGAGACGCTACGGCGTCCTCACCTACCGCCTGGCGCAGGTCCTCACCGGACATGGAAGTTTCGGGAGGTACCTGTGTCTGATGGGGCGGGAGGAAACGCCCGGGTGTCATCACTGCGAGGACCGCCCTGAGGACACGGTGGAACACACAGTGGGAGAATGCCCTGCGTGGGCTGAGCACCGCCGTGCCCTCAGGGAAGTGATCGGCGATGGCGACCTCTCGCGTCCGGGCCTAGTGCAGGCCATGATGCGGAGCGAGAGGGATTGGGATGCCGTCTCCTCCTTTTGCGAAGCAGTCATGCTAGCTAAGGAGGAGGCGGGACGCGTGAGGCAGCGAAGCGCTGCCTCCTCACGGCCCAGCCATCGCGAAGGACACACTGGGCGTCGAGGATCGCGAGACGATCTCCGGCCACCGTAAGCGCGGGCCTGCGGACGGCGAGCATGGGTGGCTCCCCGTCCGACCAGAAACAGACCCGAGCGTACGGCGCGTCGCCCTCAAAGAGCCATCAGACCACCACAGATGGGGCCCAATAGGGCCGATGCCGATTCGGAGTCGCGGAGAACCTAACGGGTAACCGGGGCTCCGGCTCGACGTGCAGGAGAAGGAACGGGGTGGTTTTTAGTCAGTAAGAGTCTGACACTCCCTTTCGCCTCACCCAGGCGGGAGCAGTCATTCGATGATTTTCCCCCCTTAAAAAAAAAAAAAAAAAATATACCGGGCATAACTCCAGACTCCGTGCTACTATTGAGAATTTTAAATTACCTAGTAATACTTTGCCTGGCTGAAGAATTGAACCCCCATGCCTGGCAGTCGCATTTGCGACGTCTCGGCCAACGAGTAATCAAGTAATTTCAGTTAATCACAAAATAATTATTATATGTGAGGGTTGGTACACACGTAACGTAACGTTCTACGACTACTCGAGTGCGTTACCGGCCTTTTGCGGAGTAGGAGTTTGAGGATTGTTAGAAATTCGGGAGATTGGGGAAGGGTAGTCGGGCCTACAGTAACCTCACTTAGACGGCGAAACACAACGCAAGCGTTATTTCACGGTGGTTTTCTGTGAGATCGTGGTATCACTTCGGTCGAGCCGGACCATTCAAGCCGAAGCATAGCTCTCGTACACTTCAAAATAAGACTATTTTTTTTTGTTTATTATAAAGTTACGAAAACCAAAATACTACAACATCCAAATTAGCTGGCACGCTTAATCATATCACTTGATCAACCAATAACAAATGTATAAGAACCTTCTATTAGTAGTCTACCATTAATTTAACTATGTTAGCATAATTAAATCTTAAGACCACTAGTTCTACGCAACGCTAACTCAAACTTTGTCTTAGTTTATCCACAAAGTGTAAAAAAAACTCTTTGATACGACCAAAGTACCAGTTTAAACCGAAACTTATTGTTCAACTAACTGTTAACTAGAAAGAGCAACTACTAACTACTTTAATATGCTCTTAATGCTTCCCAACGAGTTTTCAGTTTTTCAGCTGAAAATTTTTAATATTATACTTAGGTTTTTTTTCAGATGTTTCAGGAATATAGGTTGCAATTTTTATTATGCTCGACTGATCGATTGGACAATTACTGAGCAAGGGATATCAGGTTCAAACATTAAAAATATTTAAAATCTTTGTTCTATAGTAGGGCAGTTACAGATTGAAATTATGAAGATGATAAAATAACCATGTTACCGGAGACCCAATTACCCCCTTTCCTGATCTCCCCAATCCCTGAGTCCCCAACTATCTTCAAATTTCTAATCTCCAACAGACCGGTAACGCACTTGAAATGCATCTGGTGTTCCAGCTAATTTCCATAGGCGAGGCCGATTGCTTACCATGATCCGAGTAATGATGAGTGATCTGTCTGTTCGGTTACCAGCTTATCCCATAAAACAAAAACCAAATAATAATAAAATCATTTTCTTTTGGCAGCAGCTATCTAATTAAAAACCACATTCCCTAAGCAATCACCGTTCTAAAATATACAACGTAAATATACCAGTCTACAGCTGACGTGCAGGTGTTTCCAACCATACCTGCAGACCACACGATCACTCTGACTGACAACATAGTTTGTTACGAGCCGCAGACAGAGTGCTTCTTACGGTAAACAGGGATTAATTGCATTTTATTTAAGGTTTAAATTATATTGAGAATTTAAGTTTTTTGGATCACCTGATGGTGAGCAATGACTGTCTATGGATATGCAGAACTCCAAAACATTGGGAGAAAATAGAATGCAAGCGTAACGATAAATGTTGTCTGGTGTAAGTATCTAAGTAAAAATAATAACACAGTGCACAACAGTAAACCTTTTAGTTTAGTTATAAACACAGAGACGAGTTCTGCAACCAACAACTGTGGATGCGAAATATTATTACACTCCAAAATAAACTTTATTCCAATATCAATACAGACTATTTTGTATTAACAAAACTCTCAAATATTTGTACAGATATGTAGCAATATGGTTAGATGCTATTGTGTGCCAGCGATGCTTTCGTAATTTGCTACGCCGTAGTGGCTACAAAACTTGCTACGCCGTAGCAAAATGCGTAGCAATGTTAAATTTTGGAAACATAATGTATTCTGTCTTTAGAAAAGTTGATTATAAATGTAATGTTTTAAATTATATACAATCATGATAGAACAGTAATAATTAATAGTAGATAAGAAAAATATTCAAAGAAATTTAAAGTTTTATGTGAATTAAGGAAGGGCAAAGTTAAAAGAATCCTTAACTGACGATCATGCATGAAAGAAGGTATGTAAGTATTATAGTATTTGGCGTTCCATAGTCTCTGTCTCCCCCATGAAAGACAGGGGTGAGACTACAAATATGTGTATGTATATGAACAACTTACGCTTCATAGTGAACATAATATTATGATGAAATAAAATAGTGAGAAACAAAAGGATAAGTAGAAACACAAGAAAATTATAACACCCTATCATCTGACCTATTTTTTCGATGCAGTAAAATAATACCCAATTTACGTTGGAAACCCTTTAAGCTTGCAACCCCATTTCTATATTACGGCCAATAGTTTTGTCAAATGGAGTTGTTACGCTCCGATGGCGCACGAAATCAGCCGAAGATTTCCCATTGTTTTCTTTGAACGACATGTACCTCTACTATGTGTGCGTATTATTATAGGCGAGTTGAATTTTATTTATTTTGGGGCAATATTAGAGGTATTTATATGAAATTGCTTCGTTGTTCGAGTTGTAAGCTTCTGCCAAGCAAGAAGCTCGGAGTTCGATTCTCGGGTCGATCAAAAATTATTCAGTACTAGCTGTTGCCCGCGACGTTGATCGCGAGGAATTGTGATTCACAGCTCCTCCGCCGTATGATAGCGTGATAATATGTAGCCTATATATTATACCGACCTGTTAGTAATATTCATGCAACATGTGAAGTAAATCCATGCAGTACTTTTGAAGATAATCCCGGATATACATACAGATAAACAGACAAAAATACTAAAAACCATATTTTTGTCTTCAGTATCGATTGTAGATCACGCCTCAAGTATTATGTTTAACAAAATATTTAATGTACAGTTTTCTATGATTTTATTATATGTATGTATTGTTAGATTTGTTTGCGAGATTTTTTTCAGCAATGATATTGAGTCTAAAATTGTTTGTACCTATTAGCTACACGTTATGTTTTGGAATCTACCTCTATGTTATATAAAAGGCGACCTTATTTTCATATACTTAGCGTAAAAAACAACCTAACATTAAGCACAAAAAACTAGACCCCGTGTTTATTTACATGTGTGATATTAATAAATAATATTTAGTTGTTTTTGGGTAATGATCTAATAATTTAAAAAAAATCCACTGACCTATTTAGGAAAAAAGATAAGCGATAAATTAAGATAAAAAATGGTTTAAATGTAGCACAATTACAAAGCTTCTCTTTAGGGTAATTTCAAGTTCACAGTTTGCAAGTAAATCGAGTTTTTTCAACAAAACCTCGGTGAGTCTATTATTTGAAGTCTCAGAAGTTTTAATGCCTTTTTGAAAGCGGAATATGGAAGCTGAGAATCATTCTTTAATGTCACTTTATGTGTTATATTATAAAAGATATCCTTTTGAGTTCAAAAACTTATCTTTGAACTTTCAAGGTCAAGAAATGTAAGGATTTTGTCAGATCGTATTTTAAGTAAAAAATATCTTCAGTTTCTCATTTTTCTCTGATATAAGTATAATCACGATTAGTTTAGTAATCTGCGGATACATTGTATGCTAATAACACGGTTTTTCATATTAAACTGTCAAACTGAGTTAAGTAACAGTTCGGATTATATTAAAATAACTTTTATTTCATTTAATGTTTAAAACACAACCATAATATGAAACGTTACAACAAAATATAAACACAAATATAACCAAACTAACAAACTGTGTTACGCGATTTTGGTCCTTTGGAGTTGTTAATTCCAGCATATTCGCAACCAATTTTCGATGATGTACAACAGTAATCGGCCCGAGAGGATTGGCTTTGCGGTCATTAACCCGTTTGGAGTATTGTATTGTGGTTACTGTACTATACTGCATAGTTTCTCGATAAGCTTGTTCTATATACGTGTTTATTTGTGGGAAATGTTGTAATTCTAGGTGAAAGATCCGCGGAGAACCTAACGGGTTACTGAGACTCCGGCTCGAAGTGCAGGAGTAGGAACTGGGTGGTTTTTAGTCAGTCAGTCTGACACTCCCTCCCGCCTCACCCAGGCGGGAGAAGACATTCGATGATTTTCGCCCCTTTCAAAAAACCCTGAGATGTCGATATTCTTAGAGTGGTGATTAGTAATAGGTCAGCGGTTGGCCATTAACTCGCCTGATGGTAAGCGATGATAAAGCCTACGATGGATTGCGCCTATATAAGTAACCTATTCACTCGAGACTTGATGACGCTCTGTCCAGGTCGTTAGTCAGTAATAGTCTGATACTCCCGTTGGCCACATCCAAGGCGGAAGAAGGCATTGGAATATATATTCTCCACTCAAAAGAAACTCATATGGTCGGTAAACGAGCAGACGGATCACCTGATGTTAAGCAACGTAAAAGCCGGCGCCGTCTATGGACACCTGAAACACCAGAGGCGTTACAAGTGCGTCACCAGCCTTTTGACAATTGGGAATTTGAGGATTGTTGGTGATTCGGGGATTGGTGAGACTGGGGAATGGAAATGGGTAATTGGTCTTCCGGTAACCTCACTCACACGATGAAACACAACGTAAGAGTAGTATGCATGTAAAATTTACAGAATCCTGATATGAAGCAAAGGTCTTTAAATAATCTATATAGATAAATTAAATTGGAGTGTCTGTTTATAATATTAAAATAACCGCTTTCTGTTATGAATATATACACATACCAAAATAACATGTTTTGTCTATCTGTTTGTACTGGCTAATCTTTGGAATGGCTGAACCGATTTTGATGGGACATTATTAGTAATTGGCTGATGTACTAAAGAGTAATATACCTACGCTACTTTTATTTTAGAAAAATAAAACAAAAATAGAAATTATGTCCTAAAATTCATATTCTACGCACTAGTACTAATAATTTTGAAAAAGAAAACAAATGTTTGACTCGTAAATTAAATCTTAAACACAGTAAACTCCCCACAGTCACTAGACCAACGTAACAGTCAAGTTGCAGCAGCTTAAAAATTAAAAAAAATATATATAATGCTACCTTCCACAAGACTCAGGTGAAGCACTAAACATTTACTAGTACACCATATACCACGGTATTAGATATAAAAATTCTATGGCTAGAAATAATTTCCGCTCGTAATAGTTTTAGTATTACCATAAAAATGTGGTTAGCCAATATGTCTAGCTATTAATCTAACTTCATGGCATTTTATTTCTTATGGGGGCAGCAGGAATAAAGGTGGGGCGTAAAACTTTTGTTACTCATTAAAATCAGGGTTTTATAAGCTTCTACCTCGTTTTTAGTGAATCCATTAGGCAGTGTGTGGAAGGAAATATGTAGTTTTTGAGGTCCATAAGAAGAGAAACTAAAGATTTTAGATAAATATGTATAAAATGTTTTTTACTGCCTCGTTGGCCGAGTGATCGCAAGTGCGACTGCCGGGCATCTCAAGTTCGATACCCGGGTCGGGCAAAGTATTATTAGGTTTTTAAAAAAATCTCAGATGTAGCACGGAGTCTGGAATTGTGCCCGGTATATGGCAATAGGCTCACCCCCTATTACATGGGACTCATAACATAAATAGTGAAAAGTGGGTGTTACATTGTACAGTAGCATAATGTGCACCTCTGCCTACCCCTTTAGGGATAAAAGGCCTGATGCTATAATGATGATGATGTAATTAAAATAATCGAGTTATAAGGTTCTGTTATTACTATCATATTAGCGGTTTGACTATTATATCGCCGGGTAAGCGCTGACATGGCTGACTGTGGAGCATGCCTACTTATAGGTAACCTATTCACTCGAGACCTGAAGGCATCAATATTGTAACTAGATATTTTCAGTTACAAATACATAACGTATCAGTAGCCTACACACAACTTATGGTCGTGATTTCATAGTTTATGGTTTCAGCAAATCGAGCCTCACGTTAGTTGCAGCCTGAAATATTAAGGCTGTATACACGTTAACCTGGCAATAAACTGTTAACCGGATAATGGTCTTTAAGGGTAGGTTTCTCGAAAATAAGATGAATGTTCGTGGGGGCTCCGGAGCAGGTCTCGTCAGAGGACCCGGTGCCCCTTACAGGTGCTGAGGGTGGCCAATGGGGTGGTTTTAGTGAGGTACGAATCCCACACTCCTAGGCTGTCTTCCAAAAAAGTTAGGCGCATTTTGAAGGTTTCCCCCTGACATAAAAATGTCAATTTCAAATAAAATAATGTTTTTTTGGCTAAGAATTTTATTTTCAAATTTGGTAATTTTATTTTATAGACATGTATTTTTTTTCTTATTTTATTGAATTTTTTTTAAACGTGGGCTACGTTTTCGCATTTAGATTTTCTCATGTGTCGTGTGTGCGTTTACAAACATACAAATTCACAAACACATAACACCCAGACCCGGAACAACAATCTGTGGAGCAGACAAAGAATTGTTCTGTGGGGGAATCGAACCCGCGACACGTTGCGCGTAAGCCAGTTGCCCAGCCACCGCACCAATCGTGCAGTCAGTCATAAAATTGATAACATAATTGGTGGAAAATCGATGTTACAATGTTTACGTCCACATCTGCATATTTATTCAGGGAAACAAACCATTTATATCTCACTAGCTATTACCCGCGGCTTCGCTCGCGTCACAAAAGGATAAAAAGTAGCCTATGTGATGTATACCAATACACACAGCGCCATGTATACTAATACTTTTGTTTTCCCTCGGGAATATCACATTTTTCCGGGATAAAAAGTACCCTATTATTTAATCCAGACTTCTAACTGTACGTCTGCAAAATTTCAAATCAATCGGTTTAGAAGTTACGGCATGAATGCGGAACAAACAAACAAACAAACTCACTTTCCCATTTATAATAGTATATAATATAATATAATAATAAAGGATAAAGGATATATATATATATATATATATATATATATATATAGTAAGGATTATAGTAAGGATGACTAGGCACTTCCACGCAATTCCAGTTGCTTCGCTCGGCCCCTTTTGATTGCAGCGTGATGTTTTATAGCCCATAGCCTTTCTCGATAAATGGGCTATCTAACATTAAAAGAATTTTTGAAAACGGACCAGCGGTTCCTGAGATTACCGCGTCCAAACAAACAAACACTCCAGCTTTATACAATTGTGTACTTGTCAACTAATCAAATTCAATACTTTTTTCGACCTGTCAAAAACGACAGTTTTCTATGAATTTCATATGACATTGTGACGTCACGGTTTTTTAGCGTCAAACACCGTACTTATTTCTTAAAACATTGCTGGAAAAATACTAAAATTAAGTAAGAAAGTGTGATTATTTATTTGTGAATATGTTATTGTATTGAACAGTCGAATTAATTTATTTTTTATGAAGGAAAGTAGGTACCTTTTTTAAGGGGGAAAATCATCAAATGACTTCTCCCGCCTTGGGTTGGCGAGAGGGAGTGTCAGACTCTTACTGACTAAAAACCACCCCATTCCTACTCCTGCCCTTCGAGCCGGAGCCCCGGTAACCCAATTGTATAAGTTGATAAGCACATTCAACTATGCAGTAACCAGTTACAACCACTTCTAGTCACGTCTCCAAGGGCTCCCAACTTTCGTTTTCTTGGAAATCTGAAGTCATTTATCTTTACAATTCTGCCACCCATCATAAGATAATATGGGTTGAAGTTATCCATCCCTCAATCAAACATCCCCTTAAACATTCCTATCTTCCACCATAAAGGGAAACCATCATTCCTTGTGGAAATATAAAATCATGTAGTTGTATGGGGCCAAGGGCAATACACTTTATGGTCTCTAAACTTACTGAAGACATAACCTTCAGCCAAAGAATCTTCAACTCTATCCCCATAAGCGTGCAGTACCCTTTCCCTTATATCCTGTACATTTATGTTACAGCCATGAGGCTATATTAATCCGAACTCTATGACAAGTGGTGTAAAGTTGAATATTGATTAGTATGACTGTAATATAGTATGTTGAAGTAAAGTAGTTTTGATTTGTGGTGACCTGTCATTATTATCACAAATACTTGTGACATTTATGTATGGGCGCCATATTGTAATGTAATATAAACCCTTGGGATGTTTCCTAAAGGATAAGCAGTGGTATACAAAACAAATATCAATATGTTATATCGCCAGTTATGATAGTTTGATACATAGCGCTGTTCACAATTTAAAATACTAAATAACGGTCCGAGTCGTGTTGAAGACAATAACAAAACGTAGGCCATATCATCGCTTACTACTAGACAAGATACTGGCCAAATGTCGGCCTATCAAATATTTAAAAAAATGTCTCAGAATTGTACTCATACAACATGGAACTTAAATAACGCACATCTTGAAAATAGTTTATTCAGAATCGTTAACTGAATCGATTTATATAATTTTTAGTATAGGTAATTTATATCCCAAAAATAATTAAAACTACGGAAATTATTGTCATATTAACCCTGTATTGTTAAAACAAATTGAAATGGACCGTAAGTCAAAGCAATAAGACTTTAAAAATCGCAGTTTTATTTGTATTCATACAAATACTATCATTCAATACAAAATTAAGAAAAATAAACCTTATGACAAGACCAGTAAGGATGACCATATACATGTTAAATTAAAAATTCAGTGTATGTATTATGATTATAACATAATATTCTAATTCGGGTGTTTGAGGGTGTGCGTTAATTACGTTACATATTGTATAGCAACAGTACTTCAGTGCCTTTAGCCAAACGCGCGACAGGCGCTAAAGTATAGCGCTTGTCTACAGAGTGAGTAGAAAACTTAATGCATGGGAATGACATTGACAAGTGTCAAAATTGACGTCAATCCCATATAATTTGGTTTTCTATTCTACATGTCTAGACAAGCGCTAAGTGGCATTTGGCTACAGCTGCTGGTCAGTCAAAGAAGTGTGCAAGGGTCGCAGTCGATGGTACTATGTAGTTTTTTGTAAACTCCATGGGACCAAGATGTAATAGGCAGTCTAAAAACACTTTTTACACAATTCTAAATAAAAATACAATTATAATAGGTATGAGATATAATCACGCCTTTTATCTCCGAATGGGAGGCAGAAATACACATTATGGCACTTACTGCCACTGTACAATGTAACACCCACTTTTCACTATTTATGTTATAAATCCCATATAATAGGGGGTAGCCTATTGCCATAAAGCGGGCACTAATCCAGACTTCGTGCTACTACTTTGCCCGACCCGGGAATCGAACTTGAGACCCCTTGCCCGGTAGTTGCACTTGCGATCACTCGGCTAACGAGGCAGTCAGACAATTCCATACTCTTTGTTGTTTCCGAGAATTTTTAAAATCGAATGTCTTTACTATGGATGAATCTTCGAATGGAATCTGAGACGTTGCTCTAAAGGCGAGTTCTTTTCCGTGACATATGTAATGTTATTTATAGAAGACATTTATGAATAATGAATAATAATTCAACGAAAACATTCGAAGAAAAGAACATGCGTGGCCCGTACAGTATATGACATACATACATTATGCATATTAATAATAGAGGTATAATATATTTGTTTATGTAATGTCATAGTAATATACACAAAAAACATAATATCTTATAATTGGGATGATGACACGGTATGAAAATTTAAAATCTAATTAGTCCGTAAGTTAGGTAATGAAAAAATATTAGACACGTATTTTTTTATTTTGTTGTATATAGTAAAATAATACTTAGATAAAACGAATGGGGGCTAAAACGTCATTTCTACGTATAAAATATACATAGAAGTGACGTCACGTGACATTTCAAATCGTTGAAAGTATTAGTTTCTGGAAGAAAATAAAAAATACTTGTCTAATGATTTAAAATAACCTACCAGACGGATATTAAAATAAAAAATTAGGCATCTACCCTATCCCGGCGTTTCAAAATTCAGCAGGTAATAATGACCAATATTGAAAACCTGAAACTAAAACAGATTCAGCAGGATGACGATGTTCAAACAAAGGCTTGCATTGCAATCTACAACCTACGGACTTTCAGCGGCACATTCTTGGTCTGGCTCTGAATTTCAGCCTTCAAACAATCTGAAACTTCCTGCTTTCAGTGTTTGTGTAACAACTGAGTTGGTATAGAAGTTGACACTCACTCACTCCCTATTATAATTACATACTATGTTATAGCCACTGGTTCTGCCCTGCGGTTTTGTTCGTGTTCCATTTGTAAGCTGCTTTGAGTCTTCGTATATTAGGTGGGTAATAATAATTTTACCACCAGTGGTCAAATGCAAACACGATTTTTTGTAAAGCGCCTGTAAAGCGAGGAAATTATGGCCTCTTATATAGGTGAAACCAAAGGTTATAGTTCGTCTGTGGACAGCATGCTATGAATAAGACTTACGTCCAGCGATCAATTGCTGATTTGGTATACAGACAGGGCAGTATATTTTTTAAGAGGAATGAATTCTACCGCCTTATTGGGGCGGTGTGAGACTCTTACTGACAAAAAACCACCCCGTTCCTACTCCTGCCCTTCGAGCTGGAGCCCCGACAACCTGTTAAGTCCTTCGCGACTCAGTATCGGCGTTAGCCCTATTAGGCTTCATCTGTGGTGGTCTGATGGCTCTTTGAGGCACGCGCGTAACTCGACGTGCCGTACGATCGGGATACAGACAGGGTATAGACTAACTTAGGTGATAGGATACTTTTTATCGTATAAAACAGGAATACTCGAGTACGTACAGCTGTAGGTACCTAAAGTACTTACCTTTTTTTAAATTATTAAAAGGTGACTTATAAATATGTCCAAAAATAATAATTTATTACCTTCAAAACCATGGTTCCATGTGTAGCAGATACATATATAAATTATGCATTCCAAATACCTCAACTGCATAACCACAAGAAGCAATAATCTAAATAAACCCATGAATTAAACTCCCCATAAAGATGCCTGCCACCATGACAACTCCCATAAGTACCCTAAAATTAGGGTGATATCTTACAATCACCTTCCACGTGTTTTATGGCTCCCATAAAACTGAATATAATATAAACTATGCTTATATTAGTATAACGCGAAGCATACATGTCTTCTGAAGTAGTTTGCCTAAGTTTAGTGGCTGCATTTTAATTAATATTTATGATAGGAAAAGGTTTTGCTGTTGCTGATAGGAAAATTGAGAATTTTGGAGATTAAAACTCTTTCCTTCTATGTTTGAGAAGAGGTTTTTTGCTTAGCTGTGGGGGCTGATGATGATGATAATACGAAAACAATTTAAAAAGCTTTACTACCTTCTAGTCACAACGGAATGCTTAGACACAAAAATAAGTTAGGGTCAAGCGCCAAACGAATTGTACTCATCCTAAGATAACTTTATCGCCCAACCGACCAATATAGAGTCGATTAAAAAGTTCTCATATTTATTGGTATTTTTGATGTT
Organism: Spodoptera picta; assembly: GCA_038387885.1. Classification (NCBI taxonomy): domain Eukaryota; kingdom Metazoa; phylum Arthropoda; class Insecta; order Lepidoptera; family Noctuidae; genus Spodoptera; species Spodoptera picta. The sequence continues at coordinate 3,383,008 of JAZHFQ010000782.1, read as the reverse complement.
TTTACTTTTAGAGCACCTAGGTAAATAGTTAAGCCACCAGTTTTTATATTATAATAATGAGTCCCGTATAACTGGGAGTGCGCCTAGGACCATACCGGATACATTTGCACGATTCGTATTATTACTATCTTAATAAACTATTATGATTTCGGCTTACTCACGTAATCATTTGACTAGTAGCTCGACTAGTTTCAAGCCATGCTAGAGGCTCATATTAATGAGCAGCATATCGCGACCTGCGACGCGGCGACTGTCGTCTTCACGCGCACTTCCCTCTATTTGTGTATATTACTGTCCTATTGGAGGAATCGAAAACTTCATTGTCTCTACCCGATGTGGCCACAAATTAGATTCGTGCTAACCCTAAATAAAAACCGTCGTACATTTTACTTTACGTATTTTTATTCGTCACATCACACACTGAGTCCAACGGTCACTGCATGCAGAATGTCACGTCCACAGCTCCCTATAAAATGTTTATGACGTCACACTTATTTGAGAAATTATGGTGTGGTGTAATAAAACATAATAGCATGCATTTTATTTCCTTGAAGGGATGAATTTGTCGTGGTGGCCCGGAGGTTTAAGACGCCCGCTTCTCATGCATGAGGGTGCGGGTTCGAAACCTACCAAAGGCAAGTACCAATGTGACTTTTTCGAGTTATATGTACATTCTAAGATTATTCAGACACCACTGAAAAACGGTGAAGGAAAACATTGTGCGGAAACCAGGACTTATAATTTCTAATTATAAGTTTGTAATCGCCAACCCGCATTGAGCAAGCGTGGTGATTAATGCTCAAACCTTCTCCGTGTGAGAAGAGGCTTTGCTCAGCAGTGGGCATTAATAGGCTGTTGATGATGATGATGATGAAGGGATGAATATGAACATTTTGAGAGTATGTAAAATTTAGTATTGTAATTTTGGTTCAAAGTCAAAACATTTATTTCAATTAATCCTTAATTAGGCACTTATGAAACGTCAAAAATTCAATAGTCCGTCCGTCTATCTGTTAGTGAAGCTAGGCGCTCATTCTAAAATATAGTTTTGAATGGAGAAGAACGAGCAAGCTACAACGTTACTCTTTTTAAAAAATGTTTTTTTACAGTCTCATTGATACATTATCTGATCCTTTACCTAATGTATATGTATGTGAGAAATATGAAATGACAATACAACGTCAAAATTAAATGTGACTCCAGAATCAATTCCTGAAATAAAATAAAAAGCTATGAATGATTGTTTCAAACATGGTGGCAACATACTTCGCTCCAAATAAGCGCAATCTACCAAAACCGTTATCAGGAACAATCTAGATCGCCTTGTATTCAAATTAACGCTCCCAATCTCCACTTGTGGACATTATCTAAATTGGCTGGTTCATATCCGGCCGGAATTATGATTGATGACGTCATATCTTCCGGTCTAAGGCTCCGGGGAGTGTGGTCCTATCGCCCGATGATTGGCGCTGGCGTTATGACCTTGTAGGCTTGTGACGAAAAATGGTGGTCGTATATCATGGTGGTAATATATTTATATTTATGAATATTGTATGTTTGTGTATATAATAGTTTAGTACGCCATATAAAATACATAATAGTAGAGCTAGATTGTGTCTATTAAATTGTTTCTTCTAATATATAAAATTCTCGTGTCACAGTTTTCGTTGCCATACTCTTTCGAAACGGATTGACCGATTTTGATAAAATTTTTTGTGCTTATCCGGTATCTATGAGAATCGGCCAATATTTATTTTTCATCCCCCTAAATGTTAGGGGGAAAATAAGTCCATTATTTTTTAAACAAAATTTTTATAACATAACATAACATCACGCCTTTTATTCCCGAAGGGGTAGGCAGAGGTGTACATTATGCCACTGGACAATGTAACACCCATTTTTACTATTTATGTTATAGTCCCATGTAATAGGAGGTGAGCCTATTGCCATTTACCGGGCACAATTCCAGACTTCGTGCTACTACTATGATTTTTTTGAAAAACCCAGTAATACTTTGCCCGACCCGGGAATCGAACCCGAAACCCCTTGCCCGGTAGTCGCACTTGCGACCACTCGGCCAATGAGGCAGTCAAAAAACTTGGTCATGGAATCACGCGTGAATTTCACTAATTATTTTTGTTGTATTTATTATTATTAGGAATGGTTCTTAAAACAAAAAAAATCTGAAAATCCGACGGGAACGGGAGAAAACGGGATTGCGCCTACGAAGTCGCGGGCAGAAGCTAGTTTGTAATGTTTCTTGCCATTTTTGTAACTTATGTTAAGAAAACTACGTGCAATATTATTAGCTGAACGTTATGAACACTTTAATATTTAACTATGAATAAAACTTGTCTGTTAAAATTAATTGCAATATCAACTATAAACTTTGTTTCAGCTATCAACAAAACACTCAAAATTCCTCTTTAACACAAGACAATATTACACAACTTATCTAAGTACTTTGTGATCTCCCCTAAAATGTTGAGGCTCAAAATATACAAGAGTGATATACAAAACGCGATTGTTGGCCCGGAGCCCAGATAAAAATAGGAATAAAGGATAATCCAAGCTAAGCTCGGGGAAACTTCTCCAATAAACGGAATTAGCTTAAAATTTTATTTCCTCAAGCATTACACGGGAATGACGATAAATATCATTGTTTGGTCTCTACCTTGAGGTAAAAGTTGGAAGTTTACAGAACGCTTCTTAAGAATCAGTTTAAAATTTAAGAACAATGTCGTGATAGATACGTTTTTTACTAAATTTTAAATGGCAGTGTGTATTTTATTCGCCCTTTTTTTAAGGGGCTAAAATCATAGAATGACTGCTGCCGCCTGGGTGAGGCAGGAGGGAGTGTCAGACTTAAACTGACTAAAAACCACCCCGTTCCTACTCCTGCACTTCGAGCCGGAGCCCCGGTAACCCGTTAGGTTCTCCGCGACTCCGGATCGGCATCAGCCCTTTTGGGCCCCATCCGTGGTGGTCTGATGGCTCTTTGAGGAGCGCGCGGAACACGACGCTCCGTACGCTTGGGTCTGGTACTGGTGGCGAGCCACCCATGCTCGCCGTCTGTAGGCCCGCGCTTACGGTGGCCGGAGATCGTCTCGCGATCTGCGACGCCCGGAATGGCCTTCGCGATGGCTGGGTTGTGAAGAGGTGCAGCGTTTCGCTGCCTCATGCGCCCCGCCTCCTCCTTAGCTAGCATGACTGCTTCGCAAAAGAAGGAGACGGCATCCCAGTCCCCCTCGCTCCGCATTTTATTCGCCTTATGATGTCTATACAAAAAACATTTGTTTGTGGTCGTATGTCTGTACTATACTCTATCGTAAAAGCCGAGTAAAAAACTACCTTCCTACTATATTTGATAGACACCGATCAATAACTTTTTGATATCTCAAATGCGATCTCCAACCTGCTTCAAGCGTGGAGACTGTAGCAGACTCTTATGTGTCGATAATGACAAGAAAGCAGCGCTTACTGACAACTGCCTTGCCTTGTCATAGTCCAGTCCCTGGTGGACCGAGCTTCGATGTTTTTTATACACACTGTTTTTAGAAAAATATATAAAAATTAAAAATAAAAAAATAGAAGAAACATTCGGGGCAAGGATTAAATTCGAGTTAACTGTATGAAAGGCACCCGATTTTCCGACTCTTTAAACGTAACTGGTAATGGCGAATAGTATTATAGGAGGGATTTATTCATTAAAAACACGGACAAAACAATAATTCTGAACTTAGCCAGATCGATTTATCGCCTCCGAAACCCCCTAGATGCAAAATTAAAAAAAAATCGATGCATACAATTCTTGGTATTAGGTATATATAAAGCTATTATAGATAGATGCCCATAATCCGGCAGAAGACCGACACGAGATTATTACAGAATTTATTTTATTCACTGAATAATAGTAAAACTGCACTTTATCTCTGACAATTCTCTCTACGTCACTTACATTGTCACACTAGGGACAATTCAATACTTTCATGCTAATATGCAAGCATTTTGAAGTTGTAAAACAATATTACATTGCGTTGTCTGAGAGTTTTCATCAAGAATTGTAGTCTAGAATCTAGAACGGCAATAAGCCAACTTTATTATATGAACGGTATTAAAACAGAAACTACATCGAGTTAAAACGAATAAGCAAAATATTATTATAGGACCAAGAACGAACCAAATTAGGATTCATAAAAGCAGTTTTCAATTAATAAACATTGTTCTAAAGGACCAGCTAAATAAACACGTTCATTAAGCCTTAATTTCATTATAAAGATCTTAATAGTCGATTTAAATAGAAGTAAAACTGAAGGACCAATTTAATTATGGTGCTGTAGGCTGTTCCTTGAGCCGTTTGATTAACTTGTTTGTTGAGCTGTCGTAAGAGTTATTGGAAACTAGAGACTTTATGTTCGATGCAGGTATCGCATAAAGTATGATGTGTACATGAAGTATGGACCATGTAGTGATGACAAAGTAGAGAACACTTGTCACTTTGTCTACACATTGAAGCTAACGACTTCTATACCGAAGTAACTATATTAAACTCTTATTTTTCTTATTATTGTAACAGATGTAATAACAAAAAAATGTCTAGTAAACGAGCTAGTCCCGAAACCATCACTTCAATTTTTTTCACAAGCAATCTCTCCTAAAAATCTCCCTAATGAACGGTTGGTTTTCCAACAGAATTTTGTGTAAGCCAAAATATATCGCTGTGGCATAACACTAATATGACAAAACCTCTGTGTGAGGACACGGTGTCGTAATTTTTAAGGATTTGCGAGCGGGCACTTATCACGCCCTGTCTGTCGAGATTAGACTGGAGTGGGTCCAAAATTGGCGAGAATTTAGAGAAGGTTTTATATAGAAAAATTATTCGAACGCTGCCGTTGATTTAAACGTTGCATTGTGATTGTTTTTCGATAAAGAAGATAGTAGAAGTGTTACTAATATAATGTTAACTAGTTTAGTAAGTAGTAATTAGTGAATCTTTGGGATACCTAAAAATACAGTTCCTCAATCCCAGTGAGACGATTGCCATTTAACTGATATACGACACACAAATCACATTTTCTGTGATTCATCTACGAATTTAGAGGTAGAAATAAATTCTATGTCAATTAAAATTAGTCCTTGGATCTGTATGTGAGTGAGGTTATCGGAGGCCCAATTACCCTCCCCTTCCCCAATCTCCCCAATCCCTGAATCCCCAACGATCCTCAAACTCCTAATCCCCAAAAAGCCGGTAACGCACTTGTAACGCCTCTGGTGTTCCAGGTGTCCATGGCCGAGGCCGATTGCTTACAATTACCGGCTTATGCCATAAAAAAATTTCTTGAACACATAATAACAGTAGGTACATACAATAAGTAACCATTTGACTTTGCCCAACTGCCAAATATTGACCAAACAACCAAATTACAATTTAGAACCTTGTCCCTTGTCTCTCCATTGATATTTAGCATCACGACATAGTACGAACCTAAGGTATATTGAAATCAGTACACCACTCCGCTGTTCTCAAAGCCCACCAATATAAATAAGAGGCTTTATCTTTGGATTATTTCGTTAAAAATGGCGCACCCCATTGTTGGAATAGGTTTAAGCAAATATGACAATGAGGTTGTTCCATTCTCGAGACTTTGAGAGAAAAAACTTAGCTACTTATTTGTTTTTTGCTAGCTTTTATTTGCTGGTTATTTTTCCTTGTTAAATGTGTGTTTTATTTGATAATATGACGTGGAATTATGCTGGTTTTTTGCTGTAGCGCTAGGCTGTTAGTCACAATTGTGATGTGGTATTTGACTAGTTATGTTATCATTATCAACAGCCTACAAGTGGCCACTACTTACCAAAGGCGTCTTCTCGCACGGAGAAGGTTGAGCATTATTTACCACAATTGCTCAATGCTGGTTTCCAATTACAAACTTTTAATTAGAAATTATAAGCTTAGATTTCCTCACAATGTTTTTCTTCACCGTTTGCCAGTGGTGTCTAAATAATCTTAGAAAGTACATATAACTCGGAAAAATTCACATTGGTACTTGACTGTCTCTTTGGCCGAGTGATCGCAAGTACGACTGCCGGGCAAGGGGTATTGGGTTCGATTCCCGGGTCGGGCAAAATATTACAAGGTTTTTATAAATCTCAGTAGTAGCACGGAGTCTGGAAATGTGCCCGGTATATGGCAATAGCTCACCCCCTATATTACATGGGACTCATAACATAAATAGTGAAAAGTGGGTGTTACATTGTACAGTGGCATTAAGTGTCGAAATGTGCACCTCTTCCTACTCCTTCGGGGATAAAAAGGCGTAATGTTATGTTATGTTATGAGGTACTTGCTGTTGGTAAGTTTCTAACCCGCACCCTCAAGCTTGAGAAGCGGGCGTCTTAAACCCCCGGGCCACCACGGCATTTCGATGTTATATTATATGGCTGAGTTTAAAGTAATTATAACACTGAATATTATAAAATGCAGTCTCTATTGTAAAATATTGCCAATCAACTTTTGTTTAATCTAAAAATCTAAATACCTTCATCATAGTATCGATAAACAAGTATACTGTTTTCTATTTGAATGTATTTTACGTACAAAATGCATTGAATAGCACACTAGTAAGCTCTTTTTGAGTCAGTCTCAAGAATCCAATACATGTCTAACTTTTAGTCTAAAAGGAATTTAAAAAACCTATATCTAGTAGTCAGGCATTAACAAAGAGTTTCATAAAATAATAGGCAAAAATTCAACTTCACCTTTACCCATCTACCTTATATCACAACTTAACTGTCCAAGTAGTCACATACGACTCACGATGAACTTTTAGAATAAGTTCATGAGTCACACGTGACTCATTTTTAGTACTAGTTTGGGGTGTATTTTTGATATGATATACAAATTTTAATAAAAACTACATGGACGTGTAGCAAAACCTTACCTTTAAAAAAACTATGGACTTGTAGTAATTGTAAATTTTATTGTATAGGGACAGTTAAGTTGTTAAAACTGCCTTCAGCAACGACATACGTAGGAAACTAATCTGAAAACTACCAGTAACTTATAACATAGGTAGTAACATATCATACGAGTTCGTGACAGAATATAATTTATGCAAGGTTTAGAACGCTTAGTCGAGAGGGTGAAAATTTGAATTATTGTACACGCCTCAGAGACGTAGGTCAAGGTGTTCAAGGATCTTTTGGGATCTGACCGTATGTTTGTATGTCTTCTAGAAATTTATTATAGGGATGTTTAGTATAAAACTAGAAAACTCCTTCAAGATTTTGTCAATTTTTTGGTTATTTTTTATCGGTACTTTCTTTTTCGGGGTGAATCATGCTTTAAAATCATAAAATTATAGGTTATATAATAGCTGCGTCTCACCTAGGGCGAGTCATTTGATGTTTTCCATCGGTACAAAAAAGGAATATGCATTTATAATAGGTCTATTGTTCTCCAGTTCAATTTACCAAAAACAAAGGTTCTAAAAGATAAAAAATATAACACGATATCAAATACTGGCACTTAGACTGATAATTTCGAAATCCATCACTTAATAGAGGTTTTCTAGGAACGGGGTGGTTTTTAGCCAGTAAGAGTCTGATACTCCCTCTCGCCTCATACAAAACGGGAAAAGCCACTGGGTGAATTTCCTCCCTTAAAAAAGAAAAACAAACCTGGAAACTAAAAATTTCACGCTAAACTATTACGTTAACAACTACTCATACCATAAGCCGAATACTAACCAACCCATATTCACAAAAACCATAACCCTTTTTCCGCCACAGTCGGGCAATAAACACCTAGCCTAATTTTCATAAACGACGTATATGAAAACCTCGCGATGACATGAAAGTATTTAAATAGCAGGTAGCAGCGATAACACCTCGGCTATTCATTAATAAACGTTTCATTAATTATAATTTAATTTATGTAAACTCCCCATATTTCACAGCGGCCTGTAAAGGTGTTTTTCAGGCAATTCTGGCTTTTATTTATTTTTATGGAAATTTGAAATGTTAATTCAGGATGGGGAAGAAAGGGACATATTGTTTCTTTTTCTATAGTTTAGTGTTATATTTTAGTACATGGACTATAAAAACAGATACAAAAAAAATCCATCACATCCAGCAACAGCCTATAAATGCCCATTGCTGAGCAAAGCTTCTTCTCGCACGGAGAAGATTTGTGCATTAATCACCACGCTTGCTCAATGCGGGTTGGCGATTTCAAACTTATAATTTGAAATTATAGGCCCAGGATTCCTCGCGATGTTTTCCTTCACTGCCTCATTGTCCGAGTGGTCGCAAGTGCGACTGCCGGGCAAGGGGTCTCGGGTTCGATTCCCGGGTCGGGCAAAGTATTACTGGGTTTTTCAAAAAATTCCCAGTAGTAGCACGGAGTCTGGAATTTTGTCCGGTATATGGCAATAGGCTCACCCCCTATTACATGGGACTCATAACATAAATAGTGAAAAGTGGGTGTTACATTGTACAGTGGCATAATGTACACCTCTGCCTACCCCTTCGGGGATAAAAGGCGTGATGTTATGTTATGTTTTCCTTCAGTGTTTGTCAGTGGTGTCTAAATAATCTTAGAAAGTAGATGTAACTCGGAAAATGTAACGTTGGTACTTGCCGTTGGTAATTTTCGAACCCACCAACGAAATTTCGAATGCCATCATGAATGAGAAGCGGGCATACTAAAAACCACCGCTTCTATAAAAAAATTCTATCTGTCTCCTTAATACAAACTTATAAATAGGACGTTATTAGTAATAAGTACTTATTATTATTATATCTTACATAACATCAAGAAGCTTACACCTCGTAATCTTTTAAAAAGACAGTCACAAAGTTCAGTAGCCGAAACCCGCAAAAAACCTAATAAAACTTGATCCTTTACAAGCAAATTCAAAATGGTCCTAAGTTACATAAAACACGACCATCTGGTAACAAAAATCTTCGATAAAAACCAAGGTAAATAGTATCATTGTCCAATTACAAATCCATCTGATATGACATAAATCAACCCACAATCGAACAGGGTGTCGCATCGCAAGAGAAAAAATAAAATTTATTCCTTGGTCCACCGCAAATATAGGCAGTCAAAGATGGCGCGAGTTGTGAGACTTGGCGGGTGAAAGGACCAGGTTTTTTGGGAAGATGGTCCTTTTGAGAGACTTTGCTTTTGAGTACGTGTTTTAAACTAAACGCTTACGCTTAATCTGTTTATGATAAAAATTGGGAAATGCAACTAAGAATGTAATAATAAAATAATTAGGTATATTACTTATTGCAAGCCTATCACATCAACTCAAAACCGTTGCAACTGTAAACCAGGATTTACAGTAGACATAACTATGGAAATACTGAAACAATGAAGTCTTTTTTATCTCAAGGGTATGAGTACATGGGTACCATACAACAAAATAAATCAGAAGATATCATTACAGGAGACGAAGTGGATTGTAGTAAAAAATGCTCATTACTTTAAGCTTTCGATTTAAGTAAAATATTACAAATAACAGAAATTAAAACAAGAGTAAGGACCCATACTGTATTATTTAATCTTCTAAAAATACATCTGTTTACCTTTCCCCACGTTTGTCACCTAACTTGGACCACAGCTCACAAGACCAAGGGAGACGCGGCATAAATCAACCATCCGATGGGTAGGCCGAATGAAATGTGGTATGTAAATTCTATCCCCCTAATATTGGAGTGGGGATGAATTATAGTCAGGTTATCCCACCGTCCATTGTGAATTTTACTCCGTTTCTAAGATATGTGTGTCAGAGAGGTGATTTATACTTGTCCGATTGCAATTGCCCTGTTTTTTGGGGCAGCCATTTTTGGGAATCATAGTGATTGGTGCTTTTCGGTACGAACGTAATAACATTGAAGAGTTGTTTTAGGATGTTTGCGGTTTGCAGGTTTGCCTTATTTTTGCGGTCTTCGTTTTTGGGATGGCTGTTTATTTGCATAGGTTTTTAATATATTAGATTGATTGTAAGTGGTGTTCGTGACTAACTGATTAATGAGTGTGGAAATCAACTCTTCGGTAGTCTGTGGTGCTAGTTTTGAGAGGTAAAGCCTCGTGTTCTCAATTCATCGCAGGATTACACTCAGCAGTTTCCGACCACAAACCCAACGATGCAGTCAAATTTATTTACGGTTAGCAATAAAACTGAAATATGTCAGACATTATTTTTTGTTAGAAAACTCACGATAATTCTTTTGGATGTTTGTACATGAACACTTGAACAGTTATTATAAAATCTAGTTTCAGGTCATAACATTCATCTTTTTGATAACCAACTAGGCATAAAGACAAAATTAGATAACAAAAGGACCATAAAAGGCGTTGAAAACGGTCTTTATGTACGGTTTGAAATCAAAATACATAATAAAAATGTCTACAAACATCAAAAAACGATCTCTTATTATAATTCAGAACGATTTTCTGGGTCGGACCGACTTCTCCATCCAATAAAATAAAAATAACCTATGATAGTAAACGAAATATAGTTTACAGTAAAACAAACGCAATATTTATTGAGATCGAACGAGCAAAACCGCAGGATAAACCAGTATAACAATAAAAGTCAAGTTTTATTATGATTTACTATACATAGCTGTATGACCCGCATTCTTGTCCAACACAAGTTGACCTAGACAACACGTAACCATTTGTCAACCTTAGAGCTCAAGATATATTGGTACTGCATGTCATGTCCTTGGGAAACAAACTTAGGTTATACATTCGGCTTGAATTCTCATACGTTGTCTTAGAGGTGATTTTCGTTTGTGTTCGGTTGTGATATAAAGTTGTTGCTTCCCTCACGTATGCTATTATGTTCATGATTACAGTTCGCATAATGAGGGTAGGTGTAATTTTGTGACGTCATCGGCATATTGATGTGGATAACTTTTTAAGGAACCATTTACATGCTGATCGAGATTTGAGGGTATGGATTAGGCATTACCTAAGACAGAATGGTCAATAAATGTAGGATATTAAGGGTCTCTTGTTTTTGTACTCATTAGTTGCTGGAATTAAGGTTTTGTGGAGCCCAGATCTGTTGCGAACTGACGAAAAAATGCCGTTACCAAGTAACTATGGTTTTCTTAGTCACAATCCTCTAAGGAGCAATCAGTAAGCTTAAAATGTATGGAACTTTTCATTATTAATGGTATTAAATTGCACTAAAAATTGGTGAGTTTATTGTCAAACGTATTGACATTAACCTATTTGTTTATAGGGAGCAAATGAGCAGACGCATCACCTGATGGTAAGCTATCAGCGCCGCCAATGGACACCCGCAATACCGAAGGAGTCAGAGGTGCATTGCCGGCCTTGTAAAAAGGAATACGCTCTTTTGTTGAAGATTTGAAGGTCGTATCGGAATTTAGGAAATGCTTATAATTTCAAAATTAAAAACTCCTTAGTACTTGTTCAATGTTGGATATCATCCTTGGTTACGTCAAAGCAACTATGCTTACAATAATCAACTGATCCTATACTGAATCAAAAATTACATAACTATCCTATTCTATAATGAACCATTCTCTACACCAGCGCCTTCTAGCGGTAAATCCAGGGCGAATAGCTCGCATTGTTCCTAGCATACTAATAACCTAATTACCATCTTAGAATTAAGTTTTTTTGGATGGATTTAGATACTGTTTGTAAGTAATTGAATGTCTTTGTCACTATTGGGTTATCTGCTAGGAATTTATTCTGATAGTAATTGTAATGTGATTTGTTGTAATCTCCATTGTAAATTGTGTTGTGATCAGGATACATAAGGGTGTTTTGTCTGTCTTGGTGTTGTAAGGATCTTAATTCAGATTGCTGGTCTAAAAGATCTAGTTAGCGATTCAAAAGTGGTAAAGTCATGAGCCGTAGCTTCGACTGCAGTGATACCACGGCCTCAGAGAAAACCGACGTAACATTTTGACCTGAAATACACATTACATAACACAGCGTTATGTTTCATCGTGTGAGTGAGTTTACCGGAGATCTAATTACCCCAAATCTCTGACTGAATCCCCAACAACCTACAAATTCCTAATCCGCAAATAGGCCCGTAACGCACTTGTAACTCCTTCTTGTGTTTTGGGTGTCCATGGTCGGCGACGATTGCTTACCATCAGGTGATTCTGTAGGACCGTTTATCGGCTCATTCTTTAAAAAAACATACTTCATTTTAAGATAAGACTTACTCCAACATTGTGTCAGTGGGATGCATCACTGGGATTAAGCATTGTGCTAAACTAAATGGTAAAATTAACCTACATATCAAGTTATTATTTTCATGACTTTAAAGTAGCAACACCTTGAATTCGTTGATGGACTTATATTTTGAAAACGTAAGCATTGCTGTATCTAGATTTCCCTACGAGCTACTGATGCGAACGTCATGTAATATAAAGTAAGGCTTATAATCAGAATTATACCTAATCTTCACAATAAATAATGTTCTATTAAACCAATCTAGTAAGTGGTCTTACAGTACAATAGAATATTTTACCTAAACCTACACGAATAAAAAGCGATGTTATGTTATGTCTTAAGCATAGCTAGAGGCCATTTGATAAAACAGAGACGCCCTTCATCATATTTTTACTAAATAAATCTAAGCCTGGATATAACAGGTGAAACAATTGGATAGCACCTGAGGGCGTACTAATTTCCAAGGACTTTCGGTGGGTAGAACTAGACTATTAAGACACGACATAGTAATAACTTAACATCACGCTTATTATCTCCAGAAGGGATAGCCAGAGGTGCACATTACGATACTTAATACCACTGTACAATGCAACACTCACTTTTCACTATTCATGTTATGCGTCCCATGTAATAGGGGGTAAGCCTAGTGTAGCCATAATACCGGGCACAATTCCAGAGTCCATGCTACGACTGAGATTATTTTTAAAAGCTCATTAAAACTTTGCCCGGCCGGGGAATGGCACCCGAAGACTTCTTGTTCAGGAGTCGCACTTGCGACTCGTCGCAGACGAGGCAGTCGACGAAATGGTAGTAATATTAAGGAAATTAGTCTCAAAATCTTCAGTACTAAATATTTCTGTCTCAGTACTAAATACCTCTGATTCTCAGACTTAATTAGTTACTTTCTTATCTATTCAGAACCTTAATATAAAATAGTCTTAGACAATATTTTTTATCAAAGTATTTCTCCATTTCAAACAAAGACAGATTTTAATCATAGCTAGCAAGATAGTACAAAGACTATATACAAAAAATCGTTCGTCTCTGTGTTCGCGACAAAAAATCTAAAAGTTTTAATTCGTCGTTGCTAAGTTGTGTCTTGCAGTATTGTCCCGGCCGCTATTTACACCGAAGCGTAACAAGTATCTTTAAAGATTTCTTGATTAGAGATTTCTTGCGGAGAATAATCTTGTAAGTACCCGAGCAGTGTAAGGACGTGATTGCAAATTGGTTTTAGTTTACGGAATGAAAAGATAAAATCAGTTTTTTTCTGTGAAACGAGGCTTTATTTAGTTTCAAATAATAAAAAGATGTATACAGTGTTTCATGATTTTTATTTGAGTTTTAAGTTAGTTTATATGCAGGTTTCAACTCATTCTGGAAAAAGGTTTTCGTATATTACTCAGTGATTACTCAGTTGTAAACTTGAATAAATATCTAGACTCACATTCAGACAAAATTATTAACCTAAGTGTTAAAAAGTAGATACGATTATTACATTTAGAACCGACTGTAATCCTCAACTAACATTATTTTACTAGTAACATTAAGTAAACTAAGATTAAATACTTCGTTCAAAAGTATTTTAACGCAGCTCTCATTCGCCAATAAATATCGAATTTCACGTCACATTTCGGTGTAACGCACACCCGAGCATGCCAGCTAAATATCCGAGATTACTCATAATTTGAGTCGGAATTTAGTATGAAACGGATTTCTGTCGAATATTCTTTCACCACCCCCGGGGGTAATTGGGGGAAGATCGAGGATATTAATGGAATTATAAGAGAAAAGTCTTGGGGGATTATTCAATTAAGTATTAGTATTAACACGACACTTCTTTTTTCGACGAGAATTTAGATGGACGTGGCTGAAAGAGAAAATTAATAAATTTTCTCTGATAGGTGTGCCAAAATTCTTTGATTTCATTAAGTCAAAAGGAAATAATAATACATTTTTAAATGTAATTACTTAGTATGCTAAGAAGAAAGTATGTATTTTGCTATTGCTTTGCAGATTAAAAGTACCTCTTCTAAAAGTAATAATATTACAATTTTCATTATTTATATTAAACGACTTCAAAAAGGAGAAGGAGGAGAAGAAAAAAAGACATTCTTAGTTTGACCTGTGGGTATGTATGTATGTTTGTGCATAATTATCTCGCGATTGGTTGAACCGATTCTGATGTGGTCAGAAAAATATTTATTAGACTTGAAAGAAGGTTTTAGCCGACTTTAAAAAAAGAGGGGTTATAAGTCGATTTTTTAAACGTAGTTTATTTAACAATTATTTAACAAGATATCCACGCGTGAAGTAACAAATATTTATAAGCAAAAGATGTTCTTAATACAAATAAAAAAAGAAATCTGTACGGAAGGACCAAAAAATACGTAAGGACCAAATTAGCACTACATCAGGAACGTGCCCGAAATTTTGAGAGTAACTACTTAATTAGTAAAGTTACTTTTAATTACAATTCGTAAGCTTGAGATTGTTAACGTAATTTTGTGATAATATATTGTGCTATTAAGTTTTTCGATTTTAACATCACACATATTTTCTGGTGGAGCAAGTAGTTACCTTAGCAGATAGTTACGGAACATAAAAAAATTATAAAGTATTTCCATGATCTGTTAGTGGATAAGTGCTACTATTGTACAAAATACTTCTTATTGGACAAATCACTTCTTCTATATAGTCTCCCTCAGTCATGATGTGTGCCTATTTTGTGTTTTTTAATTGACTTCTATGCTGACAATTGTATGCCCGAAGGGCGGGATATGGGTGATCTACTTAATTGTATATTATTTAAGACCTGTATTTTGTACATCCTGTGATCCACAATAAAGGAATTTGAAATTACAAAATGACACGTATGTGGACGCATAGTACTGAAGATTTAGTTCTGTAGCCTGCTATTAGAGAGGCCTGTGAATAGCTTACACTCAATTTGTAGCCGTCAAAATTCAATTTGTTCATAACTAACTGTTATCACTTACAATTTTGATATCATAACATAACATAAAATCTCGCCTTTTATCCCCGAAGGGGTAGGCAGAGGTGCACATAGAAGTAACACCCACTTTTCACAATTTATGTTATGAGTCCCATGTAATAGGGGGTGAGCCTTTGATATTTTGATATCAAGAACAAACCAAGTACTGTGTCCGTAATAAGTATTTTTATACATAAATATATCTACGTATTTTAAATCGCCTTCCCGAATTTCGTAGTTAGAGATAAAGAAAGATTCATTCGACTAGGACGTTGAGACCGGGGGTCGGTCTAATTTAATTTCAACTTTTCCCTTATCGCGATACAGTTTGATAAGGGATTTAATTAAGTTTACAAAGTAAGTAATTTTTTATTACGATTTTTAAGATTTGTTCTCCTCAGACCAGTGGTTTTTGTAATTTTTAATTTAGATTCTCATTTTCTTTTTTAGACGCAGTTTTGAGGAATTGTTTTGGTTTCAATTTGTTTTCTATTCTGTTGCAGGGACAGTATTGATGTGTGATAAACTAAGATTGTAAAAATCTTTTAGCAATCATTCGTTTTGAATATTACACTTTGATTTTTATAAATGGTATGTTTTAAACCTGAATATAATTACTTTCACTGGTCATTTACAGATATAAAATTACTATGTCGTAAAAGAGTTGTGTGATCCATAAATTGTTCAAAACCTGGAAGTGGTATTTGTAATATAGTTTGTCTGACGTCTGTAATAATCTTACCCTAGGTACTGGGAAAGTCATGAGGCCACATTCCTTATTAATCAACATCATTTTATACATAAATTATTATGTTTTGGCTTACTCACGTAATAATTTGACTGCTAATCAGTAGCAGCGCGACAGTCGCCGCGTCGCGGGTCGCGATATGCTGCTCATGAATATGAGCCTCTAGCATGACTTGAAACTAGTCGAATTCCTCGTCAAATAATTACGTGAGTAAGCCGAAAACATAATGATTTATTTAGTATGTCTCACGAAAGTTGCAATACAATAATTTTATACATCTGAAATATTATGTCGTTAGGACATATACTCCAATCTAAAAATGAGGCAGAATATCCTCATTTTCACCTGGTGACAAAAATACAAGCAAGTCACGTATTGGTTTAAAACCAGGCTTGGAGTTTAGAACTCGGATCCTGTAGTCCATAGAGGAAGGATTATAGGATTTGCCATTGTCAACGTGTTACCAAGTTGGAAAACTGGTAAGCCAACGGGATACGAGTTTTTCATGTAATAGTTTGCGGTGGTTGATTGTCAGGTAGACGAAGGTTGTGTGTTACACTTATGGATCGGTAGTCAAAAAATTTAGTGTATTTCTTTTTGTTTCTAGGTTGTGTGGTGTGTGAATGAAAAGTCACTTATCTAGTTTTAGTATTATATTATAAGAATTATGGCTACTTACAAACATTATATTATTATTACTTTTCCTGCCCCAGGTCCACAGTGAGAAATTCCAATAGGAATAGGTGGTACCTTTGTACTTTAATTTTATATATGTGTTGTCCTTTAGATATGTTGTATATGTGTATGTACATAAATAAATAAACAAACAAACTAAATAAAATAAAGAAAAGCTATTAAGTAAATGCGACAGCCAAAGCAGAAACTTAGATTTTCTCATTATAGAAAAGTATTAGTTAGTATCGATGTAAAGTTAGTGTACGGAAATAAAACATGCTTGTTTCTTATTATGTTTATGAAATAGCTGCCTAATCTATGGATGTTACGTAAGACTACATAACTGCCTCGTTGGCCGAGTGGACGCAAGTGCGAAAAAATCTCAGTAGTAGCACGGGGTCTGAAATTGTGCCCGGTATATGGCAATCGGTTCACCCCCTATTACATGGGACTCATAACATAAATAGTAAAAAGTGGGTGTTACATTGTACAATGGCATAATGTGCACCTCTGCCGACGCCTTTTGGGATAAAAGGCGTGATGTTATGTTATTTTATATTACGTACGATGACAATACGTGCCCTTTTACTACATAATTTACCTTCTACGAAAATAAAAGTCACTCTTTTAATATAGCTTTAAGAACCGTAACATTAAACCAATAAACACCTGCAATACTAAGAAGTATTAAACTGTCAAATACCAAGCGGTCACCGGTGACCGCAACCTATTGTTCTATAATTGTGTCTGCTAAACCGGTACTCGACGAGTTAATACAAATTTCCCTTCTACTAAAACTATTTTCACCCCCCTAAACATTCACCCTAAAAACCCCAATTTCCTTCACTAATAAACTAAGAATAAAAATGATTTTAACATACATACCGAAGGACCAAAACGCTATTAATATTAAAAAAACGGTTCAAACATTTGTTCGTGTAAGTGATCACGCAATTACAGTAATATGGGCAATAAAAAATAATTATTAATGTTTGTTTTGCGTGCTGCAATCTTAATTACATACGTTCATAATGATATGCCTTTTAATTCACCAAGGGTAGGCAGTAGAGGTACATTTATTAAACGTTACACCTACTAACTTTTCGCTAATTATGTTAAATTTCATGTTTGGTGATTATTCATTGCCCATCATAAATATAACATCACCTCACATCAACAGCGTATAAGTGGCCCCTGTTGACCCAAGGGCTCTTCTTAAACAAAGAAGGTTTGAGCATTAATTACCAAGCTTGCTCAATGCGGGTTGGCGAATTCAAACTTATAATCAGAAATTATAAGTCCAGGTTTCCTAACGATGTTTTCCTTCGCCGTTTGTTAGTGGGGTCTAAATAATCTTAGAAGTACATATAAATTAGAAAAAGCTACATTGGTCGTAAATAAAACGATACTTGGATAAAACGAGTCAAAGTTTAGGAGTGGGGGCTAAAACGTCATTTCTACGTATAAAATGTATATAGAAGTGACGTCACGCGACATTTCAAACCAATATATCGTCGAAAGCGTTCGTTTCTGTAAGAAAATAAAAAATACGTGTTACGAATGTACATACGTATTTTTTATTTTACGAATGTTTATTTTAGATAGGTACGTCCAAATATTACCACAGAAACTTAAACATAAGAACAGATTACTTTACATCACCCAAAAAATAACTCAACACTAAAAACTTCATCTACGTCATCAAAAAAGATCGTCAAAATATAACAAAGACAAGAAAACAACGAAAATATCCAAACCACATTCAAGGTACAGTCATCGACCAAAAATATGCAACAACCTAGTGTACACTTACCGACAAAAGCGTTCAAATATTCCGGCGGCCGTCGTCGGCAAAGAACCACAAATATGGCCGCCGCACCTTCGAAATTCAAAAGCGGACAGGTACATAATCCAATGACTTTCCACTGGCCAGTATAACGGAACTATTTCTACGTATAAAGGCACACGAAATTACCCCCAATGGGGTACGTAATCGATTTTTCCTTGCCTACTTCCAATTAGCTGTATTGGGCGTGTAGACGTATCAATTGCTGGTAGCGTTAGCAGATGTTTTGTTACAAAGGTGTCTAATTTTGAGGTAGCGAAAACTTTGGAATACTTATAGAAAATTAATTTCATTACTTTCTGCAGTGGGTAACCGAGTATGTCAAAGTTCTGTTGATTGTAGAGGTATGATTTTGGGCTTTAAAACCACTTGCTTAATACGTAATTTGGAATATTATATTTTATAACATGTTGTTATTGTATGCCTTAATATCATCTTTATTGTTACATGCTTTTCATTATAAATATCTTAAGGTGAGCCTAATTTTAACACGTTAGCTGACACATAGGTCATCAGCTCAGCTTCTGCTGAGGATTTGCCCTTATCAGTCTGTGGGTAGTCAAAGGGCTGCAACAAAGGCTGGACATGAAAACTAAATTCTAAGTGGGCGTATCATACGGTCCTGTTTTTGAGATATTCTTATTTTTAACCGACCTTTCCTAAATTTAAAGGAACTCTTAAGCTTAGGCAGGTGACATTTTGGTTCTCACCCATCTATAAGTAGTATATATATACCCATCTATAGTACACCTAAAGTACAAGTATAGATTTATTTCAGGTGCTACGTTACACTCAGTAACATTTAGTTAAAAAAATGTTTAGGAGTTGTTAGTAAGACCGTCCATTAGATTTATTATGACTACACTACGAACATATTTGTAAAATAAATGATATTTTCTCAAGAAACCAAACTGACACAATTAGTCTGCTGTCTGTACATGCCGTCGCATCTAATTGCACTTCGATTGTCCGAACAGGGTAGCAGTTAATTTAGTGCATACGTTACGGGAACGATACGACTACAGAGTAACCTGTATTGTTTTGGGAAATAGCAAAGATGTAGCAAAATGTCAAATAGGACTCTATGTTTGGAAACAACAAAGTCTCATTTACTTTGATTTTGATCATTTACATGCAGTTTTTGATGTGGTATTTAGAGAAAAGGCAAATAAAGACTGAACGGGTAAAATGTGGGACAACATTTTATATGCCGTTAAAATATTATAAAGAAATTTCAGCGATAGCATAATTAAATAATGTCTTAAATAAAGTTCAGAATTTATCTTTCAGTTTATATTTTAGACTTATAACAAAATTAACTTAAATTATGTCTAAGCCCACTTCTCCCCTACTTACCTCCCTCTTTACCATTACAAGCGTTATATAACACCATAACAATACAAAATTTTAGGTCCTTCCATACGCAACCCATAAAAAAACCATTGACAAAAAAAGGATCGTAAAGATTAAAAAGGACGATTTTTAACAACGTATACGAACGAGTACAGTTATCACCTCAATTCTCGTGAGATTGCCACTTTTGTTGGACACTGTACTCTTTAACGCTTAACATGTTGTTGCTGACTGTACTCGTGATTGCGTTGTTAGGTTTTTAAATGGGAATGAAGTTAATCTGCACTTGATATTGGATGGAGAGCTTGTAGACTCGTTGAGTGGTTGTAAGTCGCACTGTTTAGTTTCATGTTGCTGTTCCATCGTACATGATAACTTTTTGGGATAGCTTTTATTAGGTTTTGAGATTTATGAATTTGTCTCAGTGCTGAATATGCATCATCACTACAACTACGCTGACTACATACAGCTCACTCACTGCATACGTTGGCTGCACTGTTGATGCGGTGGCTGGACAACCGGCTGCCGTGCAACGTGTAGCTACTTTTTGTGTGATCCACAGATTCTCGTTCCAGGTCTGGGTGTAATGTGAATGTGAACTTGTATGTTTGTAACACACACAACACAGGATAAAATCCTAGTGTGGGGTAAAAAAAGAAAATAAATAAATAAAAATATCCTGTCCCACAAATAAGATGGTTATATAACGCGGCACATTGCGCGGCAGCACCCCACCCCACCCACCACACCAACTGTGCAGTCAAATTTCAGTCATTTAATGACTTCTCCCGCCTGGGTAAGGCGGGAGAAGTCATTAAATGACCTCATTCCTACTCCTGCTCCAAGCATGCCTGAACATCAATAATATCAAACAGTATTACATCATTCAGATACAAATCTAGTTCAAACACTACCTAATAACATAAACACATAATAATTCCTCGTATTATCTTAATGAGATCTCTATAGTTACAATACTAGCCATAAACACGGCGAGATAACATCTTAACCAGTTGTTATGTGGTATGTTGTATCGATTGTGGCGGCTTGGATTAGTTGTAATGAGTTGCTATATGGGTAATAGTGATCTTAGATTTTTTGTTCGTATTGTTGCATGTGTGTCATGGTGGTACGGAGGTTTAAGATGTCTGCTTCTCATGCACGAGGGTGCGGGTTTATAACCTACTAACGGCAAATACCAATTGGACTTTCTGAGTTTGAAAGTACATATGTACTTTCTAAGAATACGTAGACACCACTGACACCTGGACTTATAATTTATATTTTTTTTAGGAGTGATAGTCGTGTAATGACTTCTCCCGCCTGGGTGATGCGGAAGGGAGTGTCAGACTCTTACTGACCTAAAATCATCCCGTTCCTACACCTGCACTTCGAGCCGGAGCCCCGGTAACCAGATAAGTTCTCCGCGGCTCCGTATCGTCATCAGTCCTATTGGGGCCCGTGTGTGGTGGTCTGATGGCTACTTATAGGCTGTTAATATGATGTGTTGAAAGTATGTACTTGCATACTAGTTATATTAAAATTTGTCATCTACCCTATGAGCGATCGTATCGTGGTTTTCTACCGGATACATTTCGGTGAGTGTGCAGGGGAATTGCACAACTTGATTCCCCCTAGTCCTTTCCATCATCGTACCACAAGACAATCGGCGAAGCGTCACCGATTCATGGTAGATGTTCCGCCCACACGCACGAAGCGCTTCGCTTCAAGCTTCCTTGTGCGTACTGCTAAAGAGTGGAATTCTTTGCCAGAGTCTGTATTTCCTGAAGGGTACAACCTGGGAGTCTTCAAGGCCCGAGTGAATAGGTTGCTTATGGGACGACGTGCTACATCGTAGACCGCATCATCGCTTACCACCAGGCGAGATAGTGGTCAAACGTCGCCCCATCAAACATAAAAAAAAAAAGAACTTTATTCAGGTTCCCACTTACAAATAAAAGACATTTTGTTTAAAACTTGCAAGTCCCTTGTCATTTCGGTGTTCTCTTTGTTCACAATAGTAGTAGGGACAATAGTCCCAAAGTCTAAAGTCCACTGGCCGCTGTATACATACACAATTCAAGGACTATTTCAGGAGGAACAGGAAATACATAAAAGTAGAACGTGACATAGCGTGGTTCTACTGAAAACAAATATGGTGGATGAAAAGACTTTTAGTTCTATAGGAAATTATTAAGAAGATATCAATTATTTGGCGATTGATAAACTTGGTGTTTTAATTATTTAAATGTCTTATTTTAGGTAAGTAAAAACTATAAAGTAACTTCTACGATTCTTGTATAGTGGTTAGCAGATCAACCTATTATTTTCTATTAATTTTCTTTATTAGATTTTTAACTCTATCATGTAGATACAAAGTCGAAAATGCAAGACACATTGGAATAGGTTGTTGTACTAGTCGTATTCATTCAAAAAATGATTCTATTTTCATTTTTCAAACTATATTTTAAGTGATGTAAACTGTCGATTTTGAAGTACTCATCTCCAATTTATTTTTATTTTCCAACGCAAATAGACCAATTCGAAAAGCACACATATATAAAGGTGGCCTCACGTACTGTTGTCTATTCCATGGTATTATTTACAATAGAAAAATTTTGAAACTGTGTCGTGTGTTCTATTTTTAGAAAAATGTTTCAACTCTATTTACAATCAGTAAAAAACGTTTTTAATAAATCTGCAAAAAATTCTTTGTGACAATGACATAATCCACTTATCGAAAAAGGACATAAGCTATAACACATCACACTATGGCTAATACGAAGTAGCATTGGATGAAATCGCACAACGTAACGTGGCTAGTAAAATATAAAGCCTTATTATAAACTCAAATCTAGACCATTTATTGAAGAAATTTCAAACTCAAACTGTTTGAGTTTGAGTTCAAAAGCATTTATTTCAATTAAACCATAATTTGGTACTTTTGAAACGTCAACAAATATGAAATATATAATAGTCTGTCAGTCTGTCCGTCAGTCCGTCAAAACCAAAAACCCCATTATCTTTGAAACTCAATAGAAAGATATATTAAATGGCCAAAAACTTCATAAAGTCAACCAAATTCTGTCAAAGGCCATTCAAAGAAAAATTCCAACAAACTCAATTTGAGAAAAGGCTTTCTTTATCTATGAAGCCCGAAGGACCAGAATCAGATAGGCCAAGGCCAGATAGGCCAATCGTGTCCAGTACACATATCAAGTCAAATAACAAGATTGTACTGCCCCTAAGGCTATAACTGGACATTAGAATTTATGGAGTCCCTTTTGGTCCTTCGGTCATTGTTTAAATAAATGTTCAATAGTAATAATATGAATAAACGTATTTATTCTGTGTGATTGGCTGGGAGCCTTGGTTTTGTGTGTTTTTATTTGAGAATTTTATATAGTGTGTTTATATATTGGTTTATATTATTATATTGTAGTTTATAAATTGATTTGTCAAGTGCTCAAAGGGTATATCTTTAAGAGCTTTTGACCACGCATGTTAAGTTAGCTACCTATCAAAACCATTTTTGGTTGTTGGTTTACGGTGAATTTATTAACAAGGTGTTCATAGAATGTTTGCTCCCGCCTGGGTGAGGCGGGAGGGAGTGTCAGACTCTTACTGACTAAAAACCACCCCGTTCCTTCTCCTGCACGCCAAGCCGGAGCCCCAGTAACCCGTTAGGTTCTCCGCGACTCCGAATCGGCATCGACCCTGTTGACCCCCATCTGTGGTAGTCTGATGGCTGTTTGAGGCGCGTGGGGAACGCGATGCGCCGTACGCTCGGGTCTGTTTCTGGTCGGTCGGGGAGAAACCCATGCTCGCCGTCCGCAGGCCTGCGACCTTGACAGGTATGGCATGCTCTTAAAGACGTTTAGTATATAAGTATATTTGCAACAATTATTCTATGAAACCACAAAAATTCACACAATCCCGAATATGAATGGAAATGTGGTAAAAAAATATATACATATATGATATACATTCAACTTCTATAACACTGATCATGCGTTACCAATTTTAAGTAGGCTCTTAGAAATATTCCCAAAAATCTAAGCGTGATAACAAAAACTATAGAAAAATAATACCAAAAAGGTACCTTGCAATATTGGTAGGCACTCAATATCGGCTGACCCAAACATCGTATAAATATATGGCAGTTAATGGGATACCGTTGTATTTTGGTCCTGTGGTCCATTTGGACCTTTCGGTGGACGTGACGATTGTATAGGTACCCCCTAATGGGTTACTTATGAGAATGGGTTATGAAGACTTGTGGAAAGAATTTGGTATGTGGTTCGAGGAATCAATAGAGGTTTTTATGCGACTGTGTTTGGGGAAAGGTGTTGACAATCTATAGGAATAGAAAAAAAAAATATATGAAGACGAATTTGCAAAAAAAAATATATGATAACACAGTAGGCAGATCACCGACATAGTTCATCGGCTGTCGTGGGTTCGAATTCCAGCCTTGTCATAGTTAAAAAGATCAACTTTACTTTCGAATAAGCAAACAAACACATGTTTTATGTATTTAAAAGTGCTATATATAGGTATGTAGATATGTACATATGTTGAATGTAGATTTCGTTTTCAGGTCAGGAAATATTATATAAGTTCTCGATCGATCCAAAACTCTCAATAAAATCTCTGAAAATGATTCTATATCCCACAAAATTGTAGTTTATACTTATGGTATTTGTCGTTTTCGTAAATAGGTACACCAACAGCTTCTGTATACATAAGATTAAGAGATAATAAAGGTAATTGGGCTTATACAGTCGCCATTATAGGTTATCGAACTTTACAGTTGTATTTCTTTTATATATTTAGTTGACACTTTTGTAATTTAATTTAATTCAATTGTTGTATGTTTGTATTCGCATGATGTTATTCCCTTTAATTGAAAGATCACAAGGTTACTATAATTTCTGGTGGATTATATTTTAGCACGCAAGTGTATCTTTTGTTGGGAGACCAAATAAATAAATAACACAAGCCTATATACCTACAACAGTTCCATTCTACACAAAAATCGATAAGACATCTTTATAAGAAAAGGAGAGGAAAAAATCTATATTAAAAACTTTAATAATCTGAAGTCTGTACGAAACTACATAGACGGGACGGACCTAAGTTTTCCTATTGAATATATTATAAGTTTTTGTATCAACTTCGTTAATATTTCAATAAGATATTTACATTTTTGATGTGAAACTATCTCGAGATTTTGAAAGATTGTACTCTATCTTTCTGTATTGGAAAATACATTATTCATGGATTAGGTTAGGTAACATTTTATTTTAGGATGTGCAGAAAAGATGGTGTTTAGTGTCATTTGTTTATTTATTTTCACTTTCAATGTTTTTTGTTGACGTTCAAAAGTGCCATTCTGGCCTAATTGAAATAAATGATTTTGACTTTGACTTTATTTTGTGATTTTTATTGGATAAGCCGGTAAACAAGCAGATCTGATGGCAAGTTATTGGCGTCGCCCATGGACACCTGGAATTACATGGACACAAGTGCATTGCCGGCCTATTGGAGATTAGTAATTTGAGGATTATTGTGGTTTCAGGGATTGGGGAGATTGAGGATGAGGTATGAGAATCGGGCTTCTGGTAACTTTACTAACACGACGAAACACAACGCAAGCGTTGATTCATGTCGGTTTTCTGTGAGGCCGTGGTATCACTCCAATTGAACCAGCCCTTTCTTGCCGTAGCATGGCTCTCCCATACTTTATGTCGCTACGCTACACTATACGCTACCTCAATCTTATGCGTATCTAAGGACCAAGAAAAATACTGCAACTTGGGACGCCAGTACAGTTTCGTTTTTAAATAGTAGACAGATTAATAACTAGTTTCTTAATCCATAACATTTGTTCATACAAATGTAGTCTTTAAACATCGGAAATAAAGTCTATTATGGAGTAAGTAGGAGGTCACCTGTGACCATTGGGTACTGGACCATAGGTAGCAATCACAAGAAGACTGCCAAAACAATGGTTACTGTTCCAAAATTAGTTTCTGGCGAATATTTTTCAAATCCCAGTTAATATAGAACAAAAATATTTTTTTGCATTCTCATTCACAATCAACTAACCAAGAAAACAGCCACCTTCAGTCCTTACTCACAAAAACCCCATCTTCATATATCTCAACTACATTTTTATCCCATATATACGAACAAACAAATATACAATATTATACAATAGTCACAATGATAGTTCTGATATCAATAGCTGTCTCAGTACATACATATTAAGTGGCGTGACATTTGCCAATACTACGATATTCCGGTAAGGTTGCAATATTTATTTAGGCCACATATTGAACATGGTCTAATGCATGAACTGAATAAGTCAGGTAGATAGATAATAGGTGTAGAAGGAGAAGGTGGTAGAGTTGAAGTTTGTTCGACTTGAGAATCGAACTCGGACTATGTACACATTACAGTATATCTTGCATTCACTTTTTAATATTATATGTACACTAGCTGGGCCGGTAAACTACGTACCGCCTCAATTTTTTTTCTCACTTTTTAAACCTTTCCTGGATTTCACAGACATTTCAGGACCAACATTGTAGCCAAATCGGTTCAGCCGTTCTGCAGTTTTAGCGAGACTAACGAATAAAAATTCATTTTTATTTATATGTATGTACATATAAAGCTAAAGATTTGAATTGTTTGAACGTACTAGTCTCAGAAACTACTAGTCCGATATAGAAAGTTCTTTTAGTGTTGGATAGTCTATTTATCGAGGACGGCTATAGACTATAAACATCATACTCCGACTATTAGGAGCTGAGTAGAACGGATGAAACCGCGCGAGAGAAGTTAGTTTACTCTAAAGTCTCCTTAAAGGAGGTAAGTGGTCTTAATTTACCATTTTGGCTGTGGCCGAAGAAATAAGAAAATAAAAATAACTTTATTGACAACATCACGTCACATCTTTTATTCGCAAAGGGGTAGGTAGAGGAGCACACTACATTACTTAATGCCACTGTAAAATATAACACCTACTTTTCACTATTTATGTTATGAGTCCCATGTAATAGGGGATAAACCAATTGCCATATACCGTGCAAATTTCCAGACTCCGTGCTACTACTAAGATTTAAAAAAAACACCCCAGTAATACTTTCCCCGACCCGAGGATCAAACCCGAGACCCCTTGCCCGGCAGTAGCACTTGTGATCACCTTACTTATTTACTTTATTTAATCCATCTTTTCGCTAATCAGTGGCGTTTCACATTTTTTCCTAAAAAATATAGAGACGCACATAGTAAGTGTTAAACTTAAATTTAATTATTTAATGGAATTTAATTATTTGTGACTAACATTATGTGATTTTCTGTACCTACTAACAAAATTGCCGTGCCTATGGACTTTCGGGTCTGTAAATAAATAAGTGATTTTTATTTTTATTCTTTTATTATAGTCATGTACTATGTGGTATATTAAACTCACTTTCTACCAGTTATGATACGAATTTTACATAATATATATGATATGGGATGATTTATTAAATATGTCATGCCAAAATGTATGCCTATTTCGTAGTGATAAAAGAAAAATAACATAATGACTTATTTATATTGATTAAGTAATGCTAACACCAAAATACTGAAGTGCTACTCAATTTTAATTAATAATCCTATATCGTGGCATCTCTGTCATTTAACAAGGATTTTTATAGACAGAACTGTACTTAGGGGCGACTTTATTTTTTTTTTGTTTTTTCTTCATTTTTAAACGTTGCCCAAACTAGAATTTGTTCCTGTATCGTAGGTGCGTTTACAAACATACAAGTTCACATACACATGACACCCAGATACAGAAAAACAATCTGTGGATCACACAAATAGTTGTTAAGTGTGGGAATCGAACGAATCGCGCCAACTTTGCAGTCAAATTTTGTAAAAAATTGAGTAGCGTTTGAGTTTGGACATAACATTTAAAACTACTTATTAACAAAAGGCAGAATAATGCAAAGTATGACATATGTAGCATAAAAAATAAAAATACATCGAAGAGTATTTTGGCAAAAATACATTACCTCGATCCTGTAGGCTCAGAACTGTAAATAAAATTGGTGTTTTAGATATTTTCGAATATATACTTATTTATACATATTATTAAAGTACAGATACTTAATATCAACCATATACATACTTAATATCATAATAGCAACCATAAAAATGGTTGTAACAACATAATATAACATAACATCACGCCTTTTTATCCCCAAGGGGTAGGTAGAGGTGCACATTTCGGCACTTAATGCCACTGTACCGACAAAGTAACACCCACTTTTCACTATTTATGTATACTCCATATACCGGGTAGTATACCAGTACCAGTACCAATACCAGTATACTCCATATATCTTCCATATACCGGGCGCATTTCCAGACTCCGTGCTACTATTAAGATTTTAAAAAACCCAGTATTACTTTGCCCGACCCGGGAATCGAACCCGAGATCCCTTGCCCGGCAATTGCACTTGCGACCACTCGGCCAACGAGGCAGTCAGACGAAGTTGTAAACAAATACAAGAACATTTCATTTTACTATGAATATTTGGGTACACAATGGAGCAAATAAAAGCCAAATTTTTAACAATAAAATAGTATGTTAACAGTAAAGCGGACGTTTAGAGAATAAACGTCTGTTGGTTTCACGTCTGCAAAAATAATTGATGCCCAAGCTTGCATACCATCACCGTATTTCTGTTTCAGTTCAGTCATTTCCTAATCATATTGCAGTGATGTCTTACTACCTTAGAAAATACAGGCAAGTTGAAAAAAAACACATTTTAAGTGTGGGAGAGCCATGCTTCGGCACGAATGGGCCGGGTCGATCGGAGTGATACCTCGGCCTCTCGGAAAACCGATATGAAGCACCGCTTGCGTTGTATTTCGTCGTGTGAGTGAGGTTACCGGAGGCCCAATTACCCTCCCCTTCCCCAATCTCCCCAATTCCTGAATCCCCAACGATCCTCAAGCTCCTGGTCCCCAAAAGGCCGGTAACGCACGTGTAACGCCTCTGGTGTTCCAGGTATCCATGGGCGTCGCCAATTGCTTACCATCAGGTGATCCGTCTGCTCGTTTACCGGCTTATGCCATAAAAAAATTAAAAAAACATCGGTAGAAACTGTCCAGATTTCTAATCCACTCGCTCGCGAAGCCTTAAGGTTTAAACTTGCTTGGCTCAGCATAAGTTTTCTCAAAAATAAAAACCGTATTCCTAAGAAAAATCCATCAAAATTCATGCCTGCATCATCTTATAACTGGCGCCCCACTCAAATTTATTTAGCTCACCCTAAGGGTGACAATAAATAGGCTGTGCTGGCGAAACAGTTTGAACGAGACCAGAATACCCGATATTATTTGTTTGAGACCGATTCCGGGAGACCCTTTTACCGGTTATTGATGTCCACACTGTTTGGCGTGAACAAAAATATATTTTGATTTCGGTGAATTAATTTTGGTTCTGCAGACACAAATAAGGCGTTTAATTCGGTGTAAAGATAGTATTTATAAAGGTGTAAGGTAACGATAACCGTTGTCGATTGTGAAATTAAAGGTTTAGTAGATACGTAACTACGTAAATATAATAGCAAAACTAAAATTCTTACAAAGCTAATCCACTGAAGAGTTATTGTCGTTTTAAAACTATCGGTTTGAGCTTTTTTCACAAGATTAACTTTAACGCAAGGTTCTCAGTCTTGAGAAAAACTTACTATCATCATTATTATCATCATATGAGCCATAGGACATCCACTGCTGATCATAGGCCTCCCCCAATGCGAGGCTTAAGGGTTATGCATATCTCCCTTGTGATGTGCCGTCACAGGCGTTTCACCGGGGGGTCCTGGAGCAGGTCTATTATAGAGGACTCGGTGCCCCCCATAGATGATGATTGTGGCCACCGGGGTGGTTTTAGTGAAGTAAGAACCCCACACTCTCTAATTTTCTATCCCCAAATAATCTAGGAGCCTTTTGAAGGTTTCCACCCAGTTATCAAAAAAAGGCTCCCCAATGACATCGAGACAGGCCGGTTGGAAGCGACATCCATTCAAAACTTACTATATTTTTACAAAAATATTTAATGACCATATCCAAACAAAACACAGTACTCAATTCACTGAAACCCTTAATGGGCGATTTATAATTGACAAGACTACAATTAGTGCCAAAATGTAGCTTTGAAAACACGGTTGGCATAAATACGGTGCTAAGATTTATTCCGTTGCATCGTGTCCTGGCAAATATCCAACACATTGCTTATCGCTGGTGCAAGAGTAACCCATTCCCACGACCGACATTTTGGGATGGAAATCAGCTAAAACGTTCAATATTTATATATTAACGTGGTTTTCGCAATTAGCACCATGTTAGACTGTATGATATTTTTCTTTGTTCCGATTTCAAAAAAGGAGGTTATACATATAGGAGGAGGTATAAATGTATTTATGTTTGTGCGCGCATATCTCGAGATTGACTGAACCGATTTTAAGTGGCGTTTAGAAAAGTGTTAGATACACTTAGGAAGTTTTAGTATATTAATTAACCGACTTCAAACAAGAGGGGGTTGAAGTCGATTTTTCAAACGTAGTTTATTTACGAAAGAATTATTATGTTAATCAGTTTTGTAATATGTATTATACGGTAAGCATGTCTATACATTGTTCTCACAATATATACATACAATATTGGATAATGTACCAGAGAGATTGTTAAACTTATGTTTTTAAAAGAGTAACAAACGGAGAATCTTTCTCGTTCTTCTCCATTCGAATCTACATTTTGGAACGAGCACCTAGTTTCACTGACGGACAGACTGACGGACTATTACGTTGACGTTTCAAAAGTACCAGATTATGGTTTAGTTGAAACAAATGATTTGACTTTCACATTGAATTTTTATTTTCTTTTAAAATAGTGGTAGAGATATGGTTATTGGTATAGTGGGATGTCATAGAAGATCGCCTATGTTTAATAGTGGACATTTTATAATTGACTATGATACAATATAATCTTTACTTTTTGTTTTGAAAGTTACATTTGTGTCTATTTTTGCCTTCTCAAAGATAATCTGGTAGGAATAGTTATACAACTTAAGGTATCCTTTCTACAAATGCATGCAAGATCATAGTGTTATGTCTCTTTCTGCTTTGTCCAATATATCATTATCTATTTTAAAGTTCTTGTGTAGTTAAACCTTTTACAAACACACGTCAAAAACCAAAGCCTCAACTCTCAACTCCATAACTCAATGAAAAAATACAAAAACAAATCAATTGTGTCCTGAACACT
Organism: Spodoptera picta; assembly: GCA_038387885.1. Lineage (NCBI taxonomy): Eukaryota > Metazoa > Arthropoda > Insecta > Lepidoptera > Noctuidae > Spodoptera > Spodoptera picta. The sequence continues at coordinate 3,351,816 of JAZHFQ010000782.1, read as the reverse complement.
ATTCACATAACCTCGCATCAATGGTAAGAATGCAATATTCTTTCACTGTTTGTTGATTTTCTCACAAATATTGTGAAGCAAATAGTTGAGGAATGTTGTTCAACAAATGGAATGCAATTTTATTGCAATACAAAACTGAGGAAAACTGGGCGAAATATAAAGGTATATTATTTGTCGTTTGAGAATAGGAATAGAAAAGGTAGTTTTGGTATAATACAAGGTCTTTTTATGTGGTTTTGCCTGTGTCATCTTTAACATAACATAACATCACGCCTTTCTTCCCCGAAATGGTCGGCAGAGGTGCATATTACGGCACTTAATGCTAGTACAATGTAACACCCACTTCTCACTATTTATGTTATGCGTCCCATGTAATAGGGGGTGAGCCTATTGCCATATACAGGGTACATTTCCAGACTCCGTGCTACTACTGGGATTAAAAAAAACCCCTTAAAGAAAGACCCCTTGCCCGACAGTCGCACTTGCGACCACGTTGGCCAATGAGGCAGTGAACTTTATGAAATGATTTATAGAATTGGGTGTGGCCAAGTGATTTTTGGGTTTAGAGACTTAGTAGTTAATTCTACAGTCAGACAAAGTGTTATTGTATATATTTAAGATTTTTAATACAGAGTCTAGTTTAGAATCACTTTCTTTTTACAAAATAAGACTTGACAAGTGGGTATCTCATCAGTGACTTTATTGTTATAGCCCTATCAAACTGAGCATGTATGAAAGACTGATGACTGTTGAGAAAGTGAAAGAGGTATGTAAGAATCGTAGAAATTGGCGTTCTATAGCCTCTGCCTACCCGCATGGGAGATCGGCGTTAGGTTATGTCTGGATATATAGGAGGAAGTCCCTTAACACCGGACGGCACCTAACGCCATATCCATTTTTTAAGGGAGAAGTCGTCCAGTTGTAGACACCTAAGATTTTTAATAAAAATTGAATCGCTCGCGTTATTAGTTATCGAGATAATACAAGTATCCGGCGATAGGTGCCGTCCGGCGTTACGGAACTGCCCCTATTCAGTTTCCTCTATACTTTAGTTTTAGCTATGCGTTGTGTGTTACATAGTAACTGCTAAAGGAATAATTTTAATGGATCTATTTTTTTATAAAGCTTACATTACAAATTACTTCTAATTTCACCCAAAAAGGACCAACATATCATTAAAATCCCTTCGAAAAGAACATCAAAACGACCAAAAACGTATGAAAACATTTGCCCTAGAAAAATAAAATACTAAAACGATTCCGTTGCTTTTTACTTGCCTTAAGTAAATAATAATTTTAACCCTTTGACCCCAATGTAGAGGGCGGCCGGCCGGAAAATACTGGTTTTAACCAGCGAATTCCGGTTTGAGGTGGTTTTAATCCGGAACGGCTGTACTTGGGAACGATATGAATTTTTATTACAATTTTTATTTTGGCGCTATATATTACAAAAATATATTGTTTTATGTACCTACCTTAACATAACTTAAATTCGTCTTTTATTGAAGGTAGATACGATTTCAGTCCATTTTCAGCACGATACTTGGTAATTGTTTAGCTACAAGCACTACTATTGCAAAGGAGAATGAAGAAATAAAAATTATAATTCTTAAAACAGAAAAACGCAATCATACTTTTCTTGAAGGCTGACAAAATTTGTATCTAATTCGCAATTTTTTTATTTAGTTTATGGTACCCACCATGGTATGGTATGGTATGGTACAGGGGTACCTGTGTGCCTTGGGCGTAGCTTATTATTTTCGTAATTCTTACTGAACTAATAATCTGCAAGCACACACCTACCGACCCTTTTATAAATTACATAACATAACATCACGCCTTTTATCCCCGAAGGGGTAGGCAGAGGTGCACATAGAAATAACACCCACTTTTCACTATTTATGTTATGAGTCCCATGTAATAGGGGGTGAGCCTATTGCCATATACCGGGCACATTTCCAGACTCCGTGCTACTACTGAGAATTTTTTTAAAACCCAGTAATACACAACCCGAGACCCCTTGCCCGGCAGTCGCACTCGCGACCACTCGGCCAACGAGGCAGTCCTTTTATAAATTAACAAGGCTTATATTTTACAAATAATATACATAAACGCATATCATTGCTATAAGCAATTTCTCATTTTGGAAATCAGTGTTCAATCAAAACATTTCAGGTTTCAAAAGCTTTCAGTATTCAAAGCATTGCAGCATGGTCTAGTGGGTTGAAATTCAGGTATTTTCAGTAATAATAATCACTTACTACTGAAACCATACATGCGTAACTTTAGGCTTATAGAGTTCTGTAACTGTAGACAGAGATTTATATTACATTACATAACATCAAACCTTTTATCCCCGAAGGGATAGGCAGAGGTGCACATTACGGCACTTAATGGTGGTACAATGTAACACCCAATTTTCACTGTTTTTGTTATGAGTCCTATGTAATAGGGGGTGCGCCTATTGCCATATACCGGGCACAATTCCGATCTACTACTGAGATTTTTTTTGAAACCCAGTTATACTTTGCAGAAAGACAGGCAGGCAGCAGAGATTTATATGTGGATAGGAAAAAGTGTTACAACTGGCAAATATAGAAAATAAATCCCTTTATAATTAATAGAATATATTACGTCATCAACGTCAGACTACCTTAGTCTAGACTATTCTATTGTTGCTGAAGTAGTCGCCGGTGGGTTCGATTCCTAGGCCAGGCAAAAAATTATTGATGTTTCGAGTTTATAGGTTCTTCGAAAGTTTCCCAGGAAATTGTGTCATATTATGCCACTAGCCGCTGCGCACTCCTGCCCACTCCGTTTTAGATCAAAGGTGTGATGATTTGTAGACACAAGATTTAAAAATGAACAAACAAGTCCTAACTAGGAGTTAAATCAGCGATCCTCGTTAGTAAAAACAAAGTTGATAGTTTAATTCAAACATTTCTGCTTACCCCAACAAAGAAAATATACATAATAGTTATATCACACTAAAGACCAACATCATTCAAATTTCAACCATTCAATTAAGAGATATAAAACAATAGCATTAAGAATGAAATTATTATAGCAATATTTCATACATAAGTTCTTTATGCTGTGTAAACATGAATATTGCTGTAAAATTGCAATATTATGTGATATGCATGTAATTTACAGACACCTGGGTAATTTAATAACTATTTGTGATCGTAAATTTTTTTATTATTGACTGTCACGCTTTTATTTCACTGAGGGGTAAGCAAAGGTATTCATTTTTTATCAACTTCAAATAATAAACAGGTTCTCAGTTTGATTTGTCATCATCATCGTAACATCACGTCTTTTATACCCAGAGGGGTAAGCTGAGGTGCTACTGTACAATGTAACACCCACTTTTCACTGTTTATGTTATGAGTCCCATGTATTAGGGTGAGCCTATTGCCATATATCGGGAACAATTCCAGACTTCGTGCTACTACTGAGATTTTTTTTTTAAAACACATTAATACTTTGCCCGACCTGGGATTCGAATCGGAGACCCCTTGCCCGGCAATACATTAAAACTAATTTATTTTACCAAAATATATTTATTACACTCCCAGTCAATAAAACGAAATATAACCACCCAAACTTATTGACACAATCAATTCTCGACCCTATCCCTTCAACATAAAGATACAATTAAAATACTAAATAAATTCTCAAAACAAACTTATGAACTGCAGCTCTAATTAGTCTTATCACCTTAGAAATAGAAGTTAAAATTATTTGACGTAACTGCTAATATAGTTTGCGAACATTTCTAAAGTTGGTGTGAAGTTTGCTTGCACTGATATGTGAGCAGCTTATTATCTTGTTTGAAAGTAATTAAAGTGCAGCTGCTTAGGTGCACATGGTAACACATATAGCTATTCAAATCCAGTGTATCATGATCTCACTTTATATGATATGTACACATATTCGACGGTCAGTTTATATTGGTATTGCGTACCACGTATTTGTATGTACAAGCTGTGTTCATATTATAGAATAAATATAATAAGGCCGTGATTTGGTGACTGCCTCGTTGACCAAGTGGTCGCGAGTGCGACTGCCGGGCAAGGGGTCTCGGGTTCGATTCCCGGGTCGGGCAAAGTATTACTGGGTTTTTTAAAAATTCTCATTAGTAGCACGGAGTCTGGTAATGTGCCCGGTATATGGCAATAGGCTCACCCCTATTACATGGGACTCATAACATAAATAGTGAAAAGTGGGTGTTACTTCTGTATGCACCTCTGCCTACCCCTTCGGGGATAAAAGGCGTGATGTTATGTTATGTTATGTGATTTGGTGACTAAATATCCTGCGCAAGGTAAAAGAACAAGAGAAGTCTTAAATATGGGAGAGCTTATGTCAAAATCATTTATTTCAATTAGACAAGAAAGGCACTTTTGATCGTCAACAAGCAATTGAAAGTGAAGTTGTTTAAGTGTAGATTCCTATAGAGAAGAACGAGTAAGAAACTTCATAGGTTACTGTTTTTCAATCAGGTTCACAATACAAATCTCTAGTTACATAGTTTTGTTGGTTCGATTGTGTGAGAACAATGTTACACCAAAATCCAGTCAGAGATCGAATGCTTGCTTGCATGCTAAGGAAGGAGTGATGAGAAACAGCATCATCCCTCACATTTTATTGTTTCCTTATCATTTTGGGTCCAGGTGAAGTGCGTCGAGTCGTGGTGGCCTAGAAGATTAAGAAGCTTCGCATGCATGAGGGTGCGGATTCAAAATCTACCAAAAGCAAGTACCAATGTGACTTTTTCCGAGTTATATGCACTTTCTAAGATTATTTAGACACCACTGACAAACGGTGAATAAAAATATCGTGAGAAAACCTAAGCTTATAATTTCTAATTTATAAATTTACAATCGCCAACCCGCATTGAGAAAGCGTGGCGATCAATGCTCAAACCTTCTCCATCTTAAAAGAGGTATTTGGTCAGCAGCACGTTTGAAGGAATTACATCTTTATATCTATAATTCTTCTGTGAGTGTGTATGTCACTGAACTTCTCTCAAACGACTGGACCGATTTTGATTTTGATGAAATTTTTTGTGTGTTTTCAAGGGGATCTGGAAATGGTTTAGATTCACAAATCAGCTCGGCAGATGGCGCTGCAGTTGGTATCTAGGTTAGTTATCCTAAACAGCTAAACTAATTTGAATGAATTTTTGTTTATACATTCAAGTGGATATGCAGGACAACGTCTGTCAGGTCGGCTAGTATAATTATAATATATAAAATTACGGAAAAATTACCTCATTCAAAGTCCATCCCATACTTTCAAGAGATAACAGGCATAATGTTATGTTATTTAACCCATATGGGCTCGAGCCAATGAGTTAATTTAAATAGGCCATAGTTCCCAGCAGCCCATTAATGCGAATGAACAAAATATTGCATGGAATATGTAAATTAGTTCCAATTGAAGCCAGTTCTGTTGCCAAATTATGATTGTATATTATAAACTTAAATTATATTATGTGTTATGGTCCATTTTGATTTGAGTTGAATATAGTTGAGCTACTTATTATGGGAATGGGAGACTGTTAAAAAAATATGCTGTCATAATTATGATGTTTAATTGTTTTTATTATTTTATTCTATAATTTAAATTGGCAATTAGCTTAACTTGCAGAAAGATTGATGGAAAATTCTCAAATTTTCAATAATAGAATCGTATTATGATTTAAACCCAAATTCTTTCAGATCCCTCAATAAAAAAAAATGTTAGTTATTAATAAAAAAAATATTAACAGGGCTCAATTAAAGGCTTAAAACACATAGACCTTAATCAAAAACCATAAAAATATTTTAACTAACAGCGACACTTTTTAAATTACCCGTTAATGAGTGATTAGCGATCACAGTTAGCCTAAATACACTTTCAACACCAGGGAAATTGTTTAGTTATGTCATTGTTTTCAAGAATAGCTATCCAAAAATGATAACGCAATCAAACGGTCCGGAACATTCGCCCAAATATTTAAAAACAAACACGGTAACACCTTAATTGCACACCTCAAACAGCAATATTGGAACTAGTAGTCCGCAAATATCCAGTTGTGTCCGGTTTGAACTAGTTCGAACCGACGCAAAGCGGTTCATATTTATGCGGTCGTAAAACGGGGTGCAATAAAAATGGCGGCTTATGCAGTTTTTATGCATAACTGAAGCTATGTTAGTGAGGATTTATGTTTATTTAATATTTCATACTCCTGACGTTTATGGAGTTGGTAATGTAATTACTGTTAGCTGCCTTAGTTTATGAAGTGTGTTATGTAAAACTGCGAATATGGAAATATGGTTTTTGAATGTGTTTATATGTGGAATGTAAAAGCTTCAGTACTAATGACGGTTAGTTTACAGTCGTTAGAGAATTTATTTCTTTTGCTGTAAGTATTTGGTTTTTTTTTATTTAAATCTAGTCGCATATCTTGTATAGTTTCCAGCTGTCCTCATATAGCGGATCTGATTTCCATTCTTGTTTTGATAACTGTATTTACACTGCCCTTTAGTTTGAGTGGTGATATGTGAAGTGAGATTGTCCAGCGAGAGATCTTGGGTTCGTTACCTGGGTTGGACATAGTGTTGTATTAGACAGTGTATGGTAATGTTTATTTCTATTGCGTAGATAAACTTTTGAAATTTGTGTGATATACTTCACTGCTAATCTCTGTTTCACTTCGGTCTCCGGCCACCATAAACACGGGCCTGCGGTCGGCAAGTACAGGTGACTAGAATCAGACCCGAGCATATGGTGCATCGTGATCCGTGCGCGTCTCAAAGAACCAGCAGACCACCACGGAAGGTAATGCCATGGGCTAATGACAATATGGGTTCGTGAAGGACTTAACGGGTCCTGCACTTCGAGCTGGAGCCCCGGCTCGAAATGCAGGACGAGTAGGAACATCGTGATTTTTAAGTCAGTTTTTGACTCTCCCTCTCGCCCCACTTAAGCGGGAGAAGTCATTGAATGATTTTCCACCAACAGCAAAAACTTTGTTTCACATTCTAGTATAAATCAAACACAGCATATCACATTATTAACATAACAACAATACATCCAAATAAAGTAAGAAGTACGTAACATTCCTCCTGAAATTCAGGTCACCTGAAATCAGTACAACCTACATGTAAGCGCCATTATGCTCCAAAAACGCTTAACGACCGGTACAAATCAACGAACGACTAGAGATGTACTATTAAGCGGATTTAACGATATTAGGATATTGAAAATATTGACTGTTCCGTATCTGTTATCTGTTATTTATTTATTAGTCAGAAAAGTCCAATATGATTCGATATTCGAAACTAATACTGATATTTGATGACTGCTTAGTTGACCGAGTAGCCACAAGTGCGACTACCGGGAAAGGGGTCTCGGGTTCGATACCCGGGTCGGGCAAAGTATTTTTGAACTTTTTTTAATTCTCAGTAGTAACACGGTGTCGCGGTCGCCACGGTGTCGCGTGTCGCGGAATGCTACTCACGAATATGAGCCTCTAGCATGGCTTGAAACTAGTCGAGTTCCTAGTCAAACAGTAACGTGAGTAAGCCGAAAACATAATAATTTATTTATTCTCGTGAATTAATTTAATTTAACCTTGTATCATAAAACAAATATCAGAAATTTATAACAGGTACATATAATACCAATAACGTATAACAAATATATTAGTCACAACACTACAGATACCGTGGTACGAGGGGTATCCAAGCTGAGCCTCGAACCGGATTCACTACAGATTTATACACCAGTGCCGGAGCGCTTCAGTTTCGAACTAATCAAGTCGACTGTTATTTCGGATTAGGTGATACTGTAGGGTAAAATTTATGTTATCTTTTTTGTATTGATTTTGTTATTTTGGAATGTTTTGTATGGTGGGGTTTGGTGTATAATAGAGGTAGAATATTGAACTGATGTGTGACTGAGTACCAATGTGACTTTTTCCGAGATATGACTATCTGAGACTATTTAGAGACCAATGACAAACGAGGAAGGAAAATCTCGAGAGAAAACCTGGGCTTATAATTTCTAATTATAAGTTTGTAATCACCAATCAAAGTGTGGGAGAGCCATACTTCGGCATGAATGGGCCGATTCGACCGGAGTGATACCACGGCCTCACAGAAAACCGACGTGAAACAACGGTTGCGTAGTGTTTCGTCGTGTGAGTGTGGTTAACGGAGGCCAATTCTCAAAAGGTTGGTAACGCATTTGTAACGCCTCGGTGTTTAGGTGTCCATGGGCGGCGCCAATTGCTTACCATCAGGTGATCCGTATGACCTTTTACCGGCTTATCCCATAAATAAAACCAACCCGCATTGAGCAAGCAAGTAGGCATTTATAGAGGCTGTTGATGATTATGATGAGAATACAGAACATTTTTGTAAAGAATTATGTAATAAATATGAAATTACTCCCTAATTCAAATCTTTATTACAACTATTATTTATTGTTGTAATACAAAATCTTTTGAAATAATATATACAATTAATATTAACTATAACTAAATGAAAACTCCCTAATTTATTAGAAAACATATATATTTTTAGGTATATTACTGTAAGTCCTGCTATAAGTTAAAGTTACCTATATTGAATGATATTAATATCACATATTGTTCACATGTTAGGGAACCGCTGGATGCAGGTCGCTTCCAACCGGCCTATCTGGAAGACTTTGGGGGAGGCCTATATTCAGCAGTTGACGTCCTGTGGCTGATGATGATGATGATGATGATGATTGTTAACATGAGCCAGTCGACAAGCAGCACCAACCATGCAGTTTTTCAACAACATGTCGACTTTTTTTTTTTTTTTAAGGGGCGAAAATCATCGAATGACTGCTCCCGCCTGGGTGAGGCGGAAGGGAGTGTCAGACTCTTACTGACTAAAAACCACCCCGTTCCTTCTCCTGCACGTCGAGCCGGAGCCCCGGTTACCCGTTAGGTTCTCCGCGACTCCGAATCGGCATCGGCCCTATTGGGCCCCATCTGTGGTGGTCTGATGGCTCTTTGAGGCGCGCGCGGAACGCGACGCGCCGTACGCTCGGGTCTGTTTCTGGTCGGACGGGGAGCCACCCATGCTCGCCGTCCGCAGGCCCGCGCTTACGGTGGCCGGAGATCGTCTCGCGATCCCCGACGCCCGGTGTGTCCTTCGCGATGGCTGGGTTGCGAGGAGGCAGCGCTTCGCTGCCTCACGCGTCCCGCCTCCTCCTTAGCTAGCATGACTGCTTCGCAAAAGGAGGAGACGGCATCCCAATCCCTCTCGCTCCGCATCATGGCCTGCACTAGGCCCGGACGCGAGAGGTCGCCATCGCCGATCACTTCCCTGAGGGCACGGCGGTGCTCAGCCCACGCAGGGCATTCTCCCACTGTGTGTTCCACCGTGTCCTCAGGGCGGTCCTCGCAGTGATGACACCCGGGCGTTTCCTCCCGCCCCATCAGCCACAGGTACCTCCCGAAACTTCCATGTCCGGTGAGGACCTGCGTCAGGCGGTAGGTGAGGACGCCGTAGCGTCTCTCAAGCCACTCCTCAAAGAGGGGACTTACCGCTGCAATGGCAGCGAGCCCAAACATGTCGACTAGTACGAGATGGGGTAACATTGCAAAATTTCTGCTAGCATAATATTTGCTGAAGAGTATAAAAATAGTTGCACACACCAAAAACTAGTCACAATAACCCAAAAACAAAATTACAAGTACAGGACATTTTAGACTTAATAGTCTCTAAAGTGGGTTATCCCCCTACCTCCTACCCCTTAATTCTATAATAATAATAATAACAATTCCACGAATCCTCTAAAAACGGTTATAAAATTATCAGTAAGCGCAATATCCGTATCCTGTGCAACTTTCAGTTTTAAACTGTAATTATTACAGCTGAAACGACCTTAACTTTGTGGTGGAACTGGCTAATTAGGCTACCGCCAAACTATGCTCAATTAAGGCTGACTGTTATTGTGGGCTTGCCAATGGCTCTATTTGCCGTGTACTGTTTTTATAACATAACATTTTTATTCAGCGCAAGAAAAGAAAAAAAAGAAGAAGAGCAACCATAATGTAGACAGCTACGCTAAGCTTCATAATTATTGTATGGAACAAAGTTGAACATTGTACTTGACCATGGCAATAGGCTCACCTATTTTATAATTTTCTCCAATTTTAGTCTTATAGTAAAAAAGGACTAATAAAGAGATAAAAAGACAGAGGACAAATAAAACTAGAAGCTCAGTGCCTAGCTAAATAGAATCGGACTATAAAGCATAGTTAATTTTATAAATTTTAAATATCATCAATCTTTTTGATTTAACTAGTCACTATTAAGATGGAAAAAATATTTATCAACCAGAACAACCTAAAAACTCCTTACTACGAATATGTACAACAACATTCTAAATCAAAAGCCATAATATTGTAAATGATCACATCAACAGCCTATAAATGCCCACTGCTGAGCAAAGCCTCTTCTCACACGGAGAAGGTTTGAGCATTAATCGCAACGCTTACTCAATGCAGGTTGGCAATTTCAAACTTATAATTAGAAATTACAAGCCCAGATTTCTGCACGATATTTTCCTACACCTTTTGTTAGTAGTATCTAAACAATCTTATAAAATACATATAACTCAGAAAAAGTCACATTGGTACACACGGCCACACATCAACCTATACAAAACCAGTTTATCCTGGTCCCGAGTCGCATCATCTTACCGCACATTTAACGTTCAGTTTATACTGGTTATGTAAAGGTCGATATGTAGCCGTGTGTACTTGCCGTTGGTATCCAAAATTATCACTAAATCTAAAATCTACCTTCATTTAAGCTATCACTTCGTGATCTACATTCAAAGTATGGTTACATAGTAACGAACACACCGTTAATTAGCTAGTTAACAATTCTGCAGTTAACTTTGAAGTAACGAGGTTAAGTCAACTAACTGTTAGAGTTACAATAAGCTTATGGAACTGTAACTGATGCTATCTGGTTGTCTAAGAACATTGATGATTTAACTGGTACTGTGGTAAAATGAAGGTAATTGGTTTTTGTTATGCTTTTCCCATTTGCCTATTTTTTTTTATTTTCTTTTCGTGGAATAGACCGATATACGAGCAGATGGACCACCTGATGGTAAGCAATCGACGCCACCCATGGACATTGAATTCCCTGAAGGATATATATAACCTGGGTATCTTTAACCTTCAAGCGGGCGCGCGGTCTTTTGTAACGGGAGCGGGCGCGCGTAACCGAATAGACCTATGGGTTGAATAAGACCAATAAAGCAATAATTTTATGGGATAATCATTTATTAATTTGTACTACGATACAATATCATTGTCTTTAAAGAGAAATTAGTCACAACAAGTAATTAAAATTATGAAAAAGAAGCAATTATTAAGTCACCTAAAGTAACTCAAATATTCTTCGGATCAAAATAAAAATTAAAACCCGTTTACATATGTTAGGTTGGTTTGTAAAAAATAAATAAAAAGTAAGGATAAAACTCTAAAAACTCATTAATTTTGATTTTATTTTCGTCTGAGTCAGTATTCTAGTAATTTTTCAGATTTTGCTACTTCGTTACTTTATCGCGCCCTGTAAAACAGCTATTTATTTCCGAAAGCTACAAATTATTCTCATCTAAATCCGACAAGGATGATATCACATCAGATAGATGTTCTTCTAAAACTATGTGATGAGAAGTTTCAGAGCCTTGGTTGCTAAGCTCTGATTCACTCTCGCGTATGTCGCGTTGGGCGTCGCGCGTAACCTATTCGACGACAGGCGCGTGTAGTCCAGAGCCTAAACAATTGTAATTTGTGGAGTGTAGAGAGCGCTTCAAGCAACGAAATAGTTTTTATTTTACTCCTAAAAAGATAGTGACAGGCTACTAGAAATTAGAAATGCATGTGGCAACTAAAAATAAAAATACGAACGAAAATGTATTAACCGCGGTCGATTCGACTACGCGCGCCCGCTTGAAGGTTAAGCCCCGAGTAAATAGGTAACTTATTAACGACGTGCACCATCGTAGACCGTATCATCGTTTACCACTAGGCGAGATAGTGGTCAAACATCGGTCCATCAAATATATACCAAAAAATCATTACTAAAAAGTAAAATAAATAAGAACACTCACCAATTCAAAACATAGTTGTTAATAAAAAAGTCAAACAAACAACTTTCAAGCCGAAAAATATACACAAGGAAATCTAATAAAAAACAGAGACGTCTTTGCGGGTAAAAGGTACAGCCTCCACGGCTGACAGTTACCATAAAATACAGGTGCCATAATAGGGAAAAATTCACGACTCCTGAAATTTTAATATAGCCTGCAACAGCCGGGAATAGAACTGACAACCTTTTGTGAAATTAATAAATCTTTGTCGTAACTCGTTTGTTGCCTTCCTAACAGTGGGGGTGGGTAGAGAGGGTTTCGTGGTTTATTTTGATTTGAGTATGATGAAATTGGTTTTGGGAAATTGTGTTGAGTGGTTGCAAGTTTTGCTGTTGAGTAGCATGTTTTAGGTTCGATATTCATAGCAGAGTAAGTTATTTCACTTGATAAGTAGTTTGGGTTTGATCTCAAAAATAGAATGAGTTATTAATGAATTCGTAGTCATAGCACTGGATCCTGGCATTTATTTATTAGTTGGACAGAAACCCGAGGATTACCTACGAAAAAAAACCACAATACAACATCACGCTTTATATTCCTGGTGGAGTAGGCAAAGCTTCACTATACGGCACTTAATGTTACTGTATAATGGAACACTCAACTTTCACTATTTATGTTATGAGCCTCATATAATAAGGGTAAACCTGATTCCATATACCGGGCATAATTCCAGATCCCAGGTTTTTTTAAAAACCCTGTAATACTTTGCCCGACCCGGGAATCGAAGTTGAGACCGCTTGCACAGCATTCGCACTTGCGATCACTGAGCGAACGAGGTGGTCAGGTAGATTACATACGGTTTTTGGGAATAGCCTGTTCTATGCGACTCTTCTGCCTATCCTTTTGGGGATAATAAAGCTGACGTTACTTTGAATGTTTTACGTAAGAATTTGTCAAGTAACACTGAATTAAATGATGAAGATTCTCTTATCAATCTCTATATTAAGTTGTAAAATATAAATCTATTTCAAAGTACAAAGAAAATACTTTCTATTTTAACAATATTAATCCTATTACTCTGAAAATTGATTGAAGTCTTATAAGAAAGAAAGCCGCTATCCATCAAAAATAATTTAAACTAACAAATCCATCATTAATTTAAATTGATTTCGTGATAAGAACTTGTTACTAAAATGTCACTCCTATGTTATATCTGGAGGCACGGCGGTGCCCCAACCAAGTCTCGAGCAAAGCGGGCACGATCATGTCGACCATACTATCATTTTCTCGAAGCGTCTAGCGGATCTTTCACGCCCCATGTATCATAGATGCAGATAAAGCTACTATTATAATGTACATAACGTCCCACCTTTGTATCCCCGAAGGGATAGGCAAAGGTGCACACTGCGGCACTTAATGCCACTGTACAATGTAATACTAACTAAAAAATATTAGGCAAGTAAAAATAATATAGTATCTACTTATAAATCAAGAAACAAATCAGAACATCACACGATGGAAGAATTGCGTAGAGAGACTTGGCTTTTATTTATATATTAATGTTTTTTGTGGGATTCTATTTAACCTTACATCAGTCAAAAATAATGTCACGAACGAAATTACATAGATATATAAATATGTAGACAAAAGCCTTTGGCAAAATTTAATAAAACGTAATAGTGAACGTTTACATATTTATGACATAACGTCTACCAAATTATGATTTTATTACTCTATAGGCTTTTTATATTAGGTGCATTATTAAAAGTTCGGGGAACAATTGTTTTGCTATAAATATTATATATCTTAAGTTAAGTTATGGTGAGAAATAATTGTGGTGCAACATGTTGGGCAACGTTACACAACATCGTGCGATGTTGCCAATGGGAGCATAACAAGGCGCGAGGTTAAATATTTGCTTCAGTGCAAGGTGCAGTTGAGCATCAAAGAATCTTGGCAAGTGGAGACGTGATATTTAGAAATTGAATTATTGCTAAACAAAAGTTATGACTCATTAAGCAACATGTTGTGCAACTACCTCTAAATATCACATAGTAAATACGAAACTTATCGCCTAGTAGACAGTGCAGGCTGAAGATAAAACGATCACGTAAAAGGTTATTTTACATCAGAGAGCTCTGTTACCCGATCTCTATAGGAAAAGTAGTTAAAATAATGCATTGAGAAACATGTTGCGCCACAAATCACGCAACAACCATCGTCTAATAGATATCAATCTTTATTTTAGTATTTTCTTAAGTAGTAACTGCGGCGTAGTAAGATCTACGGCGTAGCAACTAGAGCTACGCCGTAGTAATATGCTACGTGATCGGGTAAGTGTCACGTATATGGACTACGTACACTTGTTTATTACTATTCTATTACGCTGAGAGGGCAGAGAAAAATATTTTGACGAGCGGCAGCCATCTTGAATTAAAATGGGGCTGTAATGACTCCCGTCACCCTAAATTAGATACTGTGGATTTTTTTCAAGACGAGACGGTCTCTTGGCGAATAAAGTTTGCAAATGTTGGTCGTTTTTTTGAAGAGTATTTTTTTGTGTTGAGTTTATAGTCCGTAGAACATAATGTTTGATGGTATATAGATAGTACCATAGTACTATGATATAATTTCTCACAATACTCACAAAGATACTAAATAAATAATTCTAACCTTTATTCAAATCGGTTCCCTTTATGTAAGAACCTCATACATCACGTCGTTGTTCCCAGAAGGCTTAAAGCAAACGAGTACTTAAGCCTATGAACGTTTTAGTCATATTACTATTCGAATACATGTACGTAACATCACGCATATGCAGGCACGCGTAGGCAGAGGTGCACATTACGGCTCATTATGGCACTGTACAACTATACACTATATAACATTCCGTGCTACTACTGTAATTAAAAAAAAACCAGAAATACTTTTCCCGACCTGGGAATCGTACCAAAGCCCATCAGTCGCACTTGCGACTACTCGGCCAACGAGGCAGCTATTCAAATAATATTCTGTAATTATCTTTTAATTTTAGAAAGGGTAGGTAGATCTGATCTCACTACGTGTACAATGCATCTCTTTATACTATTTATTTAATGAGACTCATGTAATAGAAGTGTTTTAGGTAGGCTATTGCCATACATAGGGTACAATTTCGGACTGTATTCTGTAATTGTGAATTTTTCAAAATCCAAATATCCCTTAATACTTTGCTGAACCCGGGACACCAAAACCATTCGACCAAAACGGCAGTTATAATTTACCTTACATAATAGCTATAATATAATTATTTACTTTACCTTTCTTTTTTTAAGAAATTATTTAGTGTAACCTCAACTATTATTATAATTAATGAAATATTAGACTGTAGCAATAGGCTCACCCCCTATTACATGAGACATAATATCACGTAACAACACGCCTTTTATCCCCGAAGGGGTAGGCAGAGGTGTACATTATACCACTGTACAATATAACACCCACTTTTCACTATTTATGTTATGAACGCCATGTAATAGGGGGTGAACCTATTGCCACATATTACACGAGACTTATAACATAAATAGTGAACAGTGGGTGTTACATTGTACAGTGCCATTAACACGTTAAACGCCATGGCAGTCACCGGTGACCGACATTAGCGGAGGATTTGCCTTCAATAGTTTTTTATTGGCAGCCAATGCCTTAAGTGCTGTAATGTGCACCTCTGACAACCCCATCGGTGATAAAAAGGCGTGATGGTATGTTAAGTAATAAAATATAACTAAAACCCATCTCATAATAGCTACTGTTATTACTTTAAAACAAAACGACAGATGTTCACCTATTTATGTATTTTACGTGTTTCTAAAACACTTTCAAATTAGTTGCCTAGACTTTAGTAATTGTAGAATTATTGTTATGAAACCGTCTAGCTTTGTAAAATACACTAAGTGCCTATAAATTAAATTTACATAATTTCATAATACTCAGAATGGTTTAGGTTGTTTTCGAATTTTGTTTCAAATTATTGTTTAAGTGTAGGGAGCCGTGCTTCGGCATTGCTAGGCCGGCTCGACTGGAGTGATACCACGACCTCACAGAAAACCGACGTGAAACAACGCTTGGGTTGTGTTTCGTCGTGAGCTTACTGGAGGCCCAACTATTATTTTTTATTTTTTGATTATTAAACTTTGCCCCACATTACGATTTTGACATTTAAAATAAAATAAATAGTTCTGAATCGTATAGGCAAGTTAAAGAACGATTCTTTTGCCATGCAATTTACACCCTTAAATCTACTACTGACACACATTTTCAGATATAATACATAAACTGACCCACATATCGAACCTTTAATCCATCTAATCTACTACACATCATAAAACCAGCTATGCAGTAAATAATTAATAAAATCTGCCAACTAATATACTGATATGAGATGATCCTACAGAATATTTTATGCATAGAATTTCCCATGCAGCGCAGTAAATACATAACCCCTTTTACTGGGAGCAGTCGAGCAAAAACTCACTTAACGTAGAATGACGTCAACATTGAGTAGAGGTTCCATTATCAGTCGTTAATAAATCCTATATAAGGATAGGTTTGAAAGCTAGCGTGGAGGATAAATATAAGCGAAATAGTATGTATATGTTTATTTTTTTTTTAAGGGGGGAAAATCATCGAATGACTTCTCCCGCCTGGGTGAGGCGGGAGGGAGTGTCAGACTCTTACTGACTAAAAACCACCCCGTTCCTTCTCCTGCACGTCGAGCCGGAGCCCCGGTTACCCGTTAGGTTCTCCGCGACTCCGAATCGGCATCGGCCCTATTGGGCCCCATCTGTGGTGGTCTGATGGCTCTTTGAGGCGCGCGCGGAACGCGACGCGCTGTACGCTCGGGTCTGTTTCTGGTCGGACGGGGAGCCACCCATGCTCGCCGTCCGCAGGCCCGCGCTTACGGTGGCCGGAGATCGTCTCGCGATCCCCGACGCCCGGTGTGTCCTTCGCGATGGCTGGGTTGCGAGGAGGCAGCGCTTCGCTGCTTCACGCGTCCCGCCTCCTCCTTATGTATATGTTTATTACAGTGTGGTGGAGTGTAAAGAGTTATGAGTGTTATTTTGTTTAGAAATTGCTAGTAGTGGTACTTTATGCCAATTTTATACCAGTTCTGTTATGAATCTAATGTAGAGGATGAACCAATAGCCAAATACCACGCATGGTCCCCAAACTCCGTACTCTTGCTAAGATTTTTCGCAATCCGAAAATGTCAAGTTTTCCGGTTCAACCGGAGTGATACCACGGCCTCACAGAAAACCGACGGGAACCAGCGCTTGCGTTGGAATCCAATCTCTCTATAATCTCTCCAATCCCCGAATCCCCCGCAATCCTCATATTCCCAATTCCCCAGAAGGCCGGTAACGCACTTGTAACGTGTCTGATGTTTCGGATGTTCATGGGTGGCGCCAATAGGGTAGACGACTAATTTTTATTTTAATGTCCGTCTGGTAGATTATTTTAAATCATTACACACGTATTTTTTATTTTCTTACAGAAACGAATACTTTCCACGATATATTGATTTAAAATGTCGTGTGACGTCACTTTTATGTACATTTTATACGTAGGAATGACGTTTTAGCCCCCACTCCTAAACTTTGATTCGTTTTATCTATGTATATATGTCTTTTTATTTTTTATTTTGTCGTATAATAAAACATATTATACGACAAAATAAAAAAATACGTGTCTAATATTTTTTAAATACCTAACTTACGGACTAATTAGATTTTTAATTTTCATACCCTGTCGTCATCCCAATTGCTTATCAGGTGATCCATTTGCTCATTTTACCGGCTTGTTTTATAAAAAAAGTTTAATATTTTTTTAATTAAATTAATATTTGCAATGAAAAGACTGTCAAATAAAACTCATAGTTTAGACAATAAAATATCTACTAATCGACTGATAAACATTTAAATATGTTAATATATTGTCACTACATCACTACATAGTATAAAACGAAGTCGCTATCTGCAGTCTGTCTGCCCCTATGTATGCTTAGATCTTTAAAACTACGCAACGGATTTTGATGCGGTTTTTTTAAGAGAGTGATTCTTAAGGAAAGTTTATAAATATGTACAATACATACATATTGCACCCGTGCGAAGCCGGGGCGGGTCGCTAGTTTAACATAAAGAACTGGCACCAACAACTTGAAGAAATAATAAAGTTAATTTAATTTTTTTTTATTATATTTCCTAAAAGTATCTATGTCCTTAAATCTTCGAAGCTTATACGAAAATTTCAACTACCAATAAATCATTAATCGCTCTCAACATAGCTTGAACCTAAGGCTCAGTGTCCCATCTTTTTCGATCGACAGGATTACGTGTCAATGTACTGGCAATTCTTATTGCCTTCTGATTAATCTCTTTTAAGATTTTCCTTTAGCATAAAAGAAGGAATTAATCATTAATTCATTCGTTCACTCTGATGAATGAATGAGTATTTTATCTTAAGGTGGTCTTACTGGGAATGGGAGCTGTTTTAAAGAATTAGGTTAAGAAAATTGTAAGGTTTTGTTTTTTTTTGGTAATGACTGCCTCGTTGACCATGGTCGCAAGTGCGACTGCCGAGCAAGGGGTCTCGGGTTCGATTCTCGGGTCGGGCAAAGTATTACTGGATTTTTATAAAGATCTCAGTAATAGCACGGAGTCTGGAATTGTGCCCGGTATATGGCAATAAACTGACCCCCTATTACATGGGACTCGTAACATAAATAGTGGAAAGTGGGTGTTACATTGTACAGTGGCATAATGTGCACGTGGCGTGATGTTATAACATAACATAACATCACGCCTTTTTATCCCCGAAGGGGTAGGCAGAGGTCCACATTACAGCACTTAATGCCACTGTACAATGTAACACCCACTTTTCACTATTTATGTTACGAGTCCCATGTAATAGGGGGTGAGCTTATTGCCATATACCGGGCACATTTCCAGACTCCGTGCTACTACTAAGAATTTTTTAAAAACCCAGTAATACTTTGCCCGACCCGGGATTCGAACCCGAGACCCCTTGCCCGGCAGTCGCACTTGCGACCACTCGGCCAACGAGGCAGCGTGATGTTATGTTTTTGGTAATTAGTCTCATAAGTCTCATAATGATTTGTTGCTTTTATTATTATAGAGGTAGTATCTATGTATCATAAGTATTATTCAACTTGTGGTTAAACTACTCTTGCTTGTTTGCAACATTGTTAATCTAATGGTAACAAATGTGATTGTTGAGCAAGAGGTCTCATCTTCGATTATCAGACCAGGCTTTGCCAGACCAGGAAATCCTTATTATTTTTTTTTTTCAAAACAGCACCTCGATACGTGGCCCGGTGAAATAAACATAGAATCTGGGATTGTTAGTGCAATTATGCATACTGCATATAACACAACTTGCGAAAGAACTTAATCAATACTTGCGAGACAATTAGACAAAAAATAATAATAAAGACAAATCTATCATAATTGGGATGATGACAGGGTATGAAAATTAGAAATCTAATTCGTCCGTAAGTTAGGTAATGAAAAAATATTAGACACGTATTTTTTTATTTTGTCGTATAATAAAACAGTACTTAGACAAAACAATTCAAAGTTTAGGAGTGGGGGTTAAAACGTCATTTATATGTATAAAATGTACATAGAAGTGACGTCACGCGACATTTCAAATCAATATCGAAAGTATTCGTTTCTGTAAGATAATAAAAAATACGTGTCTAATGATTTAAAATAATCTACCAGACGGACATTAAAATAAAAATTACGCATCTACCCTATTATATTTGTACATACTCACTGATAGTTCAAAAGTTTTGTGTTCTTTATATTTTTACCCTACTGTCGACATAATACAAAACCAATTTCGTGATTTAAAAATTTACTTCGATTCGTAATAACTTCGCCATTTTGAGCTCATTGCGAATTCAATTTTGTTTCACTGTGAATGTGAACAACAAACTTATTTTTGCCTCCCACTTACACCTTAACTTTATAGTAGTAAGGTCCAGTACCGCCTATTTAACTGCAAAAAATAACGTGGCAAACGAAAGCTTATCATCAGCATTTGAACCTTATTGGCGTAAAAATAAGGATCGAAATTGACAGTATTGATTAACATCAACTGTCAAGTAAACAAAAACAAGTTGACACCGTATAGTAAAGTAAATAAGGTTGAAAATTCAATACTTTATCTGGAAATAAAATTACGTATGTCCACTGCGAAGTTTATTGCGGCAAAGTTGGTTTGCGTTTTGTAACTGCTTTAATGCAATGGTGATAGGGTTGAGAATTGAGTGCGGTGACTTTGTTTTAAGGTTGTATTTGCATCGACGGACAGTAGAAAGGGTGTCTAGACTAATTTTGTGAAATATTAATGACATCAGCTGTTCAATACTTGGCATTTTAAATTAGTATTTGTGATTTCAGTACAAATTGGTTGAATTACATGTTTTAGCAACGACCTTTATTAATATTAAAGTAGTGAGTAGAGGTTTAGTATCTGAGGTCATTCACTGAGCAGATATTTGATAGACTGCCTCGTTGGATTTTGAAAAAGAATCTCAGTAGTAGCACGGAGTCTGGTATTGTGGTCGGTATATGCTCATCCCTATTACATGGGACTCATAACATAAATAGTGAAAAGTGGGTATTACGTTGTACAGTGGCATTAAGTGCCGTAATGTGCGCCTGCGCTTACCTCTTCGGGGATAAAAGGCGTGATGTTATTTTTATTTGAAAGAAAATGTTATGCTTTCTATCTTCTTTTTCAGTTGCCATGCACTGTATACTAAATCAATACTAATAATTTGAACTTTTGACCACAATCCGCCATTTCTGACTTCATCAGACGGTATTACTTAAATATTTCATAAATTCAGTCTAGAAATTAAACTAGGTCGACCTCGGATAAACCAGATGTGTCTAAATATTCATATTTTACATTTTGTCTGACCTCTTGAGCCCAATTACTGACCCAAACGACTCTTCCAAGATCTACTTAGGTTTTGATCTCATTAGGTTCTGGTCTAGACTTTCTGTAATACTCTTGTAAGCGGGTTTAATGCCTGGACTAAGAAATTTATTATTGGCCTTTTCAATCTAAGAAAATTGTCTGCTACCAATTTTAGAATAGTGGTTTTTATTTTTATTTTTTTAGTACCTTTTCTAGATATGATTAGCAGAAGTGTCTATTTTCTGTGTAGGTAGGGCGGAAAAAAATATTATAGAAAGTAATCGATACAGCTTAAATAACCCAGACCACCAGAGGCGTTACAAGTCAGCCAGCCAGTCTTTTGAGGATTGGGAATACACACATATATATTACAAAACACACTGTTGGTCCTCACTTATGAAACATAATTTTAGACTTCTTGGGGTTTTCATTAGCAAGTGTGGTGATTAATGTTCAAACCATAAAGAGGTTTTTGCTCAGCATTGGCCACTTATAGACTGTTGATGATGATGATGATGATGGGGCTTGAAAGTCGCATAACATTTGTGTCGTTTTTGTTTTTTTTATGGCATTAGCCACTAAACGAGCAGATGGATCACCTGATGGTAAGCAATCGGCGTCGCCCATGGACACCTGGAACACCAGAGGCGTTACAAGTGCATTATCGGCCTTTTGGGGATTAGGAGTTTGAGGATGGTTGGGAATTCAGGAATTGGAGAGATTGGGGAAGGGGAGGGTAATTGGGCATCCGGTAACCTCACTTACACGACGAAACACATTTCGTTATCTAAAACCCTTTACACCCATCAACCATTATATCACAAAACACAATATATACTTAAAACAAAACCCACTCGAAGCAAAGCAAGCACTCCACTGTCAAATGTCAAACAAAAATATTGTACTTGTTTCCCCAACCGACGAAAAATTTCATATCTCCACAACATTGTGTTGTTTCTTTCAAAAATAAGACAATAAAAGTGGTATATTTCTCGCAAAATGTGGCATTGCAGAGACATATGACTTGCTGTCGGTACACAATGCACAAGTAAGTAAATACGGTATGAACAATAGTCTGTTACGTCATCAGTAACTAAGTAGTTAGTAGTCTATTTTGAAAATATAATGTATGTAAGGAAAAATAGGCAATTGTTTGAAAAAAGAAGCGATAGACACAATTTTAATACTAGAGGCAAAAATAAGTTAGCTATACCGCAATTCAGACTGTCCAAAGTACAGAAATCGTTTATGGGGTTAGGTATTAAATGCTATAATAAAATACCAAATAGCATACTAGATCTCAATGAAAGTAAATTTAAAACATATATTAAGCGCGAATTATGTAATCAAGCTTACTACACACTGACAGATTATCTTGAAGATAAGAATGCTTGGCAGCATGTTGGTTCGGCTCCACTGGACAATACTCAAATGTAGTCAGTAGTTAAATTCCAATAGTAGGTAATATAATACATAATTTAATACTTTAATTCTAATGTAGACAATCTAGTTTCCTTATGGCATCGAGCATTTCTTTCTTTATTGAAACAAAGAGTTTCCTTTTTCTTGTATAGAAGCACTATTTCTATGGATTGTCAGTATGCATATGTGAGCACCATGTTAGACTTAAGATCTTTATTATTTTTATTTTTATTTTAGTAAGTTATTAGTATAATGCGTCAACCGTGTCTTTGCATTGTTCTTACATATGCGTACAGTATTGAAATATGTATCAGAGACATTGTACAATATACTTTTTTAAAAGAGTAACGAATGGAGTTTCTTGCTCGTTCTTCTCCATTCGAATCTACGTTTTGGAATGAGCACCTAGCTTCACCTAGCTTCACTGACGGACTGACTGACAGACTATTATTTATTTTGTATTTGTTGACGTTTCAAAAGTACCAAACTATGGTTTAATTGAAATAAATGCTTTGACTTTGACTTTGACTTTACTGTGATTTCAGTAGCTGTTATTGGCTGGCTATAGCTATACCTCTATATATGTATTTATGTATATACCTACATAAGTTATATAGTTCATTACCATGTTTAAGATAGTCTCTTTTCAGATTTGTACATGTGCGTTAATCTTATCATAATTGGTTCAATCGTTTAGGCGGTATAGTGAAACAAATATTTATAAAAAAAAAACAATTCAGCTCTCGCTTTAGTTAAAGGAGTGTTTATTATAGAGGTAGATTTTAACCAAATTTCGATATGTTTTCGTTTTTTTTTTACACAAAAGACCTAAATAACATGACATAAGAACAAACACAACGCCAAAAAATCACCATGTCTACAAATACTAATACACACAAAAACCAAACATAACATCTTTAATAAAACACCAACTCACCTATCTTTCATAGGTCCCTCAGGTCTATCGATGGCAGTGTTCCCTGATATAGAGTACACATAAAGCCTGGACTCCGACTTGTACCACTTGATGCTGTGCATGGCACCACAGGACCTGCCATCGATGCGGCAGCGGAGACGTGCCGTTGTGCCTACGATTGCTGATGCGTGGTCTGGAAGGAGAGAAAAAAATAAAGTTATTTTTTTATGGATTTCAAGACAGTTGGGAGGTGTAATTCTCATGGTCGCCCGGAGGTTAGGACGGGTGCGTGTTCGAAACCTACCAACGGCAAGTACCAATGTGACTGTTTCTGTTCTACTAGTACTTTCTAAGATTACTTAGACACTACTGACAAACGATGAAGGAAAACATCGTGAGGAATCCTTTTTTTTTTTTTTTTTTTTTTTTTTTTTTGAGGGGGGAAAATCATCCAATGACTTCTCCCGCCCGGGTGAGGCGGGAGGGAGTGTCAGACTCTTACTGACTAAAAACCACCCCGTTCCTACTCCTGCACTTCGAGCCGGAGCCCCGGCAACCCGTTAAGTCTTCCGCGGCTCCGTATCGGCGTCAGCCCTGTTAGGCCCCATCTGTGGTGGTCTGATGGCTCCTTGAGGCGCGCGCGGAACGCGACGCGCCGTACGCTCGGGCCTGGTTCTGGTCGGGCGGCGAGTCACCCGTGCTCGCCGTCCGCAGGCCCGTGCTTACGGTGGCCGGAGATCGTCTCGCGATCCCCGACGCCCGGAGTGTCTCTCGCGACGACCGGGTCGTGAGGAGGTTCGTTCCCTCACGCGCTCCGCCTCCTCCTTAGCTAGCATGACTGCTTCGCAGAAGGAGGAGACGGCATCCCAGTGCCCCTCGCTCCGTACCATGGTCTGAACCAGAGCCGGGCGCGAGAGGTCGCCGTCGCCGATCACATTCCTGAGGACACGGCGGTGCTCAGTCCACGCAGGACACACCGCCACCGTATGCTCCACCGTGTCCTCCGGGCGATCCTCGCAGTGATGACACCCGGGCGTTTCCTCCCGCCCAATCCGAAACAGGAACCTACCGAAACTTCCGTGTCCGGTAAGCACCTGCGTCAGGCGGTAGGTGAGGACGCCGTAGCGTCTCTCAAGCCACTCCTCAAAGAGGGGACTTACCGCTGCAATGACAGCGAGCCCAGCCTTCGGTTGCGACAGTCGTTGCTGCCATTCCGCCATGAGATCACGCCGGAGCTCATCCCGCCACGCATTAATCTGGCGCGGCAGCGGATCGTGAGGAATCCTGGACTTATAATTTCAAATTATATCGTTTGAAATCGCCAACCCGTATTGAGTAAGCGTGGTGATTAATGCTCAAACCTTCTCCGTGCGAGGAGAGGCTTTGCAGCAGTGGGTACATAAAGGCTATTAATGATGATGATGATGATGATGATGATAATGATGGGAAGCGTTTTTATTTGTTGATACTTAATTATTTTCAGGAGTAGGTATATAGATTCTGGTTAATTTGAAGTTGGTAATATTTGCTAAATAGAAATAGGTAAGATAATATAAAAAAATCTTGGAACTACAGAGAAACTAAAGATAATAACATAACATTTACAATAACAAAGCTTTTTATCTTCGAAGAGGTAGGCAGAGGTGCACATTATGCCACTGTAGAGGTACAATGTAACACTCACTTTTCACGTTATAGGACCCATATAATGGTGAGTGAGCCTATTGCCATATACCGGACTCGCACAATTCCAGACTCCGTGCTACTACTGAGATTTTTTTTAAAAACCCAATAATACTTTTCCCGAACCGGGAATCGAACCCGAGACCCCTTGTCCGGTAGTCGTATTTGCGACCACTCGGCCTACAGAACTGAAGAATTCATGTCAATTCTTGGGTTTGACTATTCAGTTGAAAGTTAGTACACGTTTTTCTTTAACTTCTTCTTCTGCCAGCAGCTTCGCTGGTATACCGCGAGAAAAGAAGTAGCTTGTTATTCCATTACCCCTGGTTCAAATGTCATCCCGATACCTTCACCGGTTTTGACGTGAAGGTAACATACAAACATACACAGTTTCGCATTTATAATATAAGCAATTCTACTTTACCAATACTAGTAATTCTACTCTACTGAGAGGATTCGACAGTCGAATGACTGTTGACAGTGCATTTGTGAATCCTCTCAATAATCTTTTTATTTGTTCTCCCAACGGATTCAAGGATCCATGTTCAATACTTACTAACGAGCTTATTTTTGAGTAAAACATATTTAATAGGCTTTTTTTAAGGGGGGAAAATCATCGACATGTGTTTTTACTCCGTTAACGAATTTTTAAATCATCCTTTTTGACCTTGTAATTAATATTTGATGCTATTAGAAATATTGACATTATGATTAATATGTAGTAAATATATTTTTACATTAGAACCAGTAACTATGACATATATTTTCTTTTTTTTTTATTCTGTTTGGTATTTATTTTTTGACATAACAATTTGGACGAAAAATGTATTATTGTTTTGTTTTTTAATGAATAAATTGTATCAAATGAAGATTATTGTAATGTCTAAGATTTGCATGGACTTAGCTTATTTAATATTTCTACACCAGAAATGGTAGTATATGTGTTTCTATGTCATTATAAGATCTCAGTGTACCATGTACTTAGAAATAAATACATCTTTATCTTATCTTTATCTTTATCGAATGACTGCTCCCACCTGGGTGAGACGGGAGGGAGTGTCAGACTCTTACTGACTAAAAACCACCCAGTCCCTTCTCCTGCACGTCGAGCCGGAGCCCTGGTTACCCGTGAGGTTCTCACGGACTAATTAGAGTTTTAATTTTCATACCCTGTCATCATCTCAATTGTATTCGTATTGTTCACAAACTTATTTTGTGTGACCTGTTATGATACGTCATTAATAGAGTGATTACAAGTGCGACTACTAAGTGTTGAATAAGAGGTCTCGTGTTTAATTCCCAGATCAGGTAAATATTGCTTTCGGGTTATTCTAAAGTTACTATGACGTCTAGAATATTACTCGGTGCAATATAGATTAATTACTTTTTCTAGAACTCATAACATAATAAGCGAAAAGTGAGTGTTAAAAAGCATGATGTTATGTCTTCTATCAATACATATAATAAGTTTGTCACAAAATAGAAACATGTTTGGACCCTTCCATGACACGGAACAAGCATTTGTGACGAATCAAAAGTTTCAGAACAAAGGACCACTTAAAACTTTACTCATAGCTTTGGAAGTCAATGGTATGGATGTTTTAGACATACATACATACAAGTATAGTGATTTTTTTTTAAGGGGGGAAAATCATCGAATGACTGCTCCCGCCTGGGTGAGGCGGGAGGGAGTGTCAGGATCTTACTGACTAAAAACCACCCCGTTCCTTCTCCTGCACGTCGAGCAGGAGCCCCGGTTACCCGTTAGGTTCTCCGCGACTCCGAATCGGCATCGGCCCTATTGGGCCACATCTGTGGTGGTCTGATGGCTCTTTGAGGCGCGCGCGGAACGCGACGCGCCGTACGCTCGGGACGTATAGTGATATTAGATGAAATCGATGTAACCAAATGCGATCGGTGAAGGTATGATCTTGAATGGATGGATGGAAGTAGGTTAGATGCACTATAAATACGTTGCAAGCCACATAGGAACTATACTACTACTACTTTAATTGCACTGCCATTTTTGGAAAGCACTCTTTTTTAAAAGTGATATTTTTATGGCATAAGCCGGTAAACGAGCAGATGGATTACTTGATGGTAAGTAAATAGCGTCGTCCATGGACACCTGGAACACCAGAGGCGTTACAAGTGCGTTACTTGCGTGCGTGCGGCCTTTTTGGGATAAGGAGTTTGAGAGTTGTTGAGGATTCAGGGATCGGAGAGATTGGGGAAGGGGGGAGGGTAATTGGGCCTTCGGTAACCTCACTCACATGACGAAACAGGACGCAAGCGTTGCTTCACGTCAGTATTCTGTTAGACCGTGGTATCACTCTGGTCGAACTGACCTATTCGTGTCGAAGCATGGCTCTCTCCTACACTTAACAATACACCACCATCACCACCAAATCAAGATAATATGTTGGAAAGTCTCATTTATCAAACGAAACGCAGTAACACTTAAAGTGAAGATTGACTTTAATGGTCAAGCCAACTTATAAGCGTAAGTATATGTTACTAGATTCTATTATACATGATTTTATAATGTATATAGGAACTATATTTTTCGAAACCTACACTAATACTGGCAACTGTCCTATCTCTTTAAACTCCCATCAAATAAAATAAAAAAAAAACAGA
Organism: Spodoptera picta; assembly: GCA_038387885.1. Classification (NCBI taxonomy): domain Eukaryota; kingdom Metazoa; phylum Arthropoda; class Insecta; order Lepidoptera; family Noctuidae; genus Spodoptera; species Spodoptera picta. The sequence continues at coordinate 3,324,021 of JAZHFQ010000782.1, read as the reverse complement.
AAAAAGAAAAACATTTAAAACCGTTTAACCGTTGTTCAGTATTCCGAATAATCCTGGTATGAAGCGGATATCGGCGGTGCGATCCAGTTATATCTGGTTCCATCTGGTTCAATTAAACAGCGTGCTTTGTTTAACACTCATTTTGTATTGAATACTATTTCGTTGTTGTTTTGAAGCGATATATTGTAATATTGTTGTTATGGTACACTGTGGGTTTTGTTTTAATAACATGACATCATACCTTTTAATTCTCGCAGAGAAAAAGTGCATTTTTACTTCGCACTACTTATTTCTCAACAGTTATCTCACTTAGCAGTGTGAATATCAGCCTCTAGCATGGCTTGAAACTAGTCGAGTCCCTCCTCAAATTATTACGTGAGTAAGCCGAAAACATAATAATTTATTTAGTATGTCTCACAAAAGTTACTGAACAAATGTATGATGTACCGTAAAAAGGTTTACTTTTACCAACACATTTTATAATCAACTACAAAGCTACTATAATTAACAAATAACGTACAGTAATAAATAATGAAACACTATGATTTTTATTTGCACATCAATAAACAATATTCTCTGAGAGAATTATACACAGCATGTCAAGCTATAAAAACCAGTTTAAATTGAGCTCGCTTTGTATCATCTTTTCTACTAATGTGAATTACACACGGCACATCAAGCTATAAAAACCAATATATCTGATCTTGCTTTGTATCATCTTTTCAAGTAATCAACGGTCAGTTTATATTGGTATTGCATAGCTTTTTATGTAGTGTACCAGGCGAGCAGAATAAACAAGAAGGTCTATAGTGTTTTGTTTTTATTTATTTTTTCTCTATAATAAACAAAGCATACGAGTAACTAATTACGTAGGCTGTAGCCGGAGGATGCAAAGGAAACCAAATTGTTTCTTAAAATATAACTTTAATTAATTAAAATTACAATAACTAGGTGATAATTGGTCGATGTTGTACCAAGAATGACGCTCTTTACACGGGTTGAAATTAGATCGACAATTTATGCTGAGTTCGCGCCTCGTGTACGGAAAGTTGTCGCGATGCACAAAAGTTCCTCATTTACACCGTTGGGCCGTCTATTGCACCGTAGCGTAACACCTCCCCCCGAAGATCAGCAACTATTTCGAAATCTCGCGTGGAAGGGATGATGAAATATTGCTGTGGTCAATTACAATCTCGCTGGGATTAGTCTTCTTTGATTGTTGGGTTTCAGCACTCTCTCTAGAAGCTGCTAAATTATGACCTTCTAAAGACTGGTTCTTCTGATACTGTCGTGATCGCTGCTGACGATACATCAGTGCAATAATGAGTGCACCTGCACCGAGTAGTATAAGGTAGACAGGAATCGTTGTATGGTACAGGCTCATATCGGTGACGTTGCTCAATTCTACTGGAGTTTCTAACATTATCTTCTTATTAATGGAGTGCAGATTTTCTAAGGCAATAGAGTTTAGTATGAATGGTGGCTCCCTTGACGCCAGTAGCTCATTAGATGTAGGCAGTTGTATGATTTCCAGAGCAAATCCCTTAATGTGGTTGTTGGAATTTGCTATAGTGAAATGTGGTGTCTTGATAAAGCAGTTATATGGGATGACAGCCAGATAGCTTCCTTCTAGAGTTTTGTGGATTTCCTGCTTACAGACTATCTTCACCTTTGTGGGTCGTGGGAAATTTATGGTGTAATGCTTTTCATCTAGTTGTTCAACGGCTTCTTTCCTCAATTTGACTGTAGTAAGTTTGCATGATGGGAGAAGTTCCTGGTGGAGGATCAGGTGCTGGATGCAGTCCGGTTCATCTGGTCTTTCGTATCTTGTCTTAGTTTCGCAGAGGTACAAGGAATTTACCTTCGGGCATTCAGCCTCCATGTACGTAGAATCGTTTCCAGAAATTGCTATATACGGTAAGGTAGGTAGGAGGATTTGATTATTCTTATTAGGAATAGTGGATAGTTTATAGAGGTTGTAAATTTGAGGGAAGGCAATCGGCATCTTAAAGACTATAACTATTTGATTATCCATATAAAAGTATCCTAGCCTAATGATATCGTAGTAGTCCCTTAATTCTAAGTCAAGAATTTCATCATTCGAATATAAAATCCTTAATTTAACTAACATATTCTTAATTTCAGCTAAACTAACTACTGTATGTGGTGTGCTCGATGCACGTATAAAACCTAAGGTATATTCTAACTTATGAAGAGCTTCGAATAAGCTATCTATATTATCACTTAAAATAAGTAGATGTTGGGCCATATGGGCGAAATAAGTAAAGTCCGAGTCTTTATTTTTTATCATAGAATTTAAAACATCGCCTATCCGTTCCTGATTTTTGGTAATATTGGTTAATAAATCAGAGTTTTGCAACATCCAAGTTTTTGATAAACTCACATGCTGCTTTATTTGAACTTCTAATTTCTCTTCATTTTCATGTAGAGTTTTTATAGCAGTATTGTATTTAATTGCATCGGTTTGGTCTAAGTTACCGGATATGCTTTTGATGATAGAACCAAGTCCGTCTATAAGACCTCTTTTATTACGGCCGTGTTGAAACGTCTTTATTTGCGAATATATTTTAGATAATTTAGTCGTAAGATAGTTTATATGTGGTTCGAATAAGAATGAAGTTTTATTATTTAGTCTAGGACGAACTTCGGAAAGCTTTAAACTAATTGAATCAACTTGATACTGAATTTTATCTAGATTAACATAACTAAGAAAGGAGTGGTAGTGGGACACCATTCGGGTAGTTCCTAAATTAAAGGGGAGTATACCAGGGCCGTTTTCTAAAGAGTCAATCGTTACTTCTTGTCCTTGCGTCGTCTGGAATAGTAGTACTAGGAGGAGTAGCATCCTGTAACAATATAGGTTCTTTAGGGCTCCTCTTAATGCGAGACTTTGCAACAGCACCACGTTTCTTTTTGGTATATATGTGTATAGGAAGATCAGCTAAGACTGTATCATGAGTAAACCGCGGAGCTAACTTTTGTCTACTGGACAGGGGATTGCGAATGAATACTTGTTGATCAGGATGGTATTCCTTTTCAGGTTCGCGATTTTTATTTCTGTTTTCAGTTAATTCAATCCGGTGAGATTGTGAAGCTTCATTTATCGTTTCATAAACTTGAATTAAACGTTTCTTATGGTTCTCTAAGTATTGTTGTAGTAAGTGTTCGGATAAATTGACATCAAGAGGATCGCGGGGATCAAAATGTCCTGTGATCAAATCTATGGGCCTACATTTGGTAAAACTGTGAATGGAACTGTTATAACCTAGAATTGCGTAAGGCATGAGATGTTCTACGGGTTCATTACGCTTTTCTATTTTAAGGATCCTAAGATGTTCAAGAATCGTGGAGTGAAACCGTTCTATCATTCCGTTATCGTTAGGAGTATGTGCAAGTATTTTATGATGCTGTATCTTATGTAGGCGAATAAATTCCGAGAAAAGTGCATTGGTAAATTCTGGTCCTTGATCTGTAATGATAGTATATGGAACGCCATGATGGGTGCAAAATGTTAGAAGAGCTTGAATGACACTTATAGCTGTACCATCTCTGAGATGATATGCTTGCGCATATTTCGAGAAAGCATCAACTATGGTAAGGAATTTCTCATGTTCGGCTGTGAACAGATCGAGATGTACAGTTTCAAAGGGTTTGGTTGGAGGAGGAACTATAGAGAATTCTTGCCTGACGGGGTTTCGATCGTACTTTGCCTGCCCACACACTCTGCATTCATTAATAAATTTTGCGATACTTTCTTTCATCTTGGGCCAGTAGTAACGATGCGACAAGGTAAGATAACATTCTGTTATACCGCGGTGGTTAGTTTTTCCTTGATGATAATTGCGAATAATTTCCTGTTGTTTCATATAGTCTTTAACGTTTTCTGTTTCTTTCTTCGTCAAGACCATATTTAAAGCAGAACTTTTAAAATTACTTTGAATAATTGGAATAATATGATACATAGCTAGTGGTGGATGAATAATTAATCCGGTTTTTACTTTAGGATTAACGTTTTCTTTAATGGCATTAATAACATCACTTTCAAGATTAGACTCAGACACCTGTATAGTGGTTTTAACGTGAGTTTCAAATGGTTTGGTTACAGTGGGGCGTTTTTTAATATCTCCAACAACTACTAGACATACTTGACGGTAGAATTTATTCAATGGTTCATCAGATATTGGGATTTCTAATATGGGATCTTCGGTACTAGTATGGGCTGTCAGTGTGGTTGAACCAGTCAGAGAAGGTGGTTTCTCCGATGGGTTAACTGTAATTGAACTAACATCCTCGTGATTTATTTCGATGCGAGATAGAGCATCCGCATTGGTGTTGAATTTACCCTGCTTGTAGATGATCGTGAAGTTATACTCACTTAATTTTAACCTCCAACGGGTAAGTCGAGAATTCGGTTCCTTTAAACTCATAACCCATTGCAATGGCTTATGATCCGTTACAATTTTGAATTTCCTTCCAAAAAGATAGGGACGGAAGTATTTCGTCGCCCATACTATTGCTAATAGTTCCTTTTCAATCGTGCTATAGTTAATCTCACTACTATTTAATGTGCGCGATGCGTACGATATGGGTTTGTCGCTACCTATTTGTCCTTGGGATAGAACAGCACCAATGGCCAGATTAGAAGCGTCAGTTGTTAGAATGAATTCCTTATTAAAGTCTGGGTATTGTAGGATAGGATCATTAGTTAAAAGGGTTTTGCACTTTTCAAAACAGCTGATATAACTTGGATCATTTAGACTAATCTTTGAACCTTTTTTGAGACACTGTGTCATTGGTTTTGTTATTCGGGCAAAGTCCGGGATAAATTTCCGATAATAGCCTAATAGACCTAAAAAGCGTTTAATTTCAGTAGCTGTTTTAGGTATCGGGAATTTTTGGATAGCCGAGATTTTATCAGGGTTGGGTTTGATCCCATCTTTGCTAATAATGTGTCCCAAATAGGCTGTTTCTAATTTCAAAAACTCTGATTTGTCCATTTGAATCTTGAAATTTGATTCCCTGAGTCTCTGAAAGACCTTTTCCAAATTTACCATATGTTCCTGGAGGGATACTGAAAATACTATGATATCATCTAAATATACTAAGCATATGACATTTTGAAGGTCCCTTAAGACATTGTCCATCACGCGTTGAAAGGTGGATGGTGAGTTTTTTAAGCCCATTGGCATACGGAGAAACTCAAAATGGCCATGTTCAACTGTAAACGCGGTTTTATGGATGTCGTCTGGATTCATTTCAACTTGATAAAATCCGCTTGCGAGATCTAACGTAGTGAAGTATTGACAGTTGCCTAACTTATCTAATACGTCAGCAATATTGGGTATAGGATAACGATCGTCAATAGTTTTTTCATTTAATTTTCTGAAATCTATGACCAAGCGCCATTTTGTTTTTCCACTGGCGTCGGCTTTTTTGGGCACAACCCAGATGGGGGAACTCCAAGCAGATTGTGAAGGCTGTATAATATTTTGTTGTAACATTTTAGAGATTTGATCCTGAACTTCCTGCTTATGTACAAAAGGATATCGGTAACTTTTAGTGTAGATTGGTACTTCGTCCGTAGTTTTAATAGAATGTTTTACCTGATTTGTGAAAGATAATGGTTCACCATCTATATAGAATACGTCAGCGTATTTGGCACAAAGTGTCTCTAAGTTAGCCTTCTCCTCGGGATTTAAATGTTCCGTTCGTAATCGTGCTAATACTTCTTTAACACGGGAATCGTACTGTTCAGAATGCAAGCATTGAATATTAAATATTTCTGCGCTAACGGGACGATCCATTGAGAAGATTACATCATGACGTGATGAGTTAGTAACTTCTATTATACCTCTACTATCTTTAACGTTTGTAATGCAATTGCCTATTAAACAGTTTGAGATGCGTTGTTCAGGAATGAAAACTTCACCGTCTTGAGAATTTATAGGGACGTTAATTAATTTAGATAAGTTAGCCGGTATTATGTCTTCGTATAGGTTGCTGTTGCGTGAATTATACATTAATAATGGATTACTAGAGTTCCGTGTAATTAGCAATTTATTTTTTAAGTCTATGGTAGATTCTAATTTTTCTAATAAGTCATAGCCAATCAATCCGTCGAAATATTCGTGAAACGCGTACACGGAGAGAGTAATATCACCCGACTCATTAAATTCTTTAAAACAGGGTATAGTGATGGAGTAGTCAGTTCTAGTAGTAGCGTGAATATTAGTGACTTCAAAAGGGTCGTAATTGTATGGTACGTGAGGAAAGAATTGTTGAGCGACGGCCGGACTAACGAACGACATATTTGCACCTGCATCGATTAATAATTTGAGCGGAGGATTTGAAATTTGAATATATGGTAACTGTCTCTGGGTATGTAAATTTATTTCTATTTTAATTTGTCTGATTTGGAGTCCTTCGGAAAATCCTCATTATCAGAAGGCTGAGTGCAAGGAACTTCTTCTATGGTGTACGTATCTTCAGTCTGTGGTTGCTCGCAACTAAATTCGTAAGAATTTTCGAAATAATCATAAGGATAATAATTATCGGTATTGTTAAAATCGTTGTAGTAATCATACTCGACCGGGCATGTAAAATCGTTATAATTTACCTGCTTTGTTTTAAAATAATTCGAAGGTGGTGGGTTACCAGCTCTCGACCAATCGTGAGTTGGACGCGGGGCGAATGGTTTTGCTACGTAGTGACTAACACCACTCATAGGTTGCGGTAAATTACTCGCGGAAGGCTTAGGGCCTGGCATTCTAAAGACTTGATTCTGCGGTCCATTATTAGGTGGTGGTGCACTAAACATCTGTTGAGTCCGTGAGGGACCACGGACTTGAGGGGGTTGATTCCTCAACAATGGTTGTTGCGTCTGAGGCGGGAATATTCGCGACGGTCCTGGTATATTAAAAGGCCTAGGAGGCGATAAGGTAAACGCGTGCGCTGAAGGCGGCGCCGTTTGCACGGGTGGCTTAAAACCATAAGAAAATCTCGGACTAACCTGATGCTGATACTGCAACTTCTTTTCAGGAGCACGTTCATTGCGCTGCTGTAAGTATAGCGTATTCATTTCATCATGTACATACTCAAGGGCTTTTTCAATAGTATCAGGCCGCATGCAACGAATGCGAGAACCTAACGGGTCACGTAAGCCACGTAAGAACGACTGTAGTGTAAGTTTTTTATAAAGAGTGCGCTTTGATTCAATAGTAGTGGCTACCGTTTCATGCAGACTGATATAAGTCATAATGGTACTAAAAAGATTTTGGCATTGTTCATAAAATTCTTGGGGAGTTGCCGTACCCTGAGTTAAAAGGGCTAGGTCATTATACAAGGACGTTTCATCACGCTGATCGGCGAAATTATTTATTAAAGAACTTCTTATTCCTTCCCAGGAATCTGGAATCCCGTTCGTATTAATCAACCTCGCTGCCGACCCTACTACTTTATTTAAAATTCCATTTAATAATGCCAAATTAATTAATTCACGACCTGGCTCATTCCTCATATATTGATTTACTAGTTGATCACATAATTTTATAAAGCGAGTTAATACGTTCGAGTTACCGTCGAATTCCGGCACCAGTCGTAGGGCCTTGTAAATATGATCCACTGATTCAGCCATATTCGAAGCGTGAGAACTACTAATTTCACACGGGTATGCTTCTAAATTTCTGTTAGCGTCTAAAATATTAATTCTACTACTATTACTATCTAACCTAGATAACCGAGATTGCCTTGGATGGAAAATCTTGGATAATTAGGGAAACACTTAAGGATAAAATGGAAAGCGACTCTAGAACGATTCTAGCGTACTTACTTGCACAAAATGGTACCTCTACTGTATCGATGTCTGGATACCCCTCGTGGCTGCAGCTCTCCCAGATTCGGATACTCGTGCGGTGCTTGATAACCACCCGGGTGGCTCGCGAATTTGAGGACTATTAGCGATCCTAGCAATTTACTCTCGCGAACCGGCCCGCGAGTATCCTACCGACTGCGCCAATTACGTAGGCTGTAGCCGGAGGATGCAAAGGAAACCAAATTGTTTCTTAAAATATAACTTTAATTAATTAAAATTACAATAACTAGGTGATAATTGGTCGATGTTGTACCAAGAATGACGCTCTTTACACGGGTTGAAATTAGATCGACAATTTATGCTGAGTTCGCGCCTCGTGTACGGAAAGTTGTCGCGATGCACAAAAGTTCCTCATTTACACCGTTGGGCCGTCTATTGCACCGTAGCGTAACAAACTGGCATGAAAGAAAAAAGACTAGTCATTTTTTTTATTCTTGTGGCATTAAGTTTCTTTTTATATTTGTTTTTTTTTATATAATTGTTTTTATGATACTGTGAAGGTGGATGTTATCTAACGATAGTTTTCTTATATTTTTAGTTCTATGGAGTTGAGAAAAGCTTACTGACGATTTAGACGAATAGATCAAAATGTAATTTGACTGACTCGTCGACATAACATAACATAACATCTCGCCTTTTATCCCCGAAGGGAAAGGCAGAAGTGCACATTACAGCACTTAATGCCACTGTACAATGTAACACCCACTTTTCACTATTTATTTTATGAGTCCCATGTAATGAGGGGTGAGCTTATTGCCAAATACCGGGCACATTTCCAGACTCCGTGCCAGAATCCAGACTGAGGTTTTTACAAACCCAGTAATAATTTTCACGACCTGGGAATCGAACCTCGACTCATCGATTGAACCAAAATCCATACAAATACATGTATTTGTTTAAAAAGTTCAAAGGTCTTTTCGTTTAAAGAAACTCTTGGATTTATATTCGACATTGACTTTTACTATCAGCTCTACCGGTAAAAGCCTAGTTTGCATGTAAAAAATCTTCGCCATCTTGAACCGAACTCTGTCACACTGCCGTATAAAAACTCTTTATCAATCGGATATGTAAAAAATGTTTAAACGAAATAAAAATATTGGTTTTATAAAGAATACATCTTTGAAGAAAGGATGGATGAAAGTAGAGTAATGAAGGAAGTATACAGAGCGGATATGAATGGGGCCGTCGGTAGAGGGCGCCCTAGACGGACATATAGTGACCAGATTGGCGATATATTAAAGAAGGGCCAAATTAAAAGTACCCTTAACCGACGAGCATGCATGAAAAGATTGATGACTGTTAATGAAGCGAAAGAGGTATGCAAGAATCGTAGTAATTGGCGTTCCTTAGTCTCTGCCTACCCCCATGGGAGACAGGCGTGAAGTTATGTATGTATGTATGTACATCTTTGCACTGCAAAACCAAGGCCCACGTACTTAAGTCCTATACATATCTACTTAGGGGAAAGTCCCTTTTTTTTTTAATGGGACAAGCCCGCCACAACCTCCCAAAACCGCTGCAACTCCTGTAAGCCAGGATCTACAGTAGATACAACCATGAAAACACCGGAACACTGAAGTCCGGCGCGTCCCAGGGACATGAGTAACTGTCTTGGTTCCCGCAACGAAGTGAATCAGAAGATATTATAAGAGGAGAAGAAGAAAAAACTATGGTTTTCACTTCCCTCGGTGAATTACTGCAGGAGACAGAATGAATTAAGCCTAAAGGCACAAAGAAGAAACTGTACAACTGGGTGAAGCCCAGTCGCCAAGCACCACGGAAATTTGACTAAAAACTAAGTGGGTCCTATGTGTGAGCTGTTATACTTGCTTCCAATAATAGGTATGGCAAAAACGCCTAAACGCACGGAAATTCGTTCTAGATTCCACAAGGTCCGTATAATAAACTACACCTGACGAAACAATTAAATTATTTAACATAGTGTTACGTTCATATTGCCAGAGATCACACTCCCAGAGTATGTGATGGGCCTACTGCTCGTATCGCAACTCCTCTGTCGAACATTGGCACCATGGTGAATCAATAAGTTTAAATGAGAACAATTTGCTTTTAAAGTTGCCGTGGCCAGTAAGAAATTGGGCAACACAGTGATCCACCTCCAACCATGTCCTCTCCAGCCGCTCATGCACGGATGGGAAGAACTGATACAGGTGGCGGCCCTTAATAGAATATGCCCATCTACACTGCCATTCGGTTATAAGCTCGCCCCAAACGTCCGTCACTGGCTTAAACAATCTATCAATTTTATTTCTATCACGTTGTGCTAGAAAGCTTGCTGACAAATTAGGCCTCGCACTGTAGTACATAGCAGCACGTCGCTGCACCTCAAGATCTACCGGAAGGACGCCTGCGAGCACAGGTAGGGCCTCAGTGCTAACCGTCCTATAGGCCTTACACAGGAAAATCAAGGCTAGACGCTGGCCTTGGAGAAGTTTTCGCCGTACCGCGCCTATTGTGGCCCTATCAGCCCAGACAGGTGCCCCGTAGCACACGCATCCTAGGTAGGTTGCTCCGTATATGATCCTAAGCGTAAGAAAAGAGAGACCCCAGGTGGCTTTGAAAGTCCCTTAACGCCGGACGGCACCTAACGCCGTACGCTTGTATTATCTCTATAACTAATAACGCGAGCAATTCAATTTTTAGGGGGAAGTCTCCCAATGGCAGACACCTAAGATTTTTAGTAAAAATTTAATCGCTCGTGTTATCAGTTATCGAGATAATACAGGCGTACGGCGTTAGGTGCCGTCCGGCATTACGGGACTTCCCCCCTACACCTTGTTCATTCGAACAGCCAAGATGTTATTTTTGCTAGAAACTTGCCTAGCGCTTGCATAATCCCAAAATTGCAAGCCTGAATATAATATACGGTCTTTGAAGCGAGCAAACCTGAATGGCGCAATGAGATGGGTACTCTTTTTCAAGCTAAGCTGTTTTATACGAAAATTTGGTGTAATTTGGTGTGGGACGTATGTGGAAGACAAATATTGAAGCTGTTTATTATCAGGTTATGGAATATCAAATAACATTGTTCATCAATAATTTAATAAGTGAAGGTACTGTACATACAATCATGTACTAGACATGACATAAAATAGCATGCTAAAAGGTGTGGAGGAGCCATGCTTCCGCACGAATGGGTCGGCTCGACCGGAGTGATACCATGGCCTCACAGAAGACCGACGTGAAACAACGCTTGCGTTATGTTTCGTCGTGTGAGTGAGGTTATCGGAGGCCCAATTACCCCTTCCTCAATCTCCTGAATTCATAAATCTACAATCCTCAAAATCCTAATCCCCAAAAGGTCAGTAACGCACTTATAACGCCTTGGTATTTCAGGTGTCCATGGCCGGCGCCGATTGCTTACCATCAGTTGATCCGTCTGCTCGTTTATGGGCTTATGACATAAAAAAATTGAGCTATAAAATGTTCAAAAATGGAACGCTTGTCGATTTCCAAGCATGTCCTAAATGAGCATGTTAATTTTGAACAACATGCAAATAAGTAACAACTGCTAACTAGAATCATGCTTTCGTATTTGAAATTAGCGTATCTAACAGTATTTTCAAAACAAATGAAATGAAGTATGGATTAATATAAAAAAAATGTTCAACATTATTCTTTATGTTATGTTCTTTCATTGATCGAGCTTTTAAATTTTTTGCAGAATAAAAATTACAACCAATAATAACAAATATAAAATCAGATACTGCATATAACTTTTTATAACTAGTTTCTTTTATTATTCCTTACAGATAAATACTTCAATTTACTTCTGATTTATAATAGCAGGTAGTAGCACTAATAAATAATATTTATTGAAATAGAATAATCCGTACAAGGAATTCACATGGAGCTATGAAAAACACAGAATAGCGAATAGTTATTAGATTTATTTGGTAAGATATGTGTTTTCTACTATGTATTGTTCTAAGTGGTCCTCGATAAATTATTATAGACTAGCTTCTATCAGCGGTTTTGTTTGCATTCTCGTGGGTTTTTTTTTCTTTTTGTTATGGGGGGATAATCATCGATTGAATTCTCCCGCCTGGGTGAGGCGGGAGGGAGTGTCAGGTTCTTACTGACTAAAACCACCCTGTTCCTACTCCTGCGCTTCGACCCGGAGCCCCGGTAACCCGTTAGATTCTCCGCGACTCCGAATCGGCATTAGCCCTATTGGGCCCCATACGTGGTGGTCTGGTGGCTCTTTGAGTATTGCCGTACGCTCGGGATTCTCGTGGATTAAACCTTTGAGTACCGTCATTATAGACACAATTAAAGAACAATAGGTTGCGGTCACCGGTGATCGCGCGGTATTTGACAGTTTTAAAGTGAACTATCTTTTATTCCAGGCCATAATCTACTTCTGTTCCAAATACATATCGTTCCCTAACAATTTTCGTAAAAACATAAAAATTTTACAGTCATAGTACTTTTGTAAGATAATTTTCATAATCGACATTAATAGGCTATAGACTACTAAATAAGAAATTGGTATAGATATAGTCATTGTGTCTTTCCCAATTAGGTATAGTGTTATTTAAAAATTCACTTCGAATGTATCCTTGAATTGCAATAGACATAACTATGGGACTATGAGCTCTTCTGTCTACCCGGTTTAGTAATAAATGACATACTAAGATATATTTTACAACTAGCAACAACTCTAGTAGAATTCTAAAGCGCTGCCTTATTCTCTAAAGTCGCACCAAATGACAGGATTATGTTTAAAGACGAGCTATGCAAGTTTTTACATCAAGGCTCTATCTGCTACAGTGTTTGTAAAAGTATACTTGATTGTTGAGGATCATGGTCCTATATTATATTCTGTAGGTATCTGTGTTTAAATCATCATCTAGTCTGCTGTTGGACTAAGGGTTTCCTCTACATAAAAATGTCGTGGTCGCCCAAAGGTTTTGAAACCCACCCACGGCAAGTATCAATGTGACTTTATCCGAGTTATATGTATGTACTTTCCAAGATTATTTAGACACTACTGACAAACGGCAAAGGAGAATATCATGAGGAAACCTCGACTTATAATTTCCAATTATAATTTTGAAAATGCCAACCCATATTGAGCTAGCATGGTGATTAAAGCTCAAACCTTCTCCGTCTGAGAAGAGGCATTGCTCAGCTGTGGGTATTTTTAGGATATTCATGTGATGATGTAAAGAAGGTTTAGCTGATTGAAGATAGAAGTTCAAAATGTTCAAGTTTATCAAAAAGCGCTGTTGGTTATTGTAGAAATAATGTGATGTACTTCAGCAGGGTCTAAAGAGTATAAGTATCTAATAATAAAGAATAACAGTTATGACAAATTTATTTTAGTCTGTTGTAACCATATGGGTGTCTTAAAGACCCAAGTGATAAGGTTGGTTATGGGTCGACGTGCTCCATCGAAGGCCGCATCATCGCTTACTTTCAGTCGAGGTAGTGGTCAAATGTCGAGTGTCAAATCAAATATGAAAAAAAGGCAATCTAATTCACTACAGATAACCAGGTGCCTATCTATTAAAAATATCTCTCTCAACTCTTTATATCTGTTATTAAAACCGCTACCGCCTCGACTTAAACCGCCGCCTTACAGCTTAAGTCTCCAGTGTAACAACTGCTAATTTTGTTGCGAGAAAAATGCGCCATAATCCTGCAGCTCTGCTCGCTCCCTCCACGGTTTAGCGTCATAAAAACTTGTACGCCAGCTTGAGAATTTTATACTTTGTAAATTGTGGAACATGCAAACCATTTTGAAGTAATCTTGGATGCTGATCCAGATTTCTCTTTACTTTTGTAGATAGAAATGTTTTTCTTATTTTAAAATGCATTTATTATGGTATAAGTTAGCTAATAGTGGTTAGGCGTGATAGCCTAAAAATCGAGTTATTTTCAATCAACAGGCATAATTCTAGACTATGTCATCGTATGTTACATCACGAGAATACTGAAAAGAAATAATATGATTGTCTAACTGGTCATTTAACTGTTTTTTTTGTTTTATTATACGTTGCTACTAGTTCTATATTTGTTTTCAGGGAATGGTCTCACTGCAGGGCAAAGACCTCCCTTCCCTTCTTCCACTCATCTCTTCTTATAGCTTTCTATGACCAGTGCTTTTCATAGGCGTCAAGTTCATTCCGCTATCTCTTTCTGGGCCTACTAGTCTTATATAACTAGACTTAAGTAATGAATACTTATTAGACCGAACGAACGTCTAATAAGTCAGTCAAAGCAAAATACAAAAAATACAAAACACTATATCCAAAATGAAAATCGAATCAATTATACAAGACAACAAAGGTCAGTCCGAGGCGTTAATATTAGATAACATCAGTAAATTCTTGACCTCAGACCTCACCTTTGAAAAGCCCGTGTTGAATTTAAATCTCATTTACTTATTCATCAATTCTTTTATATCCATTGACAGAAAAACGGGAGCTATTAAAATCACAATGCGAGAAAACATTTGAAAAAAGAAACACACAAACAATCATTCAAAAGATCCTTAACTCAATTTGTCTGCTGAAAAAATATTTTTGTGAGAACCCAAATTATTCTTTACAAGGCCAAAAGGACCCAGAGGCGAAATAATAAGCTTTTGTGAAACAACCTACAAAGCTAACAAAGGTGTTAATTCAAGAACAGAGCCGTTTGTTAAAACGAAATTACCATTCCAAATCTGTCACCCCCATAAAGATAATATTAATGTTGTAATCTTTAATTCAGGGACCTTTATAATCTAATGGGAGGATTGGAGACGATTCACTTCGCAATTAGAAGGATTCTTTTTTTAACAAAATGGCCGACTCTGGGTAATGGAAAGTGTTAACGGTGCAATTAAAAAATGTGTATATTTGCAAAATAGAAAGACTGAATACAAACACACACACACACAAACAAACACGCACAGAATACGATTATAAAACGAAGTTACATCGTGTTCATGTGCTAACCACGGTGTTAATTTAGTTCAAAAATGTTCTCAATGGTGTGGTACGTAAGGCATAGATAGATCGACGAAAGAAAGTTTTCTGTGGCCACAAAACTGTTTGTGTGGTTAAACAAAACAATTAACAAATAATATGATAATTATCATCATCAGCATCATCATCACCAGACTGTAAGTGGCTACTGCTCACCAAATGCCTCTTCACGCATGGAGAAGGTTTGAGCATTAATCACCACGCTTACTCAATGCAGGTTGGTGATTTTAAATTGATAATTAGAAATTATAAAGTTTCCTCACGATGTTTTCCTTCACCGTTTGTCAGTGGTATCTAGATAATCTTAGAAAGTACATATAACTCGGAAACGTCACATTGGTACTTGCCGTTGGTAGGATTTGAACCCGCACTCTTATGCATGAGTAGCGTTCGTCTTAAACCTCCGGGCTACCACGGCGTAATTCTGTATGACTATAATAGATTTTAATTTGTTATCAAAACTGTATAATTAATTCTATTTACAATGGATAAATTATCGAACACATTTCGTTTCATTTGAAACTACTGTTTTCTAGGTCTACTGAAAGTATAACATAATATCACGTCTTCTACCCCCGACGGGGTAAGCAGAGGTGCACATAATGACACTTAATGCCACTGTGCAATGTAACACACTATTTATGTTATGAGTCCCATCTAATAGGGGGTGAGCTTATTGCCATATATCGGGCACAATTCCAGACTCTGTGCTACTTATGAGAATTTCTTAAAAAAGCAGTAATACTTTGCCCGACTCAGGAACCGAGACCCCTTGCCCCGCAGTCACTCTTACGTCCACTTGGCCAATGAGGCAATCTGAAAGTATTGAACTAGAGAAACCAAATCAACCTAAACACCTTACTCAGAAAGGGAGAATTAAATACCTTAGAAATAAAGATTAATTATTGTATTCAATAACAAAGGTTACTAAAACTAATAACCTATTCATAGAAATAATTTATTTTGATAAAATCTACTGAATTTCAGGTTTAATAACGATAATCATTCGTCTGACTGTAGCTCTAGGTAATAAAGTAAGTATTATTAATTATTGAAAGAGCTGATTAATAATGTTTATTAATCTCGTCGAAATATTCAAGATGTCTAAAGAGGTTATAGAGGTAGTTGAGATGATAAAAATTGTCCTGTTTCATAATTATTGTCTTTAATACTTAGTAATTAATTTTTCATAGTATGGTATGTATTTGTAATATATTTTTTTTATTTCGTGTTTAACGGTTCAGTCACGTTTGGCTAGACACTCAACTAGTAGTTTTTCTTTAACTGACTCGATGCGATACGATAGCCGAGCTAGGGATATTCTTGAAGAGGTGGAGGGCATTATATTGACAATGTAACACCCACTTTTTGCCAATTTTGTTAAAGTTACATATCGAGGGGTAACGGGCTATTTGGTTTAAGCGACATTTTTGCAACTTTACAGGAGAGCATTTTAAAGTTTGAAATTTCGAAAAAAAATTCATAACAAAAACGCTTCTGCAGTTATTTGAACGGGGTAAATTGAATTGAAATTTAAATAAAAATATCTAGTTGCTGATGCTAATTCCAAATAAAGCGGACCTTTAATTACAAAGATAAATGTCGCTTAATACAATCTGCCCTTTTTTAGAGTCAGGAAAAATGATTTAAGTGACTTCATAACTACAATTGGCTACAAGGGAAAAAAATTAAGCGACGATGCACTCTATTTACAGAGTAAGCCAAAAAATATGAAGTAACGAAACCCAAAATAAATAGAAGCAAGCTATTTATCTCAACGACCAATTTAGACTAAAATGAGTAACAGGCTAATTTATTTATGTGACATATAACATTGAAATTGTATCGTCAATTGTTTATGTTTACTCAATACTCAATACTCAATACGTTTATTGCACTCCATATGTTTAAAAGGTGTTACATAATAATATAGTACAGTATGGACCCTGTAGGGCACGGCAACGTAGAAGAGAGGAGGACGCTAATTTTATTTAGATTATGTATCGCAGATTTCTTATTACTAGTTATAAGTAGTTGTTTTGTTCAATTTATTTTGTAATGCTATTAGTATTATTTATGAAAATGTTTATAAATGTACTTATATATTCTATGTAGGTTTATATATTCATATATTAAACATTTATTTTAATTTTTTTTTTTTTTTTCGTTATATATTTAAATATGTGTATTGTAATAGGTGATTTAATCATTAATATTATATATGTCGTACATATATTTAATTTTTAATTACAGTGTTTATTTTAAATCTTTATCATTAATATATTCTTTAATATTTTAATATGCTTTATTTATGAGTATTTGTTTTAATTTATTAGTAAATTTTATATTTCTGGGTTCTTCCTTTAGGGCTTCTGGTAGCTTATTATATATTTTTATAGACTTTACATACGGACTATTGGAATGTAGGCTCATATTAGAAGTAGGTAACATTAGTCGGTTTTTATGTCTTAGTGATCTGTTTGCATGTTTGTCTCCACGTTTTGTAAAGAAGGCAATATTGTTTCTCACAAATTTACATATTTCTAGAATGTAGATACATGGTAAGGTAAGTATTTGATGTTTTTTAAAGTAGACAACTATCAGTTTGATCTATATTAGTTAGGATGCGGATAAGTTTTTTTTGAAGAGTGAAAAGAGAAGGTGTGTCTGTGCTATTTCCCCACAAAATAATTCCGTAACTAAGTCACGCATATGCGTAGGCATAGTAAGTGGATAATGTTGTCTGAAAGTCAGTGGTCTTCTTGATTTCCCGGAAAGCATAGGCGAATCTTGATATTTTTGCTCGGATATTTTTTACATGAGTCTTCCAGTTTAAATTTGTATCTACGGTTATTCCTAATAGTGTGAAATCTTTAACATTTTCTATTTTTATTCAGTTGGTTGAAAAATCTATTTCTAATGAGGACTTTTGATATGGATGGAAGGTTATTAATTTAGTTTTTTGGTAGTTGATTTCAAGATTATGTTTATTTACATCTAAGACGATTAATGGCTGATAAAACAACCTGGATATATCGAAACAACCGAAAATCTCAGGTGGTACATCGGATAAATAAACACAACACAATATCAAAGTATTTATTTAGATTAATAATAACAGTCTCCATAGGAACAACAATTATATTATTATTTATTCAGTAAAATCAGATAAATTAATGGGTTATTTACTGAAATTGCTGTTTTGTATGAAAAAATTTAAACGATTTTTTTCATGTATTTTTTATTTGTATTTATCGAAGTAATCACCCATGTAATCAATGCATCGTTGCCAACGCAGTGGCAGTTTATTAGGCATCAATAAACTGCCACAAAATACTTCTTAAACAAATCAGCTGAACGGGTGGCAACAACAGCGAATGCACGGTTGGTGCGGTGGCTGGGCAACCGGCTGCCGTGCAACGTGTCGCGGGTTCGATTCCCGCACGGAACAACACTTTGTGCGATTCACAAATAGTTGTTTCGGGTCTGGGTGTCATGTGTATGTGAACTTGTATGTTTGTAAACGCACCCACGACACAGGAGATAATCCTAGTGTGGGGCAACGTTTTTTAAAAATAAAGAAAATTCTTTAAATGAATTTTGTACTGCCTCTCGGGTATTGAATTTTTTTCCCGCGAATAGTTATCCAAATTCTGGAAAAGAAGTAGTCTGGTGAGTAGGGTGGATGTCGGAGAGCTTCCAACCCCAGTTCTTGTAACTTGGAGACCATCTGTTGTGCAGCTTTAGGTCGTGCGTTGTACCTAATGCAGGAGCAATGGAGATGAGCGATTGACCAGTGCTGGTTGGAGATGTGTCAGTTCTCCATCATTGTGTTCAGTTCTTCACATTACACATCCGCAGTAATGCTCACTCCGTTTGGTAAGAACATGTGATGAATCAAACTGGCGCTAGACCATCAGTGACCATCACTTTTCTAGGAGTAAGTTTTCGTTTCGGGTATTATTTAGGTGCTGAACTAACTACTACAACAACTATGTTGAGCAGTGCAAGGCACTGCTTGATGCATACTTAGCTCTGGCAATCATTGAGTTTGTGGGACACCCACTTGTCAAGTTTTTTACCTTGCCAATTTGACGTAAATGGACCAATATTGTTTTGATGCTAACGTCGAAAGCTGTTGCTAAATCAGCCGTAGATTGTATGTCAAGTACTTAGGATTCAATTTCGATGAGCGTTTTACGTAAACACCGCCAGCGGTGAGTGCGCGTCCCTTCTGTCTTCGACGCACTCTGGAGTGACTGAAGCGCCAGCGCACGATAGTCCAGTTGGATGATCACGATTTTTAACACCAGGGCGATGAAATAAATATAGTATCATATGACATGATTGAAATGTACCATATTAAAATTTAGTGATTGAAAGACCGATTCGTATTTTTATGAATACTGACAAAATGTTTCAATATCCATTATTAATGTTATCATCTGTATAAAACGACATGCATTTTAAAAAAAGGAGGGCTAAATGATTTATGACTAAACAAAATATCTGAACGAAAACGACTATTTGGTTTAAGTAGCACCCTACGTGGAAAATAGAAGTGTTAGCTAGAAGTGTTTAAGAGACGAACCATGTTGTATTTGGGTGACGGACAAAATGTTTTAAGCGACATCACATCGTGTGATTAGTGGGAAGTCAAAATGATTCAAGTCACTTGCTAGTAAAAATTAGAAACAGGAAAAACGCTTTAACTCTTATTGACTTATTAATTAGAGATAGGGTGACTGGTTTATGTCTTGGTTATTAATATGATGGTATGGTTCAAGTACATAATTTAATAAAAAATGCGAAATCCATGTCGTTTAATACACTGTCACTTTGGAAACAACACGAAAATAGAATTGTTTGAAACGCCAAAAAAGTGCTCCGATTTTAATGAAACCGGCATCAATCGACGGAGAAAAATTCGCTTATTCCGAATATATATAACTCAATATCGCCCAAAATGTCACTTAAACCAAATAGCCCGTTACCCCTCGGTATAATTAATGATTAGTCAATCCAATCCGAGATTTCATGCTACGACTTAGAAATGTTCAAATGACGAAAATATCATTAAAAACTTTTTGCTCGACCCCGCAACTGAGACTTCTAGTTTGACAGTCATTCTTGCAACTACGCGACTAACGAGTTCGGTCTTAAAATATTACGTAACAAACAGTTGGACCTGCAAAAAGTTTGCCCTACTTACATCTCTATCTAACCGCTTTGAGAATAACAGACGAGATATTATATTTGCGGTTCGTTTACTACACATTCTAGAACATTTGCCATCCGCGACTTATTTTGGTGAAAACTTTCAGCATTCAGTCGAATAATACTCATAAACATTTCTCACGGGACATTAGGCAAAAACGAGAATACTTAACGTTCGAAACAATGGATAATATTATTGCCAAAAAAATATACATACCAAAAAACAAAAAGTACTTAAATTAACTGTGACAAAGTTCTATCATGCGTATAAGGACTCAATTCACAACTTTCCGATTTTAACCGAAGAATCCCGAAGTGGCCCGAACGCCACATAAATTGTCGACCAATTACATGCTACACGTTTATCGCCCAAGTTTTTCCTGAAATATATCTTTTTTATTGTCATAGTTTTTAAAAGGTTATATGTTCCTATTATACCTCTAGATGGGGTCCCAAGGAATAAGTTGGTTGATTTATTAAAATACTACTGTTTGACCCGCGACTGCGCTTGTGGTCTCGTCTGCGATAGCAATGCATGAATTACTTTTATTTTTGGGGATTTTCAATAATCCAAAAACCGTATCATTAAATTTCGGCGGGTAGTGTATCTATCCATCTGTCACTATGCTGTATTTTATAACTTTTATAGTAAGATTTTTTTAACCGAAATCGAAAAAATTTTGGAAATCCTCCCACGACAAGAGAAAATGCAATCTGGGCCCAGGATTCTAGTAAAAAAAAGATTTGGGGGACAAACGCATTCAAATTTGTATACAGGGTGCCTTGTAACTCGATATATTCTTCTCGTGAGGTGATAATACAACTAATTTCCTACAAAATTAGCCCTGAAGTCTCTGGTCCGAAAGTGGCTAGTTCTAATATTTGAATTTCAATATTTTCTAAAATTAATTTACTTGCTATTTTATAACCAATCGTATGTCTGCCAGTATTAGTATGAATAAATTTTTATTGATGTACCTATTGACAACATATTAAAACTAAAATCACATAAATCAAATCAGTAGTTTTTTATTTATTGATGTTTTTGTAGTTTTTCACTAAAACCGAAAATGTTGAATATCTCAGAAACTAGCCACTTTCAGACCAGATACCTCAGGGCTAATTTTGTAGGAAATTAGTTGTATTATCCTTTCCTGAGAGGAATAAATCGAGTTACAAGTCACTCTGTATAGAGGTATTACTATTATTAATTCTGATTTCTAGAACAGATTGTCGTATAGACATTTTATTTCATTTTCGCGTGTGAGTGTCTCTGAGAAATAAGCCATATGTTGCTATTATGAGGGTGATTTTAAAATAGGGGGGAAATAGGGCGTTCTATAGGGAACTAATAATTTTCTTGAATATGCCAATCAAGTTACTCAATCCCGTACTTCGTAACGTAGTAATTTTTGATTTATTCGCTTAGAAATAGAATTTCCTTTAAAAGTATGGGAGTGATTGCATTGTTAGTTGCTAGGTAATTTTCTGTCAGTATATGTGTGGTGGACTCAGTTTATATATTTTACTATCTTTTGCCAGCGACTTTGCCTACGTTTCTGTGGAGTAAAAAGTAGCCTATGTCTTATTTTAGACCATAATCTTCCCTTATCTAAGTTTCATTCCAATCCCTTCAGCCGTTTTGACGTGAAGGACGAGCAAACAGACAAGCATACAAACTTAATTATACCTCTAATATAAGTAGGATGTTAGAATGTTTATAATTTCTAGTAAAAACATTTTTTGAGATCTGTTTTCAGTGTTTCAAATATTTAGAATTTATACCGTTATAATGAAGAAAGCATTAAGAGAAGAAGGTAAAACCTTGGCTTCTCTTACCATAAAAATAAATAGGGTATGCACATACTTACTTCCGTGCACATACTTCTAGGTACTTATCTTTCTCTATAGTTCAAACTACTGTTACCTGATTTGCCAAAAAAAACAATGAACATTGCGAATACAATAAAAATTCAACACAATTTCATTGTAAAAACAATAGTAATTCTCAATAGTACTTTGTCTAATTTAATTCAATTCAGAGCTAGCACAACTCATCACCAACCTACCTAGAACTGACAATAAAATTAAAATATCAATTAAAACTTTATTCATAACCTCTCTCTAATTGAAGTCAGTCAAAAGACTGATATAATAACTGACATTAAACGTCAACTTTGTAAAATATTAGGGCGGTTACAGATTAGCGTAGTGCCTGCGCGTATACGTTAAAGCATACGAGCTTACAATCGCTCTTCAAAAACTGGACATGCGTTGACGAGCATATTTCAAAATGTTCGCTTGAAGAACCAGTAGTGGTGCTGTGTCAGTCTATAGTAATCAACTCTTTGGAATGAGCGAATACACCTTTTTAGGGAACAGAGAGTATAGTTCCCTAAGATCGGAAAAGGAGGATCCTCCGACCAGGCGAGGTGATCGTGCCTGGCGGGCTTTCTGCCCAATAGTTGCTCGTTGGGATTTTCTATCCGTGTTAAATCGAATGTAAACTTCGCATGTGCGATGTAGGATTTTATGACGTCATCCGTTGACTTGTGACATGTGTCGCCACACCTTCATTAGAGAACTGACCGACAGACTGACACATTTTTTTTTTACTTTTTTTATAAGGATCACCTGATGGTAAGCAATCCGCGTCACCTATAGACACATGGAACACCAAAGGCGTTACAAGTGCATTACCGGCTTTTTGGGGATTAGGAATTTAAGGAGGGATTCAGGGATTGGGGAGATTGGAGAAGGGGGGGGGGTTGTTGGGCGTCCGGTGACCTCACTCATACGACGAAACACAACGCAAGCGTTATTTCACGTCGGTTTTCTGTGAGGCCGTGAAACAAATGATTTCTCACTTATCAACATGGGCTTACAAGCGCGACAATGCTCGTACAAGTTGCAAGTATGGCAAAGTCACAAGTTTTAAGGGAAAATATATCAAATTTTCCTTTATCCAAAGATCTTCGACCAGATGAGGCCATGCTTGGTGGACTGAAGTACCCAATACTTTTTAGAACTCATAGTTTATTTTTTCTATAACACACGCCTATGTGTTCTTCCAAAAACGAGCGTTCACGCGCGTATAAAACATCAGTCTGAAACCGCTCTAACAATACTTGGAAAATACGTTTCAGAAAATGAATTCAAAATGGTTGGCTAACAGGATTAGTTAATTTCGTTTTGTCAAATCGAAATGGTTACCGTGGATGACATCTTCAATTGTTCTCGAACGAGTATTATAATTATTTCTTCTCTGTCTTAATGTTTCAATTTATTTGTCATGGAGTCAGTTCGCGTATTAATTTTATTTGATGAGGTTCTGGATTTGGTGGGCTGTAGTATGTGGACGTGTTGTAAATTAATATAATTTATATTTTATTTTTATTTCTTTAAAGCTTAGATTCATTTGTAACAAATTTTGAATTCGTACATAGTACCTTGGCAATCGGCATAGTGAACAATACGCAAACTATGAGTTACGTATACGTCGTACAGTTGCTAATAAATGTTAGAAAGCTCTGAGTACTGGCCACTAACACATTCAATCTATAAAATAACAAAAAAACATGTCAAAGAAAAACACAATCTCGTTTCCAAAACAAAACAACTAAACTACTTAAGTAACGGAACAACAATGAAATCGTACATGCAGCAAAACGTCTGACAAGCGTCCATTACACGCAACATTAAAAGTTTCACCGCTACATAAATTTTCAGCTAATTTGCCAAGTTGCCGGCGATTTGGCACTCTACCCGCTACTTGGGATATTATTTACTGCTAACTGAAAGTATTGCTGTTATCTTTTACCCTTGATTTTAGGGGTAAGAGCGGGTTTTACCCTTAGACATGAGGGGTAATGTGTAATTTATTGGGGAACAATGAAAGAAAAGTTTTTAATGGAATGGTAAGAGTATTGACGGAGGGTGCCCAGCTGCAGGGCAGAGTGTTGGTTGGATTCTCATAGAGTACAAAATATATTTATGATTCACATATTTTTGTCTGATGTGCTAGGGAAAGAAGGGATTTTAAAACGCACCACAAAATGAGTTTCTTGCTCGCTCTTCTCCATTCGAATCTTCATTTTGAAATGAGCACCTAGTTGCTTCACTGAAAGATAGACTGGCAAAGAGAAAGAAAAAAAAAATATTTCAAGCCAAACAACAAGTGGCATTTTCAAATACTTAAGCCATTTTATTAGTACGTACTGATGGATACATGATCATGTCTCAAGTCTGCCGCGAAATGGGACCAGATCAGCATGTGCACAGACAGGCAGTGACAGAGCCTTCTGCTGGTATTCTACAGATTATTATTCCTTTTGTATTTGTTGACGTTTAAAAGGTACCAAATTATGGTTTAATTGAAATAAATACCCTGACTTTGACACCTACGACACATGTAAAGGAATTCAGTATGGGGCATTGTTTAAAACGGGTCAAAAAATCGAATATTATGAAATAAAATTAACACTTGAGCGGTCACAGACATATTAGTTATATCATTATCTATAATTAAAAAAATAAATACAAAAGGTACAGAAATATTAGTTACATCATCTATAATTAAATACAAAACGATAGAAAGCAAAGTTTCGTATCAACTGATAGAATTACAAAAAGAAAATCCTTCGAGAATCAACAATAATGACAAAGACGACAAAGCATTAATTGGAACACTTAAAATTTGTTGAAACACAAAGAAACAATAATTAGCTTTAACTGTTTTTATATAAATAAAGCCACCAGTCAAAAAGATACTTCGTTCTGTTTCTATTAATAATTTGTTTTAGTATCTGCTTTATTAGAATTAGGACTAAATTAAATGTTTGATTGTGTCTGTTAGATTAAAAAATTGTCTTTCGTGTTTTCGTAAATGATATAGGACATTCATTACAATGTACGTAACATAATATAACATGACGTCTTTTATCCCCGAAGGGGTAGGCAAAGATGGAGTTAATACCATTGTTCAATGTAACACTCACTTTTCATATTTATGTAATGAGTCCCATGTAATAGGGGGTCAGCATATTGCCATATACCGGACACAATATTGCTGACTCCGTGCTACTACTGAGAATTTCTTAAAAAATGCAGCAATACTTGGCCCGACCCTGGAACCGAACCCGAGACCTCTTGCCCGGCAGTCGCACTTGCAAACCAATAGGCCAACGAGGCAGTTACAGTGTTACAGTACTCACTTTACATCAGTTATGTTATGTTATGGGACCCATAGACTTATTGAAACCATACTACTGTAGATCCTGGCTTACAGCAGTGGCAGCGGTTTTGGGAGGTTATGGTGGGCTTGTCCCATTAAAAAAAAGACTTATTGAAATACACTAGTTACAATTATAGACACCGTATTACTACTAAAACAACCGAAAACCGAGGAATCGTACCAATCTCCTTACTCGTCAATTGCAATAGTGACCACTCAATTAATGAAAGAGAGTGTACTAAGCATTACAAATACTTCTGTAGCCACCCAGAACCAAACAATATAGCTACCTAACAATCAATATACACACAAAGACACAACACACGTATGTACAAATAACAACAATAACAACAAAAATTAACAAAATTCGAAAACAAACTTTGAACATTACAAAACGTTGCCCGCTCGATGACAGGGTAAACTTTTCAAAAAAAATAACCTTTAAATATAAATACCCCTGAACTCCTTACCCTGATACCCTTTCATAGATAAGAGCTAATCAAAAGATGAACCGAGATAATATCATTAGGGGAAAAAAGTTAAAATTGTATGTTCATGGGTGTTGCAAGGGCTTTTTATGAGAAAACTTTCCTCATTTGTCCTCATATGTACTTAGTCGGGCCACGGAGTGAGCGTTAGAGATTTAAAAGAGAGTTATGAGAGGTGAGAGGTACATTTTTAAGAATGATGAGTTATTGTGATCTGTAAAAATGTAACCAAGGAAATCGAGTGGAATTCTTCGCCAGAATTCTGTGTTTGCTGATGTGTGTATACCGATACTAGGGTACCAGGTACCAGGGTACCGGATACCAGGGTATTCTGGGTGTCTTTAAGGTCCGGGTGAATAGATTGGGCAAACGTGCTCCATCGTAGAACGCATCATCAACCAGGATATTAGATACAAAACGTGGAACCATCGAATATAAAAAATAATAATGAGAATAACCTATGGAGTTTTTTGCTCGTTATTCTCCAATGAAATGTTTTGCACAAGCTCACACTCGCACTCATCATCTCAAACTAAAAACCTGTACTGGTTCTTCGAAAGATGGTTCAGGAACAGCAGACTTTAGAACATTCAAGAATGGTAAAAAATTTTCGGATTTGTCATCAATTTTTTGGTAATGCGATTTTGGAAGTCAGTCAAATGTATGGTTGAAATCTTGGTCTAGACAAAAGTCAATCATGTAGTTTACAAGTAAAAAAATTAAAGACAATCACGCAAAGGATAGAATCAAAGTCATAGCATTTATTTCAATTGATCCTTAAATAGGTACTTTTGAAACGTTAAAATTGAACTGCCCGTCAGTTTGTGTGTCAGTAAAGCTAGGCGCTCGTTTCAAAGTGTGGTTTTGAATGGCAAAGAACGAATAAGAAACTCCATCGCCACTGTACCTCTAATATAACAATTTTTTTATGGCATAAGCCGGTAAACGAGGCGACGGGTCACCTGATGGTAAGCAATCGGCGTCGCCCATGGACACCTGGAACACTAGAGGCGTCACAGGTGCGTTACCGGCCTTTTGGGGATTAGGAGTTTGAGAATCGTTGAGGATTCAGGAATTAGGGAGATTGGGGAAGGGGAGGGTAATTGGGCCTCCGGTAACCTCTCTCACACGACGAAACACAACGCAAGCGTTGCTTCACGTCGGTTTTCTGTGAAGCCGTAGTATCACTCCGGTTAAGCCAGCCCATTCGTGCCGAAGCATGGCTCTTCCACACACATGTGCGGTTGTTGAATAATATGATACAAACAACAATGTTCGAAGAATATTGCTTTATTACAGATTTTATTAAAAGCAATAAGAAACCGTTAAAATTCTTAAATTGACAAATTAGCTAAATTAAACCGTCTAAAAGTTGCGAGGAACGGGTAATTCTATCTGTGAATTTTCTTCTACAAAGGTAAACTTTTGGGTAATATTGTAATCAAGTTTTGTAAAACATTGAGAATAGCAATTACCCTTTTCAAGTTCTTGATTTCCTGGTACCACTATGGTTGTAGGTTTGGTTATAGATGAGCTAAAGTTGTTATTCTAGGAATTACTTATTTCTTGTTCTTAACGGTTTTCCTAATAGGTATAATAATAATAAATAATATATGCTTTATTGTACACCACACAATCACATTATAGGAAAAATATTAACAAAAATAGTGTACAATGGGCGGTCTTATCGCACAAGGCGATTTCTTACAGACAACCTTTGGATGGAGCAGTAATAGGAGTCTGATATGGGTCGTCAAGTGTACAATAATTAATTATAAAGTACTATACATATAATACAAAAATACAACTACAACTCAAACAAATAAAAATAAAATAATATACAATATACAATATGATACATAAATTACATATAATGGTGTGTATTTGTGCATGTGTTTGTATGTGTGTGTACGTGTGTGTATGTGTGTGTGTGTGGTTAAGATAGGATATACAATTATAAAGAGAGGAAATGCTCTCTAACAAGTTTTTTAAATTGCGATATGGATTGAGCTCGCCTCGCTGCAATCGGTAAAGCATTCCACAACCGAGCTGCTTGCACTGTAAAGGATTTGTCTAAAAAGGAAGTGGAATGCAAACAAATACTCAATTTCAGACTCTTCGATGATCTCAAAAACTTCGAATGTGTATCGCCAAGGTACGTAAAACGTTCTTTTAGATAAGTAGGGGTAGTGGGATTAAAAAGTATATTGTAAAGAAGTGAAAGAATATGAGTATTCCGGCGAAGGCGAATAGGCAGCCATTTGAGCTTGTTGCGGAACTCAGAGACGTGGTCATACTTGCGCAATCCAAATATGAACCTAATGGAAAGATTTTGAAGTCGCTCAAGCTTGTCTAATTGTTCTTGGGTGAGATCAAGATAGCTGGCATCAGCATAGTCGAGAATTGGTAGAAGTAGGGATTGTGCTAATGCAATTTTAGTAGTAGTGGGTAAGAAATTCCGTAGACGCCTCAGGGCGCCCGCCGAGGCAAAAACCCTGCGGCTGACCTCCTGCACCTGTTTAGACCAGGACAGAGTACTATCAATGTAAATCCCCAAGTTCTTGACTTCACAGGAAAAAGGAATCTTTGTGTTAAGTAGACATACTTGGGGAAGAGTAGACCAGTCTATTTTAGAGACAGTCCTTGAGCTGCCGACAACCATCACTATAGTATAGTATTCTAATTAAACATCCCTTTCTGGAATTAATATTTATTAATTCTTATTATATATTTCTTTAAAATTCTCTTAAAATATATAGTCTATTTATCATTTCATATAGGATGCAAATAAAAATCAAAATGGACTAATGTCGGAATACTGAAACGTTACTCAATTTTAAGTCGTGCTTAAATATCGTGCCATCTCTGTCATTTTACAAATAATGAGTGGAGACAGACTTATACTTAAGCGCGACTTAAAATTGAGTAGCGTTTGAGTATTCCGACATAATATCTCTACTTACGTAGAGACAAAGCAGCCATAAATAATATATTATTATATGTCGCAGAATCAACAAAGATGCACAACTATCGAGTACCGTTATTTTAGAACAACGCCATCTGTTATCATTTGTCGGAAACGTCAAGCAGTGTGCTTGGGTGATGGTCGGTACGGGGCGTGGCATGTTGACATTTGAAAGGCGTCACTTTTGAGTTGGACACGAGGGTGGTACCGAACTTACCGCGTTTCCGAAGTTAATCTGTTTCCATCGCTTTAATCAATTAAGATTTTGTTAATTTATTATTGGGAATGTGTTAATAGACGATTATAGTCAGTGTTGAGACTATTATTTCTTACCTACACCATGTCTAACTTAGAATCCGATGACGAAGTACCCCCAATGGGTGAATTGTCTTCGACATATATTTTTTTATATATTTGATGGGCCGACGTTTGACCACTATCTTGCCTGGTGGTAACCGATGATGTGGCGTACTATGTAGCACGTCGTCCCATAAGCAACCTATTCACTCGCGCCTTGAGGACATATACTAAAATATAATACACTAAAATCGCTAATTTAGTGCACACACAGTATAATGTAGCAACTACCTCACTTGTTTACTCCTCTCTAATAACACCCTGAAACTGAAACGAGGTACATATATACATACTAACTACATGTATCTACTCCACCTGTCTGCCTGAAAATTACTTAAAATGACTAATTGTACCAGTTTTCAGATACAACTAGTTACATTGGAATGAACATTCATTAAACGTTATTTACTTAATATTGGCCGACTAGTCGCAAGTGTGACTGCCGGCCAAGGGGTCTCAGTTTTGATTCCCGGGTCGGGCAAAGTATTACTGGGGTTTTAAAAAATTCTCAGTTATAGCACGGATATTGGAATTGTGCCCGGTATATGGCAATAGGTTCACACCTTATTACATGGGACTCGTAACATAAATAGTAAAAAGTGAGTGTTACATTGTACGGTGGCATTAAATGCCGTAATGTGCACCTCTGTCTACCCCTTCGAGGATAAAAGGCTTGATGTTACGTATTATTTATTTATTTTAGTCAGTTTGGCTTAGCGATGTTGTTTTTATAAGTAAGTTTATTGTAATATAAAGAAAATCATGTATGACGTAACCGATGATGTCGAAGGACCGAAGAACCGATGACTTGGGGCAGACGTGTTCCTACAGTGGAGACTGTCTAGGCAAACGTAGTGTAGGGCGCCCTCCAGCTAGGTGACGACATCCGCAAAGTGGCTGGTAGTGATTGGATGACCGAGCTCAGTGACGTGCCATTGGAGTGGCCTATGTCCAGCAGTGGATACGAACAGGCTGGTGATGATGATAACGTCACCCTTATCATACATTTTTATATTTTTACTTGATTTTTTAAATGCATTGCTCCACAGTAAGATTTACTCCTGTGTCGTGTTGGTTATAAATATACAAGTTATCATGCCCAGACCCGACACAACAATTTGTGGATCATATGAAGAGTTGCTTTGTGCGAGAATAGAACCCGCTACACATTGCTTGGCAGCCGATTGCCCAGCTACCGCGCCAACCAGTCAGCGTGCGGCGCGTCGCGTTCCACGCGCGCCTCAATGAGCCATCAGACCACCACAGATGGGGCCCAATAGGGCGGATGCCGATACGGAGCCGTGGAGAACTTAACGAGTTACCGGGGCTCCGGCTCGAAGTGCAGGAGTAGGAACAGGGTGGTTTTTAATCGGTAAGAGTCTGACACTCCCTCCCGCCTCACCCAGGCGGTAGAAGTTCAATGATATTCCCCCTTAAAAAAATCGTGCAGTCAAAGTTTTTGTGCCATGATTGTATACAGAAACTATAAAACACGACTATCTTTATAGTAATAATACTTTTACCTACCATCAAATTCATATACAGTCATATAGGTAAGCGTCGTTTTAGACTATTTCATTTTGCAGTAAAATAAAAGAGCAAACGATGATAATAATATGAATAAAGAAACATTTATATGCTACTTCTTCAGCAAAATAGGTTAATATTTCGCGTACTTCTTCTAAAATGAACGAAATGTACGAATTGAACGAGACCGATACGTTGAATGGAATGCATTTTGTATGCTTGGAAAATTTACGATGCATTCGTTTTCGACGTAGTCTTCATTCGATTCTAGTTTTTGAAGGAATTTCGTTTTTCTTTTTGCTATTTTATTTTCTTTTATCTCTTTTATTGGTTTGGCTGTGTGGTTGTATGTTTGACTGTTTAGATCAGTTGGTATTGGCTTCTAAATTGCTATTATTATGACGTGCCTTTCTAATAATACGACCAAAAGAGAAGATTTAATTGATATAAAACGTTACTAGCTCTCCGAAGAAGGAACATAAACATTGGTGTGTGGGAGAGCCATGCTTCGGCACGAATGGGCCGGCTCAACCGGAATAATACCACGGCGTCATAGAAAACCGACGTAAAACAACGTTACATTGTGTTTCGTCGTGTGAGTGAGGTTACCGGAGGCCCAATTACTCCGCCTCCTCCCTTTCCCCAATCCCTGAATCCCTATCAATCCTCAAATTCCTAACCCCAAAAGGCCGGTAACGGACTTGTAACGCCTCTTGTGTTCCAGGTGTTCATGGGCGACGCCGATTGCTTACCATCGTTAACATAAGAAAAGAAGAAAAAAGATCGTAAAAATATACATTTTTTTATTTAAACCGTTTTACAGGGGACATGGATTAGCGCTCAGAGGACAATGGAAGTAGGAGGAGGGGAGGATAAAAAGACTGGACATTTTCCTCGGATTATGTCAACAAAAAAGTATTTTTAAATAAACAAATTTAATTGTACAAGTTTGTTCTGGCAAGAAACGAAATTGTTTTAATTCTTCAGAGACTTTAATAATGTAATAATAACTGTTACTTGTATGACTGTAATAATGACTGTTTTCTGAAGGTTTGCAGTTTAATTATAGAATAGAAATCATTTCATTTCATTTTCTTATTTATCATCGTTATTTTCATCTCTATTCTACAGAATGTATTACGCAACCATATTAAAAAAAATCGATCGAGTTTCGTGTCAGTCAAACGGCAACATCATTTATTTCAATTAGACCAGGAAGGCACTTTTGAACGTCAACAAAAAATAAATAAAAGTGAAGCTAGTTACTGATTCCAAGGTGTAGATTCCTATGGAGAAGAACGAGCATGAAACTCCATAGGTTTGAGTTTGAGTTTGAATTTAGACAAATAGTTTTATTGGTTCGATTGAACGAGAACTGAGAAGAGAGAGAGAAGAATTTGTAATACCAAAGTAAGTCACTTTTAATACTAATAATTTCAACACATATCGATCATTTTCCATCACTATCATTCGACATAACAACACCACTACACAGTTTAGATAACATTACAGTTAGAGGCAAACTTACTATCAGTTGCCATATTTCAAATTTGATCTGGAATGTACTTAGTGATCTATTACTGAACTAATTTACAACGTGGTTACAACACTGTTTACGATTTTATGACGTCTCTGATTTATTTATGATAGTTTGAACTGACTAGTGAGGTGGTATAGTCGATTGTTGATAGAAAAAACGTTTTAATAAGAGGTTTTTAACTCGTCGAGTACCGGTTTTGTAGACACAATTATAGAACAATAGGTTGCGGTCACCGGTGACCGCTTGGTGTATGACAGTTTAAAAAACGACTGCCTCATTGGCTGAGTTGTCGCAAGTGCGGCAAGGGGTCTCGGGTCGGGCAAAGTAGGTATTACTGGGTTTTAAAAAAAATCTAAGTAGTAACACGGAGTCTGGAATTTTGCCCGGTATATGGCAATAGGCTCACCCCCTATTACATGGGACTCATAACATAAATAGTGAAAAGTGGGTGTCACATTGTACAGTGGCATAATGTGCACCTCTGCCTACCCCTTGGGGGACAAAAGGCGTGATGTTATGTTTTTAAAAACCGATATTTAAACGAATTTTATGTATTTTATTTACAGATTGATTAAGTAAATATTGACTAGGTTTTTAGTAAGAAAATTCTTTAGGTAGATAGTGGATGACATAATTTAAAATTCTCGATACCGCCAAAGAAAACTTTTGACTGTTATTAGAAAAAATATGCCTTAAAATACGAACAAAATAAGAAAAAAAATAATCATCGTCAATTTCCGTCACGTTCTATAACTATAAAACTGATGACGTAAGAGGTGACGTCACGCAATTTTTTCCGCCATTATTGTTCTTAACGATAATATACGAGAGAATGGTCCAATTTACTTTATGAAAAAATATTCCACGCGATGGCATACATCGGTGACACATCAAGATATGAAAACCAGTATAAACTGACCTTTAATTGTGCAGACAGATCAAACAAACTGAGACCATGATACACTGGTTTCGTATAGCTTGTTGAGACGTGAATACTAGCACGTCAAGGGAGAAAACGATTTCCATGGAGATTTTGACCCATAATGACACTTTATGGCCCCGTAATAAGGTCGAAAACCCTATATCAAGGACATTAAGTGTGCTGTAAGTCATGGTGAATATATTAATATACTTTTTTGTTTCGTAATTTCTTTTCAGTGTTTTTGAAATATGTCAAAAGCTATTTACGTATCCTTGTGTTTTACATAAACGAAGTAAAACAGAAAACATGAATGTCTTGAACCTCTCAAGATATAAATCAGCTGTTGTTGAAGTTTGAAAGTCCTAAAAATAAATAATATCAAGAAAAAGCCTCATACCTCATTTTATTCACTAAAAAATAGACAGAACCGCGTAACACCATTTAGTTCTAGGGAGGAGTTATGCATGTCCACTCCAAGAAAACGCCGAGTGGTCGCAAATGGTACTGCTTGGTCTCGGGTTCAATTCCTGGGTCGGGAACCTCAGTTCTAGTATCTCCTAGTTCTAGTAATCCTCACTAGTAGTACGGAGTTTGGAATTGTGCCCGGTATATGGCAACAGGGTCACCCCCTATAACATGGGACTCATAACATAAACAATGAAAAGTGGGTGTAAAATATGTACCTAAGTACCCCTTCGTAGATAAAAAGCGTGAAGTTATGTTATGTTCACTCCAAGAAAATAAAATGAGTTACAGCCTATCTTATCTACCATTACGCTATTTAGCTCCAAACCATAGCATGCTAGCAGAAACACTCATATTTTACAAGGGCCCAATTCGTTTTGAGCCCCATAAATAAACAGCGCAATACTTTTATCAAACGTGCTCGCAAAGTTTTTCACTTCCCAACACCGAGTTGGAGAAACTTTTTAATTCGCTGCTAATCTTGAAACATAAATCTGCTGTTTGCATCTTTAGGGCAGGCCTTTAAACGAGCGGGTAAACCAGATTCTCATTTATTATCTAAGTCAAACTCAAACTCAAACTCAAAAGCATTTATTTCAATTAAACCATAATTTGGTACTTTTGAAACGTCAACAAATATGAGATATAAATAATAGTCTGTCAGTCAGTCCGTCAGTGAAGCTAGGCGCTCGTGCCAAAATGTCGATTCGAGTGGAGAAGAACGAGCAAGAAACTCCATTCGTTATTCTTCTAAAAAAAAGGCACACTGCTCTGATACATATTCTAATGTTGTACATACATGTAAGAATAATGTAATATGACATACTTGACGCATCATACAAATAATATACATAACATAACATAACATCACGCCTTTTATCCCCGAAGGGGTAGGCAGAGGTGCACATTCTATCACAGTACAATGTAACACCCACTTTTCACTAGTTGTTATGAGTCCCATGTAATAGGGGGTGAGCCTATTGCCATATACCGGGCACATTTCCAGACTACGTGCTACTACTGAGAATTTTAAAAAACCCAGTAATACTTTGCCCGACCCGGGAATCGAACCCGAGACCCCTTGCCCGGCAGTCGCACTTGCGACTACTCGGCCAACGAGGCAGTCAAATAATATAATATAAAAAATATAAGATGTAATATAAGATATAAGAAAGGGTAAGTTCAGGTTCGACCCATAAAAAGGGTAGCAAATAATGTAAAGAGCTGAGTACATAATTAGAATTATATGGTATAGGACCAGGAAATAGGCTCACTCCTATAGCAATAAGTATCATTTGTCACAGATTTTATACCACTGCAACTCTTGAGAGTGAGAATATACAAATGTATAGGAAGTATATACATTTGATGTACTTCAGGACGTATAATTATAAAAATTTTAAAATGTATGTACCATCAACAATCCTCTGGTATGTGGACATTTTGTGTCTGTTGATGTTGATGACATTATACCTCTATATAATAGTATAATAATTTATAGCTAATATTTTATTTATCCAAAACAATGAAGAAATATCCAAAAAAATATCCGATAAACGGTGAAGGAAAACAACGTGAGGAAACCTGACCTTAGAATTTCAGAATATAGAAAAGAAACCACATTGAGGAAGCGTGGTGATTAATACTCAAACCTTCTTCGTGTGAGAAGATGCCTTTGGTCAGCAATGGCCACTTATAGGCTGTTTTATCCTAAAAATCCTATTTTATCTTTTACCCGCCATTTTCATGGCCTCGTTTGCAAAGGCCGGGCCAAATAGGTGTTATGATTAATATGATTTCTTCGCAAACTGTGGTGATGAAACGAACGTGGACTTAACTGCGATGCCCAATGTTGGGGATGGTGATTGATTGCGTTGAATGTGGTAATAAATTATGATAATTCATTTTAATGTCTTCATTTTGTAATTAAAGTGCTTTTCTGTGCTTCCTATGAGTTTTATTCGGTTTAGTCTATTTATGTATTGGAGGAGGATCTGGTTTAAAAAGAGTAACCTATAAAATTTCCTGCTCGGTCTATTATGAGGTATATATTCATCATATATTATTATAATGGATATATTTTCTATGGAATGAATATAATAATTCATATGGAATTATTCTACACCTTGGCATGAGCCAATAGCTTCATTTTTAATTTTTCATTGACATTCAAAAGTGTCTTTCTGGTCTAATTGAAATATATGATTTTGTCTTTGAGGTTAGTCGAAGTCAAAGTCAAAGTCATGATCAGTCAGGTTTATTAAGTAGCTATATTTTTTTAATATTGAAACAAAAAGTGGATGTTAAAATTTAATATTATGTGAAATTTTAATATTTTGTGAAATTATGTGAAAACACTCAATTCTTAGATTGAACAAAATATTCTCAGAATTATATTTTACCCTAACTGCACCATTTAACACGAAATGCTTCATTGACACAGAAAATTGTCTAGCTTTTCAAAACAAATAGACTAGGTCAAAACTATAAATCTCAGACATATTTACCTACCGGATACTAACGTCATCAGCGTAATGATACATACAAACGACATGAAGATCATTTATTGTTTTGAATAATGACTTCTCTTTTTCTTTTAGTAAATGTTGTTACAATTTATCTTGTAGAAATAAAAACTAATTACTTTCTTTTCTTAGTACAAAATATTTTTCTATGCCACATGTGTCAAACTAGAGACATAACAAAACATCACGCCTTTTATCCCCGAAGGGGTAGGCAGAGGTGCACATTATGCTACTGTACAATGTAACACCCACTTTTTACTATTTATGTTATGAGTGTTATTTAATAGTGGGTGAGCCTATTGCCATAACCGGGCACAATTCCGGTCTCCGTGCTATTACTGAGATTTTTTTTAAAACCCAGTAATAGTTTGTCCAACCCGGGAATCGAACCAGAGACCCTTTACCCGGCCAGTCGCACTTGCGACCACTCGGCCAATGAGGCAGTCAAACTAGAGAATCTCATAATATTCTTCAAATACTGTTAGTTTGGTTATTTACACTATATTTATTACGGTTATTTTTTTGGACTAACCGTATAATAGGCATGGCGACTATTTTTTAATGTTTTGTCCGTCTTTTAGATATTTTAAAAATCTTCGATACGTATTTTTTCTTTTTTCTCGTATCCAAAAAAACATGTAGATATTTTGAGTTAAAATGACGCGTGACGTCACAATTAGGTACGATTTCTCCGTAAGTGTGACGTCAACACCCCCCACTCCCTAACTTTAATGCGGAATAACTACGTATTCTTCTGTTAATTTGATAAAACAAAAAATACGTGTCTGATATTTTCGTGCGATCTTAATGACGGACTAATTACTTTTTTGTTTTTTTTTACCCTGTCGACACGCCTATTCAGTGCATAATTTAAAACTAAAACTAACACCATAACTCTTCAAAACTTTTGTACATTACACACACACTTCTAGCCACCCTATAAAGCCCATAAACTTTCTTAAAACCTAAGAAAATTAATAATCACCGCTACAAAACGAAACAATCCCCATTTTCAGCCGGGTATTAAATCGCCAACAGATTACGGTAATCCCCAGAGGACGGGACGTAAATAACGTTTTGTAACATCATGCAAATGTCGGGTTAAGCTTGCTAGAGAACGCACTTGGCAAGTTCCATGTGCTTATGTTAGTGTTAAGTTATGGTCCCAAGTTATGGAAGACTTAAATACTGTCATATGTTATACTTAATGCCTGCGCTTAAGCAAACAGGGGCGTTTGTTTAAAGTTCTAAGTTATCTTATGTTTTGTGTAGTTTATTATAAATAGTGCTCAGTTTTTGACGTGTATAGAGGTATTTTATTATATAACTATATTTTGTCAGCTTGTTTAGTTTATCCTTTCGTTATTATGTTTTTTCTAGTGTGGGAGAGTCATACTTCGGCACGAATGGGCCAGCTCGACCGGAGAGAAAACCGACGTAAAGCAACGCTTGCGTTTTGTTTCGTCGTGTGAGTAATGTTACCGGAGGCCCAATTACCTTACCCCTCCCCAATCCCTGAATCCCCAACGATCCTCAAACTCCTAATCCCCAAAAATCCGGTAACGCACTTGTAACGCCTCTGGTGTTCCAGGTGTCCATGGGCGACGCCGATTGCTTACCATCAGGTGATCCGTCTGCTCGTTTACCGGCTTATTCTATTAAAAAAAAACATCTACCTCTATTCACTTGTCTTACTGACTAAAAGCCACCCCGTTCCTACTCCTGCACTTCGAGCCGGAGCCTCGGCAATCCGCTAGGCCTTGACAAAGATCAAAGACTCGACTTAGTTATAAAATGCTAGATTCCGTGCTGTGACAGTTGTATTCACAACCAAACAACCAGAGAGGTAGTCACAATTAGAAATTCTTACAGTATTTTGTCCATCATTCCATAATATCAAAGAGAAGTCGCATAAAATAATTTCCCTGTTCAAAATCCTCATATCACACACAAATCTAATCAAAACTAAACTAGGATTAATACACACGCTGACTAAAGTAAAGGATTAAATAATATTATAATACAAGTACCTATGAACCTATTCCAGCGATGATCAAATTAATTTCCCATCAGGGATTAACATTGCTTCACTCTATGGGGAAATTATTGTTGGGGCTTTCAATAGTAATAGGTTAGTGGCTTAAATCTATGTTTTATTCATTAGTTGAGTCGAGGTTGAGTATGCACTTTGTTTCTACTAGTTTTTTGGTACATGTGATATAGTTACAGAGCTTTTATGAGGGGTGTAAATCATCTCATGACTTCTCCCGCCTTGGTTACGGTGAGCGACAGTATCAGACTCTTACTAACTAAAAACCACCCCGTTCCTACTTTTGCTGCCGTTACTACTGCCTTATTGGTCGAGTCGTAAGTCCGACTGCCGGGCAAGGGGTCTCGGGTTCGATTCCCGGGTCGGGCAAAGTATTACTGGGTTTTTCAAAAAATTCACAGTAATAACACGGAGTCTGGAAAAGAAGTTTGGAATGAATAAAATAGATACTTGTAGCCTACAAGTACAAGTACAGTAATGCCTATTAGAGGCAAACTGAACAACAGACAAACAATCACTTTCAAATTCCTCATCCATAAAAAGGCCGGTAACGCATTTGTAACGCCTCTGGTGTCCATGGGTGATGCCGATTGCTTATCATCAGGTGATCCGTCTGCTCATTTACCCGCTCATCTCCAATACCCCAGAATCGATACTATACGAGGTGTTGTTTTAAAGCCGCGTCATTTTCTAGGAGGTAACTCGGCTATCAATTCTGAGTCCGAATCAATAAAAAAAATTGTAGGTAAATATTTTTCATTTTTCTCTAAATTACGGAAATCTGAAAGTGCGAACTACACACCGCCGTCTTCTAACTAGTTTTATAACGCGGCTTAACACACACAAACTCAAACACGTAATTGACATTATTCCTAATTCCATAAAACTCCAATAAGAAACATTGCTGTCGCTTATTCTGAAATACTGTCAAACTTAAACTATTTATTATAGCCGTATTTTTAACTATTGGCCCGAAAATTTCTCTTACATTGGACCTTTATGACTTCTGTGACACGCCTCCGAGAAATGCTACGGTTTCCAAACTACATCTTATATAACCTTAC
Organism: Spodoptera picta; assembly: GCA_038387885.1. Lineage (NCBI taxonomy): Eukaryota > Metazoa > Arthropoda > Insecta > Lepidoptera > Noctuidae > Spodoptera > Spodoptera picta. The sequence goes on along the minus strand of JAZHFQ010000782.1, from coordinate 3,284,779 downwards.
ATAGTAGGTTATTATCACAGGTTCAAATAATTACCACATAACAAAAGCAGGCGTACACTTACTGTCAGTAATTTTAAAATGTCTAGCTAAAATGCAGTGTATTTTTGTGAAAACTGCAATGTCCTCGGCAAATTGCATTATGTAATGATCAGATGGGACGCAGCTGTGTATTATATTACATTTAGTACATATATATAGGCCATTTTATTTTGCAGTCCACTTAAAAGCAAGATTTTAAAACAATTTTATTTCGCAGTGATGCCATAAGTGAATTGCAAATTGTATTTAAATAAATCATGCTTCTTTGTTGTTCTAAGCGAATCGTGTTTGAAAGTAAATTATATTTTCTTTTTTATTGTTCACGTATAGAAAGAAAGAAAGAAAAATAATTTATATACTAATATATCTCTTGAAATCAATAGATTGGCTAGTAAAATCGCTGTGTTTAAAGCCTTACTAGAATTTTCTATTTTTTATTACGCACTCGTTTTTTGATCGAAAAACCAGAGCCCCCAAAACCGCCACAACCCTTTAAAACACAACCAACCACAATAACACCCCACAATAAACAATAAATCAAATAAAAATAAACTCAAAACTGTTCCGAAAAACGCATTACAACGAGCGACATAATTTATGTCGCACTTCCGACACGATGCGACAAAAACGACGACAAATCGCCACTCTGCGCGACTATTCCCCTGAGTGGGTGATTTTTCATAGAGATTGCCTCGTCTTCTATGATATGTTGTAAGGAAATAGCTGCTTCTAATAATAGCTGGTACTTTTGACTTTGAGAATATAATGTGACTTAGATTTATAAGGCTCCGGTTTGCTAGAAGAGTGTTTGGAAGAAACTGGCAAAGATTTTTTTTCTTATTGTAGTTTGACTGCACAGTCAGTGCGGTGGCTGGGCAACCGGCTGCCGTGCAGCGTGCTGCAGGTTCGGTTTCCACTCTAAACAACACTTTGTTTGATCCACAAATTGTAGTTTCGGGTCTGGATGTCATGTGTATGTGAATTTGTATATTTGTAAACTCACCCACGACAAAGAAGATCATCCTAGTGTGCACCAACGTTTTTTAAATAAAAGAAAGATAGAATGAAAGAATGGTTTATTTTATAGAATAGGAGGCAAACGAGCAGACGCATCACCTGATGGTAAGGTATCAGCGCTGCCCATGGACACCGGCAATAACAGAGGAATCACAGGTGCTTTGTCGGCCTTTGATGGTTAGTCTTTATAGCTAGTTATAGATATTAAAATATTCTATAGCTTCTTCAGTTACGTATTTTCTCAAACAGGTCATAGAGACCTTAAGATTCATCTGCTAGAAGATGCTTTGTCCTTAACACGTTAAACGCCATGGGGGTCACCGGTGACCGGCGTTAGCGAAGGATTTACCTTCAACAGTTTTTTATTGGCAGTCAAATTATTAACAAGTGGAGGATATTTATTGAACATTTAATTGCAACATTATGTGAAATTCAACTTTTGCCAAAAAATATCTCTTCGTTAACAACAGTTCTATGTAACAAAAGTTGTCATTTAAACGAATTAAAGTTACAAAACGGACAATTTTCAACTACTCTAAGCTTTGTCATTTCATAAACTCATACACAAAACAATTCCAGAACTCAACTACACCTGCATTTCATTTTTTCATTCCCAAAAAATTTTGGATTCGAAAAATACTTCGCAGCAACCGTACAGTCGTGTTGTCCAAAAATAACTTTATAGCAAAGTTTTTCAAACAATGCCAATGTTAGGTACACATTTTTAAAATGGCCGATGTCAAAACTCACAACAGTTAAAAGTTTGATTCAGTCTCTAAAATCGGGTACAATCCGGTTTTAAAGACTTTCGGTCCGATTTTAGAGACTGATAGAAAATTGACATGTAGATTTCCTTTATAGGAAGTTAGTCTGTCCAAATTATTTTCATAGCTTCCCGATCCGATTGGACAGTCAACTTTAAACTTTGTATTATTTGTAATATAGTAGAGAATTGAGTAAAAGGATTGCTAACATGACTTGGCCAAATCTTCGTTTAAGTTTTTGAGATACTTGTGACAGTTTTATTTGTTATGACTTTTGAGACATTTTATTGTATTTTCTGAACTGAAACCGAGTGATTGTAAAACAACATGACTTCTTTACTGTTATAGGGGTAGGCAGATGTGTGTCTAAGTTATGTTAGTGACATTACTCAACGGTATTTATCGAGGCTCTGTCGGGTGATTTGAAGTAAAATAGAGGACTATACATTACATAGGTTTTTTTTTTTCACCAAATCACAATCTAGACCAAAGAAATGCCCAAACGCTATGGCGTTTGTGAGCTGAATGTTATAAAGCGCGGCGCTTGCGCGACCGTGGATATTATACACTGCCTCTGCCATTTTATATGTATTTTTATATATATCTACTTTCTAAGATTATTTGGACATCACTGATCAATCGGTGAAGGAAAACAGCGTGAGGAAACCTCAGCTTATAATTTGTAATTATAAGTTTAAAATCGCCAACCCGCATTGAGCAAGTGGCGATTAATGCTCCAACCTTTTCCGTGTGAGAAGAGGTCTTTGGTCGGCATTGATCGCATATAGGCTGTTGACGTTTGTAGTTGAAAATGAAATAAAATAAAAATCATAGTCATCATAAAATACTTAATAATAACATTGGACATTATTCAACACATTACATCATCCGTCGAGCTCTTGTCATCGCCGGTGTACCAGCTGTTCTGGAACCAAAGGGTTTGGCACGCGACGATGGAAAGAGACCCGACGGTATGTCCATTATGCCCTGGAAGCTGGGAAAGTCTTTGGTGTGGGACGCAACCTGTGTCGACACCCTTGCACCTTCTCATCTTCCAGTAACGGCGAGTTGTGCTGGTTCGGCTGCTGCCTCTGCAGAAAACCTCAAGCGGCGCAAGTATAACAACCTTGCTGGTAGTTATATCTTTGAGCCGTTTGGGGTTGAGACGTTAGGTCCGTGGGGTCCGAGTGCGCTTAAATTGTTCAAAAACATTTCGAAACGCCTGGTCGACACATCTCGTGACCAGAGGGCTGGTCTTTTTCTCGGTCAGAGGTTAAGCATTGCCATACAACGTGGCAATGCTGCCAGCCTTCTGGGTACTTTCCCCACTGACGTCGATGCGGACGAGTTTTTCGATGCCTTATAAATAGTTTATGTAAATAGTTGTTTTTGTTTTTTTCTATAATTAATTTTAATCTTTAGTTGTATATATTTAATTTAGTAATATTTAAGTTTTAATTTTATTTAAGTAATAGTTAGTTTTACACATAACTCACATCTTTTGACGATACAGCGAAAAAATCAAATACCAAATACGATTTTATAAACGTTCCACGTACGAAATTTAAAAAGCATCAAAATTCCACAATAGATTATTATTGGTTCATTGATATTGCGCCGGATTTTTGTCATTCTATCGACGACAAATTGACGTGAAAGTCCCGTGACATCTACATTCGTTAGCACGCTGTCGACCAATCGAACGTGTTCATGCAACTGATATATTCTATGCCATAATCGATGGCAATCGTTTTAAATTGTGATCGATATCCATTCTAGTTGCGTTTCGATTCGTATGTGAAATGAATAGGTAGGAGATGTAGATTTTTTAAGGGTGATTTTTATTTTGCGAAGTGATGAAATGAAATGAAGTGTAATTACTACATGCAATACAGTTTCATGAACAATTGAATTATGTACTATTATTGATAAAATGTTTAAGAATTTAACTGCACAGTAGGCGCAGTGGCTGGGTAACTGGCTGCCGAATAACGTGTAACGGGTTGATTCCCATACGGAGCAACTCTTTACGTGATCCACGATTGGATCCATTACTTATAATTTGATCAACACGAATTTTAAGTGGCCTAACCTAGACACCTAATTTCGGAATTTACACAGATCTCACAGAGTTGCATTTTCCACTCATCAATTCACCAATCCACCAACAACAACAAATGAATGCACCACTATTTTTCATTTACCACAAAAAATATTTCCTTTTCATAAAACCACAATACATATTGAAATATGACCGAGTATCGAGCCTTCCCAGCCACTCAATATTTACTCAAGTTAATGACCACCATCGCTGCCTACCCCGCAAACATGACAGACAAACAAACAAACTTGAAACGAGTATATTTTTAAAATAGATTCTTTTGTTTGGTGGTAGTTTGGTTTTGATGGTGGGATGTCGTATAGTGGTAATACTAGATGAACATCTATGTTGCTTCTTGATCGAGTGGTCACAATCGCGGCTATAGATCTCTTTTGGGTCTTAGATGTGATTCTCTGATTACGAAAGCGACTGTTTCTTTTGATTTTGCGAAAATTCACTAAGTATGAGACTGCCTCGTTGGCGGAGTGGTCGCAATTGAGACTGCCGGGCAAGGTGTCTGGGTTCGATTCCCAGGTCAAGCAAAGTATTACTGGGTTTTCTTAACATCTTTGTAGTAGTACAGAGTCTGAAATTGAGCCCGGTATATGGCAATAGCCTCATCCTCTACTATATGGGGCTCATAACATAAATAGTGAAAAGGGGATGTTACATTGTACAGTGGCATTAAGTGCCGCAATATACCTCTAAAATAAAAAAACATAGTAAAGTCACCGCAAACTAAACACCCAAGGCAAAGAAGTTCCAAGACTAACAATATAAAGATCATGTCCGCGTCTGTCCATACACACACATTGAAGGGATCGATAGCAGTCGATGCATATGCAAGTAGCCTCTTTGTAGTCAGTTAAGCGTCGTCCCAACGGTCAGTGACGTCAACAGTCGCCTTTTGCACTCTTATACGAAATAAGGACAACTAATAGTCATGTGTACTCTTTCGTTTGGTGGGTTTGTCCTTGTCGGTCTTTTGTTGATTTTGTTAGTTTTTTGGTATTGCTCTTAATTGCTATTTAAGACTGCTTCGTTGGCCGAGTGGTTGTAAGTGCGACTGTCGGGCAAGTGTTGTCAGATTCGATTCCTGTGTCGGGCAAAGTATTATTGGGTTTTTAAAAAAAAGACTCGGTATTAGCACGGCGTCTGGATTGTGCCTGGTATATGGCCATAGGCTCACCTATTACGTGGTATTTCATAAAATAAATAGTGAAAAGTGGATGTTACATTGTAGCGTGGCATTAAGTGCCGTAAAGTGCACCTTTATATACCCCTTTGGGGATAAAAGGTGTGATGTTATATATGCATATATAATAATAATAATAATGAAACAGCAATATTCTTTTAAACATCGAATCGATCTACGTTACCGATACCATAACGTTCAAAGAGACCGTATCTCAAGGAGGTTCAACTACAAAAACATCTAATTAGCAGAAACTAATTAGAAACACAATCCCCATGCACCTACCTGACCCCTTTCACTGAACAAGTTCAGCAACATGATTGTATTAATACGCTTGTATGTACGAAACTTTTACATGAGATTTCAATACATTGCATGTTTTCAAAACTTAGTTTATTACAAGCACATAATCTCCTGAAACTTTCAACAATGAACGCTGTGAAGATGTCTTACATTTAATAAAGCCTGCTGTATATACCTCTATATTATGTAAAGAAATAATATAAATTTCTTTATTTGAACATGATCTAACAGATGACGTTTATATGTCATCTGTCATCGGTATTTAAATAAATTATACACCGCTCACGTATTTGTTGAAAAGAACAATAACTTTATTATTAATTTCATTAATTAAGTATTATAATTGTGATTAGGAACTGGCATTGTTAATAATAACATTAAATGTCGTTTCTTTTCTCGCAGGTTTGTAATAGTTTGTAACTTAATAAGTAATAACACAAATTTGTTAAATTTTCATATTTTATAAACAATAAATCTTTTCTTGCAGAGAAACAATTGTGTTTAACTGACTGAGTCGTCCTAATCCGGAATTATCTTAGATATTATATACTTAGAGTTTTTTGACGAAGATTATGTAGTACTAGATGTGGTTGAGCGTAGTTGATGTTATAAGTCTAAATTGCAAATATTGTAACGAAGTATTTTGTTTAACTATAGTTTTATTCACAAGTATAAAACCAAATATTTCAATTCACTTAGTGTGACTCTGTATTAGGTTTTTCTATTAAATTAATACTAAATATTTGACTGCACGATTGGCGCGGTGGCTGAGCAAGTGAATGCCGCGCAACGTGTCGCGGGTTCAATTCCCGCACGGAACAACTCTTTGTGTGATCCACAGATTGTTGTTCCGCGTCTGGTTGTCATGAGTATGTGATGCATATGTATGTTTGTAAACGCACCCACGACACAGGAGAAAATTCTAATGTGGGGCAACGTTTAAAAAAGAATAATAATAAAAAATCACCATAATTTCAACACACCATGGATTGAAACTACATCTTCAATGAAATCTATCGAAGTAAAAGAAAACAAACTGAAGGCTTGTTAATCAGAACAAGTATACTGTTACGCATGTCACATAAATACCTACCACAAAATAAACACCAATCTCAAAATTTAAACAATAATTTTCGAAAATAAATTCGAATCAAAATCCTCAAAATAGAGGTAAAACTATCAACCACAAAGACCAATAAAGCAAACAGCCCAATATTAAAAACGGAACCAGTAAATAAACACTACATCGTTCAGAAGCAATAACAACATATTTTTCATTTTTAATTGGCTCTCATAGCATTTTATACATACTTTATTGTAACCACGAATTAATTTATATCGCAATCATTTCGACCGAAGATACCGTTATTGTCATTACTGATCATTACTGTACTTCCATTTACATATTTAATTACGTATTTTTATACCTGCATGACTGTTATATGGTAATTTTATAGTCTGTCTAACAGTTCATAGTTATGTCTACTGCAGTAATTCGCCGAAGGAAGTGTACACTATCGTTTTTTTCTTCTCCTCTTGTAATCTCTTCTGATTCACTTCGTTGCGGGAACCCATACAGCTATTCATGTCCCGGGGACGCGCCGGACTTCAGTGTTTCGATGTTTTCATGGTTGTATCTACTGTAGATCCTGGCGTACAGGAGTTGTAGCGGTTTTGGGAGGTTGTGGCGGGCTTGGCCAAATAAAAAAGTCTGCCTGACGTCACTAAAAAGCAAATATACAAAAAAATGGATAATCTTTTTTCTTATTAATGGGACAAGCCTGCTACAACCTCCCAAAACCAGTGCAACTCCTGTAAGCCAGGATCTACAGTAGATACAGTGGAATTATGTTAGTTTGTTTAAACGTGTTAATCTCAAAAACTGCTGGTCCGATTTGAATAATTATTTTTGTGTAGGATAGTGCATTTATCGAGGAAGATCATAAGTTATGAAATGTCATGCTACGCCCAATAGGAGTCAAGGAGCAGACAAAACTGCGTACTAGTACCTATTAGTTAATAGATATACAGTGCGCTTCCAGACAACAGACGCCAAATATCTGTGTAACTAGCAAGTATTTCGGGTACTCAAAACGTAATCTCATAAATTGAAGCTGCAAATTCAACTCTACCCTTCAGCCTTAGAGTTAGCTTTGCTTTGTATTTAAACAGCGAATAGAACCTATGCGTAGTAATATTCATCATAACATTACGCCTTTTTAACCTCGAGGTGCAGAGGTGCACATTGCAATGTAACACACACTTTTCACTATTTATATTATGAGTCCCATGTAATAGGGGGTGAGCCTATTGACATATACCAGGCACGTTTCCAAACTCCGTGCTACTATAGCCTTCCTCGACTAATGTCGAGCTTGTCGCGACATTAGTCGCGCGTAGTAGTAGGAGCGAGCGAGTCAATAGGAGCTTAACAGAAAGTGTGAAACCGCGCGGTAGTAGCTAGTCTTATGTATTTATTGTATGACACTGAAGAGTCTGTTTGAAGGCGTTTATCTCGGGAACCACTGGTCCGATTTGAATAATTCCTTTAGTATTAGGTACTGCATTTATTGGGGAAGGTTACAAGGTTATACATCATCAGGCTTTGATCAAAAGGTGCCGAGCCGAGCGGGTTAAGCCGTGTGGGAGTAGCTAGTAGAACTATAGTTTAAAATTGTTAATTGGATATTTAGTTATTTTCTTCTCTAATTGACGCATAGCGGCAATGGAGTTTAAGTTCAATCTGGTCAAATATTATTATTTTTTTAACTTTCTATACCAGTATACATAATGTTTCTATAATAACTATCGAGAATTATTTTGAATTAACAAAAAAATACGGTTAATTCACGTACATATACTGAGAATATACGTCGTTGTATGTCGCGGTGGCCCGGAGGCAATTATATGTCCTTTCTAAGATTATTTAGATACCACCAAAAAACGGTGACGAAAAACATTGTGAGGAAACCTGGGCTTATTAAGAGTCAAAGGAGTGAAATCCCTCAGAGTTGTCGATTCTTCGTCTATGCCAACTCAAGTCAGTGCGAATATTTTGGCTACAGTTTTAATTACCTCTATAGCTGAAAGAGCAGCTGATTTTATTCTTGATACGTGGAATATCTGTCATCATCATTGAGGTTATATACAAATTAAGGCTACATACACCAACTTCTCTTAAGTTTTAAGAAATTCTAAATCTGAGATAATATATGTGATGTTATTTTTACCGACTTCAAAAAAAGGCGGAGATAATATTTTCGGCTGATTGGGTTTTTTTTGTTTGTTCGCGCATTACTCCGCCATTTGTGAACCAATTCCCATAATTCTTGTTTTGTTTGAAATGGTATACTCCCGAGATGGTCCCATTTCCTACTTCTAGCCTATCAGTACTGATATGTTACCTACCCGGTAACATATCAGTACCTTTTTGAAGTCGGTTTTTTAAACGCAGTTTTGGTTTTCATCAAACTTTAAGTGGCATTGTACAACATAGGTAAGGGGTTAGTTTAGGTACTCCATCATGCTAATTAATTCTTAGTAAAGAGATGGTACGCCATCACGATTAGTTAAGAGATGGTTTAGGAGTTGATAAACTGCATTTATTCATTTATAAATTTCAAGATAACAGATTTATTTTGTTGTTATTATTGCAAGTAGTACCTATTTGTTTGTTTTTGATATCAAAGTATTGATAAAAATAGTAGCAACTCAATATGTCAGAATAATACAAAAAAAATTGAAACATTCGCACATAATGTTGTAAATTGAGTCCTACTTATAAAATGAGCATTAAAAAAATATTTTAATAAAGCAGGTCTTGTTATAATTTCACTGTGTTTTTTTTACATTGATATAATAATTGTGAGTTGTACCTCTATTAAATTAATACGACATTTTGTTAATAGAACAAAATTATTGTTATATTTAGCACTTTTAATTTTGTTTGTTTAATTTTGTATGATACAAATATTAGCATTGTTTGAGTTATATTCATCTCACATAAGAAAGCTTACTCTTATAATATATGCTATAACTTCAACCAGCGGCTCCGCCCGTATTTTCGTGGGATAAATAGTAGCCTATGTAATTCAAGACCATAATGTACCCTTGTTCCAAAATTCATCTCGATCTCTTCAACCGTTATGATGTGATTGAGTAACAGACAAAATATCTCATTTAATATAATAGTAAGACTATTTTACTACTTATTTATTTTTAGTTATATCATTTAAACCATAATTTGGTACTTTTGACACGCCAACAAATACAAAATAAATAATAGTCTGTCAATCTGTCCATCAGTAAAACTACATAGGTGCCCATTCCAAAATGTAGATTCGAATGGAGAAGAACGAGGAAGAAATTCCATTCGTCCATTTAAAAAAAATATTATATACATATATATAGAGGTATATATACCAAGTATCCCAATAACTGTTATTTCCTACCTTAAGTCTAACTTTGAAGACTTAACTGAACGAAGCTATGTATTTTACGAACGGATTACGGAAAGTTAAGTTGTATGATCTAAGTATAACTGAGTTTTTTTATTTCTATAAAAAACTTAAATAACAACTATAACTTAAATAAAATTAAAACTAAATATTACTAAATTAAATATATACAACTTAAGATTAAAATTAATTTCTCAGTTCGGTGGCAGTTGGAATTTAGTTTTTCCAAACCTAGTATAACTTAGTTAAGCCGATTTAAGTAAACTTTACCTTGAGATTAGAGGCCTGTTAATGATCTTAGTTGGGAGGCTGTTTTTCAGCTGATGTGGTTAATTTAGATAAAGGGAATATGTTTGTTGTATTCGGTTAAGGGGTTTGTAGAGGGGTGTATGTGTGTGATATCAAGTTTTTAATTAATTATTATATTTTCGGCTCACTCGTGTAACTGTTTGACGGCTGATGACAGAGTAGCAGCGCGACGCGAGTCACAGAATGCTACTCATGAATATGAGCCTCTTTATTTTTTTTTTTTTAAGCGGGGAAAATCATCGAATGACTTCTCCCGCCTGGGTGAGGCGGGAGGGAGTGTCAGACTCTTACTGACTAAAAACCACCCCGTTCCTTCTCCTGCACGTCGAGCCGGAGCCCCGGTTACCCGTTAGGTTCTCCGCGACTCCGAATCGGCATCGGCCCTATTGGGCCCCATCTGTGGTGGTCTGATGGCTCTTTGATTCTCTTGATGAATATGAGCCTCTAGCATGGCTTGAAACTAGTCGAGTTCCTCGTCAAACAGTTACGTGAGTAAGCCAAAAACATTATAATTATTTTAGTATGTCCCACGAAAGTTATAATAAGTTTTTAATTTGTTATGTTGCTATATATATAAGTTTGAAAAGCGTTTTGCAACTAAACCTATTGTTTTTAGAGGTATTAATTGGTAAGAACATATTTTAAGTAAAATTTTCAATGTCTCCACGGGTCGGGAGGTCTATATTCTTGTATCAGGCCTTAGGCATTATTTTCAGTAGGCAGTATACATATTATACGCATATTTTAATGATCATTTGGAATACTAGGTACTATACCTATATCAAATCTATACCTATATCAAAAACAATGTTCCATCAAATTACGATCTAATCCAACATCTAGTTGAATTTCATCACGAAACATTTTAAATCTCATTTCATGTTTATTTACCTAATATTTATATATTTTTTTTTATAAGGGGGAAAATCATCGAATGACTGCTCCCGCCCGGGTGAGACGGGAGGGAGTGTCAGACTCTCACTGACTAAAAACCACCCCGTTCCTTCTCCTGCACCACCAGACCCGAGCTCCGGTAACCCGTTAGGATCTCCTCGGCTCCGAATCGACATCAGCTCTATTGGGTCCATGGTGGTCTGATGGCTCTTTGCGGGGCGCGCGGAACGCGACGCGCCGTATGCTCGGGTCTGGTTCTGGTCGGGCGGCGAGCCACCCATGCTCGCCGTCCGCAAGTTCATATATTTTGTGTACACTCATGCCTCAATTTTTAGGTTTTTGACTAATAACAATAAACCTCCTTACATATTTTTATGACATCACGTAATATTATTATTAAATTGAGTAACCTTTACCGAAATAACATTACCTAACCTAACCTTTGCAAAAATTGATTAATTTTCATGAAAACCAACAAAATACCCTTTTTAACGCCCACGTATCTAAATATAATGGGTAACGAGATCACGTGGTTTGAGCCAATCTAGAAGATAAAGAAAAGGAAAAATATGAAAAAATATTTTAGAATATGGGCAAAATTGGTTGTTAAAAAGTTATTATGGATACAAAACTGAAAACCAAATTGGTTCTACCTCTTTAAAATAACAAGATTGTTGTTATGGAGGTCTGTATATAAAATATTGAAAAGTGTGTCAAGTATGTTGAACTCATCATTCAGTCTTATGCTGGACATCATCATCACCATCAAGAGCCTATAAGTGCCCACTGATAAACAACTGTCTCTTGTCACAAGGAAAGGGTTTGAGCAATAATCACCACGCTTGCTCAATGCGGGTTGATGATTACAAACTTATAATAAAAAATTATAAGGCCAGGTTTCCTCACAAGATTTTCCTTCACCGTTTGTCAGTGGTGTCTGAATAATCTTAGAAAGTATATATAACTCGGAAAAAGTCACATTGGTACTTGGCGTTGATAGGTTATGAAACCGCGCTCTCACCCATGAGAAGCGGAAGAAGAAGTATTAGTCCTCCGAGCCACCACACCATGGTGGACACAGGCCTTTTAAATGGCTACTATAACATAATATATTTGGTTCTTGATTTTATTACACAAAACATTCCATCACGCTTTTTATCCTCGAAGCGGTAGGCAGAAGTGCACATTACGACACTTAATGCCACTGTACAACATAACATCCACTTTTCACTATTTATGTTATGAGTGCTACGTAAAAGGAGATGAGCCTATATGTCATATACCGGATACAATTCCAGACTCCGTGCTACTACTGAGATTTTTTAGAAAATATATTTTTTTTAATTTCTACTAGTTACTTATCAATATGCTGTACTGTTATTACCTACATGAGCCTGAAAACCACGATCATGAAAAATCAATCAATCAGTCAGTCAGTCAGTCAATCAGTCAATATCGTTCGACATGTCTAGTGGAAAAGAAAAATAGATAAAACTCTTCCGTCACGGGTGACTGAGTGACAGACAGAAACACAGCCGAAATTACTACTCGTAGAAAGCTGGGACGTGTAGGTTGTGTGGGAGGTATGGAGTTCTAGAAATGGATATCCTAAAATATTTTGGAGATAGAAAAAGTGACATAGGGACCTAGAGGTATAATAGGTACTTGAATATAATTACTGCCTCTTTGGCCGAGTGCGACTGGCGGCAAGGGGTCTCGGGTTCGATTCCCGGGTCGGGCAAAGTATTACTGGGTTTTTAAAAAAAATCTCAGTAGTAGCACGGAGTTTGGAATTGTGCTCGGTATATGGCAACTCATAACATAAAAAGTGAAAAGTGGGTGTTACGTTGTAGAGTGGCGTAATGTGCACCTCTGCCTACCCCTTCGAGGATAAAAGGCGTGATGTTATGTTATATATGGTGAATATAATTTATTTTACCAGTTGAATGTACTTTTTGAGATTACTTAGACACCACTGGTGGTGTCAGTCTGGACTGACAAATGGTGAAGGAAAACTTTGTGAGAAACCTGGTCTTATAATTTCTTATAATATTATGTATGAAATAATGCCCACAATTCCGACTGCAGATATGTTTAGTAATATCTGCAGTCGCTATTCTAAATCAAAATTTGAATAACAGTTTTCCTGTCTCGAAAATCGAATATATCCTTTACCCTTATAGTATTACTAGCTACTTCCGTGTGATTTCACAAGCTCTGCTCAGCTTCTATTGGTCGTTGCGTGATTTTTTATAGCCTATAGCCATCCTCGATAAATGCGCTATCCAAGACAAAAACATTATACAAATCAGACTTGTAGTTACGGAGATTAGCGCGTTCAAACAAACAAACAAAAAACAAACTCTTCCGTTTTATATAATAGTAATAAGATAGAGTATTCTTTGCTTGGCAGTAGTTCTAATGATCTTTCGACAACAGAAATAAATTCACACAATTAAAATTCATAATAGCAACACTGAAAACGAATTTAATGAATATAAAAGGCGAATCGAATTTAATCAACATAAATTTCGGATTATATTTTATCGATATAATCCCTACACTAGTGCATTGTACACTGAATTAATTGCTGACAATTAGTTAAAAGATAAACCCGCCGGTAATTGGCTCTTACCAATTATCAGGCAAGAAAGTATAGGACGTATGTAGGTTGAAACTAATTATTATGGCTTTTGAGTTTCCTAACTTGAATGAATATAGCCTGTAGTTGACTTAAGTTACTATAAAGGTCAATTTATTAATTAGCCGTAATTATTAATTGCCCCACACTAAGATTTTCTCCTGTGTCATGTATGCGATTACAAACATACAAGTTCATATACACATGATACCCAAATCCGGAACAACAATTTGTGGATCACACAAAGAGTTGCTCCGTGCGGGAATCGAACCCGCTACACGTTACGTGCAACGTTACGTGACGCGTACGCGTACGTTTGTGGCAACCAACGAACGCACCAATCGTGCCGTCAGCGTAAGCTTAACTTAATTAAAAATAATGTGGCAACAAAAAGTCAATTATTGTTTTCCACGACTAGCTACAGGAAACAGAAATACGCCAACACCACCTATACAACACTAAAACTACCAATAATAACCAAACGTTAGGCTATCCACAATGCTGCACAATTCCTCACAATCATTAAGGACCGCATCAGTACTCAGTATGAATTAAAGAAGTTAAGGTTTTGTTCTTACAATAAATACCAATTTAAAATTCTCATCATAATTTTCTTCCCATTTTACTTTTACGTTTACGAACAAGTTGTTTTTAAAATAATTCAACAATGTTATAACATTCGTGAGACATACTAATCTATGTCGATGCCAAATATTTATTGGATTCAGTTAAGCAATTTTAGGTGCGTTTTTTTTGTCGTCTTCCTATAAATAATATAAGCGGGACTCAAACCTGCGGTAGCTGTACCTTCACCATTTCTATCTAATTACTAATTATTATAAATGTGAAAGTTTGTTTGTATTTTTTTTACTCCTTCCTTTTTAAAAGGCAACGCACCTGTGACTCCTCTGGTGTTACGGATGTCCATGGGCGGCGCTGATCGCTTACCATCAGGTGATCAGTCTGCTTGTTTGCCTCCAATTCCTTAAAAATAACAGCTGAAGGAAATTTGGAACCGAGGTCGATTATGATCTGGCAAAATACATAGGCTACTTTTTTTATCTCACGGCAGAAGCTAATATTGTATGGGAGAGCCATGCTTCGACATGAATGGGCCGGCTCGACCGGAGTGATACCACGACCTCACAAAAGACCAACATTAAACAACGCTTGGGTTGTGTTTCATCGTGTGAGTGAGGTTACCAGATGCCCAATTACCCTCCCCCCTTTCACCAATCCCTGAATCCCCAACAATCCTCAAATTCCTAATCGTAAAAGGCCGGAAACGCACTTGTAACGCTTCTGGTGTTCCAGGTGTCCACGGGCGACGCCGATTGCTTACCATCAGGTAAGCCACAAGCAGGTATTCCATAAAAAAAATGTGTAATATACTTATAAGATGTAATTTAAATATTACAAGTCACATAAAAATCTCCCAGTTCATTTTCAACATCAACTCTATTTTTCAGTCCACTTTCCTAACAAAAACTGCAACTCCATCTTGCTGTAAAAGCCTACTCTTCAGCTGAAACTTTATGAGGTTCTTTCAGGAATGCAAATATGAGAGGTGCATTACACGGCCGCCATTTTAAAGCTATCAAGATAAATGAATGCTAACCTTAGGTTTTATATTCCGTACTTTCAAGACCTAGGGCTTTCTAATGTCTAAGTATTTCAGTTGAAATATGTTGTTTTTTTACCTTGAGTGGTTTTGATGTAAGTGGGTATGGCTATGTGAATGTTTTTAGTTTAGTTTCCGGGTCGTTCTAAATACCTACTACTGAATAGCATTATTATTTTAATGTCGGTTGCTGGGCATTTGACTGCTGCGCATCGTGGCATGGGTTCGATTTCCGTACGGAGTAACTCTTTGTGCCTTCCACGAATTGTTGTTCCGTGTCTGGGTGTCATGTGTATGAGAATTTGTATGTTTGTAAATGCACCTTTAAAAAAATTTGTGTAATATTTTGACTTCACTTAGTTAAGCTTTCATAATAACTATCGTAAGACATAGTAAATTAACTAAAAATCACGGGTTACTCACGTGAACATACTGAGATAAGCTCTACTAGTTTCGAGCCACAGAGGGCTTTATCCTTATGAGCAGCGTGCGCGGTCGCGGCGATGTCTCGCAGCTTACTGGACTAATAGCCTCATCACACAACGTCGCCGCGCCGACCGACGCTCTGTGGTTCGAAACTAGGAGAGCTTTTCTCAGTATATTCACGTGAGTAACCCGCCATTTTTCGTTAATCACGCTTTACTTACGTACATACATCTAATAAGATGTATGTACGTAAGCCTTCGCATATGTTTTCTTGTACTAGTAGTTCTTTTTTCAATATCAATATTTATTTTCCCTGTTTCTTGATTCTGGACGCGGGATTTATACCGGCTAGTACCTGAAACAAAGGACATTAGAAGTTCAGTTAACACATTCATAGAAGTTTTCTATAGAGGTATACTAGAAACAGGTGCATAAAATAAGGAAGAATCGCCTCCAGTTACAGGCAATAGTTATAACTAAAAGTGGGTATTATGTCTAATGTGTGCTCCACTGTCAATTCCTTGTTTGATAAAAGGTGTAATGTCTGCTTAAAATAACTACTATGTAATATAATACCTTAAACATAATATTGGCTGCCTCGTTTTCAAAGTGGTAGCAAATAGCACGGAATCTGGAATTGAACCCGGTATATGGCAATAGGCTCACCTCCTATTACATGGGACTCATAATATAAATAGTGAAAAGTAGGTGTTACATTGTACAGTGGCATTAAGTGTCGTAATGTGCATCTCAATCCTATCCCTTTGGGGATAAAAAGGCGTTATGTTATGTTATGTTAATAATATTGTTATTATAAATTTACAGGTTACAAAAATACTTCAATTAAAACCAATCTAAAACTGGGCCCGTATGTGAATTAAAACATTTTTATTCCGGCAACAAAAATATCAACATTGTTCCAAAACTATATTTTTATTCAATATTTACAAAAACTTTTCTATCGAGTCAGTCGATAGTTTTTCGACGTTTTTTGATTCAGTTATAGAGCTAAAATGTTTGCGAATGTAAGCTGCATAGACTAAAATACAATTGTTGAACGTTTGTATTAAAAGTTGTGAAAACAATATACTTTTGAATGGTCTAAATTAGTCATGAACTGTTTTATTACAGAACATAACATAGCATCGCGCCTTTCACCCCCGAAGGGGTAGGCAGAGGTGTACATTATGCCACTGTACAATGTAACACCCACTTTTTACTATTTATGTTATGAGTCCCATGTAATAGGGGTGAGCCTATTACCATCCTTAGGCACAAATCCAGACTCCGTGCAACTACCGAAAATTCTTTTAAAAAAACCCAGTAATACTTTGGCCGACCGGGGAATCAAACCCGAGACCCCTTGCCCGGCAGTCGCACTTGCCAACACTTGGCCAACTAGGCAGTCGCAATTGGTAAGATGTAGAATCATGGTTTTGTGGAATAGATACAATACTTAGATTAATAATAAAAACCAAAATGATATTGTAGTTTTTCACTCCCAAATCAAAACCCATTTTACACATCCATTATAATTCATCATCATCACCATCATCAACAGCCAATATACATAAGTGGCTACTGCTAATCAAAGGCCTCTTCTTGCACGAAGCAGGTTTGAGCATAATCACCACATTTGCTGAATGCAGATTATAAGCCTGGGTCCCTCACTATATATTCCTTTACCGTTTGTCAGTGGTATCTAAATAATCTAAGAAAGTACATATAACTCGGAAAAAGTTACATTGGTAGGTTTCGAAGCCGTCTTATACATGAGAATCGAGCGTATTAAACCTCCAGGCCACCACGACTCAATCATAATTGCACAAAGATTAATAAACCATTCATTTCTCATAACATAACACAACCATGAAAACCCTTATACACTTTAACTTCAAATTCTGTGTATTTTGCATTTTTCTCAAATTTCCTTAACATCACGATAGCAAAGGGTTGAAGGAATGGGATGACAATCAAAAATGTTATTCCGCGAACAAGCGGCGGCTGGGGATGCTAGTGTTGTGATAACGGACATACGGACTGGGAGGATGGGTAGCTTAGATGGTTGGTTTTTCAAGTAATCAAGTAATCAAATATTTATTGCATCCATAATGTATAAGTAATACAAGTTATCAAACATTTAAAATTGGTAGGAGAGAGGAAGGGCGTTTTGTTAGATTACTATTAATTTGATGACTCATAACAGCTGGTGAAGAGTGGGTGTTACATTGTACTGTGGTAGAATGCACATTCTCTGCCTGCCCCTTCGGGGATAAAAGGCGTGATGTTATGTTATGTTATGTAATTTGATGTCTTATTTAATAAAAAAAGGTATTAGACAACTAAATTATTGTAATGAATGAATTTTACTCAGTCGTTCTTTACCTAGTATATAGGATATTTAGTTTGGGTCGATTAAAATATTTAAATTAAATCTTATTTTTAAAAAGCATTTATAAATTGCTTGTTGTTATAAGTCTGGTACATGGGAAATATCTGTATTCTTAAAAAGTGGTATATTGTATTCGTTATTATGTCTTTCGACGGGCGTTTTTGTTTTATACGAGATGGGTTGACGTTTGGCCCGCTTCTCGCCTGGTGGTAAACGATAATGTGGCCGACGATGGAGCACGCCTACCTATGAGCAATGTGTTTACTCGGTACTTGAAGGCACTCAAGTTATATTTGTTGGGAAATAAAATTGTTTGACAAGGAACTCGACTACTTTCAAGCTATTCTAGGGGTTCATATTCATGAGCAGTATTCCGCGACACACAATAAGGCGACTGTCGCGCTGATACAGTTTATTGTATTTGTGTTATCGGTCAAACCACGTTATAAAGGGATAAAAAGGTGCAATTTGAGGCTCAGCGAATTGAATTCAGGCCGTAAGTAAGTCATTCATGCGACTATTGGACCAACGAAGCAGTTGTGTCAGTGCAAAATATATTTTCAAAGAAATCAGCGAGTCACTCCCTCAGCTCGTGTGTCCTCAAGAAAGACCGGCTAAG
This sequence comes from Spodoptera picta, assembly GCA_038387885.1. Taxonomy (NCBI): domain Eukaryota; kingdom Metazoa; phylum Arthropoda; class Insecta; order Lepidoptera; family Noctuidae; genus Spodoptera; species Spodoptera picta. The sequence continues at coordinate 3,266,001 of JAZHFQ010000782.1, read as the reverse complement.
TCCCGTCGGATCTCAACTCCGTTGTGTATTTTTCACAGTATAATTTATACAATGTTGCACAATTTTACCCCTTTTTACGCCATCCCATACAAATGCAACGTTTTGCAAGAAACTAGTGTCACCGTCCTTTCTTACGATTTTATTGTGGGAAGCACAAAATATTTTTCTTGGGTGTGAATGTGAGTAATGCCAGGATTTTGTTTGCTTTTATTTAAATAATTTTTTAAAAGATGAAGAAGAAGTCTTTCTTTGTCGGGAAATATAATAAAATCATAGGAAAGTGAAAACTCTACATTGAATCATCTACGAGGGAGGAGCTGTGAATCACAATTCTACCAGGACGAAGTCACAGGCACAGCTAGTCAGAAAATAAAAAATTCAGGAAAGGCATTTTTTTAATGGCATAAGTCGGTAAACGGTCTGACGGATCACCTGATGGTAAGCAATCGGCGCCGCCCATGGACACCTAGAACACCAGAGGCGTTTTAAATGCGTTACCGGCCTTTTAGGGAATAGGAGTTTGATGATCGTTGGGGATTCAGGGATTGGAGCAATTGGAAAAGGGGAGAGAGAGTATTTGGGCATCCGGAAACCTCACTCACACGACGAAACACAACGCAAGCGTTACGTCACGTCGGTTTTCTGTGATGCCGTTATATCTTTACGGTCGAGCCGGCCCATTCGTGTCAAAGCAATTCTCCCACACTTACATGTTTTTAAACAGACAATTTTTTGCCTTATTATCTTACCTGTTTATGAAACATAGCTATCCCAATTCTCAGAAACTTAATCTAAACAAAAGGACACGACCGAAATTACCCTCCCAATATTTATGATATTCAAAAGAGTTTAGAAAACAAAAGCTTAAAATAAAAGACGGCTGGACAAAAGACGTTAAGGTTCATTTTACACCGCCACAGAATGGAATGGTAGCAACTTTTCTGTACATAGCATAATGAACTTTATATGAACTGTATAATACACAAATTAAATACCAAGGAGTTGTCGATAATACGCGAGGATTCCGCGGAAGATGCGTGTCCAATTTTTTGGCTCGTATCTAATTTGTGTGTTAGTGACAAATATACTTAACTGATTTTAATTTCCTTGGCACATCATAATTAGGCTTACATTTAAAAGCTATTGAGATATACATAAGTCATTTTCGTCAACTAATTGTATTTTTTTATAACGTTTATAACGTCCACAAAATGTGAATTACACAGATAACAGAACATGACGTTAGCCATTTCAAAAGAGTTTTATAATATTTACTTAAAATAATATTATATACCTCTATTAAAATAAGACTGCCTCATTGGCCAAGTGATCGCAAGTGCGACTGCCGGGCAAGGGGTTTCGGGATCGATTCCCGGGTCGGGCAAAGTATTACTGGGTGTTTCTCAGTGGTAGCACGGAGTCTGGAACTGTGCCCGGTATATGGCAATAGGCTCACCCCTATTACATGGGACTCATAACATAAATAGTGAAAAGTGGGTGTTACATTATAGTGGCATTAAAGGCCGTAATGTGCACCTCTGCCCACCCTTTCGGGGATAAAAGGCGTGATGTTATGTTATGTAATATTATATATTTTGCCATGGTAAATTATATTTGAGGTAGACTTCCATTGAAAAATCTCACAATGACACTTTGAATTCCATCCAATTATACTCAGTACACACTTTTTATCTCAGTAATATACTCAGTGCACACTTTTTTGGCTGTAGAATAGAATGACCCTTATATATCGTTCACATAAAGTTCATTTTGCTATGTACAGTTTCGTTGCAAAAAGTGGCTTCCATTCCGTTCTGCGACGGTGTAAATTGAGCCTAAAATTTCTTGTTTCAAGGCTCAGATGTAGGACAATTTTAATAAATTCTAGCCCAATTTTGGGACCTGTTGGTGACAGGCCTCTTGGTAATTCTGAAGTCCAATTATATAAATTTTAGGGTTCTCAAAATATTTGGACACTAAAGAATGAGGAAAGTTTTTGTACAGACGACTGCAATTCAAGCTATACATAACCAATTTATCGTGGCCTCGCTTTATATCATCTTTCCGCATGTTCGACGGTCAGTTTATACTGGTTTTCGATAGCTTGATATGTGTGCCTCGCTGGACTTTTTGCTCAATATTGTTCGGAAGGAATAATATTAGTCTGTGAAACAAGTGAATTTATTTCTGCAAATAGGCTACAAGGCAGCACTTTTACACGTCAATTTTATCAAGCGAACGATGAGGTCGACATGTCCTAACTGACTACTTTGAGAAGAAATGCCGAAACAAACTCAGAGGTCTGTCTCTTTTAAAGTCCAGACAATATGTGTAACAGATTATGTGTGAGAATCGTGCCAGTTCTTTCTATAGTGGCCTTTTGAGGAAAGAACCACAACAGTTTGAGCGGACCCGTTCTGAAGGCAGTACGCATGTGTCGGCTTACAGTCAGCTCAATTAACAGGTGAGGCTGACTGATTCGACGAACAATACCAACCTAAAGAACAGTCTAATCTTTGTGATTTCAGTTTTTCCTAGAATTTGGTCCTAATTTCTGTTATACATCCTTAAACGATTTGTGAAAGAGTACGGCTCAGGTTCAATTTTGTGGTTAGGCACGTTGTTATATATTTTCCGTTCAACTTCTTAGTAACTATTAAATCAAGTAGGCACCTGACTGTCTCGTTAGCCGAGTGGTCGCAAGTGCGACTGCCGGACACGGGGTCTCGGGTTCGATTCCCGGATAGGGCAAAGTATTACTGGGTTACAAAAAAACTCAGTAGTAGCACGAAGTCTGGAATTGTGCCCGGTATATGGTAATAGGCTCACCCCATGGCATGGCATGGGACTCTCATAACATAAATAGTGAAAAGTGGGTGTTACATTGTACAGTGGCATAATGTGCACCTCTGCCTACCCCTTCGAGGATAAAAGGCGTGATTTTATGTTATGTTATGCACCTTGCCTACCTTGTCTCTTTTAATATTTGATGTGTCGACGTTTGACCACTTTTTTTTTTTTTTTTTAATAATTTATTCAGTGAACTTATTACAAATTGTGTCCTTAAAAACTAAACTCGCCAAACTGTAACGTTTGATGGCGAGAGGCGCTCTTTGTACAGTTTAATACAGAACAGTGAATTTAGTAATTCTTACATAGTTTTTTCTTTAGCATTTAAATATCCCATCACATATAATATCCCTTATTACTTACTTCGACATAGTTTATACCTAATATAAAACAATCTTTATGAAAATAATAATAAAAAAACAAACAAATCTTTATGAAAATAATAATAATAAAAAAACAAACAAAACATAACAATGTTATTTCTTATTAATACTCTAATATAAATCTTTTTAATTTTAACTTTAGAGATCCTTTCGTAAACTTTTTTCCTTCTTCTCTCAGTAAATCTATTCTATTAAATACATTAGGAACTAAGTATTCAGATGTTCTTTTGCCATAATAGTTTTTTATTTCTGGTAATATTAGTTTATTCTCTCTAACCCTACGTGTGTTGTACTTGTTCTTTACATTAATTTTAAACTCGTCACTATAATAATATTGCAAACCAACCAAATAATCTACTTTTTTATCTATGGGTATAATTTTACAAATAGGAAATAACTTATCATACTCTTTCTTGCAACTATCTTTAACATTTTTACTTACTAGGAACTTTATCAGTCTTATTTGTATGTCTTTAATATCTTTTATATATGATATGAATGTTCGACCATACACAAGTAGTCCATAACTTATTAGCGAGTCTGCAAGTGCAAAGTAAACTAATCTGAGAGTCTTTTTGTTCAGTACATTTTTTAATTGATACAACTTACTTAATACAGATCTTAGTCTATTACAAATGTCGTTAACATGCAATTTCCAGTTGAAATTTGTATCTATTGTTAGGCCTAGGTATTTGAATTTGTGTACATAGTCTAATTTATTACAACTGCAGTTATGTTTATTTCTATGTAGACATTCATATTTGTGTCCTATTACTGTGATATGTTCCTTATCTACTGATTTAGCAATATGATTGTACGGGGAGTGTATATGCATAACTTTTGTTTTTGTTGTGTTCAAGATAATTCCGTTATCGTGTGCCCATTTGCTAATATTTTCAAAATCCTCCTGTATAAATTTTTGGGCTTCCATTATATTTTTGGATGCATAAATAAGGCACATATCATCAGCGTACATGAACACCTTACATTTTTCGATGACATTTGACACACTATTCACATGCATTATATATCCTACTGGCCCGAATACAGATCCAGTCGGCACACCTAAGTCGACATCCGCCTCTTTCCCTGTCTTACCAGCTATCATTGTACTTATTTTCCTATTGGTTAGATAGTCTTTAAACCATTCATTTGTGGGCCCGCGTATTCCACAATCATCCATTGCCTGTAGTAATATGTCATGGTCTAATGTGTCAAATGCCTTTTTGTAATCGATAAAAAGAGCTATAACCTGTTTCCCAGAGTCTAGCGACTTATTTATGTAATCTGAAAAGCCCAACAAAGCAGAAACAGTGTTTCGTCCTCTGCGGAAACCATGTTGTGTGTCACATATTATTTTATGTTGTTCTAAGAACCCGCTAATCTGACCTACAATAATTTTTTCTGTGATTTTATCAATAACAGACAGTATTGCAATAGGTCTGTAGTTTACATATTCAAGATGACTACCTGATTTGTAAATAGGACGGATAATTGCATTTTTTAACATGTCAGGATAGGTGCCAGTAGTTAGTGTTTTGTTTATAAATAAAGCTATAACCGGACTTATTCGCTTTTTTATACATATAATATCCTGCGCTCTAATTGTGTCTGGACCGGGTGCTTTTTCAGAAGACAAATTCTCTATGACCTTTTCTACATCTCTCGGAGTGACTTTTTTATATCTGTAACTCACCTCACTCGGTTGTACATATGTATTTCTGTCTAAGAATTTTGAGTTACAGTTATGTTTAATTGCTTTTATTTCTTCCGTAAATGTTTTAGAAAACTGTGTACAAATATGTTGTATACACTCTGTCCTTCCTAAATGATTTAATATAACCTCATCTAAGCTATTTTTATTTCGACCTAACCATGTATTTATATTCGCCCATATTTTCCTAAAATCTCCCTTACATTTTGTAATTTGTTCCTGTCTATATTTATTCTTTGCATCATTAATTTGTTTATTTACTCCATTCCTAAATTTTGTGTAATCTAGTCGCTTATTCATATTCTGAGGATCCGCTTTCCATATTTTAAATAAACTATCTTTGCGCAATAACATTGTATACAATTCTCTATTTACCCATGGCTGTCTTATTGTTTTCTTATTACCTACTTTAACCTTAATTGTACTTTCCCTATAAATCTGTTCAAATACACTACACATAGTCTTATACAATACTATCGGACATGATATATTAAGTAGCTGCTGCCAGTCATATTCACTCAGTTTTTGTCTCACAGTTTTGTCACAAATCACTTCGCGCACACTATTATTACTTTTGCTATTGGCACTCGCACACTGATTTTGGTTACCACTCACACATAAGTTCATCGATACACCCACTGCGTGATGATCCGCAATGCGCGCCTCAAGGACGTAAGCGCTCGCGTCGCACCCGCTCTGTCTCGCTCGCACCCAGATGCGATCCAAGCACGAAGTCTCGAGCCGGCCGTCCACGATCGCCTCGCGCGTTATCTCTTCGCTCGGTATTGCACACAGCAGGCCGCATTCACACAGGGCGTTTTTGTACCTTGTTACGGCGGGGTTCGAGGTGTCATTTAAGGTGTTTATGTTGGTGTCACCGATCACAATTACGCTGTCACATGATGGAATAGATTTTATTAATGCCTTTAATTGCTGGGTAAATATTATTTTATTATTAGAAGGTGGTCTATAAATCGCAAAAATATGAGTTTTCTTTTTCCCGTGCTTCAGTTGTCCATGTATTGTTTCTACCCCCTTTGTGTTTACTATTGCAGCTTGAAAATTCAATGCATTCTTGGTATAAATTAATAATCCTCCTCCACGTTTGGTTTCCCTCGAATGAATAAAAGTATTATATCCCACTATTTGGTATAACGGTAGTTCTTCCTTCTTTATATTTATCTCGCTTAATATATCTCTATCTCGCCTGGTGGTAAACGATGGACGCTACGATGGAAATCAATTAATTTCATATCAGTGTTAAAAAAAATACCTATCATCATTCCCTAATAACTCCTTAACCACACAAGAGCCAAACTAAAAACAACTCACTCATCAAATCAAATCAAATCATGTTTATTTGCTCAAACACATGTGTACATACAATAAACAATAGCATGTAAGATAGCGGGTAGCAGTGAAAAAAGTTCGAGACATGTTTGCCGTATGCAATGGCGTGCAAATATAGTAGTCACTCATAATGATTGCGAACTAACCGACATTTTTCGAATGTAGAACCTTATTCAATATTAGACATTGATGGAATATTGATAATAATATGTCAGAGTAACCATCATTTTACATTTAAAACAATAGAATAATAATAATTAAAAAATGATGTCTACTTATTAGGTACTGTTACAACAACAACAGTAAAGGTATAATATACAATAATGTATAATATACAATAATGTAATATACAGTAATTTTTCATTATTCAAGTATATCTTTTAGAAAATCGTCGACATTATAATAGGCATTTCCAACGAGAAATGATTTCACTTTCTTTTTGAATAATTCACCATTAAATTCTTTCCAACTGTGTGGAATCTTATCAAAAATTATAGGAGCCATAACACTTTTGCGCATAAATGCCGTCCTTGACGAATGTAAACAAAGTTTATTATTATCGCGTCGATTTCGAGGAAACATTTCAGCCATACGTGGGAAAAGATGAGGATTATTTTTGACAAATAAAGCCACCTCTAATATGTAGATTGATGGTAATGTCAGTATTTTATAACGTATGAAATAAGGCTTACACGAATCACTGACGCTCAATCCGAACATAGACCTTATACATCGTTTCTGAGCTTTAAAAACTATTAATTCGGATAATTCCACAAGCAGGAGAAGACTTACTACCGTCTGCCATATAGAAAGAAAACATTTTGGTTTCACTCAAAACTTCTTTACCTTTTTAGGCCCATACCTATATAACAAAATAAATAAAGAGCTAAGCATTCATTATCTCACCAGAAGTAAATGTAATGAAAGCGTCAGCGACTGGCTAAATAAACTAGACTATGAGGAGACTGAAAAAATTCTGAGACCACTTTCCTATGCTACAACTGATGCAGAATTATCAATCACTACATTCATATCAACACTTCCACCTCGTTCACTTACCTATACATACCCACACATAATACACATCAACTCACTCACATACACATATACACGCACTCACACTACATTGTTACACACCCACAGTCACACACACACACACACACACACACATACAATGTTGTCCATTTTCTTTAATTAAGTAAATACTTTATATTGCTCAATGTCTCCGGGGGTCACCCGGGCCTGGTGATCTGTAACACAGGTTATACCTTTAACAGACACCAGTCTCTTAATTGTAACATATTATATAATTTGTATCCGTAGAGTATTTTTGAGAAAATAAAGATTTTTATTATTATATTATATTATTATTATTATATCTTTATCAGTCGCGTTGCCCCAGAAAATGACCCCGTATCTTAAAACGGATTCAATTAGTCCATAATAAGCTGTCAACAGAGCATCCTCATTGACAGTCCAAGATAACCTGTAAAGAGCAAATGCACTACTACTAATTCGTTTACAAGTAATTTCAATATGATTCTTCCAATTTAAGTTACGGTCAATCGTTAAACCTAGAAACTTTGTAGTATTCACAACGTTAATAGTATTATTATTATATTCAATGTCAAATTTAGGAAATGTCAATGCCCGTTGGTTAAAATGTATAATTACTGTTTTATTAATATTAATTTTCAAATTATTGCTATCTAGCCATTCTATTGACTTATTTAAGGTATCATTCACATCCTTTTCATACATATTTCTATTGCTGCAAGGTATTGTGATAGTACTATCATCTGCGAATAGTGTCATAGGATTACTAATAGATCTGGGAAAGTCGTTTATATACAACGTAAAGAGAGAAGGTCCTAGTACACTTCCCTGCGGTACGCCATACTTGACAGTGCGTTCGTCAGATACAAATACTTCTTCCCTTTTGGTTTTACTATTTATTCGATTGATTTCCGTAACCTGAATTCTATCACATAAATAAGACAACCTTTAAACTCAAATCAACTCAACTCAATACAACTCAACGGACAATTTGTAAGGTGTCAACTGCAAGCCTGTCACCTTTGTACACCAATTTAACTCGTCAAGTACCGTCATTATAGACACAATTATAGAATAATAGGTTGCGGTCACCGGTGACCGCTTGGTGTTTGACAGTTTAAGGCTGTTTACAAGCAATCGTGCATCCCCCCTCTATTAGAGAGGAGGGGATGAGGGGTAACTCATAAATCGCTACCTCACGACTGATTTGTGCGTTACCGTTGATGTATTAGTGAGTGATTTAAGTGTTTAAGCGGAGCGGTTTGAAAAATAATAAAAGGAAATAATAGAAGGTATATTGTATAAAATCCTGTTAGTTACTTACACTATTAATAACTCAAGAACGACTCAATCGATTTGGATGAAAATTGGTGAGGAGGTAGCTTAGAACCAGGAAACGAACATAAGATTTTTTACTTTTTATCGAAAATCACGAACGGGAACGAGTATTGAGCGTACGAAATCGCGGGCAGAAGCTAGTAATATTAAAATTTATTTTCGACTGTAAATCAGATATTGTTATTAGTAGATTTGATTGCACATAAATAAATTGACACAAAGAATCTGGTTCGTAACTTGTACTGTTTTTGATTCATGCACAATACTAGTTTATATACGATCTACTAATTGTTTGTCTTGGTTTGGGCATGTTTTTTATATATTTCATTCTTAATAACACGTCGAGAAAGTACACACTTATTTGCTTGCTAATTATAAAAAAGTTTAAAATTGTCATAAGCCAACCATCTATGCAAAGAGGTCCACAAAACAAATACAACTGAACATAGCAACAAGCCACGACAAACTGTAACCACTATAAATAAAGTCCATATTAGCTAACCTCTTTTAAATTGCACCACTTCTCCCTAGAGGCTCAGTTAATTGAAGAATTATTGCTACCCACTCACATTAAGAGCAAATTCTATTATACCTCTACATATAAAACGATTAAATTTGAACCCTATTACATTTGGAATACGACCTCAATTGATAGCAATATGGAGTGTGTAACATAGTTATTTGGCACATTCAATATAGTAAGGTTTATGGAAATACGGACTTAAGTGGAAATTGTGTATTAGGGGGTAAGCAGAAGTGGTGCTGAGGTAAGGAAATAATATAGAATGCTTTGTATGGTAATATTTGATTAGACAATTAAGTTCTTGTGTAGAGAGTTAAGGGGTCGATCCCTGAGTCAGGTACAATTGACTTTTCAAGCATTAAATTTTCTGTGGAAGTAGTTTTGTGTGTTATATTATGTATTGTAGTTTTAATTTGTATATGCAATAAGATCTTTAATCATTTGCAGCTGTAAATGTACTACGTAATTTGATTGAAGTGTTTTTATGACTCTTCATAACTTTTTGCATCTCAAAAAACAAAACTGTAAAGACTCAGTGAAAGTTATTAAGTATAAAGAATAGAGAACTCAAACAAAATACACATACATACCTCTACATAACATACAATAACTTTATTGAAAAACTTACTTTTTGCATGAGAATGAGAAAACTCATAATTTTGTAATTTTTTCGTGAGCTCCCACCACACTTGAGTGAAACTTACAAGTGTCACTTGAAACCAGTTCAAACCGGTTATAACCTGCATTAGGGTTGCCAACTCTGCAAACTTTTTTGAACGAAAAAAGAAACATTTTTTTTTTACCAACTATATATACTTTTTTTTACAGTAACTTTTTTAGAAGTTACAGAACGGGTTGCTGAAGGCCTGAAGTTCAGTAAAGTAATAATGCTTTAATGATGAAAGTTTTATTTTCGTCATGAGTCTGGTTTGTATGTTTTGTGGAACTTCGTGTTTTGTACGATTTCGAAGTTAGCACTACAACTCAACAGTTGTGTGAAGTATTTAGTCTGTATTTGTAACATAATATTATGCTTTTTATCATCGAAGGGGTAGGGAGAGGTGCATATTATGCCACTTTACAATATAACACCCACTTATGAGTCCCATGTATTAGGGGGTGAGCTTTATTGCTATATACCGGGTACAATTCCAGACGACGTGCTGGCTACTGAGAATTTTTTAAAAACCCAGTAATACTTTGCCCGACCCAGGAAGTGAACTAGAGACTCCTTGCCAGTCGCACTTGCTCCCACTCGGCCAACTAGGCAGTCAAATTAAGAAAATATATTACTAATATGGTTAATTAATCGTATAAAATTTTGAATATTGACAGCCCTATCGAATCTTAGTAAAACAGTGCATGGTTGCGTCTTTGACAAAGTTTTTCGCTCCAATCTTATATTTTATACTTTGTCCTAAGAGTTTAGGAGAAATCACACAACTATACCAGAAGAACAAACTGTTTTATTGCCCATAGATATAGAAGAAAGTTTTAAGATTTTTACTGTTAGCTGGAAACCTTTTAGCTAGTTGGAACTTACCTGGAAATGAATACTAATTTAATTTAGGTTGTACAATGTAATGATCCCATTGCATTTAATATAATTTGCTCCAAATATATAGTAGTTGGTATATTAATTTCAAATGCATTTAAAAAATAAACATATATTAAATACAACATAACATCACACATTTTATCCCCGAAGGGGTAGGCAGAGGTGCACATTATGCCCGGCAGTCGCACTTGCGACCATTCGGCCAACGAGGCAGTCAATATTGTAACTATTGTACGAATGCCAACTGTGGTGTCTTTGCGTTTCTTTACTAAGCTTATTTTTATTGTATTATTTGAATATAAAATAAAAGTTCCTGTAGTTCGATAATACAGACACAAAAATAACATTTTTATTCATAAATACACAGTGTCTCGTTAACGAGTTCAATAGCAATAAACAAACAAACAGAACCAAAAAAAAAGCAACATACCGGCCGAACGTATAACCTCCTCCTTTTTTGAAGTCGGTTAAAAAGTAACAGTAATCATTTCAGCTGAAAATATCCTGTAACATGAGTGTCGAAATAATTAATGTAAGCAAGCAAAAACCAGTAATTAAAGAGTCGTAGCAAACGTGCTACGTCGCGTAGCTAGCGTAGTAGTGTTTGCTACGTCGTAGCATTTGATTCGAAATTATTATTTTTTTTTGCAACGATTTGATTTGACTGTGGTATTAATTTGTTTCGTATTATAGGAGTTATAAATAGTGTTTTCGTATATCGCTTTATTATCGAATTTATCAATAATACCAAAATTCAAATTATACGTATCGAAATGTGTGTGTGAATGGTGCGAGTATTACAATATATTTCTGAATATTTATAGTTATAATCAGATCAGTAAGAGTGTTATAATCATGAAAGTTAAGTTCAATTCAGAGCATTAATTTCAATCATTCAACAAACGTACACTTATATATATTATATTGTTATGTATTTCCATATATCAAAGCTATATCTACAGAACAGGCATTAGCAGTAAACAACAAGAATCATGATGAGGCACACCGCATCGTAAATCAATGCTTTTGTTACTAAATCTATCTTATCAACTAATACGATTAGCCTGAATATCAGGATTGTGTAAATCTTGTTCAGAAGTACCACTCAATTTGAAATTGGTACTTTTATTCCTATTGTCGCTTCGATAAAGTGGTTGCAAGTGCCTGCGTGACACGTTTCTCGAGTTGACGAAATTATAAAATTTTATTGGTCAATTTAATCACAGTAAGCTCGTTTAAAAATATGCTGCAAACTATTACATCAAATCATACAAAAAAATCTTGAACTTACATCTTTCATTGCTTGTAAAATATCCGACAATAACGTGATCACTTTGCTTGACTTGATAATCGAATCCTAATAGAGTCTTCCACGGGATTCGCACAAACTACTACTCGACTATTGAGACAGTACCACATAACGTCTGTTGAGGCACAAGTTAAATATTTTGGTAAAAAATTACCCACGGAAACATTACGGCCGTGGAACAAACCTTCTGAACATTATCTCTCCAATGGCTCACTGAGCCAATAATGACCTGTTTGATTTATGATAGAGCCTGCGCCCTGACATCATCCGCCGGTAGTGCGTGTTTTTTATACAAAATTACATTCACATTATATATCTCTCTGTGTTTTTTGTAGAAAAATATTATGATAGACACTGACATTAATATCAAAATGTCTGGTCTTGTTCCATATGTGTCGTAAGCTCGGTAATTATTGTAGGTTTTTCCTAAGGAACGTTGGATAGATTAATTTGTTTTGTAACATAATATTTAGGTACCTAATCATGTCTTAATAGCCCAAGTAAGTAGCAGGTATACATATTACAATGTTCTTTCATTCAGTGTGTACCTAACCGAGATGAGTAGTGAAAGCTGAGCATAATTTCAGATTCCTTAAATAATTGATATTTCTTTTATTTCACAAAAATATTCGAAATCGTCAATCCCCTACAAAAATAAGTAATATTTTGTCTAACCTGGGAATTAAATTAACATTTCTTGCTCCGTTGCGTTCCGCGCGCGCCTCGCTCTCACCTCACCCGGACGGGAGAAGTCATTGGATGATTTTCCCTCCTCAAAAAAAAGACTCTTGCTCGGGATGATCTTGTGATGTCGCGCAAGAGATCACGACACAGAGAATAGAGAGACTTATTTATAAGGACAAAAAATTCGTCAGGTTAGACTACAAGGCATAAAAGCCAACATAATTACAAAGAACAAACCTCCTTCCTGAAAAACGCCATAGTAAAAACTGTAAACCGCTGAAAGTAACGAAATCACGCTGAACAATGTTGCGTTTCAGTACGTTACGATCGTAAAGCCTCTCAACTTTTACATGGGGACACTTTGTTGTAGATCGTAACTTGTTTTACGATTGTTTCTGTATTTACAATTACAATGTCTCTGTGTTAGTGTTGCTACAATTATTATAAAAGGATTTGTATGTGATTGCCTTTACAACATATTACATGATATATCAGGCATATTATTTGATGAAAACAGGAACTAGAAGTATGGTTTAAACCGATTTTTTTCATGTTATGAACAAGTGCTTTTAGATTTTCTGAGTAACAGTTGCATATGGCCATGGAATAGGAAGCAAATTAGCAGATAGATAATTTAGAGTTGGCAATGTTGCGTCATTTGACGATTGAATGCATCCTTCACAAATGTGGCCTACAAATGACAAATACTTGCATCCTGCCTCTAAACAATGAAAACAATTCACGACTGCCTTGACAGTCGCGTGGTTGTAAGTGTGACTGCCGGGCAAGGGGTCCCGATTTCGATTCCCGGGTCGGCCAAATTATAATAGGGTTTTTTTTCTAAAAAGTCTCAGTTGTAGCACGAAGTCATTCAGACAGTCAAGGATTACATGGGATTCATAACATAAATAATGAAAAATGAGTGTTACATTGTAGTGGCATTAAGTGCCGTAATGTTCACCTCTTTCTACCCTTTCGGGGATAAAAAGCGTGATAATATGTTATGTTACAATTCACGAAGTGGTTAATACATGCATTCGACAAATAAACATCAGAACCAAAGTATCAAACTGTAGTACCTTCTCATAAACCAAAAAACATTGCGGAACTCTACTTCTCCCTTATTGTACTCCTACAGGAACATTTAAAATAAAATAATAAATAAAAATCAATTCAGACCACAAAGTCCATAGGCACGGCAATTTTGTAAGTGCAGACTAATGTCAGTCACAAATAATTAAATTAAATTCAATAATTAAGCTTAAGCTTAACACTAAGTATGGTGGGGAGTGTACTCAATAGGCTCACCGGTCCCGACTGTCCACCATATGGAGTTCAGTGAACCTACTGAGCAGAACAGTATCATTTCAGTAATTCGGAATTCTATTTGAGCACCAACTAACCAAGTATATATTTCTTCGACTGTAACAGTTACGATCCTGAACGACAAGTAACCAATAAATGTGACTATATATACATATATAAATATAGATATACAGTACGCTTCCTACATTTACGACATCGACTTATCTTTACGAGGTTTCAGGAATTCTGTAAAAACATAGGTCTTCGCTGTAAAACTCATTTTTGTAAGCCTTAATTTAGTTATGTCAGATCACGTTGAGACTGCCTCATTGGCCGAGTGGTCGCAAGTGCGACTGCCGGTCAACAGGTCTCGGGTTCGATTCTCATGTCGGACAAAGTATTACGGGGTTTTTTTAATCCTCAGAGGTAGCACGACGTCTGAAATTGTGCCCAGTATATGGCTTTAGACTCAACCCCTATTACATGGGACTAATAATATAAATAGTGAAAAGTGGGTGTTACATTGTACAGTGGCATTAAGTGCACTGCCTACCCCTTCGGGGATAAAAAATAACAACTACATTATTCCCAAGTACATTCAAAATAGATATATATATATAAATAGCACTTGACAGTTAGTCTCTGATGGTAGTGTAACAAGCTATAGAGTATCAGCAGAACTGTTGCTAACTATGGTGAAGTGTGAAACAAGTCGGTAGTGAAGGATGTGGGTCAACGAGGTCGGTCTAGATCTATAGACGTGCTAGATGATGCATTATGAATGTGGATATTTTAGTATTTTTATTACACCTCAGTTTTGAAACTCTTGTAATATTTTTTTATAGCATGAGCCGGTAAACGAGCAGACGGATCACCTGATGGTAAGCAATCGGCCTCGCACATGGACACCTGGAACATCAAGGCATTACAAGTGCGTTACCGGCCTTTTGGGAATTGGGAATTTGAAGATTGTGGAGGATTCGCGGATTGGGGAGACTGGGGAGGGGGATTATTAGGCCTCCGGTAACCTCACTCGCACGACGAAACACAACGCAAGCGTTGTTTCACGTCGGTTTTCTGTTTCAGTTTCTTTTTTATTTCTGATAAATGAGTAGTGTTACGGTTTTGATTTAGTACTCATTTATATAACTGACAGTTACTAGTTTTAAGTGAAATCCCTGACTTTAGTAAAATGTAATCTAAGTTTAGGAAAGTGTCGCCACGCAGATAGACAAACATCTGGACAGGCAAAACTAATTAAGAGTCTAAAATAGTATAAGGCATAAACTAGAAAATTTAAATTGTAAGTGTTAATTTAAATTTAAAATGTAAATTAGGCTTAGCACAAGTTTTATCGAATAATTGGTATTACATTTACATGGAGCGAAAGTAAAAAAATACGTGCATATATTGAATTTTTATTATTTTTAATTTTTTGCTATGAACATAACTTTAAACTACTAAATTAATTAGAATGAACGTGCATATTTATGTTTATCTCCCATTTATAAGTTATAGAAAACTGTAGGTTATGACTCAATCGATCAATCAATGTATAAAAATTGGCGACAGCATGATGTGATAGTGTCCATTCACAACCACTATAAAAATATCTAATAGACTTCTAGCCACATCCAGCACCACAACATCCGACCGTCACCGCTGCATATTTTACACAAGTTTACGATTTGCTGTCGCCTCGTAAACTCTAGAGTTACACCTCTGATGCACACTGCATCACTCCTGTTATCACGTTCTCTTTACGTGGCTTTAGTTTAGTTGCTCGTTGGTGCAGTGGTTGTAAACACTGCTATTGAAGGTGAGGTCTTAGCCTGGATGTGTAAAAAGAAAATGGATTTTACAATAATGTATTTTATGAGTCAGGATTGGTGTTAAATGCCATTAGAGAAGTCAACTTTTTTGAGATTGTCTAAGACGATTATACTTATTTTGAATACAGTAGAATGGGGATGATGACAGGGTATGAAAATTAAAAATATAATTAGTTCGTAACTTAGGTAATAAAAAAATATTAGACACGTATTTTTTTTTTGTTGTATAATAAAACAATACTTAGATAAAACGAATCAAAGTTTAGGAGTGGGGGCTAAAACGTCATTTCTTAGTATAAAATGTACTGAGAAGTGACTTCACGCGACATTTCAAATCAATATATCTTCGAAACTATTCGTTTCCGTAAGAAAATAAAAAATACGTGTCTAATGTTTTTAAATAATCTACCAGACGGACATTAAAATAAAAATTAGTCGTCTACCCCATTGCAGACTGTTGATGAAGTGAAAGAGGTATGGAGGAATCGTTGCAATTGGCGGTTCATAGTCTCTGCCTAGCCCCATGGAAGACAGGCGTGAAGTTGTGTTTCACCAGCCTTTACCTATATATTGTTACAAGTTGTATTACAACAATAACAAATCTATATCTAGTACATAAGATGATGTGAAAGCAGACTCATCATTCTCACTGAACATTTGCAGACTAAAATATCCAAGCCACAATAAAACTATTAAAACAATGAAACCTAGTCTTGTACATTGGGCCTGCGGTCGGCGAGCATGGGTGACTCGCCACAGCACCCATCTCAAAGAACTACCAGACCACCACGGATGTGGCCCAATAGGGCTGATGCCGATACGGAGCCGCGAAGGACTTAACGGGTTATCGGGGCTCCAGCTCGAAGGGCAGTTGTAGGAACGGAGTGGTTTTTAATCAGTAACAGTCTGACACTCCCTCTCGCCTCGCTCACCCAGGTGGAAGAAGCCACTCGATGATTTTACCCCTTGAAAAAAAGTCTAGTACATTACCTAGACGACCTAGAACATTCACTAAATAAAAAGTAACAATCAACTACACACAATTACAGTAATTTCAACAATAATATAAAACTCCTCGCTGCCATTATAGCACTTTGCTTAACTCACGACATTAATAACCCACTTTACATTTATACAGGGTGTAATTTAATTCAATGGGTGATAATTTTAACTAAAGTAGGTAAATATATGCGATGCTAATTTTGACTGTACAGTTGGCGCCGTGGCTCGGCAACTGGCTGCCACGCAACGTGTCGCGGGTTCGGACGAACGAAACAGCTCTTTGTGTGGTCCACAGATTGTTGTTCCGGGTCTGGGTGTCATGTGTATGTGAACTTGTATGTTTACCCTCCCCACGATACAGGAGAAAATCTAATAGTGTGAGATAACATTTTATTTTTAATAGAAATTACGTACCATAATTTGAAAGTATATTCATTGCACTTTATATAGTAAATGTCAAGTAAGTACGTTATTTAGATACGTATGTATATACGTACATAATTCACGAGCATTGGAAAGGGTCAAAGAGTTAATGAACTACTTGGATGAGCGCGAACTCTTTGGTGGATTGTATCGCGTTAGTATTGAATTAACATAAATGATAATGTTATCAACATATCCTTCTCTTTATAGGAGAGATTGCCATATTATTATTATTTTCAATTCGCGTTGGGCTCGCAGCGCAAGTTGCAACACCGAGGCGAGCGCCAACACCAGCCAGTGAGCTGTACGACGTCGCCGCGACCGCGCACGCTGCTCATGAGGAAGAACCCCTCTGTGGTTCGAAACTAGTAGAATTTTCTCAGTATATTCACGTGAGTAACCCGCGATTTTAGTTAATATTCCCAATTCGTTTGAGATCACTGCTAAAAGGGTTCATATTTATCAAAGAATGCTGCTGTCTAGTTTCCGTCAAATGTAACCCATGAGAGGAATAGAGGTGGTGATAGATACATCTATTCTACCTCTACACTGGTATTGTCAACACACGCCCTACTGTAATAATTCTTTTAAAAACTACGTTTTGATAAAACCGACTTCAACACCCTCTTTTTTAATTCAGTTAATTAATGTACTAATTTCTTCTAAGTTTAAAAAACATTGTTCTGAAAACCAAATTATAATCGATTCAGCCAGTTGCGAGATAATTGCGCACAAACATACGCATATATGCAGGTCAAACTGGGAACCTCTTTTTTTGAAGTCGGTTAAAAATGTATTTTAAATCGTCACCCACGAATTCAACAACACCCTATAAACAACATCACTATGATACTCAACAAATAAATAGACCACTCTTCATCTTGTCACAATAATACATTTCATCCCTAACATTTTAGGCGGAAGGTTCCAAAATATATCTGTCTTACTCCAACATTAGTGGTGGAGGTATTTCTGTCTTATTCTGGTATAAATATCACTAAAAGAAACGATTTATTTTGCATTCTTTTGTGTAGGAATGTATCAAGCATCAATCGTTGTGTGTGATCATATATTTTGTATCAGTCTGTGAGATAGACTGCCTCGTTGGCCGAGTGGTCGCAAATGCGACTGCCGGGCAAGGGGTCTCGGGTTCGAATCCCGGGTCGGGCAAAGTATTACTGGGTTTTAAAAAAAAAATTCTCAGTAGTAGCACGGAGTCTGGAAATGTGCCCGGTATATGGCAATAGGCTCACCCCCTATTACATGGGACTCGTAACATAAATAGTGAAAAGTGGGTGTTACATTGTACAGTGGCATTAAGTGCCGTAATGTGCACCTCTGCCTACCCCTTCGGGGATAAAAAGGCGTGATGGTATGTTATGTTATGTCTGTGAGATAGTCTCCTAAGGGTGAAAGCCTCAAAATTGGTTACATTTTTTCACGATCATTACCTTTTGTACTTAGTTGGGGGTTAAAAGGAAAATGTGTCTTAATATGTACTGCTAAAGTGTCTTTTTTTGTTGTCTGATTACCTATGAGTTGGAGTTGGTACAACTGATTCGAAAAGTAGATATTATTAAATAGCTTGGAGAGAGAGAGAGAGAGAGAGATACAACGCATGCTTCACGTCGGTTTTTTGTGAGGCCGTGGTATCACTCCGGTCGAGCCGGCCCATTCGTGCCGAAGCATGGTTAAATTGAACACTGATTTTAATAAGTTATTCTCATCCATCGTCCGCGCTCAATTAAACCCGAAGCTACATCTCTTTCAAGAAAATATTAACAAGCGCTTCTCTGTAGCGTTTAATAAGAACACACTCCATGAACACTGTCAGCAATAATTTGTCGAGACACATTGTTTCTTCACCCTTTAATAGCACCTTCATTCAAAGGGTACACACACACACACACAAGTTATATGGACAGTTTTATCGCCACACAACGATATTATTAAAAGACATCATTTCGAAATGCCTACCATAAACAACGCATTTACGACGTGATTTCAAGCGAAACAACTAACATACATCTCTCTCTTTCACACTTTACCAAACGCCATTGCTCTGTCTCCCTCATCCTTAAGTGTTCCGAATTTAATTTGGCTAAAAGCAACAATTTATAATCTTGCGCGGGAACGTCATAACCTACGTTTTGCAAATTTATTTTTGCAGTCGCGGGTGGCGCTAGTTGTCTTTGTTTGTGGAGAAAAATGTATGATTTTAGTGTAGTTACAAATGTTATCCGATTGCTTATTTAAATTTGTTAACAGTGGGTTTTGTGCCAAAATGCGTTCGGGAGTGTTTTCAGTATTTTTTATTCTTTGTTTATTGTTATTGTGTAAAATTTCGCACGAGTGAAGTTATCTATGCGTGAAACATGCATAAATGGAGATTGTCGGGTTTTAACCCCTCTTTATAGGGCGCAGAGTTGCGTCAAATTATAATTTTGTTCCATAAAAATATGTTATTACAATAATCTGTATGGAATTATTTCACGTACATACAGCATATAGGGTTTTTAACTAATAGTAATTATTTGGCAGTAAATTGAGAAATGAACTGTGGAAATGAATTAACATAATGCATTAATAAGTATTGTGTAAGCCTCGTTAGACCAATGGTTTGCAAGAGTTGCTTATACATTATGTTCTGGGTTTAAACTCTCAATTGGATATTTATTTTCATTGGCAATATTTATTATAACATAACATTACGCCTTTTATCCCCGAAAGGGTAGGCAGAGGCACATTATATACGTCACTTAATACCACTGTACAATCATGTAACACCCACTTTTCACTATTTAGGTTATGAGTCTCATGTAATACTTCGTTCTACTACTGAGATTTTTTTTAAAAACCCAGATTACTTTGCCCGACCCGGGAATCGAACCCGAGACCCATTGCCCGGCAGTCGCTCTTGCGACTACTAAGCCAACGAAGCAGGCAATATTTATTGTAATATAAAATTATATTTACTGGAGAGGAATATACAGTTTTCTTTTTTCATCTTAGGTACTATCCTGCATCTTGGTCGTGTTTACAAACATACAAGTTCACATACACAAGACACCCAGACCCAAATCAACAATTTGTGAAACATACAAAGAGTTGCTTCGTGGGGGAATCGAACTCGTTCCCTACATTTTGCGCAGTAGCCAGTTGCCTAGTCACTGCACCAACTATGCAGTCTTAATAAGAGAAACCCCTATTTAAAAGGCCGACAACGCTTATGTATCTCCTCTAGTTTTAAGCAACGCTGTTCGCTTACCATCAGGTGATCTATCTTATTGTTTATGCCCTTATTTTGTGGTAGAAGGTATGGAAGTTTTTCATTAGAAGTGTCTACTTCTAATAACATCTTTAAGGTACACATTTCCTAAAATAATAATATTATTTTAGTAATTGAGAATGCACAATTGCACAATGAGATGAGTTGAGATGATGAGAATGTTAAGATTATTTTTATTTAAATCTTTATTTAATAAGAAGTGCTTTTTTCTTAAGAGGAAAACGTCAGCCCTATTATAGGATACAAAATTCAGTACACACATACTAAAATAAATCAGCTAAACAAAGTAAGTAACTAGCCCTTAAGCTTAAACATATGGATACAATTTTCTAGCGTCAGATGATAATGGTGACGCTAAAACACTGTGATAAAAACTAATATTAAAGCTCTTAAACTAAAGACTTGATACCTCTGAGACTCAATACGTCGGCACTCATACAAAATGGGTTGCACGTCCTCTACAACATCATGCACAGCACAATTGGAGCAACAATTCGACACACATGCTACTGAGTGACGAGTGCTCGATTGAAGCATGCTACCGTGCTTTAAATTATCATGTTCAACAGTACCATCGACATTTTTTATACATGATGGGCCGATGTTTGACCATTATCTCGCCTGATGGTTTCCGACGATGCGGTCTACGATGGAGCACATCGTCCCATACACAACCTATTCACCCGGGCCTTAGAGACACCCCTTCAGGAAATAGACTCTGGCAAAGAATTCCTTTCTTTTAATAGTGAGCTTTGGAACCTGCACCTTCATGGTTGACTAACACTAACGTAACTTCTATTTACTACTATCTACCTTCAACAATAAACCCGTGATAGCAACAAACGATTGCTTTACAATGTAATATTTTATCTACACTTAACATTTTACGAGAAAGATGGGCAACATAGGAATTTTACTACTCGTAATAAAATTATGAGACAACTTCTCGATAGAATATGTTGGTGAATTGAATATGTTGTGGTTTTAATTTAATAAATTCATTATGTAATATTACGGTATATATTATTATGTTAAGGTATCTAGGAATCGTAGTAATTGGCGTTCCATAGTCTCTGCCTACCCCATGGGAGACAGGCGTGAAGTTATGTATGTATGTATGTAATGTTACGAAGATATTAATATAAGATAAAAAAAAAGAAAATTTCGCGTAAAATAGTGACTTTCGACAGTTTCTTACAGGTCTTCCTCCGTAGATGATAGCGTGATAATATGCAGCGTTTGAAGTAAATCCATGCAGTACTTTTTGAGTTAAACCCCGACATACATACAGACAAACAGACAAAAATATATTTTTGGCTTCGATATCGAATGTAGATTACGCCCCAAATATACTTTCAAAGCATGTTCGATGTACAGTATTGACTTTCCCATGTTTTAGTTGAATGTATAGAATATAGACTAGATAAGGGACGAGCCTATGACCAATTTGTTAATTAGGTCGAATCATTGCTACGCAACGTTGAGGATACCATTGCCAGGTCAGGCATATTGCATATTGTTGGCATTATGATTACTGGAATTAGGTTCTTATCAATTAATATCTAACCTTACAGTAATTAATAATGCATTTGGAAAAAGATTTTTTTAAATCTTTGCCCCACTCTAGGATTGTCTCCGGTATCGTGGGTGCGTTTACATACATACACGTTCACATACACATGACACCTAGACCAGGAACAGCAATGTGTGGATCACACAAAGAGTTGCTCGGTTTATGTATTCACATGTTTTACAAATAAACGATCTTTCTTTCTTTCTTTCTTTCTTTCTTTCTTTCTTTCTTTCGGTGCGGGAATAAAACCCAGAACACGTTGCGTGGCAGCCGGTTGGCCAGCGACCGCGCCAACAGTGCCATCTTAATTGGCTTACTTCTTGAATAATAGGCACTCTAAAGTCAAGCTATTTCTTCAGTCCTAAAATTAAAATCAAAACTAGAGCTAAACAAACAATTAATTAAAATTGAAATAGATATTTCAAAAAGTTTACAAAACAGTTTTAGAAAATTACAGTAGTAATTTATAAGAAGTATAATTACTTCATGCTTCGAAAACTTTTTAAACTGTCTTAATATGAGTTTGAACGTTAATTTTTCAGTTATTTCCTAAAGTTAGTATTTGAACGGTTAAGTTTTAATCGAAGAACTAACCGTAGGACTTTGGTACCTAACTTTGAACTTCAATGGCATAAAGCTTTTAGTTTTTATTTTACTTTTTTTTCAGGTTTCAAAAGGAATTGGTTATCTCAGTAAAACTTTGCTCTATGTAAAATACTTGAATATTTACTTAAATTTTGTAGCGTGGTACGCGAATTAATAATTACGCGAAAATAGAAAAAAAATCATTAATGTTCCGAAAATTCATCGAAATCGATTAAGCAATTTATGCATCAAATTCGTAACAATATAAATACATCACTACATAGTACCTCTATAAAACAAAGTCGCTATCCGCTATCTATCTGTCCTTATGTATGCTTAGACCTTTAAAACTACGCAACGGATTTTGATGCGGTATTTTTATTTTTAGAATGATTCTTAAGGAAGGTTTATATGTGGAATACTTGCATATTGCACACGTATGAAGCCAGAGCGGGTCGCTAGTAATTATAATTAATATAAGCAAAAAATGTGTTACAAAAGGAAACACTGACGATTAACTCAACTTATTCAATTAAAAATATTATTGATGTATAAAAACGTAGTCGCTTAAGACTCCCGCTTCTTAAGCAAAAAACTGCGGGTTCGAAACCTACCAACGGCAAGAACCAATGTGACTTTTTCTAAGTTATATGTGCTTTCTGAAATTACCTAGACACCACAAACAAACGGTGAAGGAAAACATTGTGAGGAAACCTAGGGTTATAATTTCTAATTATAAGTTTGAAATCGACAACCCGCATTGAGAAAGAGTGGTTCTCTATACGAGAAAAAGACTTTGGTCAGCAACATTAGAAAACAATGAACATCGACAGCTTCGCGGAAGTACACAATTATATACCTCTATAGGTAAGTTAAAATAGTATCCCACTAATAATGAAAATTTTGTAAACAGAACAAGTTTATTTGATAAAATCTAATTATATGTAGTACGGTGAATAAATTTTAAACTATAGTTTGGTCGGTCGCAGTGCCGGTGTCAAAGGATCGGAGGTTCCAAACATGGCCGCCTGATTTTGAAATCAGTTTTATTGTGTTACCGAAGTTTAGCTTCGAAAATATATAGAGATAGTATTGATTAGCTAAAATTAGGAAGTGGCTATTAATTATACACAGTTTCAGCGGTCACGGGTTCGATTCCCGGGTCAGGCAAAGTATTACTGGGTTTTTAAAAATCTCAGTAGTAGCACGGAGTCTGGAAATTTGCCCGGTATATGGCAATAGGCTTACCCCCTATTACATGAGGCTCATAACATAAATAGTGAAAAGTGGGTGTTACATTGTATAGCGGCATTAAGTGCCGAAATGTGCACCTCTGCTTGCCCCTTCGGGGATAAAAGGCGTGATGTTATGTTATGTTGATTACTCATGATTACGGTGGATTGTGTGGATGTGCATGGTTAGCCCTTCATTACATAAGACTTACAACGTAAATTAATTATTATTATTAAACTTTAGCTTACACACGTAATTGTTTCACGAGGAATTCGATTAGTTTCCTGTGGCTCAGAGGTCTAAGGCTTCTCATACAGGAAGATGCGGGTTCAAAACCTACCAAAGGTAACTAATATGACTTTTTCCGAGTTATATAGACTTTCTCAGATGGTTATCTAAGGTATTTAGACACCACTGACAATCGGTAAAGGCAAATCGTGAGGAAACCAGGACTTTCTATTTATAAGTTTAAAATCGCCAACAAAAATGAGCACGCGTGGTGAATAATGCTCAAACCTTCTCCGTGTGAGAAGAGACTTTACTCAGCAGTGAGCATTTATAGGCTGTTGATGTGTATGCACCAATTTTTTTAGGAAATGCGTAAAATTATCTTATTAGTAAAATTATTTCTATCTTGTTCCACCGCTGTGATCAAGTTGCTTAAAATTATATTTGACAACACAAAAGTGACAGTTTTAGAGTGCTGACGAGTGCTTGTCGACATTGATAATCGTTTTGTCCCACAATCTGCTCAACGTGACATCAGAATTTACATTACTGTCAATTATATAGATAATAGAGGTATAATCGTAATGGCGCGGGTTCGAAGCCTACAGAAGGCAAGTACCAATGTGTCTTTTTCCAAGTCATTTGTAATTTCTGAGATTATTTAGACACCACTGACAAACGGTAAAGGGAAACATCAGAAGGAAAGATATTATTTCCTTTCTTTATTATAAGTTTGAATTCGCCAACCCGCATTGAGCAAGCATGGTGAATATTGCCAGTCTTCTCCGTGTGAGAAGAGGCCTTTCTGAGTCTGGAAATGTGCCTGGTATATGGCAATAGGCTCACCTCCCATCACATGGGACACATAACATAAATAGGGAAAAGTGGATGTTACATTGTACAGTGTACAGTGGCATTAAGTGCCGTAATGCCTCCGTCTGCCAGTAGGCAGAAGGAGACCTTCAGGGATAAAAGGCGTGATGTTATGTTATGTTATATCGAAGATTTGATCTCCAGGTCCGGCTTAGTGTTAGGCACATGTTCATTCCTTGCCTATAATCTTGGGACGAAAACCTTTTGGGTCATGGTCGCATAGAGTAGTGAAACTAGGCGCCCACCTAATGACCTCAAGGAAGACGGCGGCAGTCACGTTGGTCACGTGCAATGCACAGAGGCTCTAGGTCATAGGTCTTTATAGGCAGGTGCCGTAACAGGCGTTGCACCATTGAGCTCCGGGGCTGGTCTAATAAGAGGACGCAGTTCCTCCTTCAGGTGCAGATGGTGGCCACCGGGGAAGTTTAAGTTAGGTAAAAATCCCACATTCTTTAATCTTTTTCCCCAAAAAGCTAAACGCCTTTTGAAGGTTTGAAGGTCGAGCTTAGTGTAAATGCTTGCTCTTATTAAATATGACTTAAAACTTCATAAACAAAAGATCAAGTGTCTATCTACAGGCTAAAAATATAAAGGTTATTTAACTCAACAGAGCAATATTTATAGTCTCAAAAATCTCGATAACAATCGCGCAAACGGGCATCTAAAAAAACGATGTCTAAATTCAATAAAATTTGTTTCGATTCTGACCCTTATTGTATTGTAATAAGACACAGGCAACAACATAGTACTTTCGAAAATATATCGAGCATTGTCGAAATTTTCGCTCGATTTAATAAAAGTTACATAAAAACATATCGCTGGGCTATATAACATTCAATGTTACTGTGTAATACCCATAGTTTAGTGTTGTCGGAAAATGTTTTCGGATATTCGGATAAAACGGTTTTTTCGGGTATAAGAGCTGATAGCTGTGAAGTTTTTTATGGTGGTTGTGACGATAACTATATCATTCTTAAAGTGCTATGCAGCAAAGGTATTGAGTTGAGTATGATTCTCAAGTACGTAGAATGAACTTGCAATTGAATAAAAATACCTATATTACATAGATTATGGAATTTTAGCAGTCTCATGCAATGTGATCGGTACTTATTTTTTAAATGATTGTGCTCATTACATTATTGGTGAAAGATCGATATTGCATAATATTAATGATTATCATTGTCGTCACTTGCGTAGCGGACATAGTAACAGTAGTTAGTTAAATATAGATCGATTTTCACCTTTCAAAAATACCTGTATTTTTTTAGTATTTAAATATTATTTTCATTTCATATCGGTACATCAACTGTAGGTAGTAGTTATATTATGTCACTTATATGTAAGTTGAGTTATAAAACATGAAACCAGTTACGCCGGCTTATACTGAAATTTTAATGACGTATCAATGTTCCGATCAAAAACGTAAACCAGCATTTAGTTTCAGTAAAATTTTGCTCTGAAAATGAAATCCGATAGCATATTTAAATATGACATTCGTATTTAAAATGATGATTAATTTAAAATCAGTGTTATAATACCACGTATCAGAGATAAAATGTGACAATTTTAATGGTAATTAAACCGGACGATTTTCGTTTACAACATTATTCAGACTTAATAATAAATTAAAGACATACAAAGGTATAATAACACAACAAACAAACAAAACAAAGACATCAATTCTAATCTAAACCATTCAACACGAATAACTCGGATGTCCAAATCCATCCCGGATTTCAAATCCGAATTTCACGACTATTTCGGATATCCGCGGCCCAAGCACAGCCCTATTCGGGAAGCGATACAATCAAAAATAACCTTAATGTCTGTTGTAATAAAAGTAGGAATGGTATAGAGATATTATTTACGGCCGTCACGTAAGTTTACGCGTCATTACGTAAGCAATAACTTGCAGAGAAGTAATAAACCAACAACGTTATATTAAGAGGTTCATTGGCGATCCGCTACACTGTAACAGTGCGAGGGGTTTTACCAAAAAGTATTCTATCATTATTCGGTTTTGTATTTTTCATAACTGTTTTTGTATTTCTGCGGTTGTGATGTTTTGTGGAGCAGTCTTAAGTGATAGGTCCAGACGTGTGTGTGTGACTAGTTCGTAGTATTTCATGTATTTTTTTTAACATTTCCCCACAATAGGATTTTCTTCTGTGTCGTGGGTGCGTTAACAAACATACAAGTTCATATACACATCACACCCAAACCCGGAACAACAATTTGTGGATCACACAAAGTTTTCTTTCGTACGGGAATCGAACCCGCGACACGTTGCACGGCAGCCAGTTGCCCAGCCACCGCGCCAACCGTGCAGTCAATTTGTTTCTTTCTATGTACGTCACATTTTTCCAGTAGAAAAGTAAGTGCCAAAATTTTAGATGCTTATTGTTGTAAAGCTATCTACCCATTCATTTTTATATTAAAACTAGAGGTAAATACTGTAAAACGTATATTTTCGTTGCCCGTTACCCTTTAACTAATGAAGACTAACGAAGACAAAAATATCAAAAGCAAGAATAAAGAAAATCAGGATTAGTTACACCTAGAAAGTAAAACCTCTATTGACTAAAATTACCGCAAATTCGACATACTCAGTGCAAAACAAAATTCACTCAAGCCGCCCAATGATTTCCATTCCACGATATATTACCAAAAAAAGCCTATAGTGACGCTTTGCTTAAACCAGAATAAAGCTTTTGTGATGCAAAAGCTGCATCAAAAGCTTCGGCAAAAAGGCAAAAAGAGAAGCTTTTTAATTAAGGAAGATAGATAGTGAGCCTAGATCTAAGCCTTTTACCGGAAAGATGTGCTGAAATTAGGTAGATAAACTGAAACAAAGTTTATTCGCTGAAAGGTCACTGAAAATCACCTCTATTGATATCGAACAGGTACGTAATTAGATAGTTTTCATTAGGAATTTCTTTTTTAATGATGTTGTTCTAAGAAAACAAGCTGCGATCATAATTATGTTTGAGTCTTCAAAGAGATGGGAATAAGTGCATAATCATAATTAAATTTCATCAGGATTCGTAACATGAATCGTATGTACCTAATACAGCGTGATCTCATCTCCAAACATCGGACACAATTCCATACTATACCTTAACAATTATCAAATCGGTATCGCACCTCATTTTGTTTAGAAGAACCACTGGGTCTTAGAATCAGACCAACGCCTTAGCTCTCAGTGAGCAACGCCAGTTACAGCACATTCCTCAGACCTAGGGCGCAAATCTTAAAATTCTGATAGCACAACTTAACGGCACATAACAAATACCAATCGATTGGGAGCCGAGCAGGAATGTTAAAAGCTATTGTATCATAAAAGTACCAGGCAAGCAGAACTCGTAAAGATGTATTTTATGTCTTCAGCGTAAAAATACAGAATAGCCTCTTTATTTGCAATACAACAATCTCAATTTTATTTGCCGTTGGAAAATTTTGAATTAGACAAATCTCGACCGTGTGGTGATTGTAATAAGATGGTTGGTTTTTGGGATTGGGATTGTATTAAGATGTTGTTTTGGAAAAACGTTTTTATTGCGTTTAATGTGCGTTTTTATTTCAGTGCGTTTCGGTTTGATGTGCGGGGGTGAGCAGAGGAATATCTTGGGTGCTTCTAATGGTGGATGTTATGAGATATTATATGTACCTACGGGTTATAGTTGGGATTTTTTTATTTTATTAAATCTTTGCCCCACACTCGGATTTTCTCCTGCGTCGTGCGATTTACACACATACAAGTTCACATACACAATGACACTCAGACCCGAAACAACAGTTTGTGGAAAATCAACCCGCGACACGTTTAACGGCAGCCGCAGCCCACCACACGACCTATAAAATACCAAGTAGCAATTTTCACATTAATAAAACAGTATTACTTGAAATTGCAACCCTCCATTTTACACTATAGGTACATGCGCTAATATTAAAATATGTTCTAAATTTTCTTTACCTTACAAAATGGCGTTCCATAATGCAATCAAATTATAGAAATAATCTCATAATGTACCAGCATAGCAACTATACCAACCCATCATATTTTTAATGTATTTCCAACTTTATCGTCAAACATTAAGGTTGAGAATATACAAACAAAATTTCCCTATGGAGGGTAACTTCATACGCTGTCGTTAATAATAAAATCGTAAGAAACAAACAATTACTTCAAACAGTCGCCCGAACCTGTGTTCCAATTTCAAAAAACATTTAAATAACGAATAGCGGTTTGACACGAAGCTTGTTTTTCGAATTTTGAATTTAGATCGACTCCCGACAAACGATAGTGTTGCAAATTCAAAAAATGTTCTATTAACATGGCGGCGTATATTTTTTTACTGGCAATGACGGAATGAATTAAAAATTCCGTAGAAATATGCACGCTTTGTCCGTTTTTGGTCACGTTGGCTGTAGAGTGTTACATTTGCATTTTTTTATGAATCAAAAAAGAAAAATATTACCTAGTCAGTCCCACTACTGCAATTGGACGTCCCCTAATGGAACTCAAATGCTTTCACTTTAAAGTAATCCTTTTACAAAATTGTAAAAGCTTATTCCATTGTGTTTTATAGACTGTTTTACTTAGTTTTTAAACAATTGGCTTAATGTCTGTAGTTTTAAAGCGTCGTTGTACAGTATCTAACAGATATTCATAATTTTAGTAGGCAAGTATTTCATTTTCGACGAGCAAAGGACTAATAATATTTTTAGTTTCAGCTATCTTTCAGTACCTAATTATAGTTTGGAATGTGCACTTTATAATGTATCCTTATGTTGTAAAAATATATTATAAAAAACTGCTATTCAATGTCTTACCAACACAGATTAGACAAGACAACAACAAAATTGTTCAAATAAAAATAAAATTTAACAGCAACAGATAACAATTAACGCACAGATAATATATTCCAATGTTGCCATGAAAATTCAAATGCCAGGGTTGCCAGTTAAAATGTTCTCATTAATTCTACTGGCCATGTTCGGTTATGTTAAAAATTAATGGGCAAAAGTATAAATTATAAATCCTCTTTTATGATGTTACGTCGATGTTCACAGATTGATTTTTTTATTATTTTTTATAGGCCATTGAGATTTTATTGGATATTGGTATTTTTGTTTCGATATGATTGGAATTGTATACTCTGTGTGAAACTTGTTGATCGAATGATCACTAGCGCGACCACCGACCGGGTATGTATTTAGTTCGATATCGAGGTCGAAAAAGTGTTACTGGCATATATATTTTCAAAATATTCACTCTTATTTCATGGAAAAGTAATTAAGTTTTAATACATTTGAGCTTGTCTCCTCTACCTATTTTTTGTAAAAAGTGTGGCGGTATGTTTAAATATTAGTTTTCATTGTCTCTTTTTCATTGAGAATGATATTTTTATCTGTGCTAAATAATAATGGCGAGGTGATGACGCAATTTTGGATGCATCAAATTGAATATTGTCATATTATGAGCCTTATCATGGTGTTCTGAACGAGTGCTTCTGGATATTTGAGCTCATTATATTACATGGGTTTGATAATAGCTACCGAAATGTCATGTGACACCTCACATGATAAAAAAAATGATGATAGAAATTGGTTTGTTTGGGAATGAGGGAGATGCAATATAACTGGCAGTGGTTTTTTTTTTAAGGGGGGAAAATCATTGAGTGACTGCTCCCGCCTGGGTGAGGCGGGAGGGAGTGTTAGACTCTTACTGACTAAAAACCACCCCGTTCCTTTTCCTGCACGTTGAGCCGGAGCCCCAGGAACCCGGTTAGGTTCTCCGCGGCGGCTGGCAGTGGTTGGATGTGAGAATCTGAAGGTAGGATTCAGTGGCGTGTTGTAATACACTACTATATTGTAATAATAGGACTTTATATGTAGCAGTGAACGAAAATGAAATGATAATTGGACATGGCGATGATTTTGTTAAAACTTTCGTAAGACATACTAAATTAAATATTACGTTTTCTGCGTACTCTATGCAACTGTTTGACGAGGAACATGACTAGTTTCAAGGCATTCTAGAGGCTTATAATCATTAGCAACATTCCGCGACCCGAGATGCGGCGACTGTCGCGCTGCTACTGGCTACTCGAGTCAGGTCGAGTTCCTCGTTGGTAGTTTATAGTTATTAATGACGATGATTGGTTTTAGTCTATACTGAAGCTAATATTTTAGTAACTATACCTATAATGGCTTCTTGTGCCTGTTCAGTAGATTTCTTCTGTAACTACCGATAAGGTCATTCCATACAATACAAAACTAATAATTATATAATCTAGCTGGTGGAAAACACATCTTCGATAAGCTGATGTACTTACTATTTTTAATAATATTCTAAAGCACCAAAACGAAACATCCGTTACACGACTTAAGAAATTAAAACCCGAAAAATTTACGAAAATATCAAAAAAAGCCGTCCTATTCGTATTCATTCGCTAGCCAAAACAAAAGGCTATACCTACGTCCTTCGAAGCCTGGAAGCCCCGACTTCCGGTAAAGTAACTTATTCATGAACTCAATATGTGCTGAAAGCGTGAAAATTTGTCAGTTCTGTGAGAGAATTCGAGTGGGGAACGATTCATTGTCAACACATTCAAATTTAGTTATGATTCACAATAGCTGTGTTCCTTAATAAAGATGGCTAGGGAAAAGCTTTTAAAAGTTTCAGGTTCTGTATGTCAGTTTGTGCGAATTTTTATTCAAATTAATTTCAATTGTGGATTTAACGATTGTTTGTTAGAGGCAAGTCTTCGATTTTTATTTAAAAGTTTTACAAACTTATATTTTTTTATATTACGAGTCAAAATTAATATTAATTATGTATCAATGAATATCCATGATGGTTCACCACTGGATTACGTTAGAGAGCAACCTCATCACCCATCCGTGATGGACTACGTTAGAGAGCAACCTCATATTACATGGGACTCATAAAATAACTGCCAAAATTGAATGTAACATTGAAGACATGCATCTCTGCCTATCCTTTTGTATCGTGGTGGCCTGGAGAATTAAGACGCCCGCTTCTGTTGCATGAAAGTGCGGGTGCGAAACCTACCAATGGCAAGTTATATGTACTTTCTAAGATTATTTAGACACCACTGACAAACGGTAAAGGAAAGCATCGTGAGGAAAACTGGGCTCATAATTTCTAATTATAGAGGTAAGTTTGAAATCGCCAACCCGCATTGTGCAAGCGTACTGAATAATGCTCAAACCTTCTTCGGGTGTAAATGGGCCTATAGTCTCCAGTGGCTACTTATAGGTTGTTAATGATGATCTCTGCCTACCCTCTTGCTGATAGAAGGTGATGTTACACTATGTCAAAAGTCAACCGTTTTTACATGTTAGAAAAGATCTTTATACCACACAAAACTATCTTACTGATATGATAAGTGCGAAAGTTTGGGATTTGTGTTCGTGTGTTTGTGTCTATTAGGTAAGTCGGCTGAAGGGATTGGGATAAAATTTGAAACACGAATAAATTATGGTCTGAAAGAACCATATAGGCTACTTTTTATACGAACTCGGGTGAAGCTGATAGCAGAAGCTAGTCAAACAATATTTAGGGCCGATGTCGATTTAGAGTCGCGGAGAACCTAACGGGTTACCGGGGCTCCGGGGCGAGTAGGAACGGGGTGGTTTTTAGTTAGTAAGAGTCTGACACTCCCTCCCGCCTCACCCAGGCGGGAGCAGTCATTTGATGATTTTCCCCCCTTAAAAAAAAGGTCAAACAATATTTCTACCACAGAACCCTAACCATTGAGGAATTACAAATTCAGTCGCGCCAGGCATCGAATGAATATAGGACCGTTCGGAATCAAACAATTGTTTTCCAGTTGCGTTATGGATCATCTTCTATTTGAAGATCAGGAATACTTGATGATCCATTCCATCCCATGGAATTTTTACTCTTTTTTGAATATCTATCTCATAGTAAACAGACTGTAGTTACCGAAGTATGGATTTTTTCAAAAATTATGCTTTTGTATTTGGTAGTGGTTAGCGTTTGTAGTTTTTCTTGATTTTTCGAATGCATTTGTGTCTTTAATTGCGTTTTGCTATGCTGTGTTGTAATGGACGTAACTCGATGAATTGATTTATTTAAGCCATCTAGTTTTATGCAGTCTCAAGTTCCAAGCAGTCACCGGTGACCGCTTTTCACTTACACCATTACAGATCTTATTTCCGATGTTTAGAGGCTATTTTAGTGTGAACAAACGTTGTGGAGTTTTCATAATCGAACATTAAGAAGTTAATCTATTAACACATTACTCTAATTTATAATAAAGAGTCTTATTTGATATTAAAATAGAGTTTACTGACGTTTTTTAGCTTCTATAACTGATAATCTAGTAGCTTTTTTCTCAAATATCAGTTAAAACCTTGATCAACTCTGCTTAAAAATTAATCAGCATTTGATTGAAAGCGCATGCCTTTTGCTCTCCACAGCCCACTTAATATTGGCAACCACAACCTCAATTCACATCTACAAATGCAATCATCAATAGGGATGATGACAGGGTATGAAAATTAAAAATCTAATTAGTCCGTCCGTTTGGTAATAAAAAAATATTGGACACGTATTTTTTTATTTTGTCGTATAAGAAAACAATACTTAGATAAAACGAATCAAAATTTAGGAGTGGGAGTTGTTATGTCATTTTAGAGTATAAATCGTACTCAAAAGTGACGTCATGCGATATTTCGCATCAATATATCTTCGAAACTATTCGTGCGCATAAGAAATTAAAGAATACGTATCTAATGTTTTTAAATAATCTACCAGACGGGTGTTAAAATAAAAATTAGTTATCTACCTTAATGCTCCATCTCTGTCTACTCATCAATGAAATAATTCCA
This sequence comes from Spodoptera picta, assembly GCA_038387885.1. Lineage (NCBI taxonomy): Eukaryota > Metazoa > Arthropoda > Insecta > Lepidoptera > Noctuidae > Spodoptera > Spodoptera picta. The sequence goes on along the minus strand of JAZHFQ010000782.1, from coordinate 3,232,010 downwards.
CTATTATTACAATAATTTCTATGCTACTTAATTACCTCTAGGGTCTTATAAGACATTCATCAATCTAATTTCTATAGACCTTTCATTTAATGCAAAATAAAGTAAAGATACGTTTTTATCTGAAATCTCATTATGTTAAGTTATATTTTACTCACAATCGATTCGACTCAAAGGCAGTTATTCCAAGAATCAGCCAATCGTACCTGCAAAAAAGAAATGTAATTTTTAGATCAATGAAAATACCTTTACCTATAGTAATGATTCTGTATAAGTATTATAGGATCGTTGAACTTCTTTTTTTTGTGAAATAAACCAATAAACGAGCAGATCACTTGATGGTCAGCAATCGGCGTCGCCCATGGACACTCGGAACACTAGAGGTGTTACAAGTGCGTTATCGGGTTTTCGGGGATTTAGAATTTGAGGATTGTTGGGGATTCGGGCAATGGGGAGATTAGGCCTCCGGTAAGAGAGTGAGGACTAACACGACGAAACACAACGCTAGTGTTGTTTTTCTATGAGGCCATGGTATCACTCCGGTCGAGCCGGCCCATTCGTGCCGAAGCATGGCTCTCTCACATTTCTGATAAAATAATAAATTATTGATATTGTTATTGGTTAGGATAACTTTGTTTATAGAAATATTTAAGATTGTGTTTCCTGAAAAATACAACATGGGAGTCTTGAAGTCCCAAGTGAACAGGTTTTCTATAGTTAGTATCGCTTCATCGTCAGTCACATCATCGCTTGCCACCAGACGAGATGTGGTCAAACACCATCTTATTAAAAATGTTTAATGTATTTTGATTAGGTACTAACTAATTATGACAGCCGGAGGACTTTGAAATAATCGAAACTTTTAAAGATAAAAGTTTAATTAATTTAAATATTACAATAGTTTTATGTGTAGACTTGGACGATGCTAGTACCAAAGTGAATTATTTTATTAATACATATTATAGTCCGAATTAATTCTACGTAAAATACAGATGCAACATCAGCACTGTGGAATTAAGTCACGAGGCGGCAACACGAGGAGTCGACTCAGCATATTAGGTGTTGCAATATTCCGTAAATGTGTAGCTTTGTGTGTCATTGGCTATCATGTCGCTATTCAATGGATTTGGTATAGGCAGGGTACATAACAAACTTATAAATATTTTCAGACGTTGAATGATCATCGTCAGTTCATGATTATGGCATGACTACTGACGTATAACCCCATGTACTTCAGACGATTTCTCATGATCTGCTCAATTGACAGGAGGGTTGAAGATTGCAGTTAACGAGAATCATTTCTATCAGAGCTCTGCCACCTAAACTCTGCCAATTGTGTGTCAAACGAAACCCGCGGAAAGAGCAGGATGGTGGTGACAATTGCATTTTGGAGTACTCTTTTTTGCTACCGTAATGCTAACACACTTTGATTTTTTATCACAAGTACCTAAAGTACGAGGCGAAGTGGAAACTATCGTTTTTATAATATAATACTTATAATATCTTCTGATTTACTTCGTTGTGGAAATCAAGATAGATATTCATATCCTTGAGACACTTAGACTTCAGTGTTCTGGATTTTTCTTGATTGTATCTACAGTAGATCCTGGCTTACAGGAGTTGCACCGGTTTGGGGAAGTGTGGCGGGCTTGTCCCATTAAAAATATAAAAAGTAGGTACATACCTAAAGTCACAAGCTAAAGTAATTAGGCCATTAAGTAAAAATAATAGCTAATAATAATTATATTTGCGCTGTCAACCAATACATTTCGCGTTATAATTTAAGAAAGCCTCATTTGAATGCAAATGTGATAATTTACATTTGAATAACAGAATGGACGATGTTTTTCATTCATTCATATCATTCACTCGTTCATTTTGAAGTTAAAATTAGGCTGACTTTTAGAATTTTATTTTTTGGTAAAAGTTAAGTACATTTTGAAGATATTATTTTGAAATTTTATTATTCTACTATTATTTTGCTAATATTACTTAAATTATTAACACAAAATAATTGTTTTATTAACACAAATTAGGTTATGAAAAGATTTATTTTTGACGTTACGATTAATAAAAATCGATCAATAATTCTGTTATGTGTCGTTGCTACATTTAAAGAAACATACTTTCACATACAAATCCCCACCACAACGGAAACAAAAATTTGTGAATAAGACAAATAATAAAATTATTCTGTACGAGAATTAAACTAGGGAGACTTAGCACTGTAGCTAGCCCGGTCACTTTTCAAACGTGCAATTCAGGTCGCTATATAAAAAGAACATAACATAACATCACGCTTTTTATTCCCGAATCGATAGGCAGGGGTGCACATTACAGCACTTAATGCCACTGTACCATGTAACACTCACTTTTTACTATTTGTCTTATGAGTGGGGTGAGCCTATTGCTATATACCGGGCACATTTCCAGACTCCGTGCTACCACTGAGAATTTTTTAAAAACCCAGTAATACTTTGCCCGACCCGGGAATCGAACACGAGACCCCTTGCCCGGCACTTGCGACCCCTCGGCAAACGAGGCAGTCTACCTCTAGATAAAAACCTACTTTGGTATAATATTTCAGACTTATGAAACATATTCAATCTATCACAAAGCAGTCAAGAGTAGGTAGAAACATTATTATAAACATTAAGGGGTTTTTTTCAGGAAAATTTCATACATTATTAGATTACATACAGTAGTTTCAGGAATCAATCAATCTTGTATTATGAAAACTGAACAATTGTGTTATTGTATCCCCTTTAAGGAGTAACGATCGATCAACGTGAATTTCACGAAATCATTTATTACATACGTACATGTTTTCAAGAAAAATGTTTGATATTTAAGAGTATTTAACATAACATAGATTATTATCCCCGAAGTGGTAGGCAGAGGTGCACATTACGGCACTTATGCCACTGTACAATGTAACTGAAAAGTGGGTTTTTCACTATTTATGTTATGAGTCCCATGTAATAGGGAGTGAGCCTATTGTCATATACCGGGCCTTAAAAATGCTCAGTAGTAACACGGAGTCTAGAAATGCCCGGTATATGGCAATAGACTCACCCCCTATTACATAGCACTAATGTGACTAGTGTAGTGTGCACCTCTGCCTACCTTTTCGGGGAAAAAAGGCGTGATTATATGTCATTTAAACGTTAGGATATTCTCCTGTATCGTGGGTGCGTTTACAAACATACAAGTTCACATACACAGTGACACTCAGACCCGTTGTTGTCCGTACGGGAATCGAACCCGCGACACGTTGTACGGCAGGCGGTTGCCCAGGTACCGCACCAACTGTGCAGTGAAACTTGACAAATATTTTTACATTGACATATGCTTTGAACGACTACAAAACCTCATGTTCGATACCTCGGTAATAACACTCAGAAGCATTTAATAAAAACTAACCAATATACTGAAATACTCTAAACATGAAGACACATACATACGACATATTCCAAAAGTATAAACAAATATTGACATACGGCTTTACATAGAACACTCTACAAAAGCCCACGTAATATAGAGCCACTTTATAACATTGCACGCTCTATGCACTTGTAGAGCACTACAAACAAGTGACGACATAGAGATGCCTCGAAAGCTCTACAACGCCCTACGACTCGGAAATAAAATGTTTTAATAAGTTTGTTTTAGTAATTATTTTATTTATGACTTTTTGAAAGTTAGAGTCTGTCTTCATTTTGTATATTAGATATTGTTTACTAGCAAATTGTTTAAATCATACGTACCATACATACATACATACATCACTCACGCCATGGTGGTAGGCAGAGACTATGGAACGTCAATTGATACGAGTGTCTAAATCAATCCATGATTAGCTGAGAATTCAAGATGGTCGAACAAAATTAACTGGTTTGATTTTGCTTAAGTTTTATATTAATTACTAGAAATTGGACCACAATAATCAATGAATCAAAAGTATAAATCTTGTTTTTACCGAACTGATAAAACTGAAATGGCAATAGGCAGGCCATATATCGAGAATTCGAGATACACAGACAATAGGTGGATAATCAAAACTACAAGGTGGAAAGAACTAGTTGGCAAAAGAAAGGTAGGAAGACCGAAAAGGAGATGGGCTGATGATATAACCGAATTTACTGGAAAGGACTGGCTAGCAATCGGCAGGGATAGAGATGAGTGGAAAGGTCTAGAGGAGGCCTTCACCCGAGGAGGGGTCCATAGCCAATAACTAAAATAACAATTACTAACACCTAGATATAAGCAAAACCATTAACTTGTAAAATACTAACCAAGAAAATACCAACATTTGAATTGTAATTTAAGGTTATGGAAAACAAAGGCTTTTTTATTTATTTTTTTATTTATCCACCGAACAATCGATTTACACGACTAATTTGGGAAACATACATTAAGATATATTTTATAATTATTATAGATACCCTTTATATATCTGTTAACCCACATAAATACATAATTATAAGACAAAACCATAAAAACCGTAGACCACACTCACCACCTACATAAATAACAACTATAACTCAACCCTCAACAGACAGCATCACACACAACACTTCTCATTAACCCTCATTCAATAGGTTTCAAAAATAAAAGCAAGCGGGGTCCAAACGACCAGAGAACAGAACAAGACCCCACGTTCTGTTGCAAGATTCATGGGTTTAATTGAAAATTCTATGGGGTTTGCAATGAATGGGGTTATTTTTGTGACTTTTTTTAACCTGTTTATGTCCTCGTGGACAATAGATGACCGGCCCCGTTGTATATTTATGTTGTCAGTTGATCGTACGTGCTGAAAGTCTGGAATTCAACCCCTGAGTGTGTCAATGTGATTTTTGTTTAGGGGTGTTTTTATATTGTGTGTGCCTGAGATGAATTTTTTTATTTAAGTTTTGGGTTATTTATTGCATAACTCTGTGCAAGTCTTTTTTGAGTAACAGACTTATTATTTTCGGATGTATAGTGTTGTCATTTTTATATCTATCGTTTTATTATGTATGATGTTTAATCTTTCGTGTATCTAAGACGTGGATCCTTGCGAGACACAGTGTATGTTCTATTGTGTCTCATATCGATGCATTCAAAAGGTTAACAAAGTCAGTGTTTTAGAAAACCCTAACTTTAGGTACCATTGCAAATTGAAATATGTAAAGTTACCGCGACCGCACACGCTGCTCATGAGGAAAAACCCCTCTGTGGTTCGAAACTAGTAGAGCTTTTCTCAGTATATTCACGTGAGTACCCAAAATTTTAGATAAAATATGTAAATAATAATTATATTATCAGTAATCAATTTTAATTTACAAAATATACAATTAATATTAACTATTACTAAATGAAAATATATACAACTTAAAATATAAATAACTATGAACTAAAATATTTACACCTTAAAAAAAAATACGCTAATAAGGCATCAAAAAAAAAATTTCCTCATCATTATCGTGAGGTAGGGTGCCCAAAAGACTGGCAGCATTACCACGTTGAATGGCAATGCATAACCTTTGTCCAAGGTAGAAGCCAGCCCTTCGATCACCTGAAGTGTCAACCATCCTCCTTACAATATCTTTGTAAAGAAGATGTGCACTTGCAAATAATTCAAAATATTAACTGAAAAGCGCATTCAACCTGCTACAATTCCAAGAACACAATCCATTAAATTCCGTAGAAAATAAATAAAACACCTCTCTACGCTAAAACCAATCATAAAAATTGCTTCGTCGGCGTCAAACCTGAATTCCATACAAAAAATCTATACAGTGAAGTTTCGAACTAATCTCAATACTGGCGTAAACAATACTGGGAAAACAAAAACATAAAAAATGGCCAAGTGCGAGAAATCAATTAAGAGTTCCGTACAATCCTATCCTACTTATATTATGAATGTGAAAGCTATTGTGAGGATATAAATATGTATGTTCATATTTGTAATTCTTTCACGTTAAACGACTATTTGGATTTAGATAAAATTTTGCGAAGAGGTGGGTTGTTACCTGGAATACCTACATAGTCTATTTTTTATCATGGTACCGTGGACGAAGCCGCTAATAAATTGACTGCACGGTTGGTGCGGTGGCTGGGCAACCGGCTGCCGTGCAATGTGTCGCGGGTTCGATTCCCGCACGGGACAACACTTTGTGTGATCCACAAAGTGTTGTTTCGGGTCTGGGTGTCATTGTGTCTGTGAACTTGTATGTTTGTAAACGCACCCACGACACAGGAGAAAATCCTAGTGTGGGGCAACGTTTTAAAAAAAAAAAAATCTTTTTATTATGTACAAAAAATACAATAGAAAAACGACTGGGTGCAATTTCAATTTAATAAAATCTCAATGATTATTCAATATCAAACTATACCCCTAACGTAGCTGTTAAAGTAGCATTCAGAGTACGGAATATAAAGTCAAACTCTATTTTATTTAGTTTGTTAAATATCCACGCAATACGGATGCAATGGGCGTTAGTGTTTAAAATCAAGAGTACATTTCACAATACCAATGTCGATCGATCGGACTTGGATTTAAGTGTAGGCCCTGACAGCTGAATAATGAAATTTCGATTATACCCTTTGGCTACAGAACCCTAAAAATCAATGGGAAATCGAGGCAATGAATGAAAGTACCAAATGAATGCGCTAACTACCCTTCCCTAGGGTTGAAGTGGGGGGTTGAATAGCTCAGTTTTAGGCTCAAGCTCAACTGTTCAACTGTGGGGAGGCAGGAATGAGCTCATTTTTAAAATCGCCCACTTAAAGCGATGGCTTTTGTTTGGTAATATTTTAATTATGCCATTTCCTTGTTTTGTGGAGCTGTTGAATATGTTACTTTTTTTTTAAGAGCCATTTGTTGTTAGGTTTTGACATTAGGTATGTTTGGGAATTATAGCATTGGTGACGTAATTTTATCTTTTATTAGCTGTTACCGGTGACTTCATCGGCGTAGGATATAAATTTTAGAACATAATTTTTGTTTTATTTCAATTTTCCATAATAAAAGTCTATGTTACTCCTCAGTACATAAGCTACTTGTTAATAAAAGTCTTGCAAAATCGGTCCAGCCATTCCAGAGATTAGACAGTACAAACAAGCAGATAGGCAAAAATGTTATTTTGGTAGGCACGTGTACCGTATTCATATGCATGTAGTAAAATGTGTTTTTTATATTACAAACAGACAATCCGATGTTATTTATCTGTATGGACATTGTATTGAAAATATTATATTGTACTAGCTACTTCCGCGCGGTTACACATGCTCTGCTCAGCTCCTATTGGTCGTAACGTGATGTTTTATAGCCTATAGCCATCCTCGATAAATGCGCTATCCAACACAAAAAGAATTATTTAAATCAGACTTGTAGTTACGGAGATTAGCGCGTTCAAACGAACAAACAAAAAAACTAACTTTTCCGCTTTATAGAGGTATAATAGTATAATAAGATTTGAAGTCGGTAATTTGTGAACTAGTAGTAGGGTAAGTAATGAACTGTGTAAATTTTGTAACTCATTATTCATTTTGTGCCTATTTTAGTATTATCAAAAAGGGAGCTCAATTTATTACCAAACTATAAACAATCCCAGATAATTGTTTACAAATAATTCAGAAAAGAAAATTGTAAAGTTATCATAACACTTAAATCTCTATGAATCAAACCAATCTATTAGTAAAACCATATATTTCATTAAAATCTATAAATCAAGTTGGTTTTTATAAAAGTGATTTAAACCTCAATAAACAAAGGTACGGAAAGGCATTTTTCCTGAATTTCTGTCTAGAATGAGAGCCATATATTCGATTGTCAAAGTTTATTGCCTAGACCTAGGCTATCGATTGAAGAGGGTTGGCAGACTCGTAGCCAGTTAAATAACCTGAATTTGGATACTAAGGTTTTATTATCAGCTGATAGATTGTTAATTCTATTGTTTTTATTATAGTGTGTGAGCCATGCTTCGGCACAAATAGACCGGCTCGACCGGAGTGATACTACGGCCTCACAGAAAACCGACGTGAAACAACGCTTGTGTTGTGTTTCGTCGTGTGATTGAGGTTACCGGAGGCCCAATTGCCTCTTCCTCCTTCCCCAATCTCCCCAATCCCTGCATCCCCAACAATATTTACTCAAATTCCTAATCCCTAAAAGGCCGGTAACGCACTTGTGACGCCTCTGGTATTTGGGGTGTCCATGGGCGACGCCGATTGCTTACCATCAGGTGATTCGTATGTTCGTTTACCGGCTTATCCTTTAAACAAATGAGATGAATATTGATGGTAATGTTGTATGTTTTTTTTTTTATGGAATAGGAGGCAAACGAGCAGACGGATCACCTGATGGTAAGCGATAAGCGCCGCCCATGGACACCCGCAACACCAGAAGAGTCACGAGGTAAGAGGTATTGTGAGGTACTGAATGATGTTTCCTAAATGATTAAAAGGTTTTTTGTACTAAACTGACTGTATCTTTGGTTTTGTTGGTGGAGTAGCTAAGAGCAATTAGATACAAAGCAAAAGATGCCGAAAATAATTTCCGGATCAAGCGAAGTGTTATTAGAAACTTATCGGTTCCTCAATAACAGCATGAAGTCTAGCATCTTTTTACTGGTACATATGTCAATAGGCGCATTCTCTATATAATTCAGAACAGAAAATAACTTGGTCAGATGTGTGTGTTCTGTTGTTTCTTTTTATATTTGATGGGTCGACGTTTGATCTCTATCTCGCCTAGTGGTAAGCGATGATGCGGTCTACGATGGAGCACGTCGTTCCATAAGCAACCTATTCACTCCGGCCTTGAAGACACCTAGGTTTACATCTATTTATATATTTAGACTTAGATTGACTGCCTCGTTGGCCGGGTGGTCGCAAGTGCTACTGCCGGGCAAGGGGTCTCGGGTTCGATTCTCGGGTCGGGCAAAGTATTACTGGGTTTAAAAAAATTGTCAGTAGTAACACGGAGTCTGGAATAGTGGCCGGTTTATGGCAATAGGCTCACCCCCTATTACATGGGAATCTTAACATAAATAGTGAAAAATGGGTGTTACATTGTACAGTGGCATAATGTGAACCTCTGTAATATCCACATCTTATTGGCATATCCACCTCTGCCTAACCCTTTGGGGATAAAAGGCGTGATGTTACGTTATGTTAATTATTTAGGTGTAACTGTGCCTACTCCATCGAGTAACAAAAGATGTTACGTCATAATAATATATTCATTGCTATAAATATATTGTACATTTCTATAGTTTAGTACATAACTTAATATTCAGCAGTACTATGAAGGTTTGTGTTTGGCAATAGGCTCACTCCCTATTACCGGCTTATTACACTTGACTGAATTCCCTCCCTTAAATTAGAAATCAACCAAGCTTTTGATCACATTGTCCTAATTTATACCCTGTGTGAAATAAACCGTTTACCGTTTAGTTAATTAATAAACAACTCTATGCAGTTGACATATGAATTATACGAAGTGCAAAAACGAATTTGTAAAACAATTTACTGAGCGCAGTTTTCGTGAATCTTATTCTTTGAGCATTAGATGTGAAAATTGTTTGATGGAGCTGTTAATAAGACTTTGTAATAGTTTTAGTTACAGAATCAATTCATATTTAGCATGCATGTGTTGAGAATCTATTTTCTTTTGTGTTTGGAATCACAATAAGAAATTAAAGGTGTCATAATGCTATTCACACACATAGGGAGTGAACGGATCGCTCCCTAACAACGCCGACAGGTGATGGTCAAAAACGAGTCTTATTTTCATAACAGTAAGGAATGTAATGTTTTTTTTGTGTAATAATAGTTGCAAGCCTTGAACAAATCAATGACACGTCTAAAAATACATACATACATACATAACATCACGCCTTTTATCCCTGAAGGGGTAGGCAGAGGTGCACATTATACCAATGTACAATGTAACACCCACTTTTCACTATTCATGTTATGAGTCCCATGTAATAGGGGGTGAGCCTATTGCCATATACCGGGCACAATTTCAGGCTCCGTGCTACTACTGAGAATATTTTAAAAACCCAGTAATACTTTGCCCGACCTAGGAATCGAACCCGAGACCCCTTTTCCGGTAGTCGCACTTACGACCACTCGGCCAACGAGGCAGTCACGACTCATCATCATCAACAGCCTATAAATGCCCACTGCTGAGCAAAGCCTCTTCTCACACGGAGAAGGTTAGAGCGTTAATCACCACGCTTGCTCAATGCGGATTGGCGATTTCAAACTTATAATTAGAAAATATAAGTCCAGGTTTCCTCACGATGTTTTTCCTTCACCGTTTGTCAGTGGTGTCTAAATAATCTTAGAAAGTACATATAACTCGGAAAAAGTCACATTGGTACTTGCCGTTGGTAGGTTTCGAACCCGCACCCTCATGCATGAGAAGCCACCACGACACTATAAATGACCCCTTGCCCAGCAGTCGCACTTGTCACCACTCGACCAACGAGGCAGTGAACTTTTTACTCCTTATATAATAAAGATGAAACTGATGGACGTGAAAGTCAAATCTCGAGACTCTGTGCAGTATTGCAACCATTATATCAACGAACGAAGCACAAAACTAAAGTAATTGAAAATCCAAACCATAATAATTTAACCAGTCATCTAAACTAGACAGCCTAAACATAAAAAATGCCTACGACCCACTCTAACACTATCAACAAACTGCCCCCATTATCCATTTCACCCCACACTTTTCAAAACGACCCCACGACCCCGTAACTATACCCACCTCATAATTAACAAGGCAATGAAAAAAAAAATCGACGTGAAAAATGCTGCTTGCATTTTCCCTATTTTTCTTAAGCCTTCAAATTGTAAAAGCCTCTCGTTTCATAATAGAAGGGTAGGCAGAAGTGGTGCTCGTGTCAAGACCGCCACTGAATACTGAGTGCCCTTGGACAGCCAGACATTTGACGGAACTGCATTTTTTTCCAACCTAATTGGTAGGTGGTAATATTTGATACTTATATTGATTTTTTTTTTATTTTATTTTATTCTATCTGGTATTAAATTTGTACTTATTTTTGACATAATAACTTGGAGATTCGTGGTGGCCCGGAGGTTTAAGACGCCCGCTTCTCATGCATAAGCATCCTCATGCAAGTTATTAATTTCTTTTTTTTGTTTAGATATTGTTAATATCTATTGTTTATTTAATAATTAAGTTCCTATAAAGTAATTTGTCCAAACACCGTTTTATACTTTTAGGTATTAATAAAACCACCAATTTTAAATACAATCCCTTCTAATTTAAAAAATGGGACACAGTAAATTCAATAAATACACCAACGTTAACTTTTCTCTGCCTCGGGCAAGGTTTCGATACCAGGGTCGGACAAAGTATTACTGGGTTTTTGAAAAAACTTTCAGTAGTAGCATGTAGTCTGGAATTGTGTCCGGTATATGACAATAGGCTCACCCCTAATACATCGGACTCATAACATAAATAGTGAATAGTAGGTATATTAGGTTACATGTTAAAAACAACTTTTTGTTATTTAGCAGTTTTAAAATAATACCCAAATTGTTCTTTTTTATTTAAATTGAAAGCAAATCAAATATTAATACAAGTGAATTCATCAGAATAATAATTAATTTTGCGGTTTATGAAATTGTAAGAAGAAAATATTGAGCCAGGTGGGTGCACCGCCTTCGTTTGATATTCACAGAAAAACATAAATAACCTTTTCAGTTAGTCAAAAGATGAAATTCCAATTTGCATATTATAATAAAAGTATTAAGGTTCATTTTTATTAAAGAGTTAAGCTGATGTATTGCTAAAAATTAAATTCAGATCATAATCTCCTTTTTAAAAGACTAGAGACCCATTTGTGTGACGTCTTTAGTCTGGTGCTCACGAGCGACGCTGGTCGTTGAGCAATCAATTGACCCCTTTTTATTGAGAATATCATCCAATGACTTCTCCCGCCTTGGGTTAGGCGAGGGGGAGTGTCAAACTCTTACTGACTAAAAACGACCCCGTTCCTTCTCCTGCACTTCGAGCCGGAGCCCCGGCAACCTGTTAGGTCCTCCGCGGCTCCGTATCGGTATCAGCTCTATTGGGCCCCATCAGTGGTGGTCTGATGGCTCTTTGAGGCGCGCGCGAAACGCGACGCACCGTACGCACAGGTCTGGTCCTGGTCCGGCGGCGAACAACCGTCAACCTAAACAAAAGACTTAATATCGACTTATATCTCGGTTGGTTGGACATAACCTGTATTAAAACCTTTTCTGAGTTGAGCCCATCCATCAAGCACTAAACTTTCAGGAATTTCCTTCAATCAAATCCTTCTTTGTGGTTATCAGTTGCAGTGGTAAAAAGAGCATTTAGATGTAAGTTGGGACTGATAAACCTCCTCCATTTTTGACGTCGGTTAAAAATAAAATGTAAATTGAAACTGTATACAAAGTAATAGCACTTTTGGTCATTGAGTGCAAAAAGTATACATTAAACAAAACCGGTTTTTAAACCACAATCTGACGTTTGAAAATGAAAAACTATAGTTTTAAAATTACTATTAAAAACAAAGTATACACTTTAATTCAGTTTTAGTATAATTCAAAGTTAAATGAAATATTAATATATTTTATGAAAGCATTTTTCTAGAATAAATTCATGCATATTTATGCACAAATATAATATTTATTTTACTACATCAAAGGAGAGGTCATTGCGTTGAAATTAAAACATGAATCGCGATATCTATTTATTTTAAGTACGTCTATTCAAATTTGAATCTTATAGCTAGTTATTAGAGTGTTTATTTATGCAAAGATATTAAATGTATATTAAGTAAAACTTGTTTACATATATAATATGATATTATTATGTTTATTTTTCCAGTGGATAAGCAGAGTAATATTAAATGCTTTTCAGTATATTATATTAGATTCATGTAATAGGTAATACAGCATGGTAGAAATTAGTTGGATGTTGAGTATCTTGATATCAAATTTTACATACAATAAATTAATTGCCAGGGTACTAGGCAGAAGTCATTTTCATCATTTATATTGCCAGTCCCATGTAAAAGAGCTATGCCTAGTAAGTACCTACTGAGTCTCTAAAAAATGAATATATATATGGAGGCCAAAAATACGTGCCACCCGACCCGGGAATAGACCTTTCACTCGCACTTGCGACCGCTAGTCCAACGAGGCAATCAGTATCGCAATAGGTCCATGTATATGGGACTTGCATATTATACAACATAAATAAATATATTCTTAAGTAATTTTTTTAATGACAAACCTGCGCCACAGCCTTCCAAAACCGATCGCAAATATTCTTAGATATATTTATTATTACTACATCTCTGCCTACTTTACAGATTAAAAAGCGTATCTTTTTTAGGTAATCTAGCAGACGGATCACCTGATGGTAACACCAGAGGTATTTCCAGTATATTACCCGCCTTTTAGGGATCAGAAATTTAAGGATTGTTGGAGGATTCGGGGATTGGGGAGATTGGGGAGGGGAAGAGTTAATTGGGCTTCCGTTAACTTTACTCAAACGAAGAAACATAATGCAAGCGTGGTTATACGTCGGTTGTCTGTGAGGCCGTGGTATCAATCCATTCGAGCCGGCCCATTCGTACCGAAGCATGGTTCTCACACGAGCCGAGCATTCCGCGCGCGCCTTAAAGAGTCACCAGACCACCATGGATGGGGCCCAATAAGGCTTATGCTGATACGGAGGACTTAATTAACGGGTTACCGGGTCACCGGCTTGTAGGGCAGGAGTAGGAACAGGGTGGTTTTTAGTCAGTAAGAGTCTGACACTCCCTCCCGCGTCACACAGGCAGCAGATGAAATTCAATGATTTGGTTGTCACACACTTCGTTATATTACACTAAAATAATGTATCACAAAGCACAAAATATGCATAAACATGCACACTTGAGTATTTTCAAATGTTTATTTTATTTCACAGAAAACTGTAAAATTGAATTTAACTTCCACAAGATGTTTTCAGTTAAATGAAAGACAAGTAGTAAGCAAGGTAGGTACGTAAAGAGAAGTATACTTCGCATTCTGAGTTAAGTTTTAAGTTGCAATTGCTTTTTACTTAGTTAAGATGTTTTACTTAAAATGGTTCTGTTCCGTCGTTGGTAAGACGCAAAGATATTTTTTGTTGTTTATTTTTTTCCATATTAGTTTAAAATATATATTATTATTATTTAGGACGTCGCAGCAGGCCCAGCAGGAGATGGCGGGATGAACTGGACATCTATGACATGGGATTGGCCGCAAAAAGCTTTACATAGAGACGAGTGGAACGAGGGTAGGAAGGCCTTTGCCTTTCAGTGGAACGATAATGGCTGAAAATGAAATAAATCAAACTCTTAGTGTTGTTTCGTGCAGAAATCGAACCTGCGACACGTTAGAGGGTAGCCGGTTGCCCAGCCACCGCACCAATATGCAGTACCTACATTTAATTTGCATTTATTTATTTGATACACAAATAGTGGTACCAGGATTCTCAACGTACCCACGGTGAATTCATACAAATGTATGGCCACGTTTGATAAAATTGAATTAAGGTTCCAAAAGGGATATTGCAATAGAATTTTACACTCTGTACAGTTACTAGGCTCACCCCCTATTACATGGGACTCATAACATAAATAGTGAAAAGTGGGTGTTACATTGTACAGTGGCATAATGTGCACCTCTGCCTACCCCTTTGGGGATAAAAGGCGTGATGTTATGTTATGTATGTACAGTTACTAAGACATTTTCAAAAAACTAAAAAGATCCGAACACCTTTTTCTACACGGAAATCGAACCACTTGTAACCAATCAACGGCCTCTTGCCTATAATACAATATTCTACTTACGAAAGCATTCAATTGTCGTGAAATTCCTTTTCACAGCATGCTATTTAAAATTGCGCTCAATTACTCAAAGATCAAAGTACAAAATCCTATAACTAGTTGTTTCTTGCAGTAAAGAAACAACATTACTCGGGACTTAAATAAAACTTTATATTTTCTATAAAAACACTGTAATCGTCTTACTTGCTGTGCTGGGAGACAAAGTAGATTGAATTCTATGATGACGCATTAAAATTCTATTTACAATGTCGTCTATGTTATTGTTTTTACTAAATTTTAGATTTTGAGTAAGTACCTAGATAGAAGTTTCGGTTCCATTCCTTGGTCGGGCGATGTTTTATTAGAGTGCATTTGAGATCACAGAATTTAGAATTGTGCTCAATGTAGGTATGGCTATAGGTTCAGTCTTTATTCAAATTCATATCATAAGCTAGTAAAAATATTTGTGTCACAGCTCATTCTAGAGCTCTCTACACCTCTCACTCGGTAGTAACACGGAGTCTGGAAATGTGCCTGGTATATAGCGATAGGCTCATCCCCTATTACATGGGACTCATAACATAAATAGTGAAAAGTGGGTTGTACATTGTACAGTGGCATTAAGTGCCGTAATGTATACCTCTGCCTACTCCTTCGGGGATAAAAGGCGTGATGTTATGTTATGTTACAAATGTAGAAGACAATATTAATAATTTTAACAATATTATATATTGTGTTATATATTATATTCTTTTTACACCCTTATAATACCTAATTAATCCTTTTTATTTGTCAACGTTTCAAAATAAAAGAGTAGGTTATTAGTAATAGGTATTACATTTTATAAAAAAAAATCCTTCAAAATTAGTCGTTGTACCTGTTTCATTGAGTCGACGACTATAACAAAAACATGTAAAATAGAAATTTGACATAAATCCTTATTTAAAACTTGTCAAGAAAATAATAATTAATGCAAGCACCCATCAAACCCTTCCTTCATCCACTTTACATTAAAAAAAAAAACAAAATAAAGGGAATAATTCATTCATAATTCGAAGTAAAGGATCTCTTTACCATTAAAAAAGTTGTCAATACAGTTCGAAATTACATTAAATGCGTCAACCGTTCGAAACGGCCATTTAGCAATTAAAAAGTAAAAACCAAGGAAGCAAGGATTGAAAAGTTTCTCTCAACTCGCTTTAAACTTCATCATTCATTCATTCGTTCTTATTAAACTCCTACAATTAAGGAATGAATGATTCTACATAAGTATAGATTATATCTTCGACAATAAGTAATGGAAAAAAGCAGTGGCGTGCACAGGTTTTCGAGACAGGGTAGGCAACTAAATATCGTATGATTAAACCCCTCCCTCCCCCCGCCGGTCATACAATCATACTCACACAAGACAGGTACATGTACATACATAATACATTTTGAAAAATGCGTTCAAGAATATTGTGGTGTATTCTTTCGCCAAATTACATACACTGACATCTCGCGTATTTTTTGTGAAGTACTTCATCAGCTATTGATTAAGTCAACAAAACCTACAAATAATCAAGGATCTATTATTTATTTTAATAATGAAGCATAAATTTGATGAACCAAATTTCATTATGGAATTGTTAAGTTTAATCAATCTGTTCAAAATCATAATATATTACGAATTTAAGAGCGTAGGTACCTACATTATGTCAACAAACAAAACAATAACAAGCGCGGCCGGCTGTGGCCGACCTGAGTCTATGCGGTACATTTGTTATTATTACATTACATAATTATTAATAAGAATTAATATGTGAATCAGTACAACCCGAAGTCTAAGTTGATATTTTTAAGAATTATCAAACAATAAACAAGAAATCAAATAACAGATCCATTATAGTAAGTACATATTTACATTACCTACCTTTTACTTGTGTCAATTCTCGTAACTCGAGTACACCTCTGCCTATGGTCATTACCTGAATCTAGTCCTATGAAGGACATTTTCTTGCGAAATCTTACTGTTTTTACTTTCAACAAACACATAAAATTACCTATTATTCACACAAACTTCACAATCGAATAATATAGGTACTTGTACTAGAAACTGGTAAACAAATACACTATTTGAAAAACCTACACATATATTTAACTACTACTACACATTTATGCAACTTTATGTTTAAAACTATTTCCTAATAATTTAAACGAAAACATAAACAAAGCGATCGCACATCACATGAAAACAATATGGCCGAAAACATTGGAAATGAATTGAAGTCATTACCAATAGCCAATTGAGTGTTTATTATAATAAAAATGTAGCTTAAAAATTAAGGTAATGCAGCGTTTAATTTCAAAAAAAACAAAGGTTAATTTAGTAAGTCAAATGAAATTGCATCATCGTCTTAAACCAATATTTCATACTAAAAAACATTCATTCATATAATTTGAAACGTTGTAAATGGCGCCATCTTGAAGTTTCAATAACTTCCTTTTAACTTTTATAATAATAAAGACTACTCCTCGTTTAAAACACTTAAAACATATTTGTTAAATACGCAATTATAAAAATACATTCGCATTATATCGAACGAGTTCAGAAGTTTCAACAAAAAATTCAATAGATGGCGCTGGTGTACTCCATTCATTAGTACTTTACGATATACAGATTTTACCAATTTAAATCCTTTTATGATTTAATTGTTTTTAAAAATACAATAACTTGTTATTACTGAGTTTTTAAAAAAATCTCAGTAGTAGCACGGAGTCTGGAATTGTGTCCGGTATATGGCAATAGGCTCACCCCCTATTACATGGGACTCAACATAAATAGTGAAAAGTGAGTGTTACATTGTACAGTGGTATAATGTGCACCTCTGCCTACACCTTCGGGGATAAAAGGCTTGATATTATGTTATGTTATGTGTAATAACTTGTTGCCGTTTTATTGTTTTAGAATTCTTAATAAAATAGGATCGTTTTCCAAGTGATGAACAAACGGTCCTCTAATTTTTTAGTTGCAAACATTTTGTCAAGCAAAAGGAATCGTGTAATATAAATATGAATGGTTATTCTGTACCGTGACCATGGTCGTGAACTTCACGCATGCGCGGTGCATACTTTTGGTACATTACTTTCGTGACGTCACAACTAGCAGCCAAGATTTAAGGAATAGCAGCGCATGCGTGGTGCGTGCGGGGCGCATTCATTGTTTTACTAAGGTGCGTATTTATGTTAGCTGTTTTTTTACAAACTTTTATTATATTATTGAATTTTAATAAACGCGTTTGTACATTTTATGTATGTTATATATTCACGATATTTATAGGTAGGCAAAGCCTTTTCGTCTATATGGACTGCACGCCACTGGAAAAAAGGGTTCTTTTAATACAAAATTTCTGTTAAAAGGGTATCGAGACTAATTGAATTTATGATTTTTTGTTCATATTTAATGAAACGTGATGCGCATATTGGGGCGATTTAAATTGAACCTACCTCTAAATGTGACGTTATAGAATTAAAAATGCAATGGTTAGAGGTCTCAGTCTTTATATTTTTTTTTTAATCTGTTTTTTATTTAAGGGGTTTTCGTCTTTGATATTCCAACCCCATCATACCTTATAACAAAATGTAACCTATCAAATACATACAAAATATTTGCTTACAATAAAAAGAAAGGAAATTGAGTTACTCATCAAGTACCTATTGTGACTAAATTACAAAATTTTTTTGTGGTTTCTGAACAAGGTGAAGACAGAATTGACTGTATTAAGCCTACATCCAGTTTATTAAGTTTTATTTCTCTAATGAGTAACTCACGTTCCCGCTCATTCCGGACACAATCCATCAGCAAATGTTGCATATCCTCAACTTTATTGCAAACTGTGCAATTTGGAGAATTGTTCTTCTTCATAAGGAATGCAAACTTAGCCGATGGGTAGTGTCCGGAACGAAGTCTCAAGACTAATTTAACATAGTATTTACTAAAAACAGTATTATCAAACCAGGGCACTCGAGAAGATTGATCTTGGATACTTTTATACCAAATGCCTTTATTTTGTGAAATATTGTTGAAATGTAGTTTCCAAGAATCAAAACATACTGTTCTAAATTGTATTATGTATTCCCAGTAATCGGGTACATAGTCAATTATATTACCATCGACTGCAGCCGATTTAGATACGCGATCAACCTCTTTGTTACCACGTAAGCCAATATGTGCAGGAACCCATTGCAATTTAAATTCCCTGCCATTTTCAATGAGAGAATTTAGATTTCTCAAAATGTCATAAGCTATCGGTGCCCCTCTGCTGTAACCAGAGGCACATCGAGCTATATGTAGCAGTGAGCTTTTTACAGACGTAAATATCACCACCCTATTTAGATTTTGGTTTAATGTATATTCTATTGCTTGATGAATTCCAATAAGTTCCAGCGACATGACAGATACATTACAATTTATTTTGAAACCTAATTTTCTACCCAAATTCTGATCGAACAGACCAGCTCCTAAACCCTGACTACTTTTCGATCCATCAGTAAAAATTTTGTGCCATCCACTGTAATTACTATTTAATTCCATTAATAAATTGTTCAACAAAACGATAGGATTATAGGTCTTTATAATTCATCAACAGCCTATAAATGCCCACTGCTGAGCAAAGAATCACACGGAGAAGGTTTGAGCAATAATAACCACGCTTGCTCAATGCGGGTTAGCGATTACAAACTTATAATTAGAAATTATAAGCCCAGGTTTCCGCACGATGTTTTCCTTCACCGTTTATCAGTGGTGTTCGAATAATCTTAGAAAGTACATATAACTCGGAAAAAGTCACATTGGTACTTGCCTTTGGTAGGTTTCGAACACGTACCCTCATGTTTGAGAAGCGGGCGTCTTAAACCTCCGGGCCACCACGACATTTCTTATATCTCATAGTCTTTATTATGCAGCAAGACAAATAAAAATAAGACTTAAGTTTTAACTGTACAGTAGAAATTACTATGATGTTAGACAACAAACTCTATAAAAAATAATATTTTTTCTGATCAATGAAATACACACCATAGAGTTATACTTTTAAAGTTTAATTTATATTTATCGTTAAGCTCTTTTGCAAGTCACGCTTGGTTGTTAAGTCAGCTGTTTTAAAGTAGTAGAATTTTACGTTTATTTTATGTCGAAGATCCATCAATGTCAATTATCTGATAGTCCATTGAGTTTAGTTCAATGGATGGATATTTTATCACTCTTAATTTATTATTGGGTAATATTAAAAAAGTTCGCTTTCACGTCTGTATATATAAAGGCGAGAAACTCAAAAACTACTGGACGGATTATTGTATGAGTTCACCACACTAGGATTTTCTCCTGTGTCGTGGGTGCGTTTATAAACATACAATATCACATACATATTCCGTAGAGTAAGAGTTGTTCCGACCGGGTATCGAACCCGCGACACGTTGCGCGGCAGCCAGTTGCCCAGCCACAGCGCCAACCGTGCAGTCGTTTTCAGAGTATTTGGGATCGAGTAACTGATAACCTCACTCCCATGGCGAGATTTACTCACGAAGTTTTTGTATGAGGCCGGGATATCACTCATATCAAGTCAGCTAACAGTGTCGAAACATGGCTGATACTCATCAAACTCCTTCGACGATTAATACTGATATCAAACACCAAAATAAGCAATACTTAAAGAATGAAACTCACATATTTTCAACTGTATAATTAATATCGGTTCAAGCTAATTTCTACCATAGGCCCTACAGTTACAGCGGAAAGTCTACTGCGGAATTTAACATTCGACAAATTTATATTTGCGTTTGGTACAGTAACTTTGTCTAGGGATTGAGCCGCACAATTAAATTTGTTACTTCGTGTTTATACATTTCTACGATAATAAGTACTCAGTGTTGTGCCCAGAACATTAAAGTATTATCATATGAAGTTTCATCGCAATTGGACCAGTAGTTTTTGCGTAATGCGTGAATATAAAGAAATACAAACAAAAAAATTAATCAAATTTTTGGATTCGATGTCTATCTAGTAATACTCCCTACTTTTTATTTTTTAACATTGTCATAGAATTTATACAGTTTTATTATATGTAATTATGTAGGAATACATTTTATTTACTAGATCATCATTAAAATCAAAATTACCAAACATGCAACCAATTGAAATGATGTCTTCATGATAACTTCCTAAAAAACAATAACTTTTTACCTTCGACATTCCACTTGAGTGAGTCCAACGGTTGCTTGGCATCCTGCTTACACCCTTGCAGGAACCACGCTTCAATGGCTAGGGGTTACAACAGGAGATAAGGATATGCCCCGAGACATTGTTGGCGTGAATATACCGGGGGTTAAAGATGGTTTTAATATTGTAGATTTAATAAATCCTTACTTCCTTACTATCCTCACTACTATTTTATAAATTGGAAAGTGAGTTTGTTCGTTTGTTTCACTTCCACGCCGTAACTACTAAACCGATTGCTTTAAATTTTTGCAGATGTAAAGTTAGAAGTCTGGATTAAATAATAGGGTACTTTTTATCCCCGAAAAATTTGATATCCCCGAGGGAAAACAAAAGTATTGGTATAGATGGCGCCGTGTGTATTGGTATATGTCACATAGGCTACTTCTTATCCTTTTGTGAACCGAGCGAAGCCGCGGGTAAAAGCTAGTAAGAAATAATTTATTCATAAGCCAGTTACGATTTCACAATTTGAGCTGTGAAAACCGCACTAGCCATAGCCTGTATCGCGGCTATCAAACATAATCCGTTTAGCACCTGATTACGAAAAGAATCTGCATGCTTACTGTAATATACAATATTAAATGAAAATGTGAGAAAATGGGATGAATGTGTGCAAAGTCTGTGCAAGTGTTTATTAGTGTGTATTTGTGTACTGTGTGTAGTAAAGGTAAAATAGGTATCAAGCGAGACCTCGTTTTGTCACCAGTGCTATTGTTTCCGTGGGTGTCATATAAGCGAACTCTTTTAATTTATTGATTAGGGAGACAAAAGAGAAAACAAATCACTTGATGGTTTTTTTATGGGCAAAGCCGATATATGAGCAGATGAATCACCTGATGGTAAGCAATCGGCATCGCCCATGGACATCTGGAACACCAGAGGCGTTACTGGCTTAAGGGAATTAGGAATTTGATGATTGTTGGGGATTCAGGGATTGGGGAAAATAAGGAAGGGGTGAGGTTAATTGGGCCTCCGGTAACCTCACTCATACGACGAAATATAACGCAAGCGTATACACGTCGGTTTTTTGTGAAGCGATGATTTCACTCTGGTCGAACTAGCCCATTCGGGCTGAAGCATGATGAACCGTGCCCTATAGACACTCGCAAGACCAGACGCCTTAGTATAAGTTTGTTCCATATTTAAAATAATCAAAACGAGTACGCGTTCGGCGCTCTGACGCCTTACTACGAATTTGTTTTACGCTTAAAGTAATCGTAACGGATACGCGTTCGGCGCTCTGATTGGTTGGTTCATTGCCGTCGGCCAATCAGATTGCCGAACGTTTCGAATACTTCAAACGTAAATTACACTCGTACTAAGGCCTCTGAGGCGCCAAGAGCATTGCTAACTAAGGACTGATGTCAGTTGATAATTTATAGATGTCAATACAAAATGTTTGTTTTAAAGTCGATTTTTTGTATTATTTCTACTACGTTTCTGCCAACATCCTTAAATCCTAAAGCAATCCTTGACTTAAGATCACTTCCATATAGACGTCTTTAAGAGACTACACATTTAACATATAACCAGGCAGCAATGCTCTGTGATAAAAATGAACCTTTTAAACTTCATCTCCAACCCCTTACAATGCAACACCCCACTTCAATACCATCTCTACCTACCCCCTTCTAAAAGTAATCAACCATGTTACCCTTAAATCAAGGTCAAGTTCACCAAACAACGAGACTTGATAGAAAGCAGGTCCCTATGTGTGTGTGTTTATGTGTGTGTAAAAAAAACACAAAGACTATGTGCGTTGGGCCATGTCGCGCGGTTACCCGCCGTCGTGGCGTGGGTACGAAATTGTGAGGTATTTTATAGAGAACGATTTTCAAAAATGTTCTTTTAAATTGGGGTGTAATATAGCGTTGAATAATTGACCTCGGGATTTGATCTTAAACTTATTTTTTGTTAGTATGGGATATATTAATTAAACGTGTGTTTATTAAATGACATTCCTAATAAAAGTAGTTGGCACAAGTAAAAAAATAAAAAATAAGGTAAACTAATTAATTCTAATACCAATAAAATAATCTAGTTATAACGTTATTTGATAAAAACGAACATTTTCCGATAGTTACATTATTTAATACCTATACAAATATTTTATACCATTTCTTTCATAGATTTCTGTATCTATTTACGAATTAAAACAAGACTGGCAAGCAATAAAATACACCATCGCTCAATACGTAAAAAATAAAGCAAGAAAAAAACATAACACAAAAAAAAACAACGACATTAAAAAGAAAGTAAAATCGTGTCGCCCCCGTATCGTGCCCACTAAACACACGATAAAGGAGCGTGCAACGAAGCGTGAATCCTCCTTACAAGGTCACGACACCCTGTATTCTTACAATAACAGCTTAACAACCACTATACAAACAACTGATTTTAATACCTTAATCTTTAGATGCTTAGGTCTCTTTTCGATTGTGCTGAATTTGCACCCGTTTTCTGTACTGCCGGTATTTTTATAATAAGAGCTTAAGAACCAGTTTATGAAGAAACTAATTTTATATTCTAATCTTTAATGTTTAGGTCGCTTTTTGCTTGTATGGAAATGGCACCTGTAATTCCCACGTAAGGAGTTTTGATCAAGATAAATGTTATTAGATCAAATGTAATGGATAGCTTATTTAGTGAAGCTTGGTGGTTAGTAGCTTGACTTTTGAGGGTAGAGTATTTGGATGACTTTGTATTGAAGATACCAAAATTACTCTCTTCTCTCTAATTACTATTTCAAAGACTGGCAACGCACTTCTAACCACTATGGTGTTGTGGGTGTCGATGGGCGGTGATGGTTGCTTACCATCAGGTGATCCGTCGTTTGATTGTCCCCTATTCAATGCTACTAATATTATTAATGTGAAGGTTCGTATAGCTCTCCTTTTTTGTAGTTTCGTCACGAGAAAACTGCTAAAGGGATTTGGATGAAATTTGAAACTGATTATGGTCTAAAATAATACATAGGCTACTTCTTATTCCACAGAAATTATTGCTTGGCGCCTATTTATTAATCGTAGCGTGATATTTTATAGCCTTCCTCGATAAATGGGCCACCCAACACAGGAATATATTTTTAAATCGGACCAGTAGTTTCGGAGATTAGCTAAACGCGCTAATCTCCGAAACTACTGGTCCGATTTAACAAACAAACAAAAAATCAAACTCTTCAGCTTTATAATATTAAGTATAGATACTTTATCAGTGTTTCTGCAATAATTTTTCTAGTAGGGTTACTGCTTACTCTTTTGGAGATAAAAGTACGTAATGTTAGTCGTTTATCGCATCTTGCAAGCAAATGTCGGTATAATTAAGATAAAAAATGTTCCTCTCATTTCATTGCGTTCAACTGCGTGGGATGTCTAAAGTCTAAACCTTGGAATAAAATTGTGTTTGTAGAGGTATAACGTTAGATATGTAACAGGCTTTTTTTTCTTTTTTTAAGGGGGGAAAATCATCGAATGACTGCTCCCGCCTGGCCGGAGCCGGAGCCCCGGTAACCCGTTAGGTTCTCCGCGACTCCGAATCGGCATCGGCCCTATGGGGCCCCATCTGTGGTGGTCTGATGGCTCTTTGAGGCGAGCGCGCAACGCGACGCGCCGCCACCCATGCTCGCCGTCCGCAGGCCCGCGCTTATGGTGACTGGAGATCGTCCCGCGATCCCCGACGCCCGGTGTGTCCTTCGCGATGGCTGGGTTGCGAGGAGGCAGCGCTTCGCTGCCTCACGCGTCCCGCCTCCTCTTTAGCTAGCATGACTGCTTCGCAAAAGGAGGAGACGGCATCCCAGTCCCCCTCGCTCCATGCCTTATTCCGTCTTGAGTGATACGAGAGGCGAGATGGAGCGTCAGACTCTCGTTGACTAAAGGTAAGTAACCTAAACTGAGTGGTAACCTAAACCAATCCCTTACTTGCACTGTTAGGTGTCACTTTTAGGTTAGTAAAAACCAAAGTACACGTCAAACGCCGCCTACCTTAGCTTAGGAGTTCTATAAAATTTAACAGCGGTTAGTAGGAATAGGCAGTCTTTTTTAAGGGGGTTAAATCATCCAATGGTTTCTCCCGCCCGGATGAAGCGAGAGGCAGTGTCAAACTCTTACTGACTAAAAATCACACCGTTCCTACTCCTGCACTTCGAACCGGAGCCCCGGCAACCCATCAAGTCCTTTGCGGCTCCGTATCGGCATCAGCCCTATTTGGCTCCATCAGTGGTGGTCTGATGTCTAAAAAAGGTACTAGATTCTATAACGAATTCAAACCACTGGCTTACGAGCAGAATTTTCAACCATTGTACTAACAAGGTAATGTGTAATACATTCTTCAGTCACCTGAAATACAGTAACAAAATTGTTCACGAATTTATTTACAGGAAAATTTTTCCGCTAGCTTTGTCATTTTATCTTCCTCAGTAATATGACCTTGACCTCCTGAAATATGAAAGCCTGAAGCTGAAATGAATGACCATGTTTCATACAATAGATGTCTTGTTAGTTTGTGTGTCCGTTCCTTTGTATATCGTAGAAATTCCTGGTGCATTTAAATTGAGTTCAAAAAAAAATTGAGTTCAAAAAACGAAGGATTTTCTCAATATATGTGTATGCGATTATCTCGTGTTAGGCTGGACTGATTTTTATGCAGTTTTCAGGAAAGCGTTTGTAACAAATTAGAAGAAAGTTTTAGTATAATAATAAACTGATCTCAACAAAAGATGAGGTTGAAGTCGGTTTATCTTTAACTTAGTTTTTAAAAGAACTAGAAGTAGCAGCGCGACAATTGCCGCGTCGCGGGTCACGGAATGCTGCTAATGAATATGAGCATCCACCATGGCTTGAAACAAGTCGAGTTCCTCGTCAAATAATACCTCCTCTTCAAAGTCGTTTTAAAAAGTAAGCAAAAGTATACTTTATTACCTTTACCAAAAGTTCTTTTTACTATAAGAAGCATGTTGTATTGTGTGTGTGATATTATTTCATCCTTTGTGTTTAAAAGATTGCGAATTTCCTTCAGCAACGATACTTTCAACCGAAGAATATCACACAAACTTGACCTTTTTAATGTCAAGGTCAAAACGGGAAATAGTGGGGTATTATTTTGTATTACCTCGTTGACTGAGTGGTTGCAAGTGCGACTACCGCGCTCGAGTTGTGGGGTCGAGCAAAGTATAACTGTAAAAAAATTCTCAGTAGTAGCACAGAGTCTGGAATTATACCCGGTATATGGCAATAGGCTTACCCCCTATTACATGGAAGTCATAACAAAAATAGTGAAAAGTGGGTGTTATATTATAGAGGTACAGTGGCATAATGTGCACCTCTGCCTACCCTATTGGGAGTAAAAGGCGTGAAGTTATGTTATGTTATTATTTAGAGAATTATTTTTGTGATCTAGGTTTTTGTTTCTTGTGCATACAGCGCGCCTTAAAGAGCCATCAGACCACCACAGATGGGGCCCAGTAGGGCTGATGCCCGATACGGAGCTGCGATTGTTATATGAATCCCTTTTTCCCTTGGTCACGGCATCACGCGTCAATGGCTGGAGCTATTTCAATAATTCTTTTTTTTGTTGCATTTTATTAGGAGAAGGTTCTTTATTAGGAAGACAGAAAAAATCCTGAAAATCCTACGGGAACGGGAGTAAAGGGTATGGGGGTACGAAGTCGCGGGCAGAAGCCAGTAAATGAGTAAATAAATATTACCTTTAACGCGACTTTACACACCGAAACCACAAAAAATGAATCCTAGAAACCAAATAAAAACACCCACAAAAACCCAAGACATTTACACCTATAGAAAAGTGGCAATAAAACTAGCAGTTGACTGCGCAGCCACAGGTTCCCACGGGGCGCTTTAATATTAATACTTTGCCACGCTCCGCTTGCCACTGGGACTCGAACCCGTGACCCTATGGGAACCATCTTTTTGTGATATCATAATCAAGTATTATTAGAATTGTAGATTAGGAAACATGGTCTGTGTGAGAAAAGTTAGAAATTAATTGTGGTGGATAAAGGATGGTAGTGTGGGGGTTTTTGAGAATTTGATTGGTGCCATATTTCCTAATATTTGAAGTCCTTGAGGAGTGATTTTTTCGTGTTTAAAGATACGTTTAAAGTGAAAACTTGGAAGTGAAATTATGGTTGAGCTGACACTCATATATGTATACATATTATTATACAGGGTGGAATTTTGTAATGCCACCTGATGGGGAAGTACTCTTAATACTCAAGATAGAAATTTTACTCAAAGAAAACTTTCCTTTATTTTTGAAAAGAAAGAAAACTGCATTCATACATTTTTAAAATTAGCTTGCCACACTCGATAATCGCACACTCCCCAATCTCCATAACCGCTGAATCCCCAATAATCCTCAAGGGAAACAAGTGAAACAAGCGTTTTACACGTCAATTTTATCAAGCGAACGATGAGGTCGACATTTCCTAACTGACTACTCTGAAAAGAAATGCCGAAACAAACTCAGAGGTCTGTCTCTTTTAAAGTCCAGACAATATGTATAACAGATTATGCTTGAGAACCGTGCCAGTTCTTTCTGTAGTGGGCTTTTGAGGAAAGAACCACAACAGTTTGAGCGGACCCGTTCTGAAGGCAGTACGCATGTGTCGGCTTACAGTCAGCTCAATTAACAGGTGAGGCTGACTGATTCGACGAACAATACCAACCTAAAGAACATTTGCGTGGGTCGCACAAATACTCAAACTGTCAGAAAATGGGTAATTAGAAAAGAAATGATGAGGCAAAGTCTCGCACGGTCCTAGCACTAACAATTGTTAAATAAAAAGTAAATGTCAAGTTAGAACAACGTATGAAAAACAATGTCACATTAAAACAATAATGTCAAATTGCATATACAAAAAGAAATGTAACTATATGTTACGAACATGTCAACATGACCTGTGTGGACGTTACAGCAGCTTATTCCCAAGCCAGACTATCATCTAGGTAGTCTTTTATTTTATACCTCTAATAAGCCTCAAATTCCGAATCCCCAAAATGTCGTTCAAGCATTTGAAACACCTCTTGTGTTTCAGGTGTCCATGGGCGACGCCGATTGCTTACCATCAAGTCATCCGTCTGCTGATTTACCGGCTTATTTGATAAAAAAATCTCAAAAACAGTCCCCATACTCGAATCCAAAGCCTTCCAGTTCACCAAAAATCCGTACAAAGGAACTAGTTAAAACCAAGTAATTCGAACCATTTACCTTAAGAGATTACTGCTAATACCAGTATCAAATTACTAATACTTCTGTTTACCCCCTAAATGCTGTTAATGCTTGTTAAACCCGATTAGGAATCGAATACTCTTGTACAGTATCTACCTTATATTGGTAAAAATGTATTAGTCAAATGTTTGTTCGCGCATATCTTCTAAACGAATGCACTGATTCGGATATTTTTTTTAAGTTTTGTTGTATATATTACTGAGCCTAGTAGCAGCATGGCAGTCGCCGCGTCGTGCGATGCGGAATGCTGCTCATGATTTTGAGCCTTTAGAATGGCTTGAAACTAGTTGAGGTCCTCCACAATTACGTGAGTGAGTCGAAAAATAAAAGATTTAATTTAATATTTTTATAAAAGTTAAAATATAAATGAGAACATTGTTTTGTGGGTTATTATGGTAACCATCTGTGGTTACCATAATCTCAGCGCAATTTAAACTGGAGATTACAGTTTAAACCTTCTTCGAGATTTTGTAGCACGGTCTATATCAAGTGCGTAGTCCTACATGACTGAAACCAAAATTTATTTTCGACATTAGTAGTATGGAGTTTATTTCAAAAACTTTATTTTTGTGAAATAGGAGGCAAACGAGCACACGGATCACCTGATGGTAAGCGACCAGAGCAGTCACAGGTGCATTGCCGGCCTTTTAAAAAGGAATACGCTCTTTTCTTGAAGGTTTGAAGGTTGTATCGGTTCGAAAATACCGCCGATGACAGATCATTCCACAGTTTTGCTATGCGAGGCAGGAAGCTACGTGAGAAGCGCACAGTCGCCAACCATCTATATGATGGGGAGGTATATGCTATCGTGAGGGTCGATAGCTAAAAGATGCGGCAGGTATCGGGTCAAACAATTCCTCAGAGCACTCCCCGTGATATAAGCGATAGAAAATGTACAACGAAGCTGCATCTCTACGCATTGCCAAAGTGTCAAACTAAATTATGATTGCGTTTATTAATTGCAGGCGTTAGTTGGCTCTTAAGATACACACGAATAATTATTAAAATAACTAAAAAAACATTCACTTACCTCCACAGTGTTCCGGTTGAAAAATTTCGAATGACGTTATTTATTAAAAAAATGTCACACTACCGGCGAAACTTAAGTTAATTTATATGGTCAATCATATAACAATGCAAATTAATAAGATTACCCACGTAAACTATGCTTTACCTGCAAATAGTACTTAGGGATATAGCTGTACTCAATTGGGTACAGTGACTTCTAATGGGTTAATTGCAGGCGTTAGTTGGCTCTTAAGATACACACGAAAAGAGAAGATGTAGTGAACAATATACTATACTCTAAGTCAATATGCTAGAACAGATGCTACTTAAAAAAATCATTGGCACATCCCACCCAAGTGGACAGTATCACTTCCTAAGGTTTCACCTATCAGCTTACAATAATTCATCCCGCCAATTTATAAAGACCGCTTCAGTTCCCCTTCATTACCTCGACCGTTGAAGGTTTTATATTGTTTGAGCGGGGAGGGGCAGGTCAGGATATGTTGGAAATTGTTGTGGATACCACAGCACGGATGTCATTTGATACCTAGGAAGTCTGTGATGCTTTGGATACTGGATGGATTTAAATCTGAATAGGTTTTATGTCTATAGGCAATATGACAACTACTACTTACGGATCTGATAAATAGATTACATAATTATAACATCACGCCTAAATCCCCGAAGGGGCAGGCATACGTGCACATTGCGGAAATCAATGCAACTTTACAATGTAACACCCACTTTTCACTATTTATGTTATGAGTCCCATGTGAGAGGGGATGAGGTTATTTCCATATATCGGACACAATTCCAAACTCCGTACTGAGAATGTTTTTTTTTAATAAACCCAGTAAGTAGTACGATACAGATATACGTCTATTGGTGACATTTTGAAGCAAATAGGTTGTTACAGCTCCCTAACGAGCTATCTGAAGTGATTGCTTACACATTTGATAGTCCACGACGCTTAAAGACAAGCCAAGTGATACCGCGGGACAAAGTTACTTCATAAAATTCGCTTCGACTTAAAATCACTCATAAAAGACTTTATTGTAAAAGTGTACCCAATAAAAGCTTTTAACTTAAGCACCGAAGGACTAAAATTGCATAAAACATTTTGCACTTAAATCCTTTTAAAAACAAAGAATTTCTATATCAGTTAGTGTAAGGTAAGTAAACGTTTCTGAATTCCACCAGCGAGATACAAACATTTAATTCAAACAAACAATATTGCACCCTAATGTCCAAACGATACGGCTCAATATCGAAAAATCATTATATTTCTATAACAAGAAGTGGAATAGCTTTTATTGAAAATTGAATTTTAAAGCTATGGATGTAGAGTCTAATTTCTATTTTCCATTTGTGGAGATGTAGTGCGAAGGATTTTGTACGTTGAGAATTTTGAAATAGGGTTGGTTTTGGCGTGTGCTGGAGGATTGTGATTCGTAATTCGGTCCGCTGCAGTAGGTAATATCGTTATATTGTGTTCCCTCGCAGATTTTCTTGGTTCCTAGTTTTGAATGAAGCTCTCGAGGTGTTTTCTTGCAAAAACTTGATGTTTTCTAAAGAAATATATTCCTGGATATTTTATATTAGGAAGGAGCGAGATCTAGTTTTGAAATGTAAGGAATGTTTTAAACAGTTTTGCTGCACAAATTGGTTTTCGAACTTGATTGGTAGTCATATATTTTACTAGCTTTATTCGTTGATAGGATGATCCCAATGGCCATTATTGAAACTAGGAACCTTATTTACTTTATTATTTTCAGCGCTGCTGCCCAATACCTGTAAAATATATCAGCACTGTTGATACCCGCGGGAGGATAAGAGGTGGTAAACATAAAAAATATGTGTTTTACTGCCTCGTTGGTCGAGTGGTCGCAAGTGCGACTGCCGGGCATGGGGTCTCGGGTTCGATTCCCAGTTCGGGCAAAGTATTACTGGGTTTTTAAAAATACTCAGTAGTAGCACGGTGTCTGGAAATGTGCCCGGTATATGGCAATAGGCTTCCTATTAAATGGGACTCATAACATAAATAGTGAAAAGTGGGTGTTACATTGTACAGTGGTATTAAGTGCCATAATGTGCACCTCTGCCTACCCCTTTGGGGATGAAAAGGCGTGATGTTATGTATGTGTATTTTACTCTTGTCATCGCTACAGAATTTAGGTACCATTTTACTAACCCTCTCCAAAATATAACCACTTCGCATCGAACTCGCTTTTATTTCATTTAAGGGTTTAAAAATCATCGAATGGCTCTTTCCTCCCGGGTGAGGCGAGAGGGAGTGTCAGACTCTTTCTGACTAATAACCACCCCGTTCCTACTCTTGCACTTCGACCCGGGGCCCCGGTAACCGTTTACGTTCTCCGGCAACCCGCTTATACTAAAGAAGTGACTTAAACTCCAAACAACAACACTACCCGCTTCAGATACTGAAAATACTGAAAAAACAAACTTTAGCCGCATATTTTTCACAGTCAATTAACTGAAAACAAATGCTCACTGACCCAGCAACGATATGAAGCTAATTTTCAGTACAACCATAAAAAGGTTTTAATAAAATTGCAATATTAATGAAAGGTGATCGTTTCTCTGATGCAACCTTTTTTGACCCCGATTTAGGGCTTCCTTCTGTGCAGTAGGTTATGTCTTTGATCCGTAAACAAAGGCCATATATTAAGATAACAAGGCAAGTGCAGTGTAGAGCGCAACATTCACTCATGTAGCGGACAGGTGACTTATTAAAGTAAAAACATAACATTATAACATAACATCACGCCTTTTATCCCCGAAGGGGTAGGCAGAGGTGCACACAGAAGTGACACCCACTTTTCACTATTTATGTTATGAGTCCCATGTACTAGGGGGTGAGCCTATTGCCATATACCGGGTACATTTCCAGACACCGTGCTACTACTGAGAATTTTTTAAAAACCCAGTAATACTTTGCCCGACCCGGGAATCGAACCCGAGACCCCTTGCCCGGCAGCCGCACTTGCGACCACTCGGCCAACGAGGCAGTCTAAAGTCTAAAGTAAAAACGTCTACATTTTTTATGGCATAAGCCGGTAAACGAGCAAACGGATCATCCGATGGTAAGCAATCAGCATCGTCCATAGACACCCGGAACACCAGAGACATTACTAGTGCATTACTAGCCTTTTGGGAATTAGAAATTTGAGGATTGTTGGGGATTCAGGGATTGGGGAGTCTCCAGTAACTCACTCACACGACGAAACACAACACTATCGTTGTTTCACATCGGTTTTCTGTGAGGCCGTGGTATCACTCCGGTCGAGCCAGCCCATTCGTGCCGAATCACGCCTCGCTCACACTTAAATATTCTTCCTTTACATTAAAGTTCAATATTCACCATTTCACTACTTATCTCTTCTCATCAAAAGCCGAATAAAACATAACATTATTTTAACACAAACTAATAGATTGATTGACAAAACCTAATAAATAATTTCACGCTTTTAACTACAAAATTCGAATCAATAAAGTGAATTAGTAAAATGGGGTTGGCGCGCGAAATCTGTCATAATAATTTTGGTTAGAACTGATTGTATTACTGTGTAATCGGTTGAATATTCGATGGGACAAGTCCATCAGAATAATGAGTTCAAATGTCGACTTATGTAAGAATTTAATATTGGCTTTGTGTCAGTGGTGAATGTTAAATGTTTGACACATTTAGCTTGATATGAATTTAATATTGATGGATGATAGGTGACGACTAATATTGTGATCGCATTCATTAGTCTAGATGCCTAATTTTTATTCTAATGTCCGTCTGGTAGATTCTTTTAAGTCATTAGCCACGTATTTTTTATTTTCTTACAGAAACGAATACTTTCGACGATATATTGAATTGAAATGTCGCGTGACGTCACTTCTACGTACATTGTATACGTAGAAATGATGTTTTAGCCCCCACTTCTATTGATTCGTATTATCTAAGTATTGTTTTATTATACGAAAAAATAAAAAATACGTGTCTAATATTTTTTCATTACCTAACTTACGGACTAATTTGATTTTTAAATTTCATACCCTGTCATCATCATCCCAATTATCAGTCAGGTTATGGTGGCCCGGAGGTTACAGACCCCCGCTTCTCAAGCATGAGGGCGTGGGTCCGAAACCTGCCAACGGCAAGTACCAATGTGACATTTTCCGAGTTATATGTACTTTCTAAGATTATTTAGACACCACTGACTAACGGTGAAGGAAACTATCGTGATTGTGTGTGCAGTGCATTGAGCAAGCGTGATGATTAATGCTCAAACCTTTTCCGTGTGAGAAGAGACTTTACTCAGCAGTGGGTATTTATAGGATGTTGCTGATGATTTAAGTAATTATCTTCGGTTAAATAGTTATAAATGCAACTGTATAGTATGTAGTTATGAATTCAATCTTGGAATAAGAAAGAAGAGTAGAATAAAATTATAATCAATGTTAAAAAGCAGGTAAATAGAGGTAGGTTCTTTAGGAATCAGGTTCAGAGAATAAAAACTGTCATAAAAATTTTGTTTCACTACAGATAACATACTATAAGAATAAAAATAATCCTTACTATAATATTATAAATCGGAAAGTGAGTTTGTTTGTTTGTTTGTTCCACTTACACGCCGTAACTACTAAACCGATTGCTTTGAATTTTTGCAGACGTAAAGTTAGTCCGGATTAAATAATAGAAATACTTTTTAACCCGGAAAAATGTGATATTTCCGAGGGAAAATAAAAGTATTGGTATAGATGGCGCGGTGTGTATTGGTATAATTATGTCACATAGGCTACTTTTTATCCTTTTGTGTCGCGAGCGAAGCCGCGTGTAAAAGCAAGTATAATTATAAAATCGAGTAGCTAGTAGCTGCGCGACAGTCTCTGCCTCGCGGGTCGCCGAATGCTATATGAATGTGAGCATGGCTTGAAATTAGTCGAGTTCCTCGTCAAACAGTTACGTGATTAAGCCGAAAAACATAATAATTAAGTATAAAAAAAAATACAAAGGCTTATACAGATAAAATAAAATGAACAAAACGGAATTATTCCAACAACTTTACACGAACAACATTTATAACAGCAATATACATGTTAAATAAAGCATAATTATTCTACACTTAGAAACACAGTTAGAAAAACAAAACTTCTATATTTTTCTGCAATAAAAGAACCACTCTTTGTTATAATGAACTGACCACAGAAAAAAAAATAAAAAAACTAATATTATTTTTACATTAACCGCCCTACAGCGGTTGAAACCGCCTCTAACTGGTTTGAACTAGTTCTCGAGAGTTTAAATTATAATAATTGCATAATGATCACGCCTCGTTATATCCCAAAGGCTTGAGCAGATGTACGTGTGTTACGTGAACTTTTCAACAGTTGTCATTTGGTGTGCATTGGAAATATTTTCCGATTTGGAGCTATTATTCAGAATTCTGGTATTTTTGGCGTATAATGGCACCGCTAATTGCTTAACATCAGGTGCTCTTATTGGAGAATGAGACGCGTCGTACTTCAATGTTTTAGTGTTGTCATGGTTGTATCTACTGTAGATTCTGGCATACAGGAGATCCAGCGATTTCGGGACGTTCTGTGGTTTGTGGTAGGTAAAGGCCCATAAAATATTATTGAAGAACTTTTTGTCCTAGCAGTGGCCGAATATGAACTTCATAAGGTGATCAAACAATTTATCTGGCGTAATGTGGTTAGTTCAAAAGTCAAAATGAAGCGGAAGAGACCTTGTTCATTTAGTTCCCATTTTTGGTAGCATCAATGAAAGGCCCCGTAACTTATAACCATGCTTTTTAATCTGACACTTTGAAACATAGATATATGTCTATGTCACCAACTGGTAAAAAAAAATTCATATTGACAACAAAATATTTAAATCCAATCGTTGTAACATTCGACATTCACGTACGGTCGCGTACACAAGTGTTATCGCTGAATTTTATTCATTGTTCTGTTGCGTGGTCATCAATTCGTTTTTGTGTATCACATTTGTTGTTGACTGTACCTATTTGTATGGGTGTATTGTTTTGTGTCCGAATTTTCCGTATATTTTGTTGGATGAGGTTATTCTTGCTATTTATTCATTTTAATGTGTCACTGGTTATGTAAGTCTGGGGCTAATTGGTCTGTTACACGCCGTGGAGAACCTAACGGGTTACCGGGGCTCTGGCTCGAAGTGCAGGAGTAGGAACGGGGGCGTTTTTATTCAGTAAGAGTCTGACACTTCCTCCCGCCTCACCTAGGCGTGAGAAAACGTTCGATGATTTACCCCCCTTGAAAAAAAAATTGGTCTGATAAGTACACCTTAAAGTAAAGTACAATTGGTCCTCTTTAATCAGGGTGGGTTCTAATTATAATGAAACTTCTATAAAAGTCGACATTAGATACCAACGCCGCTGCTGACCCCGTTAAATAATAACTAGATCAATTTTTATATGATTCAAGATCTAATTGTCAGACTGGAAATATCTTCACTACATAGTATATAACAAAGTCGCTATCTCCGTCTGTCCGTCCATATGTATGCTTAGAACTTTAAAACTACGCAAAAGATTTTGATGCGGATTTCTTTAATAGATAGAGTGACTCTTAAGGAAGGTTTATAATGCATATGTGTAATATTGCACCCGTGCGAAGCCTGGGCGGTTCGCTAGTTAACAATAATTGAATAAAGACTCCATGATAAAACAAAGAACTAAATGTCGGTTTATAAAATATAAAAAAAACTAAGTCGTTTTGTCTTTCAAATTTCACTCCGACCGAAGACTGAAAGTTTTCAAAAAACTTTTATTGAGAGGAAAATTGTGTTTTAAAACACAGAAAAGAAAACCAAAACGCCTGAAAACGTTCTCCGGCAGACATTTTTAAAACTTAATAAAGTTCAGCAATTGTTCTGAAATGCTTTTCTATATTTAGAGGAGAGCGGGTATAAGCGAGTGCGTTTAAAACACAGTGAAGCTTATGAAGTCACTTTATAATTATGGTTGTCGTTCTAATTATCGAGGCAAAAAAACGAGTTTTATTTAGAAGTATTAAACATTTCTTAAATGTAATAATAAAGAACCTGATAAGACCGCAGAAGATAGGGGCGTTTGGAGGAGGGACGCGTAGACCAAACTAGAATACCTTCAGTAATAAAGAGAACGAGGGAGAAGAATAAGATTATAGAGAAGAGATAGAAAACGAAGATCAAAGTAAATAAATAAGATGTAAATAATAGTTGTAATCTGGTGGTCTGGTCTGGTCATCTGGTAATCTGGACTGGTCAAGGCTTATGTTGCATGACATGAAAACAAAAATGATTCAAATTGTAATAATAAAAATGAATGTCTACGTTTTTGGAAACGTTCCATTTACACCCTGTTTAGGCAATAATACGCAATACACAATTGCAATTTAAAGTGTGCGAGAGCCATGCTTCGGCTCGAATGGGCCGGCTCGACCGGAGTGATACCACTGCTTCATACAAAACCGACGTGAAATAACGCTTGCGTTGTGTTTCGTCGTGTGAGTGAGATTACCGGAGGCCCAATTACCCCCCTCGCTAGTCTCCCGAATGCCCGAATCCTCCGCAATCATCAAATTCTCAATCCCCAAAAGGCCGGTAATGCACTTGTAACGCCTCTGGTGTTCCAGGTGTCCAGGTGTATTAATGTTATGAGCCCCATGTAATAGAGGGTGTAGTCTATTGCCATATACCGGGCACAATTCCAGACTCTGTGCTACCACTGAGATTTTGTTTAAAAATCCAGCAGTACTTCGCCCGACCTGGGAATCGAACCCCTTGCCCGGCAGTCCCACTTCCGACCACTCGGCCAACAAGGCAGTTACGTGATACACAATATTAAAACTAATAAATCATGAAACTTTAGGCCAAGGTTATCACGAGAACTAATACCTAACCTGCCACCAATTCATCCCAGACTACTCATCGATCAACCCCAAAAAACGAACAAAATAGTTTGGAACCCAGGGGAGTCGCAAATCCAGGTGTTCCGAAACTTTGATGTACAACGCTGTGCGGCTACAAATCACATGGACCTTTATAGCCAAACTCTGTAGGGTTGACAGGCAAGGGGTTGTTTTTGGGAGCTGAATTTGGAGACGTAGATTATGTTTGGGATTTTTTTGGTTGTGAATCAACTTTGTATGGTGATGGTAGATTTTTGTAAATGAAAAGTCACTAGACTCTATAGTTAAACTAAATGGCAAGATTATGGCACTACTAGCTGTTACCCGCGACTTAGTTCGCGTGAAATTATTCATATTTCTTGTTAATTTATACTTTTTTGACGCGACAAAACATTGTCTAATCAAGATGGCGACTGCGATTTGTTTGTCAGTGTTATTAAAATTAATTAAACTGTCAAACACCAAGCGGTCACCGGTGACCGCACCCTATTGTTCTATAATTGTGTCTATAATGACGGAACTCGACGAGTTAATAAAACGAAATAATCTACGTAATCCGAATTTTGCGGATATAAGATGTCGACTCGAAATCAATATTTTTTATGTTTTGTTAACATAAAAATTATTAATATAAATCGTTGACGAAATTATTAATATAAATCGCGCGCGACGTCGGGGACTGTGCGGGAGCAGGCGGCGAGGTAAGCAACCGATGCGCTTGATTAGAGTGCACCCCTTTATGCGACCAATGTATGTGCATCTTTTGATCTCGGCGTTGCCACAGTAAGTATAAAAAGTAATTATTTTATCACTTTAAACTGCTTAGTCGTATAAAATCCATAGTACAACTCGATTCATTGAATTCTAATATTGGAACAAATGCTTTTATTATTTATAGTGCAATAACGTAACAAACAAAACCACAGTACCTTACCATATTATTCCTAACCTACGCCAACACCAAGTCAGCGACTGATACAATCTAGTAGACGAGACTATCATTCAACGTCACTGCGCGATTCATGTCAGCAGGTTTTAGTTTATTCATTTCATTAATATAAAATTATAGCAATCAATTTGTATTTAGTACACGTTCAGCAGCTCATGACAGTCTATTCACAGTTACAGTCAAAGTACTGGACTTATAACGTTAAAAATAACAAGCCCATGGTTTCCTCACGATAGTGCTTCGCTTCACCGTTTGTCAGATTGGCTGTCTAAATAATGGGCCTCTATGACTATAGTATCATTTATCTTTATAGCAAAAAGTTTACAATTGGTACTTGCCGTTGGTAGGTATTCAAACCTGCACCCTAATGCATGATAAGACGGGCGTCTGTAAACCTCACTGGCCATCCAACGCACGCGTATGTCATGTATAGCAGTCTAAAATTTATCCAAAAATCCCATCTGAATCTCCCAGATGAAAAAATATAATTAACCACATTTTCCTCTTAGAATCAGTAAACAGAACTACCGAACTAGGAAACTACACATCTTCCTTCGAACCCTCAGTCATCACTCACGGTACGGTTAGCATAAAAACCGATCCTCCAGTGACTAATGACAGTAGTTTCGGTGAACGCCCCGGGTAGCATAAATCAAGTGCTGCCGACGGTACCGGCTATCCAATACTACCTAAATTAGTTTTAACTATATTGTAGGGTTAGCTATAATTTAATGTGGGTCGTTCGAAAATTGTAATTAAATGCTAGATTGAATTTTATTTTGATGGGAAGTTTGGTAGTGTGGGTGAATTGATCGGTTTTGTGGTTATTGGCTTGGTTCTTGAATAGTGGCTGTGGTTCTCGAGTGTGGTTGGTGGATTCTTTGTTTATATAGTATAGAGAGTTGACAAATGACTTGTAATAAAGTACATTTCTAATTTTCACACAATGATCATGATGATCATCATGAAACCATGCGTGTGATAGAACCTTGCTTCGGCACTAATAGGTCGGTCCGATCGGAGTGATACAGCGGCTTCATAGAAGACCGTCGTGAAACAACGCTTGTGTAGTGTTCTGTCTTGTGAGTGAGGTTACAGGAGGCCAAATTACCCCTCCCACACCCTACTCCCTTTAATCCCTGAATCCCCAACAATCCTCAAACTTCTAATCCCTAAAGGGCCGACAATGCACTTATAATACCGATTACTTACCATCAGGTGATCCGTCTGCTCGTTTACCGGTTTATCCCATAAAAAAAATCTTTTGCCTAACTTAGGAATAAAGACCGAGAAGACTCACATTTGTGAACACAGAAATCAATAAAAAATTAGAATATGAAGGCCATTAATGTTAAGGGATATCATGTATTACAGCTTTAACAAATACAATATACCATACATAACATTATAATTAAAGCGAATAAGTGGTTCACCCCAAGTTATATTTATCTTTCGCTCCTGAAATACCAAGCATAAGGCTACAGACCGACAGTAAATTTTGTATCCACTAAATAAACCGATACACAAACTTCATTCCAAAAAACATCTTTTGCACCCAAAACTTCCAACACCAATATATAACCCGACCACGTAGAATGAGGCGGTGTTACTACGGACGTCCAAATTGATGAGGTGCTACTAAATTTTGCCGGGTTATTGCCAAAGTTCCGCGTATTATGTCAGTTTCTTTGAAAAACTATCGTTGGCTGGGTGAAAATGGACGATTTTGTGATAATTCCATGAGTTTTCTGGAGAAGTTTTATTTAAGGTTAAATGTCCTATAATTTGTGGTGATATATAAATAGTTAGTGGGAAGCTCAAAGTCGCTTAGCGTGCGATGGAGAAAGCTATTCTCGGGGTCTCTTTGCGTGACAAAAATTCGAAATTCGCCTAAGAACGACAAGCTCACAAAATCTGCAGATTGAAGTGGCAATGGGCATGCCACGTCGCTCCACGGGCTGACGGCAGATGAGCCAGGAAAGTCCTTTAGTGGAGACTACAGAATGGGAGCCGAAGCGTGGGCAGGTCTTCCGCTAGAATTGCGGGGAGCCAGTGGATGCAGGTGGCGAGTTGTCGTTCGCTTTGGAGGACTAAGAGGAGGCCTTTGTTCAGCAGTGGACGTCTTCTAGCTGTTGATGATTGATGATGATTAGATGGACTATACTTGGAAAAAAATAACAAGAAAATATTCCACTGGTTTGAAGTCATAAAATGATTTGTGTTGTTAAACTCAAAGAAAGGTACAATACATTTATACCGACCGAAATATTTACTACCAGAATTGCTTCTGGGAATATGGTTGTTGACAGGTCAGTCAACTTTTGACGTCATCATATTTCTGCGTAAAACAGCATACTTATTTCCTTAAAATTAGCAAGAAAAATCCAAAAGTAGGTAAATTGTCAAATCAATGGGTGAGAATATGATTATATTTCATTATTTATTGCTTTGAAAAGTTGAAACAATTTATTTTAAACCTAGGAAACTTATCAATTTTAATTATCAAAATAACCATTAGGTAATATCATCTTGTCCGATCCAGGGAATCGACCCAAGATCACATGCTGAAACAGTAAAAACCCTAACTACCAAAGAAACCAAAAAATCTTTTCTAAAATAACATATTACCTCTACATTTCGTACCATGTCCTAATTAACCTTCAGTCTGAAAAAAATATCCCAACTTACGATCTGAACCTAAACAAACAGAAATTAATGCCTCAATTAAAGCCTCCCTGTCACACAAACTGAGTCTGAAATTCAGCCGTCCAATTCACAGTTCTCCTGTAATTCTCGCTGAAAAAAGGCACCATCCCAACGCCCCGCCTAATTGCATTATTTAATTTCAGGACTGATTTTATTTTTATTTTCTTCCAACAGATGGCTGTATGGTTCTCGAGTCGTTTTGAAATAATCTGTGCTGTTATATGTGATTTTTTGGGTTATTATTTTTATATAAATATATAAAAAAATAACAAAAAGTAGTTAAAAGAAATAGTTTAGACCCAAAAAGTTGCTCCGTGCGAGAATCAAACCCACGACATGTGGCGCGGCAGCCAATTGCCCAGCCACCGCATCAAACGTGCCGACAATTCGATTTTGACATTTTTGGTAATTGCTTTCAGTCTAGACTAGATTTGTGGTTCATACTTGTTCCTTATCGGGATGTTTTAATATAAAATACTGCTCCAGGACATAAGAACCACTATGATATATGATTCATAATTCAAAGGTTTATACGATATACCGTTTGTATATAACAAATAAGGATAACTCCAATAAGAAAATCACCATTTTAGTGGGAAAGTGATTTCATACGTCAAAATATCAATATTTAACACAATAATTTTAGTATTTCTTACTACTTTGATATGATACACCAAAATAAACTGTTTTAAAATGCAGGCATTGACATAAAATGGATGAATATAGCTAGTTAAATTAGCAATGTATACAAAACACAATCGAGACAGTAATTAAATTGTTAATAAATAACTACAAAACAATTAGAGGTATATTAATAATACAAAACAACCCTACAATTACAAATCAACGTCCCTCACATATCGACATTAACCACATCACTAGTTCCATCAGCAAAATTGCTTATCGATACGGATGCGCAAACGTAAATACAACACTATTAATTTCGAACAAAAGTTGCAAATTACAAATTCGACCAAACGAAAGTATACAGTCGAAGGATTCGTGAACAAATTAAACCATATTTAATTCAATTGTTAATTAAAAGCTGGGAAAGCAACGTTGCACTGAAATACTTGATTGTGAACTATTGTGTTTTAATATGTACATAGGATGTAATTTTGTTAATGATTGAAAATTGAGGTGTTATTTTTAATGGCCGACAGTGCACTGTTGGATTAATTTTGATCGAGTTGTTCCAATGTTCATTGAACAGAATGAACGATTCGCAGTCGAATCTTTATTACAGCACTCGGTTTTTTAATTTAAATTGCGTTTCTGTTGATGAAGAGGTCGCTAGTGTAGATTTTAAGCTCATGGGTGTCAGTTTTATTCGATATTTTTAACAATTTAAATATTATAGTTACATTTATGCCTCAATAACATAGGTATCGATTACGTAATTTTTTTTTTTAATTTTTCATTTATATAGAAGTATGTATATATTGTGGACGTTTTTAAAATTGTTATTCAAAAGACCCATCGACCGAAAAACTTCATTTGTGAATAATTCTCTGAATTTTATACGAAGTTTAAAAGCCTCAGGAAAATTGAAAATTGAAAAATGTTTTTTGATATAATATTCTTTACTATGATATTACATATAACATCATGCCTTTTACCCTCGAAGGAATAGGCAGAAGTGCACATTACGATACTTAATGCTATTGTACAATGTAATTATGTTATGAGTCCAATGTAATAGGGGGTGAGCCTATTGCCATACACCGCGGACAATTCTAGACTCCGTGCTGCCACTGAGATTTTTTTTAGAAAACCCAGTAGGTAGTGCTTCGCCCGACCCGAAAATCGAACCCGAGATCCCTTAACAGGTAGTCGCATTTTCGACGTGGCAGTCGCGGGGCAACGAACCCCGGGAACTACCACGGCAAATACCTATGTGATTTTTTCCGAGTTATATGTTCATTCTCTGATTACTTAGGTACTGACAAACGGTAAAGGAAAAAATTATGTTCGAATGTATCAGAATTTTTGTGATATATTGCTGAAATTATTATTTTTTAGAAAAACTTCGTCTTGTATTATTAG
Source organism: Spodoptera picta (assembly GCA_038387885.1). NCBI lineage: Eukaryota > Metazoa > Arthropoda > Insecta > Lepidoptera > Noctuidae > Spodoptera > Spodoptera picta. Next base: position 3,189,004 of record JAZHFQ010000782.1, on the reverse strand, counting down.
GCCTCAATTCCTTATTACAATTCTTCTAACACTTTTTTTTTACAAAAGAATGCATACTATTAGTACGATTGTAGGATTACGTAGTTAGCTGTCGGTGTTTGTTGTTTAGGGAGAAAAATTAATGTTTATGTGAATCACACTGTTTATTATTATTTCCCACAAATGTTCTTAATGTTAACTAATCTAGGATGAAATGTTTAAAATGTTTGAATGCACCCGGTTGTCGCGGTAGACGAAAGTGCACTGAATATATAATAATACATATTCACTTAGAACGGCGAGTTACGCCGATATTGCTGAATACGGTGTTCGATGAACAACTCGAACAACGATGTTTACCTCAAATTCAAATTCAAATTCAAAATTCTTTATTATCTTAAGAATTACACTATCTGTCTAACATTGAGGCAGTCCCAGTAAGTTATTATACAATACTTGTGTTGGGACTGACTCGATCCTTTCTTTATTTATTTAACACTCTTAAGAATAATAACCTCGAGATCTGCTAATTAAAGGAAAACAACAAAAATTAAAGTAGATATAGTAAAATAAGAAATAAAAAGTTACCTAACCTCTAAAAGAATATAAGCCGTAATATTACATACAATAAGCGAAGTTTTTGTAAAAATATCAGTAGTTTGACGTTATCTGACGAGGGTCCGTTCCTTCAGGATTCAGGATAGGCATTCATGTCTAAAATAAAGAAATATTAGGATTTTTCACATACAAAAATGTATTTCAAATAAATTACACAAACATAGCATAATATCACGCCTTTTATCCCCGATGGGGTAGGCAGAGGTGCACAATACGGCACTTAATGCCACTGTACAATGTTACACCCACTTTTCACTATTTATGTTACGAGTTCCATGTAATAGGGGGTGAGCCTATTGCCATATACCGGGCACATTTCCAGACTCCGTGCTACTACTGAGGTTTTTACAAACCCAGTAATTATTTTCCCGACCCGGGAATCGAACCTGAGACATCTTGCCTGGCAGTCGCACTTACGACTACTCGGCTAATGAGGTAGTCAAAGAAATTGTATATAATTATGATTTTAGTTTGTATCGCTTATTATGCTAAGTCGTTATATGTTGTAAATTATTTAAGACTGGCTGTAAGTTGCTCTTGACTTCGTCCGCGTAGTATATAAATAATAGAACATAACTTTTTTTCGTATCAATTTTCCAAAATAAAAGTAGCATGTGCTACTCCTTAGCATCATCATCATCATTACATCAGCTACCTGCCCATAAAAGTCTTGCTAAATCAGTCTAGCCATTCCAGAGATCAGCTAGCATAAATAGACAGATAGACAAAAATATAATTATTTATTTGTTTCACTTTTTTAGATCAGACGGGTTGGTTATCATGGAGCGCTACTGCCAATTCTCTATCAAATGTGTAGTCCTTTATTCGATGCTCACGTTTCCCAACCCCTAAATCACCAACAATCCTTAACATCCCAATCCCCAATAGGCCGATAACTCTAGTGTTCCAAGTGTCCTCGGGCGGCGCCGATTGCTTACCATCAGGTGATCCGACTGCTCGATTACCGGCTTAATATCCAATGAAAAAACCCGCTGGAAAACTAAAAGTGGTGAAAGATTCACTAAATACCAATTGCTTAAATTTAGATAAATCCAGGTCATTCACAATATGTGATGGTCCAATTCTTAGCACTGGCTTCGGACTCACGAACCTCGTCATAGCTTGTCAAACTATCGATATTTGGTCCAAAGTTCATTGTATATTGATTTTACTGAAAGTTTTGAAATTACTGTAAAGGTGATGAAGTTTGTGTTTTTGGGACTGTTAGAAGAGGCAAAAATGTCTATGCATTAAAACATCGTAAAGAAGGGATAAGCAGAGGAAAATTAGGAAATTAACTACAATTTGTATTTTTACTGTCGTGAGATTGACCAGACCAGACTAACCGAATTGTAACTTCTCTGGGTATTGTGGGTGTCTATGGGCGTATCTGATTACCATCATATTATGATTCATCAGCTCGTTTGCCTTCCCATTCCACAAATTAAAAAGTAAAAATATGTTCCCTGAAATTATGATTTTCTCCTATATTGTATGTACCGAAAAATAAGTATTATCATTTTATTCACTACAGATAATTATTACTCTACGATAAATACACTAAAACATTATTATATCTTTGACGACTAAAAATAACAAACGGCTAATACCTACTAATAAATTATTATAATTTGAATGAAAAAAAAATATACAACGTAAGATACACTATAACTAAAAAACAATTGTTGTGTGTGTGTTTAAAAAATACAGAAATTCACGAACACGTTGAAAACAGACACGAGACAACGATTTGTAAATCACACAAAGAATTTTTACGTCTTACAAATAAATTGATTTTCCCCACGGACTTGTGTCCATGCCCTTGTCATAGTACAAGTACATAATTTTCATGGTCAAATAATTGTTATAAAGATCTTACATCACAGTACTTTATGTTGTTACTTAATTATTATAATCTTATTATCTTACACTGACCCTACTGAATCAGCCCACCAGCAGGATGAGCGTGCCGACCTGTTCCAGCAGAAGGCACCCATACACGGGTATGACGTGTAGACCAGCAATCGGTCCGATTAACCATTTCGTAAGGAACGAAACGACCCAGCCCACAGCGCCACCGACTGTAGAACATTTACGAAAGCATGACGTCCCCGCCCACGCTGTAGAAAGCCAATTGCAGTAGTGCTAGTGGTTTTTATTAATCTTATAAATAAACTTATATTACATTCTCTACATTACATCTTACAAACATGGGAACACTAACAAATAATTTCAAAATCAAACCTTAAGACCTCTCACTCAAAGCCCCCACAACAACACGATAATCTACCTATCATTGACACAATCACACAACACAAAGGATTAGTAACCTTAGCAACTTGTAATTAAGTTTACAATCAAACGGATGGATGTAAATGATTTGTTTCTATCTAAGTGGGATATCGACTGTCAAGCAAAGGCTATGGGTTTAATAATGTATACTAATCTGCTAATGACATTAGTATAATTACATTGACGAATGTAATTTAATTAAATTGCTGATAGTTATATTTAGACTCTTGCTGTTGCCCGCGATTTCTTCCGCGTAGGATATGAAATTTAGAACATAACTGTTGCTTTGTTTCAATTTTCCAAATTAAAACTAGTCTATTGCCGGAATACTGTAACGTTACTCAATTTTAAGTCGTGCTCAAATATCGTGTCATCTCTGTCATTTTACAAAGAATTTGTAGAGATAGAACTATACTTAAGCTCGACTTAAAATTGAGTAGCGTGTCAGTATTCCGACATAGGTTAGTTATTCCTTAGTTCATCAGCTACTTGTCAATAAAAGTCTTGCTGAATCGGTCTAGCCATTCCAGATATTATCATTAGAATAGGGTAGGTGCCTAATTTTTATTTTAATGTCCGTCTGGTAGATTGTTTTAAATCATTAGACACAATTTTTTTATTTTCTTACAGAAACGAATAATTTCGACGATATATTGATTTGAAATGTCGCGTGACGTCACTTCTATGTACATTTTATACGTAGAAATGACGTTTTAGCCCCCACTCCTAAATTTTGAATCGTTTTATCTAAGTATTGTTTTATTATACGACAAAATAAAAAATACGTGTCTAATATTTTTTCATTACCTAACTTACGGACTAATTCGATTTTTAATTTTTATACCCTGTCATCATCCCAATTGTAAAAAACGTTATTTTAGTATGTGTTTCGTGTGCATATTCATATGCATGTAGTAAAAGCGGTTATTTTAATATTTCAAATAGATACTACAATTTTATTTATCTGTATACAAGAATTGTATATTTAGTATTTAGCAGTGTTGTGGTAACCCGAAGGTTTAAGACGCCCACTTCTCATACACGAGGCCGCGGGACCTACCAACGGCAAGTACCAATGTGACTTTTTTTGAGTTATATGTACTTTCTAAGATTATTCAGATACCACTGACAAACGGTAAAGGAAAACATCGTGAGGAAACCTGGAAAATATTTTCTAATTATAAGTTTAAAATCGCCAACCTGCATTGAGCGTTGTGATTAATGCTCAAACCTTCTCCGTGCGAGAAGAGGGCTTTAGTCAGCAGTGGCCACTTATAGGCTGTTGATGTTGATATAGAAGTAGTGTGTAACTACGATTGGGTATTGATCTGGTATACGGTATTCATTCGGTATGTAAAAGTTCTGCCTCGTTGGCCGTAATTGGGCCTCTGGTAACCTCACTCACACGACAAAACACAACGCAAGCGTTGTTTCACGTCGGTTTTCTGTGAGGCCGTGGTATCACTCCGGTCGAGCTGGCCCATTTGTACCGAAGCATGGCTCTCCCACACTTTTTATAAATTCATTTTAACAATAATTCTCTATACAAGGTGTAGTTTTGAAACCGTGTCATTTCTCGGGGGCATGTCACAGAAGTCATAAAGGTTCAATGTAAGAGAAAGTTTCGGGCCAATAGTTAAAAATATGACTTAACATCACGCCTTTTTATCCCCGAAGGGGTAGGCAGAGGTGCACATTACGGCACTTAATGCCACTGTACAATGTAACACCCACTTTTCACTATTTATGTTACGAGTCCCATGTAATAGGGGTGAGCCTATTGCCATATACCGGGCACATTTCCAGACTCCGTGCTACTACTGAGAATGTTTTAAAAACCCAGTAATACTTTGCCCGACCCGGGAATCGAACCCGAGACCCCTTGCCCGGCAGTCGCACTTGCGACCACTCGGCCAACGAGGCAGTAGTTAAAAATACTGTTATAATAAATCGTTTAAGTTCGACAGTATTTTAGAATAAGCGACAGCAATGTTACTTATTGGAGTTTTATGGAATTAGTATTAATATCAATTACGTGTTTGAGTGTGTGTGTGTTACGCGGCGTTATAAAGCTAGTTACAAAACGGCGGCGTGTAGTTCGCACTTACGGATTTCTGTAATTTACAAAAAAAATGAAAAATACATTTTTTTTTATTGATTCGTACTCAGAATCGATAGCTGAGGGACCTGCTAGAAAATGACGCGGCTTTAAAACAACACCTTGTATACTCCTATGGAGATTATAACCCATATTTATATATATATGTATGAACGCTACACAGAAAATAACCTCAAACCAAACAAACAAAAAAATACCAAGCAGAGAACTGACAAAAAAGCCAGTAAATCATTTTCTTTCGAAAACTGAATACAATACAATACAGGAAGGTTTTGTACAAACTTTTGCCGAAGTTTTTTGAAGCATTCGTTGTACTAGTGTATTATGAAGGTAGTCTGCAGGGACATAATATACGTCTATGTACGAATCACCAATACTATAACAATAGGAAGTTGTTTATTATTTATTGGGTAATATATTGGTGTAGTTTGGCCAATGATTGACTTTGGATATTGGTCCAATATTTAAACAACTTCAAAAAAAAGTTCTCAATTCGACATGTATGTATGTATGTATGTATGTTAGTGCGCGATTAACTCGTGATTGGTTGAACCGATTTTGATGCGGTATACAGAAAAGTATTTGTTACCCTTTTTTCACTGCTACCCGCTATCTCGCATGCTATTGTTTATTGTATGTACACATGTGTTTGAGCAATTAAATATAATTTGATTTAAAATGATTTGGTTTGATACACTTAGTAGATAGATGGTTTCAGTGTATTAATTAACCGACTTCAAAAAAGGGTGGTTGAAGTTGATTGTTTTAAACGTACGTAATATATAATAAAACAATTAATTAGTGTGTTTTTCGGCTTACTGACGTAATTATTTGACGAGGAACTCGACTAATTTCAGAGGCTCATATTCATGAGCAGCATTCCGTGACCTACAGGAATAATTACGTGAGTGAGCCGAAAAACATAATTATTACTTTAGTCTGTGTAACGAAAATTATAATTAATATAAAATAATTATTGTGCTTATACAATCTCTGACAAAGGAAAAAAGAGTCATATGTAGTTTTATTTTTAAGTTTTAATTTCGTTTTTTTTGTACCTGTCTTTGGAATAGCATGGAATTGAAGATGAGAATTATGTTCAGTTCATAATAGATACTGATGCTCTTATTAGATGCAGCAGGTTAAGTTACTCTTTTCTGTCAAATTTCAATATTACATTTTCAACTCTATTGTTATAGGTATAAGGTTGAAAATCCAATGACAAAAATTTGCATACTGAAGTAGGTTGATATACTGGGTACTGTACATGTGATTCATAACACAACTGGGAAATAATCTCTCTCTGCCTACCCCTTTTGGGGAAATTTTGACGTTAAAATTATGTTCCATCAAAGAAATCAAAAAATAGTGAAATTTTTTTTAGTATTTTTTTCTCTAAAACATCAATATCCGAACTTACCTCGTTAATAAAAAAAGTTGAGCTGTTCGTCCGTTACGTACAAAACAATTGATTTCATACCTGAAACAAATAAAAACAAATGAATTTTAACCCTAAATACTTAAGAATAAAGTTAGAATTCCCTAAACAAAAATGGCTATAGAATATTGACATTTGGATTTCGAATTTCGAATTTAATTCTTAAGCAATAGAGCCGAATGGCGCATACAGGGATTACGATCATTGAAAATTGGGCTCTATTCTTTAGGAAACAACGATTAATTTTCTTTGAAATAAAATATCATTATCAGGGAAGTCCAATTAACTATTACTAATGGTTCTTGACACGCTAATATTCAATTATCCTCTTTTATGCCTACTCGAGTCACACTTGTCAATGAAATTAACACCTTATACCGAACACATAAGATTTAAAATATCATTTCCGGGGTTAATAGCAACTATTTTTTCTTTTTTTTTGGGTAGTATTTGATGTTTTTTTCAAAGGAAATGTAATTAAATGGGGTAGAAGCTATGATTGGCAGCTTAAAATCAGCATACGGAAGGAAATATGAAAAATAAGGTTTTGTTCCAAGAATTCCTGATGAAAAATGAACCTTGTTTCAGGAAAAGGTAATTTGTAAAGGAGTTTTAATCGATATTTGTGCACGCAGCTTGCTACAGTTTAAGTTAATCGATTTATATTTTGATCCTAACCTATTTAAGTATTGCAGAATCAATTTGAATTGGGTAGTTTCCAGGGTACCAAAATTAAAAATCTAATTACTCCGTCAGTTAGATAATGAAAAAATATTAGACACGTATTTTTTTTATATTCTCGTATTAAGTTGCAATACTTAGATAAAATGGCGTTAAGTTTAGGAGTGGGAGTTTGTTACGTCATGACGTGCTACAAAATGTGACACGCTGTGACGTCACCCGATATTTCAAATTAAAATATCATCGAAAGTATTTTATTTTGTGAGAGAAGAAAAAATACGTGTCTAAAGTTTTAAATTAATGTATCAGCAGGACATTAAAATAAAATTTAGGAAACTACCGTATTCTAAATATCTCATGGTAATTGTTGCTCTAATCGTTTAGAACACGTTTTTCTTATAGTTATTCTGTAATCTGAATAAGTAAAAGAAATAAATAGGGCTGGTCCGTTTCTTAGTCAGAGGTTAGGAATTGTAATACAGCCGATACGGAGCCGTGGAGGACTTAACGGGTTGTCGGGGCTCCAGCTCGAAGGACAGGAGTAGGAACGGGGTGGTTTTTAGTCAGTAAGAGTCTGACACTAGGCGGGAGAAGATATTTGATGATTTTCCCCCTTAAAAGAAAGCATTGTCATACAACGAGGCAATGTTAACCTTCTGGGTACTTTCACTGTCAACGTCGATGCGGACGAATTGTTTTACCTCTACACCTCATTTATAATTTTCTTTTATTTATCATTCATTGTCTATATTACTTTTAGTGTATTTTAAGTTGTATATGTATTTTTATTCCTTATTCGGTTTACAGAAAATATCTGTCGATTTTTAAGGATGTTTTTTTATATATACTTGATTGGCTATTAGTTAGTATTCAGTAGTACCCATTTTGGAACAAAATTTGAGTAGTTACCGGCAAAGTGGAAAATATTTTATCACCACCGCCTCTCTTTCCGCGGGTATGACTACATATTTGATGGAGATTGGGCTGCAGTGCTCTATTAACTTTTCTGCGGTCTCCGAACTGTCTGAGACTGCGAAAAACCATCTTCAAAGTCAAAAATCAAAATCATTTATGTCAATTAGACCACGAAGGCACTTTTGAACATGAAACAAATATTTAAAAAATACAAATGTTCATCTGTTGGTCAGTCCTCTAGTGAAACTATTTGCTTGTTCCAAAGTGTAGAGTCCTATGGAGAAGAACGAGCAAGAACCTCCATAGGTTAACTCTTTTTTAATCAGATTTGCAATACAAGTCTTGGTTTTAATGTTTCTTTGATTCAATTATGTGAGGACAATGTATCACCAATATTTCCTCTTTAAGGAGGATCCTAGATACCAGCAGTGAACAGTTATGGGGTTTCAATGATTATCATTGTCAAGAGCTGTTGGTGCTGAAGATATTAAAAACGCCACATTTTTATATAGTTGTACTTATCAAAAACTGGTACCCTTCTCCTACCATCCTTGTTAAATGACCCCAAACATACCCTACCAATCAAATAACAACCTAAAACCACAAGACAAAGGTTTCAAAATCGCCTAACTCAATGAAAGAAGTGTCTCAATCACCCCAATTTCGAATCTATGTCGTTCCACATAAACATCAACTTTGAGTGACCATAAAATTATTCATTTGTTTTTAGGGATGGTAACCTTTAGTTAAATTAGAATAAGGTACGTTTTTGTCTAAAATAGACTCGGTTTGACACCAGATAATTTATAATGGAAGCTACATTGAGTTTTTCTGTTCGTTTAATATAAGAATCGCCTGAAATTCAGTGGGGGATACCTTTTCAGGACCATTTTCTATTAAGATTCTAAATTTAAAGGTTAAATTAGATAATTCGATTAAGTTTATTAAGATATTACCAAAGGTACTTTTTACAGATCATTTTTCAGGTTAAAATGTGAAAGGTCGACTACCTCGTTGGAGGCCTATCTGGAAGCCGTTGGGGGAGGCTTATGTTCAGCAGGGACGAATTAGCTTATATAAGCCAATTCGTCCCTGCTTGTTAGTGAAGTAGCCACAAGTTTCGGCGCGTCGCGTTCTGCGCGCGCCTCAATGAGCCATCAGACTACCACAGATGGGGCCCAATACGGCTGATGCCGATACGGAGCCGCGAAAGACTTAACGGGTTGTCGGGGCTCCGGCTAGAAGTGCAGTCTGACACTCCCTCTCGCCTCACCCACACGGGAGAAGTCAGTGGATGATTATAGCCCTCAAATAAAAAGTAGCCACAAATGCCACTGTCAGGCAAATTATTTCTGGCTGAATTCCCGGTCCAGGTTAATATTGCAAAGTATTGTAATTACTACTCAAATTTAAAAAATAAAACTTCATTTTAAAATTTTACCATGCCGGTAATAAGCCCTTGTTTCATGATAATGGGTCCCATATAACATAACTAGGGAAAAATGCGTGGTCACAGTTCTTCTGATAAAGTCTTCTGGGATTATAAGGCGTGACGATATGATAATGTTCATTGAAATTGCTACAACCAGGTTTATAGAACTGGATTATACTGTAATCCAAAATTAGATCGTAATTTTCATGGGTTATGGTTCATTATTTTTTGAATAGCAATTTTGTCACTATATTTGCAATTGGTTTATTATTAAGACACTATTGGAAGACTAAGATCATAGATTTTGAGTTAAGACGTCTATAATTCAGAGAGAGTTTGAAAAATTTATTTGTCTAAAAAATAGTAAGAAGAGAACTCAAGAGCTTTAGTTGACTGAAGTGCTTGATTAATAATAATTTTTGACACCTGGAACACCAGAGGCGTTACAAGTGCGTTAACGGCCTTTATGGTATTAGGAATTTGAGGATTGTTGGGGATTCTGGGATTGAGGAAATTGGGGATGGGAGGGGATAATCGTGCGGTACGGTAACCTCATTTACACGGCGAAGAACAACTCAAGTATTGTTTCATGTCGCTTTTTTGTGAGGCCGTGGTATCACTCCGGTTGAGTCAGCCCATTTGTGCAGAACCATGGCTCTCCCACGATTATTATCATAACTATTTAAGTTAAAAACCTATACATCTTTAACTCGTCGAGTACCGGTTTTGTAGACACAATTATAGAACAATAGGTTGCGGTCACCGGTGACCGCTTGGTGTTTGACAGTTTAAATCGTTACATGCTGAAAGGACTGCAATGCATTATAGTCATTAAGATTTTACATTAAAGACGAGAATCGATTTTAATATGTCGGTGATCAGACCCAGCTCGGTCGACCAATCTTTTTTACAATACCAAAGCAAATTTTTTTATCAAAAAATTCGACGTTTAATATTCATGACATGCCCATATTATCCCTTTTTCCACATTGTCACTGTAACCGAGCGGATTACATTTTATTTATTAGTATTATGAAGGCTGAAATTTCCTGAACAAATTAACGCTATGAATATATTTTTATTGGGTCAGACAGAAATGTTCAGTTTAACTTTATTTCAGTGTAATATTTTTGATTATCTCGCTGGTCTAATGGGTCATTTCGTATACTAAACATTTTTTTATTACAACTAACTAGATTTTTCTTATGGGATAAAACGGTAAACGAGCAGACGGATCACCTGATGGTAAACAATCGGCGTCGCCCATGGACACCTGGAACACCAGAGGCGTTACAAGTACGTCACCGGCCTTTTGGAATTAGGAATTTGAGGATTGTTGGGGATTCAGGGATTGGGAAAAGGGAGGGGTGTGGTAATTGGGCATTCGGTAACCTCACTCACACGACGATACACAACACAACGTTGTTTCACGTCGGTCTTCAAGATACAATCATTAAACGCAGCTGATTAGTAAAACAGTTAAATAATATCGTTTCTAGTTATTCAAATGATATAACGTCTGTGGTTATTCAAACGTTGTTATTCATATTTTGTCATCATCATCATAACATCACACCTTTTATCCCCGCAGGGGTAGGCAGAGGTGCACACAGAAGTAACACCCACTTTTCACTATTTATGTTATGAGTCCCATGTAATAGGGGGTGAGCCTATTGCCATATGCCACATTTCCAGACTCCGTGCTACTACTGAGAATTTTTTTAAAACCCAGTAATACTTTGCCCGACCCGGGAATCGAACCCGAGACCCCTTGCCCGGCAGTCGCACTCGCGACCACTCGTCTAACGAGGCAGTCATATTTTGTGTGCTAAACTAATGTTGAATTATGTCAAAATGATTTACAATGTAAACTTGGCTATTGATTTATTACATGGACGGTAATTGGTGTGTGTTGGTATATTGGTTGTACGGTGTATGGAAGTAATGTTCTGATTAATTTATGGTGATATGTTTCAGTATTGGATTTGGTGATGTTAATTTTAGAGTTGGTATGTTTGTCGTGGTACGCCAGAGGTTTAAGACGCCCGCTTCTCATGCTCGTGTATTTGCGCGGGTTCGTAAGCTACCAACGGCAAGTACCAATGTTACTTTTTCCGAGCTATATGTACTTTCTAAGCCTATTTAGACGGTAAAGGAAAACAAAATGTAATTACAAGTTTTAAATCGACAATCCCCCTTGAACAAGCGTGGTGATTAATGCTTAAACCTTCTCTGAATGAGAAGAGGCTTTTGGCCAGTAGTGATCACTTATAGGCTGTTGATGACGATGCGCTAAATAAGTAAAAGTAGTGTTTGGAATTGTGTCTTATATTATTATTTAGAACGTGTTGTTCTAGAGTCGTGGTTTGATTAAACGTGTAACGAATGGAGTTTCTTGCTCGTTCTTCTTCATTCGAATCTTCATTTTGGAATGACCATCTAGCTTCACTGACGGACAGACAGACAGATTATAATTTATTTTGTATTTGTTGATGTTTTAAAAGTATCAAATTATAGTTTATTTGAAATAAATGCTTTGAGTTTGACTTTGAAGAATTAGCTTCTCACTATTAATAGCTAATAAGTGAGAATACCGTTAGAGCTGAGGCCGTAGTGCGAGTTTGATTTACGTTTAAAGTATTCGAAACGTTCGGCTCTCTGATTGGCCAGCGCCAATAAACCAACCAATCAGAGCGCCGAATGAGGTCTCGTTTCGATTACTTTAAACGTTAGACAAACTTGTACTAAGGCCTCTGAAAGAGCTGAAGGTTAGAATTTTGAAAGATTTACATAAAACTAAATGCATTAGAGAAGGTTAAGGTTTATTTTCTGCAGTAGACATCTTGAGTTGTAGTTTGGTTATTAAGAAAACACAAAATGCGACTCATAAATGGTATATAGAGGTACAATTTACATTAAACAACTAATCTCTGCTTTTACAAACAAAAATAACGTAATGTTACATACTAAAATCCACAGCCAATTATTCCGTCAACAAACTGTGTGCTAGTGCAAAAATATTCAAATCAACATTGCGGCAGCGGTTCATTACGGATCCCGCCCAAAAGCCGCCGATAAATAAATAAACGTGACACTATAATATTCCAGTCACAGAATTATTTGTACACAAATGTACACGTTAACCTAATTTCATCAGCCTCTTTGGCGAGCAAAAATCTACTCTAATTTTCCTTAATTCACACACCCCAGCCCCCAATGTGTGTCAACCTCATTCGACCCCCAAATTCATCCCTTATTTGTCCAAATTCGGCCCCCAAAAATCGGACGACCCTATAACTGACAACAGAATTAAGCAGTTCCAAAGTTAAAATAATAAGAAATTAACCGACAAATTGCTCGGGTAAGGAATCGGCATTTACTAAAGCAAATATATATTCGCACCCACTTAAACTTCTATTACAAGTGAATGGAGTATACATTAGCTTGGCTGGGAGGTAAGTGGTATCTTGGCAAGCAGCTACTAACCTATTTTGAAGGCGAAACAGTACAATTTTAAAAGGTTAATTGTTCAAAAATGTTTGCCAAATGTGAAAAGTTTGTGGTTAGGAGAGGGGGGAGTAGTGATGTAAAGTTTGTTTTAATTCTACTCAAATAGGAACATGCAATTAAAATTAAGAACACGCCAGCCATTGTAGCAGATGGGGTAACGTAACTGTTTGAACTTTAGGGTAATACGTCAGCTTAGGGTAACTTAATTGTTTCGTAATTAAAGATACAAATTTTGTTAAGACTTTTGTTAGAATAATTCACTTTGTTTCGCTTACAGAGTAAGCACAACTTATTAATTAGGTAGTAATGGGTTTTTCTTAATTAAACAGGGTATAACCGAAAAACAACGGACTGGGAGCCCAATGTAGAAGACTCAGAAAATCATTTTTTTCATCAACTATTATGTATGTATATAGAAACAAAATTTTAGGAAAACTTTTTAATCAAGAATATGCTTGTGGTAGGCGATCCTATAGCAGCGAGCTATGGAGAGGGCTATGGTCGGAGTATCTCTGAAGGATAGGATCCGTAACGAGGTGATCCGACAGAAAACTGAAGTTAACGATGTAGCCCAAACTATTAGCAAGCTGAAATGGCAGTGGGCCGGTCATATTTGTCGAAGAACCGATGGCCGCTGGAGTAGACGTGTTCTAGAGTGGAGACCGCGTCTAGGCAAACGCAGTGTAGGGCGCGCTCCAGCTAGGTAGAGTGACGATATACGTAAAGTGGTTGGTAGTAGTTGGATGCGTAGAGCTGAAGACCGAGTTCAGTGGCGTGCCATTGGAGGGGCTTATGTCCAGCAGTGGACGAAAACAGGCTGTTGATGAGGCAATCCTATACCAATGACATCAACTAAACAATATTTTAAATAAATAAAAAGAAAATTAAAATTAAACAGTTACAAACAGAAAACTAAACGGGAACAAGTAACATAAAATTAAAATAGATAAGTTCGTACACTGAGTGTATGCAATGTATGAATGTATAATCTGTGAACTTGTGTTGTGCTTGTTTATCTGTGAAATTACCTATGTTTAGTGTTGTTTAGTTTTTTCTTCTATGTGAACGTATAAAGGACGGATTCAATTGTATCGTAATTCTTGTTGGTCAGCCATTGAAGTAGTGTTTTTTTAATCCATTTACAAAAGTAGATGTATCATATTTTCTCTTCCACCTACGACTTAGACGAATAACAATTAGGTTACATGTACACACGTTGTTTTCGTATGTAAATACAGTCAATATTATCTTTTACATAACGATAACGTATTAAGATATACCTAGAAGTGGCAATATTCGCCTTAAACATTAATATTTAAATACCAATTTGTGGGTACCGATCTCTCACGGCACAGTTCTTAGTATTACCTACAAATGAAATTGATTTAGAAGGCATGTGTATAAATGTACCTACAATACAGGATATAATTGGGGATATAGGAATGCGGGCGAAGCATCAGGCAGATGCTAGTTACAGAAAAAACATTGTTACATATTTTGGAACTGCATAACAATAATTGCAGTTTTTTCTTAAAATTTCTCAGTAGATGACTGGTTAAATAATACTTGAATAAACTGCGTTTAAAAATACGAACGCCAATTACCTCTTTTTTGAATTCGGTTAATTAATTTAATAAAATATAATTATGTTCAATCGTCAACCGTAATTTAAATTAGTTTTAGAGTTTAGTTCCAATTTTGAAACTAGATGGCGTTGTTAGATTAAGTCCTTTTTCTGAATCGCGGTGTCAAGATTCTCCGCCGTTTAATGACCCTCGGTGAATATTTATGTTTAGTTAGTACAGTAGTTCATTAGATCGTAAGGAGATTATTAGTGTTAATAACAATATACAGTTAATATTAAAAATATTATATAAAACAGTGGTTTGTGTAGTATCGTATCCCTGAAGATATCCCTGTTCAGCCAGATTGGCAGTAGTCGTGAAGTTTAGTGCGCCGTGATCAACTTATACAATATAATCTTCTAATATATCTTCCATATTGGTTTTCTTTTATTGTAGAGGTACATCCACCATCCATTCCCAGATTCTTTTCAAAAATTCCATCCAAAGGTTGTCTGGAAGATCGCCGCGTGTGATAAGACCGTCCATTGTACTCATATTACTATTGCAAAGTTTAAAAATTTTTTTTCTGTGTGTGCAATAAAGTATACGTAAATAAATAAAATATTCTCATTGATAAGTGTAACAAAAACTTTAATGAAAACCGCATCAAAATCGGTTCAGCCAATCTTGAGATAATTGCGCACAAACATACATACACACAGACATACAGGTCAATTGAGAAACACCGTCTTTTTTTGAAGTAGGTTAAAAAAAGATTGAACTTTGTATAAAAATCTACTAGCCAAGCGTGGAGATTTTTACAGACGAGGTTCATAGTCCAGTAGTGTCCTCTCATGGGATGTTGATGATGATGTTAAGTCAGTAGTCAGTCAGTCAGTAACAATTTGATATATTGGGTTTAAAGAATTTATTTCTCATAAGACACATTGTTCACTTAAAATGAAATACAAAGGTTCCTTATCTTCTATGATACATATGACAAAATCCTCTAGTGCAGTAAGAAGTTACATTCATTTTATTTTAACGAGATTTACAATGTTTGTACATGTTCCTTAAGTTTCGTTTTGAATGCCTTAATGTTATCGCAGTTTTTTATGTCATCTGGTAATCTATTAAACAGCTGTGCTCCCTCAAACAAAAGCGTTTTTTTCCCATAGTTTGTTCGTGCCGCCCTTATTGCCTTTTCAATCCTCTTGGTCAACTTAACATTTGCCATTTGGGTCATACAACAGGTCTTTTTACGACTAGACAAATATTTTAATAACTGAAATATTGCAGTACAGTTCTAAAATCATAAACAACCCTTTATCAGCCTGTCAATATCAATAATAGTGTCCATTTATGGCAGTAAGGGGTTGAATACTGAATGAGGGGTAAAATACACGCCCAAGGGGTGTGATGTTAATGACGGGTGCGACATGACAAATCACTGTTTAGGTCATTTTAAATTTATTGTCAGTTACAAACTGGGTACGGTTGGGTTGTTTTGTCTAGCTCTTCGTTCGCCGTTCGATAATTAATACTATAGAACAATTTTACAGCACGTAGACTATTTTTATTTTATGACAACCCAAGAAAAAGTATTTTTTTTTTCTTATAAAACATTGCCCCACACTAGGATTTTCTCCTGTGTCGTGGGTGCGTTTATAAACATACAAGTCCACATACACATGACACACAGATCCGGAAAAACAATTTGTGGGTCACACAAAGAGTTGTTTAATATTAGACAAGTATTTTTTTATTTTCTCGTATAAAGTTACAATACTTAAATAAAATGGCGCTAACTTTTAGAATGGAAGGTCGTCATACGATACTGCAAATTAATATTTCGGCAAAAGTATTTCATTTTGTGATAAAAGAAATAATACTTGCCTAATGTTTTAAATTAATCCACCAGACGGTCATTAATATGGAGCCGCGGAAGGCTTAACGGGTTGCCGAGACTCCGGCTCGAAGTGCAAGAGTAGGAACGAGGTTTTTAGTCAGTAAGAGTCTAACACTCCCTCTCGCCTCACCCAGGCGGGAGAAGTCATTGGATAACTTTTCCCCATAAAAAAAGACTGACTTTAAATACAAAATTTAGAAAACTACCCTACCGATGAAGCACTACAAAATCTTGCTAAAAATACTTCTACAATTCTCATTTACAAACATTCAAAGCTAAATCCGTAGTCGGTAGGCTAATAATAAGTCAAGTAGGTTTGGGATTCGTGTTCCAACGCATTTTAGGTACAAAGGAGGTTCAACCAGATTTGTGGTTTTGTATAAACTTGTTAATGTCTACATGATGGTGCGGTTTCACTTTTAAGTCTACCACGTCAACCTCGGATCAGTAATCCAAGTATAATTTCATTCTGCTTTTGTTAGATACAAATATTTTTGGGGAATAATGTATTCTATGCACTGTTTGAGGCTTTTCACATTGTTCTTAGTCACAGTATGAAGACTGGAATTGTGTCTGGTGCATACAGGCATCAGATTACCTATACATAGGACTTTATACATGAGATGAGATGACTGATAACTGCTAAAGGGTGGTTGCCAAATTATAAAGGTATGTATAACTCTGGCTACCTTATTAGAGATTAAAAAGCAGATGTAACGACTGCCTCGTTGGCCAAGTGGTCGCAAGTGCGACTGCCGGGCCAGGGGTCTCGGGTTCGATTCCCGGGTCGGGCAAAGTATTACTGTTTTTTTTTATAAATTCTCAGTAGTAACACGGAGTCTGGAATTGGGAGGTTTATGGCAATAAGCTCACCCCCTATTACATGAGATTCATAACATAAATAGTGAAAAGTGGGTGTTACATTGTACAGTGGCATAATGTATATATACTTCTGCCTAAAAAGCCCTCTGCCTGATAAAAGGCGTGATGTTATCATGTTATATATAACGTCATCTCTTGCTCTTCACTTTTTGCTACAACGGTAAAAATTCGTCAAAAATGACAAGCAATAAACGCTTAAAATGTCCAAAATACAACTCTAAAAACTAACCCGTCCAAACAATTAAAAAACATATCCACAGGATGATTTAAGAGAGACAAAAACTGAATGAAATTAGACGCGTCGCGAGGGCCGTCGACCGAATGAGTGAACGGTGACCGTGTGAGTGAATGATTAAATTAAATAGGACGTTATTCATCATATGAATGGAGCATTTTTGTCACATAGCGTTACAAAGTGCTCGCATTTTTCGTACTTTAAATTGGTTTAAGCTGGCACATGGGTCTTTTGTTTAAAAAGTGGTTTACACTGAATTCGGAATTCTATTTTTAGAAGGTTACAGTATCTTTTATGACTAATTAATGAAGCAATGTTTGAGGAAATTTGAAACTAAAAGGCGTCTTACGTATGAATTGTTAAGTTTTCATGATAGTACAATAGCTGTTATTGACTAAAAGGATAGGCAGAAATGTAGATACATAGTTTATTTAGCATTTGTCATTTATTAAAAATTTTTATCTTTTATTATAATTAGACCAGGAAGTTTAAGTGTGGGAGAGCCATTTTTCGGTACGAATGGGCCGACTCGACCGGACTGATACTACTGCCTCACAGAAAACTGACGTGAAACAACGCTTGCGTTGTGTTTAATGCTCCTCATGAATATGAGACTCTAGCATGGCTTGAAACTAGTCGAGTTCCTCATCAAATCAATACATGAGTAAGCCGAAAAACAATAATCAATACAATTTTACTTTGAAACGTTTTAGTTAAGCACCAAATCATAATATTATGATGGGTGCATCAAACCCATACTTGTTTAGCAATTCCACAAGACGAACAAACTCAATAAAAACAATCTAGAAGCAAAAGGTTTAGCAAGAAAAACCTTTATACATTACAAACATAATCTGATAAAATTTGCAATACACACAAATGTTTTCGATTCACAACCCCCTCTATATGACACATACTCACAAATTGTAACATGAAAATTATCGACCACAGAATATAGGACCCGCACTCCCATCTAGGGTTGCCATGTGTACGGAATTTTCCGGACATGTTCGAAAATTTTTGTCTCTGTCAAATTTTTTTTGGCGTCCGGATTTTTTACAATTAAGTGAATAATTATTGACGTTTTGTAAAGTTTTCGATAATTTATAGAATCTTGACAATAATAATTTTTACAATATCTATTGTGAGACATGCTAAATTAATTAAAAATCGCGGGATACTCGCGTGAATATACCGAGAAAAGCTCTACTAGTTTCGAAGCACAGAGAGGTTCTTGGCTTGTAGTAAGCTGCGTGACATCGCCGCGACCACTCATGAGGAAGAACCCCTCTGTGGTTCGAAACTAGTAGAGCTTTTCTCAGTATATTCACGCGAGTAACCCTCGATTTTTAGATAATTTAATAATAATTTTTAATAAAAAACGTTTAAAAAATCGACTAAAACCTCGTTTTTTGTGTAGTAGGTAAATACAGCGTGTAAACGGAGCGCTCCCGAGAAATGCGGACAGGTGATGGTAAGAAAACAAGTTTTATGTTCATAAAGGTAAGGAATTAAATATGTCTTTTGTAGAGGTATAATAATAGTTGCAATCAACTGCTCAAAGCTGATCTTGCACGAATATTACAAAAGTAATTTAAATCCCAAAAAAAAATTTTTCAGCGTTTTGAGAGCGTTCCGATTACACTCTGTATAATATACGTGTGTCCAAAGTGTAACATACACTTCTCTGATGAAGTCGGTTAAAAACCGCATCAAAATCAGTTTCATCAATCGTGGGTTCATCGCGGACAAAAATACATACCTCTACATACATACAGGTCAATAGAAAAACCTCCTTTTTTGGAGCCGGTTAAAAAAGTTCCCCAAAGGCTAAAATTTTCTCCACAATTTTGATATTTTCATCTGGAGACCCTACTACCACCCCTACCCACCCCATCTAAGTAAAGACAAAAGTATAAAACAATAACATAGGGGATGAAACTCACGCTTTACATATCAAGCCAGGGCTTTTAGCCGTCTTTGTCATACAAGAGTATAATGATATTAAGTTACTATATTAAATTGTAGATATTTCGTTATGTGTATATTGTTATTATGATTATGTTGTAGGCTTTGAGCCAGTTGATTTAGTATTTCTTTTTGATATTGATGAAATACAATGAATATTCTGACGGGCAGAAATATCAGTCTAGTAGACGTTTTTTTTAATTTTACCCCACACTAGGATTTTGTCCTATGTCGTGGGAATTACAAACATACAAGTTCATATACACATGACACCCAGACTCAGAACAACAATCTGTGGATCATACAAAGAGTTGTTCCGTGCGGGAATCGAACCCGCGACAATGCCCAGTCAATGCGCCAACCGTGCAATTATGTCCCTTTTTGTTGACGTAGTAAAATGATATAATGTATTCACAATTTGAAAGCAATCAAGTGAGTGACGTGTAGCTGTAACATTTCTGAAAATAGGCCTCTTCTCACTCAGAGAAAAATTATTGATCACACTGCTTGTTCGAGGTGGCTAAGCGATTTTTGATAAATAAATAATTATTTTTGTTATTCTTTACTTAAAGATGTTTTCTGTTATCTAAAAACTTATCTCAGTTTAAACTGTCAAATACCAAGCGGTCACCTGTGACCGCAACCTATTGTTCTATAATTGTGTCTGCAAAACCGGTACTCGACGAGTTAAACCTGGAAATAGTCATATTAAGGCCGTTTAAGGTAGTCTCTGTTCCACCACAACTCATAAGTGTGAAGGCCATGCTTCAGCACGAATGGGCCGGCTCGACCGTACTACGGCCTCATAGATAATTGACGTGAAAAAAAGCTTTGCGTTGTGTTTCGTCGTATGAGTGAGCGAGCCAAATTACCGCTCCTCCGCAATCTCCCCAATCCCCAAATCCCTAAAATTCTCAAATTCCTAATCCCCAAAAGACCGATAGCGCATTTGTAACACCCTTGGCGTTTCGTTTGTCCATGAGCGGCGCCAATTGCTTACCATCAGGTCATCCGTCTGGTCGTTTACCGGATCATTCCATTAAAAAAAAGAAAACACGATATTAACTAAAATCGCGGGTTACTCACGTGAATATACTGAGAAAAGCTCTACTACTTTCGAACCACAGAGGGGTTCTTCCTCATGAGAAGCGTGCGCGGTCGTGGCGATGTCGCGCAACTCACTCAGATTTTATTTAATTTAGTATGTCTCACGATAGGTAGTAATTATAAAAACAAAACACGACATTTGTCAAAAACCCAAATTATTTTAAAGTATGAACTCAAGCTCAATTTTTTAGCAAGCATAATTATTTAGTCACACTCATATAAGCGTCGTTTGCCCGACTTACAAGTGTGTGTCAGTCATAAATTATGTGTGAATGTGTGCGAAGGCAGGCGTTACTTCTTTTGTTTTAAATGTATGGGAAAGCCGGGTGGTTATGTCAGGTGGGTAGGTTGGCAAAGGATTGAAGGGAACATAAGTAATAAGTAATGAGATTTTTGTGTCTTACGGTGGACTGACAATCGTAGGAATATGGTGTCCTTATTAATATTAGGGGAGTAGTAGACTTCACAGTTGGCACAGTGACTGGGCAAATAGCTGCCACGTACGTCTAGGATATTCCATTCCCGCAACGGAGCAAATACATATCCACAATTTGTTGTTTCGGGTCTGGGTGTCATGTGTATGTCAACTTGTATGTTTGAACGCACCCACGACACAGGAGAAAATCCTAGTATGGGGTAACAAAAAAAGTCTATCAGTTATCTCATGGTGGCGCAGACGCTAAGTTGCTCGCTTGTCAAACATGAGGGTGCAAATTCGATGTAGCTTTTTTCTAAGTTATATGTACTTTCCAAGATGACCATAAATGTACAATGAAGGTAGATATCGGTACAAAATTTAACTAACAATTTTAAGTTATAATTTTGAAATTGTCAATTCGGCTTGAGCAAGCGTGGCTCAGGCTTATTCTTTATCCCTGTGAGCAAAAGAGTATTTGCTCAGGAGTGAGAAAAAAGCAGATGAGGATAAATGAAGAAAGGAGTGTTTAAGGGTCAGCTCTTCTCCGTGTGAGAAGAAGTCTTTGCTTAGCAGTGGGCACATAAAATATAAGCTGGTGATAGATGTGAGAAAAACGTTATAATTAGAGCTCACCCCTTCTCCTTGTAAGAAGGAGGCTCTTCTCAGCAATGGAATAATGACAGGTAGATAAGGATGATAATAATGATAACTAGAAACAATTTCAAATAAAGTGCTATTACCCACCCCATAAGTAATGAAATCAATCTAAGAATAGAATTAATTCGTTATGAAATTCCTGGGAATCACCCGAAGGATTATTTTATTAATTTCATCTTACTTTGAGACAAAAAGGTTCAATACCTTTCTTGTTGTCAAGTATAATACAACTATCTTGTCCTTTTTTGCTGTTTTATAGATTGAAGACGGCCTTGTAAGTAGTGCTGTATAAAGGTCACTGCCGAAAACCCTTGTGTTATAACTCAGGTTCGGTTTATGATCGACAAAAGAAATGACTGCCTCATCGGTCGAGTGGTCGCAAGTGCGACTGCCGGGTAAGGGGTCTTGGGTGCGATTGTCGAGTCAACCAAGTATTACTGGGTTTAGAGTTACGAGTCAAGCAAAGTAGTAGCACGGAGTCTGTAATTGTGCCCGGTATATGGCAATAGGCTCACCCCCTATTACATGGGAGTCACAACATAAATGGTAATAAGTGTGTGTCGCATTGTACAGGGGCATTAAGTGCCGTTATGTGCACTGCCTTCCCTTCCGGGGATAAAAAGGCGTGATCTTATGTTAGCAAATAGATAAGAAATTTGAGCGAATGACAAAAACCATTCCTGAAAAGGTGTCACAGTAAATGCACAGTATATTGTGACACAGTACAGTCTCAGTGAATTGTCTGTCCGTGTGTATGTGTATACGTGTGTATGTGAATGACGACGTAAGCTTACGTATGCGAAGACTCGAATGAAGGTATTATTTTAAGAGGGAGGTCGGAGGGCGAGCTTAGTGTTACACCGTACTGTAATAACGTTTGTGTTTATGAGAGTTGAATATATACGGTGTAAGATAACTGTTTAACTAGTGAACTGTTTCTTGTGTGGACAGTGGACTCAGTTGTGGAATGTAGAACGAATTTCCGTGCGTTTAGGCGTTTTTGCCATACCTATTATTGGAAGCAAGTATAACAACTCACACATAGGACCCACTTAGTTTTTAGTCAAATTTCCGTGGTGCTTGGCGACTGGGCTTCACCCAGTTGTACAGTCTCTTCTTTGTGCCTTTAGGCTTAATTGATTCTGTCTCCTGCAGTAATTCACCGAGGGAAGTGAAAACCATAGTTTTTTCTTCTTCTCCTCTTATAATATCTTCTGATTCACTTCGTTGCGGGAACCAAGACAATTACTCATGTCCCTGGGACGCGCCGGACTTCAGTGTTCCGGTGTTTTCATGGTTGTATCTACTGTAGATCCTTGCTTACAGGAGTTGCAGCGGTTTAGGGACCTCCCTAAACCGCTCCAACTCCGCCACAACCTTGTGGCGGGCTTGTCCCAATTAAAAAAAAAATATAGTGAACTGTTTATCGAGTTTTTCGTTTTAAATGGAAATCTTAGATTTTTTTATGTGCGGTGTGATTATACTTTTTTGTTTCGTCATGTAATTTTGTAAGAATTGTAAGATGAACAATTTCAAGCCTGTTTTTTTGATACAGCAAAGTAGTACTGATTTTTTAGTTTTAGAATCTGTCTTGTCAAAGATAACATAACATCACGACTTTTATCCTCGAAGGGGTAAGCAGAGGTGCACATTAGCCACTGTACAATGCAACACCCACTTTTCACTATTTATATCTATTATGAGTCCCATGTAATAGGGGGTGAGCCTTGCCTTGCATTGCCATACACCGGGAACAATTACAGACTCCATGCTACTACTGAGATTTTTTTTAAAACCCAGTAATACTTTGCACGACCCGGGAATCAAACTATTCTATTATATAACTATTAAAAATTGTCAAAGTTAGTCTATGCAAATATCGTACCTCAGTTTACACGTTGTTAAGAATTATTATTAAATGACATTCAAGTCAGTTGTTTACAGTTATTATTTTGACACAAAAATATACAATAAAAATATATCGGTGTAACAGACAGCCTGTCTCCAAGTTTTTCCTTTCAAAAAACAAGAACGAATGCCAAGTATATGATGTGTTAAGTCCCGGTTGACGACTTACCGTAGATTTAAAATACCTCGTGTCATACAAATGTGTCGTCTGTTTGTTCATACTCGTTTTTATATAGATAGCTATTGAAGTAATGGTATGGGGATCGATAAATGTCGAGTGATTTTATAAGAAAGTGAGGACTTTGAATTGGTAGGTATAATAATGAGTTTTTGGTCGTGACAATTGCATTGCTTTTTATTATATTCAAATACGGACTTCAGTAAGTCTTTAAATAATAATGATTCTTCCGAATAAAATGTCGTGGTGGCCCAGAGGTTAAGACGCCTGCTTCTCATGCATGATGGTGCGTGTTAGAAACCCTTCAACTAGTACTAGTACCTAGTACTAATGTGACAATGTTATATGTACTTTCTAAGATTATTTAGACACCACTGACAAGCGGTGAAGGAAAACATCGTCGTGAGGAAACCTGGACTTATAATTTCTTATTATAAGTATGAAATCGCCAACCTGCATTGAGCAAGCGTGGTGATTAATGCTCAAACCTTCTCCGTGTGAGAAGATGTTTTGCTCAGGAATGGGCACTTATAGGCTGTTGATGATGATGATGAGGTATAAAATGTGCACATTTACTTATATCAAAAATAATAATGTTCTTCGTATGAATACTTCTTTTATATACTACTCTAACTCCCCCTTTTTTCAAGTCAGATAACGAATGTACTAAAACCTTCTCTTAAGTGCTAACACACACTTTTCTAAAAAAAACGCATCAAAATCGGGACATCGAATTACGAGATAATCGCGCTCAAACATAGATATACTATACATACAATACAGGTCAAACTGCGAACCTCTTTTTCTTTAGTCGGTTAAAAGTAAGACATTTTCTATTACTTATTAACCAATGTTCATCAAATGAGAAATTGTTGTATGTGAAAATAGTAAAAAGAATCTTTAATCGGCCACATCATCTGTCTGATCAGAAATTATCTGAATCAGAAATTCTCAGCACATGAAACAACACAAATCAAATACTAAACACAACCTAGTTATTTCATTACAGATCTAGACTACTCAATACATCTAAGGTACAGAGCGAAAATCTAGACAAGGTTCGACCAGAAAACCCGGTCAAGGTCAAATAAAAAGTTGTAAAAGCCACCACACAAATTGGTGATCAGGACATGTTTTCATAATCTCATTGTTGTAGCCGAAGTGACCTTTCTTTGTGTATAAAACAGAGGGGAAAATAGACTGAATCTTGTAATAAAATAAAGCCTGTAATACCAACAAAGTAAGGTAGCTAGACTTTGTCTTGTTTTGCTTTATTTTCGTTGTGGTTTTTGGTTGTGAGTTTGCTCATATCTGTTTGTTTTTGCAAACGAATTAATTCACGAAAATTATGACATTGCGAATTTTGTGCGTGGTCAAGCCGTCGACTATATTTTTTTTGGAACAAATGCTTTTGTCTCACCTTTGTTGTGGGGGCTGATTATGTTTGTTTTTATAGCATTTTTTTTTAAGGGGGGAAAATCATCGAATGACTGCTCCCGCCTGGGTGAGGCGGAAGGGAGTGTCAGACTCTTACTGACTAAAAACCACCCCGTTCCTTCTCCTGCACGTCGAGCCGGAGCCCCGGTTACCCGTTAGGTTCTCCGTGACTCCGAATCGGCATCGGCCCTATTGGGCCTCATCTGTGGTGGTCTGATGGCTCTTTGAGGCGCGCGCGGAACGCGACGCGCCGTACGCTCGGGGTTTTTATAGCATAAGCCGGTAAACGAGCAGACAAATCACCTGATGGTAAGCAATCGGCGCCGCCCATGGACACTCGAAACACCAAGGCGTTACAAGTGCGTTACCGGCCTTTTGGGAATTGCGAATTTGAAGCTTGTGGAGGATTCGAGGATTCGGGAGATGGGGACTAGGGAAGGGGGTAATTGGGCCTCCGGGAACCCTACTCACACGACAAAACACAAAGCAAGCGTTGTTTCACGTCGGTTTTCTGTAATTATAGGACTATTATACATTTGACAAAGACCGAAAAACACCGATTTCTGATAAACCTGAACCTTTGAAATAGCGATCTCCAACCATCTGGGGAGCGTGGAGCTACTCTGTTGTGGATCCATAGATTTTCATCGACACCTCATCAGTCCCTTAGATACGTAAAAGTCTTCTCTATCACAATGCATCTTCATAATCAGCCACAGGACGTCCACTGTTACCGATAGACCAAACCCAGGTCAGGATAGCAAGGTTAACGTGAGAACACATGCCCCACAAACAAAAACACAAGATTGAAAATTCAGTATTGCTAACAATCGCAATATAGGTTAACAGAACACACCGCATCAATTTCATTTGGCTCACGTACTAATTCGAATATTTTATATCGATTGCAGGTATCGCCTGTCCCTCGCGGGTCGTGGAGACCAGATGTTACTCGCTCCGTGTATAATACTGATTCAGGAATTTCGGTACGATTTGACCCAAATAATTGTGTAACTCTTTTAAGATAATTTGAATACTAATTTGGAACTGAATGTGGAAGTATGTTATGTAAAGGTATCATGATGAATTGCGATGAAAGGTTCTAAAACAAATCATAATACACAGCAGCCAATTTGGCTATACATACTTTTAAGACCACTAGATCTTAGAAGCACTTATTAGTAGACATGACAAACATGACTAGACCGGTTAAATTAATGGGTGCCCAAAATCCAGTTGATCTTACAAAAAAGGCTTACTCCGAATTATAAGAATTGGAGAAACTATTGTAATTACACTTCCGAAAAATAACAAGCGACATAAACATTTTCAGACACAAACACCAACAAACTTTAAGTCAATAATCGTTATTTGGCACCACGAATCCGTTTCCAACTTAATCCTTATTTATCAGCGGTTTCCAAGAAATCAAGGAAATCTGCTTAAGTATCAAAAAAGGAAAGTTTCTCTTAGTTTCAGAGTCAAAGGTTAAAGATGTAAGTTACATCGAAGGGGTGTACAAGGCAGCCACCGACTGGGTTAACTCGGTGTTAACTGAAATATACCTCAAGGTTTCTGGTGTGGAACAAGTTGGGAGAGGACGAGTTTGAGTAACATAAGATAATTATTGTGTAAAATCCTAATTGCGTTTTTTATAGGATAAGCCGGTAAGTAGGCTGAGTAGACGTATCACCTGGTGGGAAGCAATCGGTGCCGCTAATGGACAGCTGAAATACCAGAGTCATCATAAGTCCGTTGCCGGCGTTTTGGGGATTAGAAATTTGAGGATTGTTGGAAATTCAGAGATTGAGTGGTAATTGGACCTCCGGTAACATCACTCACACGATGAAACACCGCAAGCGTTGTTTCACGTCAGTTTTCTGTGAGGCCCATTCCAGTCGAGCCGGCCCATCCATGCCGAAGCATGGCTCTCCCACACATGAGATTCTTCTCTCCTTAGATTCAAGACACTTATTTACATATATCCTTGGGTTGCACCAGACTTCTGTGTTTTGGTGTTGTCATGGTTGTATCTTCTGAAAATCTTGCCTTGTAGAAGATGAATTAGGGGGTTGTGACTCATTTAAAAAAGCCATAATTCATGTTAAGTTAACAAAATCAAGTCACTAAACAAAATCAATCAATCAAATCGGTGTTACCTATTTCCAAAAACTCTCAAACCAGCGTATAACCAAACAACAAAGATCTTTAATACCAAATACTTCAGAATTTCCATCCAAAAATGTGTGTGTAAATTATCAATAGGTCTATATTTTCCCTTTTCGAACAAATGCTACCAAAAATATCTACACTAAGCTTGACCTTGAAAGAATTCTGAATAAATCCTTCAAGACTTAGCACTTCAAAGTTTTGAGATAAAAGTACCTTCAAAGGGTAAGATGAAGCAGTTAATACTAGACTTAGTTTACTACCTCTACATATCTAAAGGTAACCTCACGACGAGACGCGAAGCGAAGCGACGAGATACGACCATGGCTAGCGATGTCACGCTCTGCCGCAAGACGCTCAACATTTCATTCACACAATTCATACACCTTACCATAAAAGAGCAACACAAATAAACAACTTTATTTTACGTGGGCGTTCCTAAGATTCACCGCTACGTATCGCTCGAGGCAGCTCAACTCAACATCGCGTGGTGTCACCACTAAACTGTGGGTAGAAAATAAAGTCGTTTTTCAGTCGCTCTTTTATTAGACCAAATATGTATTAGAATTTCATTAGGTACAGATGGTTTTAGGTTAGCCTCTTATTGTTTACTAATTTGGTATAAAAATTTCAAAACTTATAATGATTGTGTATTAGTAGCTTCATCTTAAAACGTGCGCGCAGCGTCGCGTCGCGTCTCAGTATGAGCTGACCTTAAAGGGTTTCTGATGTGAAGAACTTGCTAGATTTTATATACAAGTTCTTAGAAAGGCTAATATTTCAACAAGTTTTTGATTGTAGTCATGTTTGGCATTTAGCCTTCAACCTGGACTAGTCATCTGGTTTCTTGATTTTGAAATTCCCAGTAGTAGCCCGGGGTATAAACTTAAGTGGTTTTTGGAAATTGACTCGAATCATATTGCAAATTTAAGTGGTAATCATTATTAGATACAGGGTTTAAAGCATAGATATAATAAAGAGGAAAATGTCTGTGGTTAAAAGGATGGTTTGCGAATTTGTCCAATTTCTAACATCATATTTTTAATAGAAGAATGTGTATTGGAAAGATTTAAGTCACATTATGTTACTTCAAAACCCCGATTTATGATAAATCTTAAGAATTATAAATCATAAAATTAGATATTACTCTTCAGTTTTCAAGTAACAAATATATTAATATACATATTGTTCTTCTTTTTTAATGTGACTATTATTTATTTTTATTATGTTATCAAAATAATTATGTAAATGTTTGAAACGTATCATTTATGACTTATATGAAAACACAAGCTACTTCTGCGCGGTTTTACACGCTCTGCTCAGCTCCTATTGGTCGTAGCGTGATGTTTTATAGCCTATAGCCATCCTCGATAAATGCGCTATCCAACACAAAAAGAATTATTCAAATCAGACTATATATAATAGTAGTAATATATAATAGAGAATATATATAATAGTATATATAAGATTTGTCATTTGTCTATCAAATGATATTTGTCAACAGCTTTGTTAAAATGCTTCCAGGTTTTAAAATGTAATTTAATTTTTTGTGTAGGGAGTTCATTTGAGTTCAAAAGAAATCCAGTAATAATACAACAACGCTCCAAATTCAATTAACCTACAAGGTCTTCAACCTACCAAAAAGTCAACAAGACAAAAAATTAAACAACTTGTTTCTTCAAATCGCTATCGTCCTCGCTTGTCCCTCGATCGTCCTAAGCTATCAAACTTGGCGTTTGCCTCCAATTGTTAGCGCTCAGCGTTACATTTTCCATCCAATAATTGCGCCACTGGCTTCCAATTGATCCCTTTATCGACTTTGTTAGAAAAATACCGTAACTTGCTTATTTTCTTTGTTTTTTATGAGTTTTTTTTCATACAATTTGTTTAGCGAATAGAAATGTTTTAGTTGCGATAGAGATTAATGAATAGATTGCCAGTAGTGGCGTGATGGATGAAATTTGATCGCGTTTTACCAAATTGAAGTGTGCGTTTTTGGTCGTTGTTGATTTAAATAAAATGGTGGCTAGTATTTTCATAGACTTTATTTACTTCGCTCTTCTACAACTACCATTGATGACCCAGATGACTGAGCACTTTTAAGCTAACATTATTTTTTTTTAAATCCTGACTGCGTACTTAGTGCGAAAGATATAAGTACAATAATGTACACTTCTCTTCTTGCACTTCAGAGATAAGAAACAAAAGGTATACTTAACTATCCAGTGTTTAATCCGAAAAACTAAGACAATCTCAAACCTTCTTCCACGAATCCCCTTCCTCATTGACCATAAATATTACGTACAAAGACAAAACAATTTAATCTGCCCACATTCCAAGCTTGTTCCAAATAAATTCACAATTTTGGCCTCATGAATTTATTCACGTTTTAAAAGACATTGGCAACGTCTTTACCCGCGAATGGTCAAAAACAAAATAATTTGGAGCAAGCAACCGTTTCTGGAAATTTACAAAGGGAATGTCTTAATTTAAATTTACTGAGGGTAAGAGGTAGGAGGTCGAGAGGCTGTGTTGTCAGTTAAATAAAGAGTGCTTCCTATTGTGCGAGGTTTGAATGAGTGTTGCGCCTGAATTTCCTCGTCTGAACAGCTATTCAGTCTCTGTGTATTGACCAATGTCAGTGTATTGGTAAGTTTGACGACGATTGTTTGCAGGACGTAAAGCGATAGTGGCGCCAACTAGGGAGTGCGAAAATTATAGTTATGTTCAATAATGAAAATTTTTCTTTACTGTTATTTTTATACTGCATGTTCACTTTGACTTTGACTTTGACATTGACTTTGACTTCTGTGAAGTGTAATTTTTTTAAAGTTGTAAACTTTCTAAAATGTCTATACATTTAAATTTGGACTTTAAATCGTGTGTCATACGATATATATATTTCATAACGTCAAATTGTGCTATGGCCTGAATTGAAACCCACCTCCACCTTTTTCTCAATATAATACCACTTCAACACCACATTTCAAGCGTGTATGTGTCAATTTATCGCCCATCAACTTCTTAATGAAGTTCTGTATTTAGAATCATGTGTGACGTGTGTGTTTGTGGCTTTTGAGACGTAATTTATGCTGTCATATGTAGTAATCGTTATTTTCATGTAATAAATTTAGATGTACGTAATGTGTATTTAAATACTGGAGCTATTTATAACGTAATAGCGTTTTGGTGATGACAGATTAAGTCAGACTTAGGCCCTTTTTTTAGAATATTTAGTCTTTTTGGATAAACTACTAAATAGATAGATAGGAATGAATGAATTGGTATTATTGTCAGAAGTAGCAGACAGACCCTTTTTTTAAGGGGGAAATCATAGAATTACTTCTCCGGCCTGGGTGAGGCGGGAGGGCGTTCCTACTCCTGCACTTCGGCCGGAGCGCCGGTAAGGTAATCCGTTAGGTTTTCCGCGGATCCGAATCGGAGCAGACAGACCCTAAGTGCTAAAAGTGGTTAGAAGTAGTTCTAGGGTCTAATTCTTTAGAGTCATTGCTCTGCTCTTTTAAGGTGTTACCCTCTAAAAATTTTAATTATTTTTGTATGATTATCATTATGCTTTTAAGATCGTTTGCTGCAAACATTTTGAAGACTTTATAATAATAATAGTAGTAACTTTATAATGACTCAACTCGAGACCTCATGTTCAGCGGTGGAATTAACAACGACTAAACCAATAAGACTTAATGGTAACGAACGGCATTCTTCTCACGGATTCCTTTAAAAATATATTTTCAGGAAATTCTAAGGGACTTTTTAACAACCGACTTGGTATCACGGTTTCAGCTGAAAACTCGTAACTCTTGGTCGGTCGTAAAACGTCTCGATATAAAACCAACGACCTTCAGTGTTATTGGTACGTAGGTTCGATTTCGGCCGTAGTTTTTCTTAGTTTTTATGTAATTTCATGTTTCAGTCCCCTGAAAGTTGTTTTAGGATTTATTGTTTTCAGTTGTTTTCAGTGATGAATGTTTGCCGCGATTGTTACGTTCACTTTAATTTTCATATGGGTGGATGTTATTTTAAACTTTTTGATCTTAAACTGTAACATAAACCTTTTTGTGTATGCATGTGTGAATGTTCCGTGTTAATTTCGATAACAACATGGAGTTGTTTACAGAGAACAAATTAAATGCTTCCTTCAGCATTATCTTTTTTATTCAAGCTCTGACATTGGTAACAAAACCATCAATAATGTGTATAGCAAAAAACAATCAACAATCGTCCAGCAATTATACGCATTTTTTTTTTTTAAACGTTGCCCCACACTAGGATTTTCTCCTGTGTCGTGGGTGCGTTTACAAACATACAATATCACATACACATGACACCCAGACCCGGAACAACAATCTGTGGATCACACAAAGAGTTGTTCCGTGCGGGAATCGAACCCGCGACACGTTACGCGGCAGCCAGTTGCCCAGCCACCGCGCCAACCGTGCAGTCATAATGTAACAAGACAAACAATATTTTTCATTTTTTAAGGCTTTTTATAATTTGTTACGTTTTAATCGGGGACACCAATTTTGGAAAAGGCATCCAGCCATTTCATATTTAATAAAATCATATATTTAGATAAGCTACGAAAAATCAATATATAACAAAATATATAATAGCGTGCGAGAGCCATGCTTCGGCACGAATGTCCCGGCTCGACCGAAGTGATACCTCACAGAAAACAGACGTGAAACAACGCTTGCGTTGTGTTTCGTCGTGTGAGTGAGGTTACCGGAGGCCCAATCTCCCCAATCCCTGAATCCCCAGTGATCCTCAAACTCCTAATCCCCAAAAGGCCGGTAACGAACTTGTAACGCCTCTGGTGTTTCAGGTGTCCATGGGCGACGCCGATTGCTTACCATCAGGTGATCCGTCTGCTCGTTTATGCTATAAAAAAAATTGGGCTATAAATTTAATATTCGAACCATAATACAATTTTAAGACCATATACATGGAATCACTGAAATATTCGTGGTACTTTAAAAAATATTGAATTCTTCAAACATTTTGATTACTTTTATTTGAGACGATTATCTGGAATTGGTTTTAGTTTTAAATTTTCTTAGTAGCAGTAAGATTAATTTCATGGATTATGTAACGCAATTAACTTCATTCTTCATGGTATACAAGCAAAATGTAACAATTTAGAGAAAGACAGAGTAACATAACATAACATCATGCCTTTTATCCTCGAAGGGGTAGGCAGAGGTGCACATTACTGCACTTAATGCCACCCTACCATGCAACACCAACTTCTGACTATTTTATATTACGAGTCCTATGTAATAGAGGGTGAGCCGATTGCCATATGCCGGGCATAATTCCAGACTCCATGCTACCACTGAGAATTTTAGAAAACCCAGTAATATTTTACCCGACGCGAGAATCGAACCCGAGACCCCTTGCCGGGCAGTCGCACTTGCGACCACTCGGCCAACGAGAGACAGAGTTATAAGTCTTAGTTAATATGTTGGTTTCTAGTTCCTGCCCTGCCGTTTCGCCTTCGTTCCAATGGGTTAAAAAGTAGCCTCTATATTCCCAGACCATAATCTACCCATGTTACAAATTTCATACTGATCCCTTCAGCTGTTTTGACGTAAAGGACTACCAAATAAACAAAAAATTATGATATTAGTGTACAGCAAGTTTTCTTTTCTTTTTTTTTTTAATATAACATTGCCCTACATTAGGATTTTCTCCTGTGTCGTGTGTGCGTTTACAAACATACAAGTTCACATACACAATGACACCCAGACCCGGAACAACGATTTGTGGATCACACAGAGTTGATTTCAGCTAATTTTTAAGTCTTCGTTACTTTAACTCAACCACCATGATCTGTCTTTTCAGGAAAATGAATCTCGATAAAAATATTATTATTCCATCTATCCAAGATATCATGAAAAATCAATGCTTTACCATCCTGAAAAATTGAAAGACAAACTTACAAAGATTCAGCCCAATGGAATTTCAGAATTTCAGGCAACTTACAAGCTGAATATTTTTCTTTCAGTACAAGACAAATGATTTGTTAAAGTTTTGGTAATTTTCTTGAGTTTTAATGAATTCCTATTGGACGAAGACTTCAGTGATCTTTTTTAACTTATCTACTTATCTTTATGAGAATTTATTGGGACATTTGGATTACTTATTTGGGCATTATATTTCTATGACAACTTCTTCAATAGTTATGTAGGCAGAGAACTGTTCTGTGTCACGTATCGCTGTGCTCGGAACACCGGAATGGTTTTAGTAAGGTAAAAATACTACACTCTCTTGTTTCTTCTCCTCTATGGACCTCTATGGATTACAAATGCGTTACTGGCCTTTTGGGAATTGGGAATTTGAGGATTGTGGGGATTCGGGGATTGGGGAGACTGGTGAGAGAGGCCTCCGGTAACCTCACTCATACGACGAATTAAAACGCAAGCGTTGTTTCACGTCGGGTTTCTGTGAGACCGTGGTATCATTCCGGTCGAGCCGGGACATTCGTGTCGAAGCATGACATACTTCGTATTTGCTTTAACTATAAGCAAATACGGCTGTGGCGAAAATTTTAGACTGTAAAACCGTTATCTATGAAAAAGTCTCAGAGTAAAGGCATTTATTTGGTGCCTATTACGAATACGTTATAGAGGTAATAGATGCTCCACTGGACAATACTCAAATGTAGTCAGTACCTAGTTCAGATTACGATAATAGGTAATTTAATACTTTGATTCCGATGAAGGCAATCTATTTTTCTTGTGGCATCGAGCATTTCTTTGTTTATTTAAACAAGAGTTTTTTTTTTCTTGTAGAGAAGCACTATTTTATATGGATTGTCAGTATACATAATGTGAGAAAGATGTCAGACTTAAGATATTTGTTTTCTCTTGGTTTTGTTTTTTTTTCTATTTTAGTTTGTTCTGTTATTTGTGTGTTGCGTCAGGTATGTCTTTACATTATTCTCACATGTGTGTACAATATTGGAATATGTATCAGAGCAATGTAAAACAGACTTCTTTTAAAAGAGTAACGAATGGAGTTACTTGCTCGTTCTTCTCCACTCGAATCGACATTTTGGAACGAGCGCCTAGCTTCACTGACGGACAGACTGACAGACTATTATATATTTCATATTTGTTGACGTTTCAAAAGTACCAAATTATGGTTTAATTGAAATAAATGCTTTTGAGTTTTGAGTTTTTTTTTGAGATGAAAAATGTGTGAAAATAAACATTTTCCTACCGAGTAAATATCTCACAAGACGTTGCATTAACTTAACGAAATAACATTTACGTTCAATCCATAAACCGAGGTGTCAGATTAGATTTCCTCACTTCCTTTATTACCAGACATCTCCCGGACACAATATCCTGTGTAATTCAATTTATCACTCCTGCCGTATATCTGTCCTTCTTTAACGACCCCCAGCAGTCCCTAACAGCCGTAAGCGCCCTTAAAATCACTGAGTCGACAGAACCAGATAATATTTTATACCTCACACCAACATAAAATCTTCATAAAACCTCTTCACAAATGCTTTATATGTAGGTAATAAAACTATTTTATCTTATGCCCCAAAAACCACGCTTCCAAATCCACTGTCCATTGCAGATTTTATACGACGTCACACCTTGATAGACTATTGAAATAAAGCAATGGATATTGAAGGAGCAATAGAATCGATAAGTTCCTAGGAAATGTGAGGTCTATTTTAGTGGATGAAGGTTTGCGGTAATAAAATGTGCTAAATTGAACCTTCTTTCTGCTGACCCATGGTCGGTATAATGTTTTTATCCGTTTTTTGCCCTGATAAAGCCAATTGTGGATAGTAATAGTTTCTTCGTTAAATGTACGTAGATATAATTTTGGATTCGGACGGATATGCTGACCTCATTTGAGAGAAACTGAAATAGGTTAAATGCAAAATACTTTTCATCGGTGTGCTCATATGACTAGATGACTAGAGTAAAAAGAAAAGATGAAGAAGTATCGTGGTAGGTCTCTTTACATACTTTTTTTTTTAACTACGTTGCCCCACATTAGGATTTTCTCCTGTGTCGTGGGTGCGTTTACAAACATACAAGTTCACATACACATTTTCTGGCATACATTTTTATTTAATTATTTATTTATTTATTTACTAGCGACCCGCCCTGGCTTCGCACGGGTCCGAAGCGAATCAAAACCGCATCCGCAATCAAACCGCATCAAAACGCATCAAAATCCGTTGTGTAGTTTTAAAGATCTAAGCATACATTTGGAGTCGCGGAGAACCTAACGGGTTACCGGGGCCCCGGCTCGACGTGCAGGACGTTTTTAGTCAGTAAGAGTCTGACACTCCCTTCCGCCTCACCCAGGCGGGAGCAGTCATTCGATGAGTTTTTCACCTTAAAAAAAAAACAAGTACTATAGAGGTAGTATGTTGTGTATAAAATGTGGTGGTCGTCTGGAGGTCCAACACGCCTGCTTATCATGTGTGAGAGTGCGTGTTCGAAACCTACCAATGTACAATTTTTAGAGTTATAAAAAAATAGGTACTTTCTAAAATTATTTAGACACCACTGATAAACAGTAAAGAAAGACATCGAGAGGAAATCTGGGCTTATAATTTCTAATTATCCACATTCAATCCGCATTGAACAAGCGTGGTGATTAATATACCTCTATATAGCTATTTGTGTACATGTTTTGTATTTATTATACAGTATTTATAATTACTATTAGTTATTTATTTTGTTTTTGCATATTACACAAGCCTATTTTCACTGATTTTATATTTAACCCAAAGGTTGACTGGGAAAAAATGCTATATGACATAAGTCCGCCTTATGTACCTTATTTTTTAGGTGTATTAGAGTTAATAAATAAAATTAATGCTCAAACGTTCTTAGTGGTAGAGGAGGCTTTGCTCAGCTATTGATGATGATGATGATGATAATTTTATTTTTCTCTGTAAGCATGGTTAAGTTGAAAGTTAAGCTGCGGGTCCCATAATATAATAGAAGACAAGTTTGTTTCAACAACAAAGTGTATATTATTGCTGATACGCTACCGAATTTTAAAAAGGTTGTATTGTGATCATTTAGTGACCATAATGCGTAGATTTTTATTTTTAATATATACTTAGATTTTTTTATTTTTTGTTTTAATTTTAATTTTAAGTATTTCTTAGTTTATTTTTCAATTGTTACAATTACTGATAAAAGTGTCATCGTTAGGCTACTGTGCATGTTGTGACACCTTAAAATGTTGTGCATTTAAAATTTATTACAATGTAAGTGCTTAGATATGAGACCTAATGTAGCAACTACTGGTTATCCATATTATAAATAAATAAATAATAAAACCGTCAAATATCAAAACTGAAAAATACAATTTGTCTAACCTTGGCAACCAACACGTGAAGATTCTGTATAGATATACAAATAAATAAAATTATAGTGTCTGTTTGTAATACTAAAATAACCGCTTATTACTACATGCATATGAATATTATACAGACGATACACATACCAAAATAACATTTTTTACAATTTTTGTTTGTCTGTCTGTTTGTACTGGATAATCTCTGAAATGGCTGGACCGATTTTGAAGAGACTTGAACTGGCAGGTAACTGATGTACTAAAAAGTAACATAGGCTATTTCTATTTCAGAAAAACACAGACAAAGTTGCCGGTACATCTAGTTTAATTATAGAACATTAATTTAGTATAATAATATTCCATATATTGGGAACATGTTTAAAAATTCATCTGTGTCAATAAATTCGTATGCGATTAAACATAATTAATTCATTAATTCATGTAATGTTGTTATTCAAAATATATAACATTTATGAATTTATCATTATTGGACATGTTCTGTTTAACATCATGTTTCAAGTGTAAGTGTGGAATGAAATTAAAAAATACTTAAATCGTCAATGAAGTTAATTATTCTTCTAATATTTTTGTCCCAAAAAAACGTTTTTTAAGGGGGGAAATTCATCGATTGACTGCTCCCGCCTGGGTGAGGCGGGAGGGAGTGTCAGACTCTTACTGACTACAAACCACCCCGTTCCTTCTCCTGCACGTCGAGCCGGAGCCCCGTTTACCCGTTAGGTTGTAATAAGAGAAAGTATAGTATATGAAATAAAATATGTAAATCATTTAATGTTAATCAAGAAATAGTTGATAATAATATGCAAAGCAACTGAATGAAAGTTGTAAATTCTGAAAATAAAAATGTCTAACAGCAGAAGATTACCTACAAAAAAAAAATATTTTTCAAAATAGTAAAGAAATCTTTACATTTCTAGTATACCTTTCGTAGTAATACATAGTAAATTAATTATTATGTTTTGCGACTTATTTGTGTATTATTTTGTAGAGCAGCAGCGCGACAGTCGAAGAATGCAGCCTAGCATGGCTTGAAACTGTGTGTTGGAGTGGAGTTCCTCGCCAAATCATAATGTGAGTAAGCCGAAAAAGCCAAACGCAGGTGTCCGGCAGAGAGCGCGTTTGGCTAGATGCGCAATTAGCAACACCGATGTGAGCACCAACGCTGGTTAGTAGGCTGAGTGACATCGCCGCAACCGCACAAGCTGCTCATGAGGAAGAAGCTTTTCTCAGTATATTCTCATGAGTAACTCGTGATTTTTACTTAACCCGAAAAACATAAGAATTTACATTATTTATAAATTATTATGTTTTACTTATTATGTTTGACTGTCGCGCTGCTACAGTCGCCGCGTCGCGGGTCGCGAAATGCTGCTCATGAATATAAGCCTCTAGCATGGCTTGAAACTAGTCGAGTTCCTCGTCAAATTACTACGTACTTAAGCCGAAAACATAATAATTTATGTAGTATGTCGCACGAAAGTTACAATACAAATTTACATTATTTATATTGTAGTGTATGTGACACTTCGCCCTATAAGTAAGTAGTGTAAGTTAGTTATTAAGACACTTAATTAAAGTTATTCATACAAGCTCTACGCATTGTTTGGCGACCCTGGCACGATGCTCCATATTACAATGTTATGCCAACTATAAAACACTTTAGACAAGAGTATGTAAGAGACAAACCACATTCACTCTTAAGAAAATCTTGAAAATCTTACAGAAACACAACTCCGAGGATAAAGAGCAAAACTTTATTATTTTTCTACAAAAATTAAAGATACTTTGTAACAGCGATATTGTCTTTCCCGACAGACTAATGTACACTGAATTACTAAAAAGATTAACGCCCCAAACCATAAAAGGAGGGAACCAGAAAAATTCTGAAACTGCGCATTCCCTAAGAAATATAACTGCAATATTAAACTATAAAACCAAATCTTTTGTGAACCATACAAGCTTAGACTTTCGTAACCATTACAACGTGACCTCTGCAGCGAAAATATTTACTGCAAAACCAAGTCCTTTATTAAATGGCCATGCTATATCATGCCCAATATACGTTGGTCCATCTATAGTGGTCTGTGTTTCCCGTTTTCGTGTGTTTCCTTTTTAGTTAGGGGGTTGAGGTAGGTCTTTATAAAATGGATGGTGTCAAAACATTGTTTCATGTCAAGAATTGTTCCCGAGAGAGGTAACGTTTCTAAAAATGTGTTTTATACTGATGTTGGGTTTATTCTGTGGGAATGTTTAGGATATTACATATTTTCGAGGTATATTTATATCGTGTACTTACGTGTTTATCGATATTTATTGTTTTGACTTGTATATGAAGTTTGAAACGAGATACCTAGATAAGTATAATGGACTACTTGGTAATATGCTGTGGTATTTCTGATTCTTTCTTTAAGATACTCCTCAATCATATCAGAAGGATTGAATTCCTGATGAGGCGCATGAAGGGCAGTTCCAACATCCTCCTGAATGTGGTGGCGGATTGACTGGACGCCGACTCTTCCATTATGAGACACTAGTCGAGGGTTCACGTTACCTGTGAGCCTTCGACAGGTGCCCTAAAATTTTAAGTTGTCGGTGGTTTTATATTCCATTAACATGGTTTATATGTCTCTGTTTCACTTACCCAATATGGACTAACTAGTCTGAAATAAAGAGAAACAGGTACAATAATTGATAAAATTGATTGCAAGTGCGACTGCCGGGCAAGTGGTCTCGAGTTCGATACCTAGATCGGGCAAAGAATAGCTAAAGCAGTTCTCAGCACAAAGTTTGAAATTGTGCCCGGTATATGGCAATAGGCTCCCCTTCTATTACATGGGACTCAAAACATAAACAGTGAAAAGTGGGTGTTACATTGTACGGTGGCATTAAGTGCCGTAATGTGCATCTCTGCCTACCCCTTCGGGAGTAAAAGGCATGGATGATATTTATTTATAAAATAGTATATTATAAACGTCTCGAATTCCAACACAATTATTATACGACATACTCAAAAGCTTTGTACATCAACTTCTAATTAAGAGTTCAAATTAGTTTTAAACTGTCAAACACCAAGCGGTCACCGGTGACCGCAACCTATTGTTCTATAATTGTGTCTACAAAACAGGTACTCGACGAGTTAATTAATAAACCTCGCACACTCGACTCTAATGAACTAATATTCAACTAGACGTACTTTCTCAATTTCAGCAATTTCCCTGAAAACACTGACATCATTTTTTAACATAATTATTACGAAGATACCGGCATTTTTTTCCTGTACTCTACCTAATTGCCTCAAAAATACTTCTACCAACTTCCCCCTACACTCCAACAAAACCATTTTACACCTTATTATAACAACAGAAAGAGTGATTTACGTATTTTTTAACGGCAAACACATTTTGGCCAACTCTTCAGTGGAACACTTAGCAAAATTAAAAATTCTTTCTGCAAAGCCTTACGGGGAAAAAAATAAAGTATATTTTTGCTTATTAAGATGGAAGTATGAGTTTGTTTTTTTTTTCATGAGTAAGCTTGGAAGCGATTTGAAGGGTTTCTGAATAATTAGCCAAAAGACAAATGTATTGAGAATTTGTTCTGCTCTTCAGTCGATAAGGAATAATAAGAGAATAATAATAAGGGGAATAAGTGCCACTCCCGTCTATTTACGTCGGAGTGCCGGGAACAGTGCTCATCTCTGTGCGCACCTGCATTACATCATTTTGATTTCGATAATCTTATACTAGAGGTATTGCCCATAAATCCCCCAAGCGGTCACCGGTGATCGCTGTCCACTAATATTACATTACATTATAGACCTTATTTCTAATGTTTAGAGAATACTTTTGTATGACCAAATTTAGGGGATGGATATCAACGGGTTAAACCTCTATAAAGCGGAAGAGTTTGTTTATTTGTTTGTTTCTTTAAACGCGTTAATCTCCGTAACTACAAGTCTGATTTGAATAATTCTTTTTGTGTTGGATAGCGCATTTATCGAATATGGCTATGGGCTATAAAACATCACGCTACGACCAATAGGAGCTGAGCAGAGCGTGTGAAACCGCGTGGAAGTAGCTAGTGTAAAAATATAACGACTGTATCTTTCTGTACATGTATGTAAAATGTTGTATACTTTCGATCCTATATTGGAATTGAATGATCTTTGAACGTAATTTGCATTTGATAGCTTTTGGAAATGTTATGAGCCATCAATATCATTTTAACGACCTTTAAACTGTGACCTTTGAGTTTGTTTCAGCGTTTCTTCAGGCAGGAAATGTCATGTATAATCTAACCAATATATTGGTGTGATCTGAGTCTGTAACCGAGAATATTACAGGTGCTATGTCCACTATATTTTAAGCACTATGTACTTATTATGGAACGAGCCTATTCAACGAACATTAGAACAATTCTAAACTTGTGAGCCAGACCAGTGAGCTGCGCGACATCGTCGCCGCAATCGCGAATGCTGCTCATGAGGAAGAACCCCTCTGTGGTTCGAAACTAATAGAGCTTTTCTCAATATATTCACGTGAGTAACTCGCGATTTTAGTTAATTCTAAAATTACTTTTACTGACGCACTTGAAACTGGTGTTGTACCGTCCATTGGTGGAGCCGATTGCTTATGATAACCGTTTGCTCGTTTGCCGCTCTATCAAAAAGAAAAATGATAATATTTTATTCAACTCCTCCATTGAACCTAAATCATGTTTATCTGCATAGCTAATTATTATTATTTTTTATGGCATAAGCCGGTAAACGAGCAGACAGATCACCTGATGGTAAACAATCGGCGTTGCCCATGGACACCTGAAACATCAGAGGCGTTACAAGTACGTTACCGGCCTTTTGGGGATTAGGAGTTTGGGGATCGTTGGGATTCAGGAATTGAAGAGATTGGGGAAGGGGAGGGTAATTCGGCCTCCGGTAACCTCACTCACACGACGAAACACAACGCAAGCGTTGCTTCACGTCAATTTTCTGTAAAGCCGTGATATCACTCCGGTCGAGCCGGCTCATTCGTGCCAAAGTATGGCTCTCCCACACTTAAATGGACCAACGATGGAATTTAATACCGTAAGACATAATATAACATTCTATTATACTGCAAGTAAGTAAACTAAGGCACTCTGCTGTTTCTAGAGAAAGATATAAAAAGATCTGCTACTGAAAACTTCAGTCGTAGTTTCAGCTGTGAATATTTTAAGATAGGGAAATTTTTAGACTATTACAAACTATGTTTTTAAGACTGAAACTTTGTCTGTGTTGTCCAAATGAAAATAAACTGAAAGTTCTGTGCCAAATATTATGAAAAAAATGGAGGATGTCCACCACTTGCTAGTGGAATGTGTCAGGACGAGGGCTGGGAGAGAGGCTTTGAAACATATGTTTAGGATTATTTTTTATTAATTAGAGGTAGATGTTAGATGATGATAGAATTAATTAGATGTTGGCGTTTTCCATAGTATATTGTCACAATCTTTATCCAAAGCAGCTATCTTACATACATAACATCACGCCTTTTATCCCCGAAGGGGTAGGCAGAGGTGCACACAGA
Source organism: Spodoptera picta (assembly GCA_038387885.1). NCBI lineage: Eukaryota > Metazoa > Arthropoda > Insecta > Lepidoptera > Noctuidae > Spodoptera > Spodoptera picta. The sequence goes on along the minus strand of JAZHFQ010000782.1, from coordinate 3,146,642 downwards.
AGTAACACCCACTTTTCACAATTTATGTTATGAGTCCCATGTAATAGGGGGTGAGCCTATTGCCATATACCGGGCACATTTCCAGACTCCGTGCTGCTACTGAGATTTTTTTAAAAAACCCAGTAATACTTTGCCCGACCCGGGAATCGAACCCGAGACTCCTTGCCCGGCAGTCGCACTTGCGATCTTCGGGGATAAAAGGCGTGATGAACTCAAACTCTCAAACTCAAAAGCATTTATTTCAATTAAACCATAATTTGGTACTTTTGAAACGTCAACAAATATAAAATAAATAATAGTCTGTCAGTCAGTCCGTCAGTGAAGCTAGGTGCTCGTTCCAAAATGTCGATTCGAGTGGAGAAGAACGAGCAAGAAACTTCATTCGTTACTCTTTTAAAAAAAGTCTGTGAAGATGGTATGTTATAATATTACTTAGATTTTTGATTTAAACGATGTTTTCACCTGCTAACAACTTTTCTTTTATCTTCAGGAACACTGTTAATCTGTCCTTAAGTGTGAATAAATTACGGTCCTATGACATGCAAATCAGGACTGTGATGTTACAAGTACCGTTTAAGGGGTAGGCAGAGATAGATAGATGGTATTAATGGTATATCGATGGTATAGAAATTGGAAAAAGATGTGTTTATGGTCATAGTGATAAAGATGTTTGAAGCATAATAGTAGGTGCTGTATGCGCTGCTGAGTGTGGCGCACACAACTTGAGATTTCACTGATAGTCAAAGAATATCCGTTTATTATATACTTCGCTACCAAATAACTAATGCTATCTAGGTTGATGTGGCGAGTACTAATGTATATGAGTGCTGAACGTGTACTGGCGCTTTATACAGTGATTTGAGTAAAGATAAGTAAAAGTGCTGATGTGAATGTGCGCGTGCCCCGTATGATACATGACTCGTACTGGTGTGATATTCATATATCGTTACTAGAACTCGCCATTTCTTTTTGAACTTAATGAAGTCAGGTAATAAAAATAAACTACTAGAATTGACCACTTTTAAATATTAGTCTCAACATACTTAACTAGATTCCTTTTTTGTGGAGTAAGGGACAAATGAACTGACTAATCATCTAATGGTAAGTGATCATCGCGCTTGGTTCGAGTTTGTGCTACGTACTTAGGCCTCCTACATAGGCTTCTGTTCTACTTAGTCACCCGCAACATCAAGGATTCACAGATGTTTAAGAAGGAAAGAAATAAAGAAAAAAAAACTTTAACTTATTTATATATCTTAACTTAGTGGCATGTAGAGGTAATAATGTTGATTTTTAAATACTAATGGGTACATATTCATGTCCCAGGTCTGCGGTGAAATGGGACCAGTTCACCATGTGCAAGACAGAGCCTTGCGTTGGTATTCTACTGGTTCCTTAAGGTAGGTTCGAAAACACCGCATATACAATTGTCAATTCAACAGTTTTGCTGTTTTCATCAAGAGCCTATAATGCCCACTGCTGAGCAAAGCCTCTTCTCACAGGTTTGAGGAGAAGGTTTGAGCATTAATCACTACGCTTGCTTAATGGCTCTTGTGAAGTACAAGAGCCAGGGCTTCACTGTGTTAATTCTATGAAGTGCTAATAAACGTTTATTATTATTATTAATGCAGGTTGGCGATTTTAAACTTATCATAATTAGAAATCACTAGTGTAGGTTTTGTCACCATGTTTTCCTTCACCTAGATAATCTTAGAAAGTACATATAGCCCGGAAAAAGTCAGTTTGATACTTGCCATTCGAACCCGTACCATTATGGATGATAAGCGGGCGTCTTAAACCTCCGCGCCACCAGCCCTTGCTGTTTTATCAACCCCAAAACCTCGTGCACTAATGGTCAAATTTCACTCGCAGACTCATCTCAGTACAATTGGAGCAATTGGTAGAAAAACAGCAATACCAATACATTTTACAAATACACCGACAACTGTCATAACTCACAAATTACGACCAGATTGAATTTTAATTGGATCATATACTATATGAGGATTTTTACAATATACCTGCTTGTATTTGTGGGACCCTTTATAATTGAATTTCGTGTTACCTGTAACAAAAAATGGAAACATTTCAGTAAAATTATTGTATTATGCGATGATATATTTATTATTTATACCATGGAGCTTAAAAATATTTCACCAAAATTCAACAGTCGGTTCATTCTGGATATGCATAACTTGATGTGTACCAATAAACTTGAATTGTACGCATATTTACTTGAATTTTTATTTTTGGAGCTACTTAAATGTGTAACAAAGCATAAATAAATAAACTTGTATCATAACTTTATCAATACGTTTTTTATCTACATCTCACGTTTGCCCATGATCATCAACGTCTCCTAAAGTATAAGGAACTCCTAAACTAATATTGATAACATTTTAACAGCATTCTGGTTTCTACCTACCCATAAGTGACACCTAACGATACAAGCAAACGTTTAGTTTCGGTGCTAACAAACTCTTTATTAAGATAGTTTAGAGAAGATCACTGAATATGACTATAAGTCAAAATAAATAATCCAATTACAAATAATATTTTTTCTGCACTACTGCTTATTCCTTCAAAGTAATAAACTACGTGATATAATTATAATATGAATATAAATAATAACCAGGTCACCTTCGTTGAACCAACACACCTCAGCTAAGAAAAAGAGTAAGAATATTAATCTTGATTAAAATTTGTTGGATGCTGTATTCGTAAATGCCATTTTAACCTTAGTAAGGATTACTTAAGATAAACCCTGTTAAGTTAAGCTTAACTCGTAAATTTTAAACACTTTTTCAGATTTAAACACGAAAAAGGACGAACCAATTAAAATATTTTGACTAATAGACAACGGGTAAGCTTTCAAAGTGTCTTTACTGAAATTACTGAAACTTACAACTGTTTTTTCAGTTTATCTTTAATGCCAGCAGACATTTTTGTATACAATTTATTTGTTTTCATAAAAAAATAAAAGTAAAATACATTTGTTGATTTTATTTAAAGTATTAAATTATTGGGTTCCTCAAAGAAATATTCTGGGGCCAATGTTGATAGCAAATAGCTTTATATCTTATACTATTATAGAGGTATAAAGCGGAAGAGTTTGTTTTTTTGTTTGTTTGTTTGAACGCAGTAATCCCTATAACTACAAGTTTGATTTGAATAATTCTTTATGTTTTGGATAGCGCATTTATCGAGGATGGCTATAGGCTAATACAGGCTAAAATATCACGCCTTGACCAATAGGAGCTGAGCAGAGCGTGTGAAACCGCGCGGAAGTAGCCAGTACCTAAATAATTTGTATTATTTCTATACCATTCGGCTTAAAGTGTCTAATAGCCTTTGTTATTATTCACAATTTTTAATTTCTCTCATACATACATTCATTACCTCTCTCATTCATACCTGTCTCCTATGGAGATAGGCAGAGGTTATGGAACACCAATTAATTATCTTAAGTTATTGATATAGTAAAATGAAGAATCTGGGTGTTAGATTTCTGTCTGAGATATGGCGGTAAACGAATCACCCGATGGTAAGCATGGATATCTGTATACGTTTTTGTAACCAGAGAAGTTACAAAAACGTTACCGATATTTAAGGATTGAACATAGGAATTGGAGATAGGATTAAAAACTATATATCATAATTCAATGATTAATAATGTCATAACAAAAGACGTTCTTCTGTCATTTATCTCTGTCTACCCCCTAAAAGATATATTATGCAAAGGATCTAAAAGAAACCTTTTTGATTGATATCAGCTTAAAAGTTATGTCTTTGTTATCTTTTTAATCCCAGATCAAAAAGGCAAAGTATCAATAAAAAAGTTGTAAAAATGTGCTCGTGGATCGCAGATGTTTTTAATTTGATGTTTAAGGGGATTTTCAAATTTAATCATAGAAAATGTAATTTGAATACATGATTGATTCCACATTTTAAAATTGATGATAGTGATACTAAAGGTGAGGTGGACAGAAGTGTAAGATGCTAGTCTCATACAGCCAAGTTGTTTAGTATGTGGGTAATTTAATTTTAAAATTTTCATAAGAGTCCGTAGCATGGGACAGTAAAAATGATTAGAAAATTTCTCAAATTTCAATGGAATACAGTATTAAAATGTAGGACGATGCTGAAATCAAATACCAAGCATTCAACACGTTGAATACCTTCACACTGTAAAGAACAGCGCTATTATATTTTCTAACTATATACCAGAATATATTGAACCCACTCCATTAAAGACTTTAAAGGTGTCTATAGTTCACGCAACACTGGCTACAGAAATAAGTCACGCGCAAAATCTTATTATAAAATTGTTAAGAAATTCGTGTGAGCTTTATTTAAAATTATCTTACAAATATTTTACTAGAAATTATTTTGTAAAAGCACTTTTAAGGTAATTGCTTATAATAAAAACGTTTGAAGAGTGAACCTAGTTGACTTCTGAAGGGTTCTGACTGATCGAAAATGAACTCAAAACTTGTGATAATAAGCGTTGATTTGAATGTAGTGTAATGTAAAAAGTATAATATTAATTTGAAGAAACGTTAATTCCAATCATAAATGGATGAGTTCAGATGAGTGTGGGAAAAGTATCAAAAATGTTGATATCGTTTTGAGCCATACCAGATGAAATATTTAATTTAAAAACAAAATTATGTTGGGCAACATTTTTTTACACTAGGATTTTCTGCTATGTCATGGATGCGTTTACAAACATACAAGTTCACATGCACATGACACCTTGGGGCCCAATAGGGCCGATGCCGATTCGGAGTCGCGGAGAACCTAACGGGTAACCGGGGCTCCGGCTCGACGTGCAGGTGAAGGAAGGAACGGGGTGGTTTTTAGTCAGTAAGAGTCTGACACTCCCTTCTGCCTCACCCAGGCGGGATCAGTCATTCGATGATTTTCCCCCCTTAAAAAAAAACAAAAAAAGACTGAAACAACAATTTGTGAATCACATAAATAGTTACTCCGCGCGTGTAAATTCCAGTCTCTAAACCATTGATAGAAATTTTAATGACCTATTTCTACTTACTGACCTTTTTATTAAATACAAATAAATAAATAATACAAAGATGGAATGAATAACATACTTCAACCTTCAATATTTTCAAATAAAGGTAGGCAAGTAGAGATAGATTTTGACTTAAACACTGAAGGACCCCAAAATATGTTAATATTTTCTACAATCTAGACACTAGTAAATAATAGTAATGAAGATTTAAGAGAGATACTTAAACAAGAAAATTAAACAAAATAACATTACATTTTCAAAGGTTTATTATGAGTAGACTAAGGTCGTTGATATTATACTAAATGTTATATGTTTTTATTGATAGTACTAGCTTTTACTAGGCGTTTTGCCCGCGTTGTGCCTATAACACATTCCAGTCCATGATCAACCGCTATTCCAAATTCAATCCTAATCTCCTCCCAAGTGTGGGAGAGCCATGCTTCGGCACTAATGGACCGGCTCGACCGGAGTGATACGGCCTCACAGAAAACTGACGTGAAGCAACGCTTGCGTTGTGTTTCGTCGTGTGAGTGAGGTTAGCGGAGGCCCAATTACCCTCCCCTTCCCCAATCTCCGCAATTCCTGAATCCCCAGAGATCCTCAAATTCCTAATCCCCAAAAGGCCGGTGACGCACTTGTAACGCCTCTGGTGTTCCAGGTGTCCATGGGCGACGCCGATTGCTTACCATCAGGTGATCCGTCTGCTCGTTTACCGGCTTATTCAGTAAAAAAAAATCTTTTTAGCCTTTTTGACATGATTGAGTAATAAACACATAGACATACTAGCAAAGACACAAACATACAAACTTTCGCATCCATAATATTAGTAAGATGTAATTTTACACAATTAAAATCGAAATCAATATATCGATAACCGGACGGGATCTAGTCCCGTCATAAAACACTATTAGACTAAGGATCGCTGCACAAAATGATGAATGCTCAGGTTTATCAAAGAGTACTGCTGTTCAATCTCTGTCAAATGTGTAGTTCTTTTCGGTTCGTATGAATCCCAGGGAAAAAGCACGGCCAATAAATGTATTTTAACCGACTTTAAAAAGTAGAAAGTTCTTAGTTTAATGTGTATGTATGAATGTTTGTTGGCAATTATCTTGCAATTGACTGAACCTATTGCGATACGGTATCCAGATAAGTGTTTGCTATACTTTTTTAAGGGTGAAAAACATCCAATAACTTCGTCCACCCCGTTCCTACTTTTACTCTTCGAGCAGGAGCCACAGCAACTCGTTAGGCGTTCCGCGGCTACGTATCGGGCATCAGCCCTACTAGGCCCCATCTATGGTGGTCTGATGGCTCTATCTGCTCTGGTCGGACGGCAAGCTACCTTTGATCACCGTCCGCAGACCCGCACTTATATTGGCCCTAGATCGTCGCGCAATCTCTGACGTCCGAAGTGACGCGATGGCAGAGGCAATGTTTGTTGCACAGGGTTTAGTTATATTAAACAACATCAAAAAAAGCTACAAGTCTATTTTGTTAAACGTAATTTATTGAAAATCATGTAGGTTCACTGACAAAAATATATTTCTAAACAAACTTAATCAATAATAATACCTTATTATGGTAAAGAGAAATAATCAAAGACGTTCCATTAGATTCTAATTAAGCGAAGATAATGAATGGGCTTAGAAAGTGGGTTAACTTGAAATTCATTGAGTTGCGCCGCGTTTTCATTAAATGTGAGACGTCAAAAGGAAAACGAATATGAACATTACATCAAACGTGGGTGTAGATATGTGTAATATGTGTGTATCTTCTATATAGACCAGAGTAGATAATTTTTGAAACCAAAATTACGGTCGATCCGAGTTCGGGAAGTGGGGGGGGGGGTTAAGGGGATAAAAAATGGTTTATCTTGATTTCCGGCAAAACGACAAGTCCTATGGAAAAAAGTTTAATGGCAAAGTTGTAGGCAATAAAAAGATCTACAACTTTTGTATTTGCAGATTTTTCACATAACCTCAAAATTTTAGTGAAAAATTTAAAAAACCAAGTTTTTGGTTTTTTTTTCTACGAAATTTGCTGAAAATTTACCTTATTATGTCCCAAATACACTGTAATTTATTTGATTAAAAATATTTACCTCTATTTTTTCGCTTCATTTTAATTTAATATCAAAAAAGCACCCTAATTTTCAATCGAAAATTCTGACGTCAAAATATCAGCTTTTTTCAAAAATTTTGGGGGTTTTTGTTCGTTGAAATATCTACTTTCTGATGGTGTAAAGAAAAATATACCCCCCCTCCCACTTCCCGAACTCGGATCGACCGTAATTTATTTTTCCTTTCATTTTGATCATATTCCCCTCCTTTTTTAATGGGTTTCATCCTACTGTAAATTTTTTTCACTTTTTACCATTTTTGTAGGCTTTGACCCTGGTGTAATAGTTATAGGTAGTATAAAGAGAATTTATTAAAACGTAAGTATTCTGTAAATGGCAAAGTAGAATACGTTTTCAACCGACTTAAAAATAAAGAGAGGATTGAAGTGGGTTTATATGTAGTTTATACAAGAATTGTTATCAATGAAAAATCTTCTCACGGTGTTTATGATAAAGAAAAAGTTCATACAACAGAATCTGAGGAGCAAGGTTTTTACAGCTTTCTTATATACTTTACTGGCTTTTACCCGCGGCTTCGCTCGCGTCACAAAAGTATAAAAATGAATATATGACATATACCAATCCACACAGCGCCATGTATACTAATACTTTTGTTTTCCCTCGTGAATATCAAATTATTCTGGGATAAAAAGTACCCTATTATATAATCCGGACTTCTAACTTTTTGTCTGCAAAAATTCAAAATAATCGGTTTAGTAGTTACGGCGTAAAAACAGAACAAACAAACAAACAAACTCACTTTCCGATTTATAATATTAGTAATGATTTAAGGGGCAGGCTGGCAAACTCGAAGGTAATCGGCAATCGGCAGCAACCATTGACACATCGCAAAACCAACGAAGTTACAAGTACGTTACCCGCCTGTTGGGAGTCCTTTTAATTGATATGAAGATTGAGGATAGAAACTTGAACCTTTTAATCATAAGACATAAAATCACATTTTGCTAAATGACAAACATTTTTATGTAGAGAAGGGACATAGCCTAACAGCCGCGGCTGAACAATGCTATCAGATTTCTTCATCGACAAAATCCTATAGGTATATATTTTTTATTTTAAAAGGCTTCATGCACACACTAATGTACAATGTGCGCGTAATGCCATGGGCGTACTCTTACAGCCAGATATTTGCATGATGCAGAGACAAAAACAATGGTCGTTGCTAGAAGCAAGCTATAATGTAATTTATATCTTGTTTTATTAATATTTAATGTCTGTGTTATTATTGTATTGTCACTATTTTGTTATACTTTGTTGTTTCTTTCTTTGTTCTTTTGCGTGCCTACAGTCAAATAAATGTTTTTTTCTTTTTTTAAATTATCTCAACTGTATCATTATTAGAATGCTCTGCAATCTGCCTGAACCTGCATCATCTGAAATCCACAATAATTAGCAGTAAATAATTAACACAGACCGGAGATTATATTGAAAACAGGGACTAACGATGTCACGCCTCAAGCTGGTTACACGAACAATAGATATCTTATCAGTATTCCGTAATTATAACATATCACCCGGTACGTGGTGAAGAGATAGATTGTAATGTATTTGGTGCATAGGTACATAATGTTCATACACACATAAATATGTAAATTGTTGACGAAGTGAAAGAGGTATGTAAGAATCGTAGCAATTGGCGTTCTATAGTAGAATTCGGTAAACCATCATTTTTAGTTAACTTAGTATGTCTTACGATAATTATTATGTAAAGCACCCATACAACATGATAACATTTTCTTCGTACTTTCTAAGACTATTTAGACACCACTGATAAATGGTGAAGAAAAATATTGCGAGGAAATCTGGGGTATAATTTCTAATTTTAAGTTTGAAAGCGCCAAATCTATAGCATTGAGCAATCATAGTGATTAATGTTCAAACCTTATACGTGTGAAATCCGGGTCTATTTGCCCAGACCAGTGTACACACCAACTTTTTTATTAACCTATTGTGATTAGGAACAAGCATATTGCCAAACACCGGTTACAATCCCAAACTCATTTCATTCAATATATACGTGTATGTATTTTTTTTTTAAATAAACAAATCAACGACACAAGAAATAATTCTAGTGGGCATGTTGTTTAAAAATTCTTTTACAGAGCTTTTCAGCGAATTTACACAGCGACCCCTGAAATCACACGGCTTGAATTTCAAAATACTATATTCACGAATGCAGTTTTAGTTTAAAAATAACAATTTCCACCCTTTATGTGTATTTTCAGAGAAATACAAAGTATTTTCAAAGAAAATACTAACTAACACTAATAAATAAAAAAAATAACACTAATAAATAGTCCAGTCACAGTCCAGGTCCACAGTGCCTGAATTGTGAGTTTCTATGCTTATTCTTTAATATACCTCTGGAAATATGTTTATACTTAGAAAAAAAATAGGAAAACATGATGTAATTCTATGCTTTACGACATTTGAGTTAGGTTACTTAGAATAAGATCCCTTATTTTTAAGGGTGGAAAATTCTCTAATGACTTCTCCCGCCTGGGTGAGGCAGGAGGAATGGTCAAACTTTTTATGCCTAAAAACCACCCCGTTCCTACTCTTGCACTTCGAGCTGGAGCCCCGACAACCCGTTAAGTTCTCCGCAGCTCCGTAACTTTAAAAACAAGATCTCTTGAACTTTAAAAACAAAAGGTAACGATAATATGTCTCATAGTTTGCACAACCAGAACGATATTATAATGAAATACATTTTAAAAGGAAACTGCAACATATCATCCTTACTTTGTCATTTTTACAAGACCATTCAGGTCGTGGTGGCCCGGAAGTTGGACGTCCGCTTCTCATACACGAGGGCACGAGTTAAAACCTACCAAAGATTACCAATGTGACTACCAATTATTTAGACACCACTGACAAACGGAGAAGGAAAATATCGTGAGGAAACCTGGGCCTATAATTTCTAATTATAAGTTTAAAATCCGCATTGAGCAAGTGAGCTGATTATTGTTCAAACCATTTTCGTTGTGAGAAGAGTAACCACTTATAGACTATTGATGATTCATGTTAAGACCTACCATCCTAAAACCACGGTTAAACTGTCAAACACCGTGAAGACACCGGTGACCGCAACCTATTGTTCTTTAATTGTGTCTATAATGACGGTACTCAAAGGGTTTAACCAAACAATTTACAACATACACTCTGGATTATATGCTTATTCACTTCAATGGCTGACACGAGACAACGTACAATACCAATAAGGACCCAGTATAGAAGCCAATTATGTACAGGTGGTCACAAAACAGCCTTACTGAAAAATAGCATCTTTCACATGGGACCGCTGTTATATAACAAACTTCCGGAAAACTTAAAAGATATACCTCTAAATAAATTTAAAAACCAATTAACATCATTGCTACTGACTAAGTGTTACTACACAATCAAAGAGTTTATAAACGACAGAACGCTATAGGAAAAATGTACGTTTTAATAATAATAAGTAGCAAAACTTTGGGGAAGCACTGTAATATGACTTGCTCAGATTGAAACTCTTATGTGTTGATTGCGTTAGTGACCTTTATGGCATTACACTGACTTCAATTAAGATACTTCGTTAGTTTGATATCTGCAATCGTCGACATAACTTAATTTATTGTTAATTGTAACATTTGACATTTCTTGACATAAACTTTGTAACATTATATTTTAGACTAAGTACCCACGTTGACATTGCATCATATTTTATTATTTCTTTTTGTATGGCTTATATTTGATCATAGCATTTTAGCATTATTATTTTTTTTTTTTTTACAATTATTCTAAAATTTTGACTGTATACCTAGTTGCCTATTTGACAACATTCAAATCGCATTATAATTTAATTTGCATGCCGGAAGGTAAAATGTACTGGGTCAATTAACTTTATTCCAACTTATATGTATACCTACATTATTAGCAAATAAATGATTTCTTTCTTTCTTTCTTTCTTTCATTAAAACACAAACAAACCAATCACATCGCCATCTCCATTTACTGCTTCGAGAATCCCCAAGTCACTATAAACAGTCTCTTTAATCGCCAATAAGATATTTGGACAAAAAGTAAGCAATTCTCTGTACTAACAGGTAAAGCTTACAATAAATTACTCGGAAGAGAATTCAAACCCATACAAATGGCCCACCATTTTCATCGTAACGACTCTCAATATAAAATCAATGACTTTTTATGGAATCCAAGACGATTCTCGTTTGCGTACTAAGTTTGGTGTAATTTGTAAGATCAGGGAATGTTTGGGTAAGGTTGTCGTTTAAACAGTTGCTAAAACCTGATTTTGTAATCAGCATAGTTTTCGGCTTACTTACGTAACTATTTGACGAGGAACTCGACTAGTTTCAAGTCATCCTAGATGCTCATATTCATGAGCAGCATTCCGCAACCCACGACGCGGCGACTGTCGCGCTGTCAAGCAGTTACGTGAGTAACCCGAAAACATAATAAATGATTATCATGAAAGTTTAATACCTATAAACAACAGAAAAATAATTAAGTATACAAAATGTTTAGTACGTACGGAGGCGCCATGTTTCGGCACGAATGGGCCGATGTGAGTGAGGTTACCGAAATCCCAATTGGTCCTCTCCCTAATCCGTGTGAATCCCCAACAATGTTCAAATTCCTAATATCCAAAAGGCAGGTAATGCACTTGGAACGCTTCTGATATTTCGGGTGTCCATAGGCGACTCCGATTGCTTACTATCAGGTGATCCTTCTGCTCAGTTACCGGCTTATAACATAAAATAAAAGATCTTATTTGGACACTTATCGAAGTGAAGGCTCTGAGCATTTGAGGCGGATTTCAATTTCCAAAATGAAAATTAACTTGGACCAGCCCACTACCACGACAACCAAATGAGGTACCTAACTATGTACCTCAAAAGCCCTTTGGGTCGAAAATAAATCGCTTTATCGTATTTTTACATCGATTCCTTTAATAGGTCTACTTTGTGATTAAAATTGATCCTTTACGGTACAAGTTCAATAATGATATGCTTAGCAAATTGAGTCAGGTTAGAATTAGACTTGTAACTATCTGATTCTACATTTTGTTGACTTTTGTTCTGAGGTCGATAATTTTTCTTGTGGGCTATTTTTATTTTATCAATTTTGTTGATATTATGTGAACTGTTCATGAGACTCATCACTGAATTTGGACCAAAAATTTAAATAGTATTATAAGAAATCTTAAAACATTTTACTATTGAACAAATTTTAGTTCATAACTCTAAATATATTATGATAAGTTTACCAAACAAAATCTGTTAAAAATTCACAAATAAATATTAACAATAGCAAATAATGAAAACCACAACACACTGATTCTAAAAGAAAATTTCAAATAAACAGATAAATTGTACAAATAAAATTAAAAATTAATTAAATAGAAAGCAGATGAAAGGTATTGAAAACTAAATAAAAGCTGTTTTACGTGAAAAGAAATTCAGTAATTAAAAAGCGTGAACATATAGTAAATTGAAGTATATACAGACATTGATATAATGGAAGAAAGGACCAGACTATGTACACAAAAGATAATATTATGAAAAAGAAATTAAGATAATATTATGAAAAAGAATTTTTCTGTATATACATATACCTCTATAACAAGCAGGTGTGTTTAATACCAGTGGAAACCGCCCACTACTTTCTACCTCTATGTTCATTATTATACGCAAATACATACATAAGACGTGGTGGCCCAGAGGTTAAAAACGCCCGCTTCTCATGCATGAGGGCCTAGGTTTGAAACCTACCAATGGCAAATACCTATGTGACTTTTTCCGAGTTATAGAGGTATATACTTTCTAAAATCATAGGCTGTTGATGTGATGATGTGACATACATAGGTCTTAGTTTCTTTTCATAAAGTAGGTCAAGAATCAACGTCAATATCAATCATATAATTATTTGAAGTTTGTCATAATCAGTAAAGTGTATAAGAGCCATGCTTCGGCACGAATGGGCCAGCTCGACCGGAGTGATCCCACGACCTCAAAGAAAACCGACGTGAAACAACGCATGCGTTGTGTTTCATCGTGAGAGTGAGGTTACCGGAGACCCAATTAGCCTCTCCCCAATCTCCTCAATCCCTAACAATCCTCAAATTCTCAATCCCCAAAAGGCCGGTAACGCACTTGTAAAGCCTCTGGTGTTCCGAGTGTCCACAAGCGGCGCCGATTGCTTACCATCTAGTGATGTGTCTATTCGTTTACCGGCTTATCCCATAAAACATCTTCACGCTAGTAGTGATGATTCACCGGTTCTGGCTCACGCGTTTGACAGGTCAAATCCGGGAGAATCAGTCGCACCAATCCTAAAAAAAAAAAAAAAAAAAAAAAAAAAAAAAAAAAAGGTTTTGGCATGCTCTGATCACGTTTCTGCAGTCCTTTTTTGCGTAGGATGCGTGGTTCTGGAGTTATGCAAATCAATTGCAAATCCATTTATTGTTATCTCATTCATTTCCGGTGCTCCTGACCCTCATCAACGCTCCATTGTTCTTATCTATACTTCGAACACCCTTTTGGCGTTCTTATCTATTACTCACTGGTAACCCTCATTATCTTTCATTTCCTATGTCATCAATAAAACACAATCATTCATTTTAATTTTCTAATAAATTTATTACTTTTTTCTACAAAATATGAGTGGAACATCTCATCCACAAAAATATCATTGTACAGTGTGTTCCCTGTAAATATGTTCGTAAAACTATGCATTGAACATCCCTGAAACTTAAATAGCAAATACATTAAGCAATATTCACCACAAACTGAAGTCCAATCATTCTGAATCCTATCAACATTCCAGTCCCATCTCTTACAATTCCTTTTCAAAAACTGAAGATGATATCGCTCAGGTGTTCGTCCATATGAATCAAAATATTGACCGATGCCATTCGCATCGATATGTACAGCTATCCAGTGTGACCCTGGTTTATCATCCGCATCCAAATTGCATATTATATACGTTGGTACATGTGTATACATAGGTAGTCTATTAGCAGCATAAACATTATTTTCTAGACTGACATGAATCTTTTTCATATGCTTTTGTAATTCTAGTGTGTCCATGATATTACTGTTATTAACAAATTATTACAGTACTAATCTATTCAATGGTTGTCATACGAATGTTCAATTATAGTGATTTGTAAATATTAAATATCGCATTCTTTTGGGAATCACAAAACAAGTTCATGCCTGTTGCGATGTGCGATAAATTTGTTGACTCATAGAGTTCAGATAAGAATGGTGCTATATAAGATCGAACAGTTGCAGTCATGCAGTCAGTCTATGGTCGTTTGACCACAGTGGATTGTGTACGTCTACCAATACTACGTTTGTGTTACTTACTTCAACGCATCAATGGTCATGGAGGTAAGTGTTTATTCTATTGACAAACTTACTTGTATTTCTGTTGTTGTTTCCTAACGTGTGTGTGTCAGATTAAGTGTAAACAAATTGATATTAACGTGATAACTCTGTTGTTGCAGAGATCATTCAACTTCGCAGACGATAATGAAAATACCTATAAACAGTATTACTACTCGCCACTCTCTCCCCAACACGAAGAAGAGAGTGATGACATCGTCGTTATTAACACAGACGATGGAGGAAAAAGGAAATCGCAACCGATTGATCAATTTTTTGAAGTGACACCAAAAATAAAAAGGAAGAAGCTGCTATCGTCGACTGTGGCACGAGCTGCTAGAGATGGCGTATCATACATCTCTACAAATTCTGACGACGGAGACCAAGCGACGCATCTCATAAAAATTGAAATGTATGATATGAAGAAACTATCCAAGATTCCAATTAGTGATCACTGGAAGCACGCTACCACGAGGATTAAATATTACGTAAAGAATAATAAGGATAGCATCTACGACAACACAAACGGTCTCGTATACAATATTACAAAGACAATAGCAGAAAGTGAAAAAGTTAAAAAATACTTTTTTAACAATGACACTCATTAGTGGATTAGTGAATGTGATTCTGTTTACTTAAAGTACTTCTGTGTACTCATTAGATCCAAGGAGCTGTCGCCTTGTGATGCTGAGAGAAAAACAATAGCAGAAGGAAGAGATGAGTGCGGTATACGTGTACAGAACACTTCATGGAAAAACAAAACTACAAAATTGATTGGAGAAGAAAAAGTGAAGAATATGCAGTACCTAAGAGCTGAATATCCATTTTTCAGTTCAAAATCTAGACGATTGATGAGTTTCGAAAACTGGCCTCTCGTTATGCAGCAGAAGCCTGAAGATCTTGCAGAAGCCGGTTTCTTTTATACTGGCTATGGAGACAGGACCAAGTGTTTCCATTGTGGTGGTGGTTTAAAAGATTGGGAAGATGACGATGATCCTTGGCAGCAGCATGTTCAGTGGTTTAGTCAATGTGCTTATGTAAAGTTTAAACTCGAACAGTGTTTTGTTTAAGATTAAATAGGGGAGGTATATAAAGAAATAAAAAATAATATATTGCATATAATTTGTTTTATTAATTTTATAATGTTACATTTAGTTACACACACACAAAAATGCATTAAGCATTACACATATATCTAAAACACAACACACATTATAATCCTAACTACTATAGTCTACAGTAACATTTCGATTTTTATCTATTTCAATAATATTGTCAAACTCAGCATAAACAATACAGTTAATTGTTTGTATTAGTGAGGATTCAAATCGTACTTCTAATCTTACACTACCATGCTTTATGAGATTCCAATGGGCTGATGAGTTAGCTGATAAATCAGGAGTTAAATCAAATGCTAAAAGACAGTAACCTTTGGCATACTGTTCACGAGAGATTGCATTTCCTTCATTAAGAAAGTGAATACCAGTCCCCGAGAATAGAGTATGATATGCTGATGTAAACATATTATTATTAAAAGATGGTTGCAAAGCTTTGGAAGGTATTTGTTGACCATCAATATATAAGCTGAAAGAGTTAATACCATAGTTTTCAAAGTTAAATGGATTTTTAGTAAGTGAACCATTAAATGCGGAATTATTCACAAAACCAATAATACATCTTTTGGGTACCTGTCCTAAGAATATATTATCAAGAGTTTTCCCTTGAACACCCGATGGAATAGTTAAAACTTTAACTTCAGCACGAGTTATAGGATATTTAGCAGTGGTAGAAGCTAAAACTTTCTGATGTGCGAGTAATACACTCGGATTAATTCGTGCTCTTCGAACAATAAGAGTTGCATCCGTAATGCAAACTTTAAACTTTACATCATTTGATCCAGCAATTAAATTAAAACTCTCTCTTGACCGAACTAATTTTACACTCATTTCAACGCCATTAATTAAAAATTTATCTTGATTGAAAATATCACCATGAAGATGACCAATCATTTCTACTTCCCTGCTTTCATTAACTAATTCCTGTCTTTTAACAAATCCAATGTTTTTACCATCTGTGGAATCCATTTTTCCTGCTGTATCATCATACCAAAGACTACAAGTAAGATGAGATTGTTTAGCAGCAGGTGCATAGTTTAAAAGGGTTTCCATGTATGCTCGATAAGCATAGGTATTATTAGGTGGTGACACAAGTTTTTGGTTTAAATAGATATCGAGTTGACTAAAAAGTGAATGCAACCAATTATTTACAGGTGCTACTGCTGTAGCTGATATCAAGTTTGTTGAATCTTGATTTAATACTTTTGCCTTTATGTGGAGTAATGTATGAGACAAATCTATGTAGTCATCGCCTGTTCCAGGAACTTGAAACTCGATAGGTCCATCATCAGCAAGAGATGAAATTGGTTTATAATGAATCCACAATCCATTTTCAATGCTTGTTTGTGTAGACGGTAATGCAAACAAATCTAATTCTGACTTAACGCACTCACAAGAATGATTATGAAGGAAAGACATACTTAATTTGAAAATATATCTTTGATGTTTTTTGGTTTTCGACCAAGTTTTTTCGTAGCTTTCACTTTCGCTGTTAGTGGTGGAATGAACGAGGCCAATCGTTTTCTTTTAGTTATATACCCAGATCCTGTCATGTTAAATCGATCAATTTTGTCATCAGCCTTTCGTTTTAAGTTCGTACTAACTTGCTTTAGACGATTTTTTATTGAGGCTTCCATAGGACGGGCTTGAACCATATCTGATAAAAGTCCTACTCCAGCATTTAATGCCTCCTTACCAACCACTCGAACACCACTTGAAAGTAAAGGTAAAACTGATCTAAATAACCCTCCTAAGAAGCTCCCAATACCATGACCACGTTGGTATGGTGAACCCTTATAAATTACTCCAACTCCTGATCCAGCTTGATGAGAATAATAATTTTCGTATGGACATTTATGATGATCCTGATGAGAATACATTATTATAATTTGTGGAAATGTAGTTTAATACACACGGTTCCAAACTGGAATGGGATTTTTTGTCCTGTGCTCGATCTTATATCTATTTCTAACGTATCGAACTCTCTTCGCATAACAGGTAAGTAGTGAGGTGGAGAGAAAATGTGCATTTTATTCGCACCATAAATGTATTTTGAAGGATCTAATGAAATGACTCTTAATAGCGGAGTCATAACATCACCCACAATCTGAGGATCGATAATATCGCAATATAGAAATAGTTGTGATGGTAACCCTAAGTGTAAATTAGCAGGACACTTCCCAAAATTTCTGTCTAGGAGATTTGTATTTGGTTCATAACCTAGTTGTAAACTTAATTTGGGTGATAATGTTATGGAAGTTATATTTTTATCCAAAACAGAAACAGACACAAATTTTGTTATTTCATCATAACGAAATTTCAAGTTCTCTCTGATACTATTTAACGTTTTTAAAATATGTTCAACGTTATCGTAGTTGGTAGCGGGAATATGTTTTTTGTAGTACACTGTTGATGGTTTATCTTCATTAGGCATTATCATGGTTTTTGTGATGTATACAACATTTTCATGATCTTGAACAGTAAACATGGTGCATGGATATTGAAACTCGACAACTCCAACCGACCATTCACCTTCTAATTTCATAGCTTTTGGTAATTTTGTTGAAAAATTTGTGGTCTTGTTATCAGGAAAGTATTCCATTGAACTATTGCTGAGCAAAGTTAAATAAAAACTTTCTTTATTCATATTTCTTGTAAACTAGAAGCTAAAATCCAACTGTTAAATTTATCTGGATAACCTCTCCACTTCACTAATACTTCTTTTCTGTTACCCGAATAACGAGTGCCAATTATTTTATCTATTTTATATTGTGAGGTGGGGTTGTAAGTGACCTTCTGTAATTCTCTTTCATAAAAAGTACCAACTATTGGTTCATTTTGTAAATCAGTTATTGTATAAACAATCCATGGAGATCTATCAATTATTGAAGATATAATAAATATTTCATCACTCCAATTGGATTCATATCCTTTTTGAAAAACATGTTTATATTTAGTTATTCGAACATAATCACCCACGTTGAAATTTGGTTTAGAATTTTCTAAAGAAAGTTTGTTTGATCCTCTATCATAAAGATTAGTCCAAACTGTCATAATATTGTTGGAACTTACATCACATGGGCACATCTTAATACTCGAGTGAATGCTGTGATTATAAGAGTATATTAAATCTTGTAAAACATCGACATATCTATAAGTATTATTATGAGTGAAATAACGCCACATTTTCATTTTTAGAGTTCTTTGAAATCGTTCAACAATACTAGCCTTAATATCAGGATTGTTAGTGGTATAGTAATTTATCTTTTTGGATTTAAAGTATTTTTGTACATCTTTTGAAATAAATTCTGTACCTTTATCAGATTGTATGTGAGTAGGTGTTGAATTACTTTCAGTAAATATACTTTCAAAACATTCTTTAGTTGTTTCTGAGTTTTTCTTTTTCATTGGTCTTGCAAAAGCATATTTACTAAATACATCAATAACACAAAGTATGTAGTTGAAACCATCATTATATTGAGCATAAGTTCGCATATCACTTAAATCAGCTTGCCACAACTCATTAATGTTTGATAGAATGTACCTATTACGCGGGAATTTTTTCCGAATGGGTTTATGTAGTGTATATGTTTCTTGTGATTGTAACCATTCCTTTACTTGCTTTTTATCCATTTTCTCCTTCATAGCTTTTGATAATTTATCAATACTACCAAAACCAGCGGGGTTAGATGGATCATAATAAATCCTGTTAATTTCTTCTAATACGGGGTCCATTTTTCCCAATCGATCTTTTTACGTATTTTAGTTATAGATCTTTTATCTCCACTGCTCGGTGTAGAAAACTCTTGAACTTCAATCTCAGAGGTTTTGTTCAGATCTTTTGCTTGAAGTTGGTTAATAAACTTACATCTCTTTGGATTTCCAATATAAGTAAGTGGTACTTTAATATCTTTTAATGCTTTAGCAAATCTATCCCACCCTATCGGATCACTTTTTTTAAGGGTCTAAGTGAATCATTTATTAAATCAACAATATTACTTCCTGGAATTTTTTCATTATCAATTATGACTGTGCCTTCATTGTCCCAACGTATTTTACTTTTACTTATTCCAATTAAGTTTAATAATGACTCACCTTTTTTATTATAAGTTTTTGGAATTAAACTGAGTATTTGTGTTGGTGAATACAGTGGATTTGCTTCACTTTCTATACTTTTAATAGATCCTTTCTCCTCTAACAAAGATTCAGCATCAACTGAACTTTTTAGATCTCTATCTTTAATTTTAAAACCAATTTTAGATCCATTTGAATCTTCATTAGATGTATCAGAATAAATTGGTAATCTGAGTGGTTGACGATCCTCTTCGGTAAAGTGAAGGTATCTTTGTAGTGTTTGTAAATATAACATCCACTTCTTTCGGTCTTCCGTCTTACTATTCATAATATTTTGCATTTCAATATCTAGTCGAGACAAATTACTAGTAACCTTATTTTCTTGTTTTAATTTTTCAATCAATCCAGGTTCAATAAGTATCATTTTCTTAGCATTTTCCATGTTAACTGGCTAGTCCACTTACTAATCCACTCAATATTGCACCTAATATTATTGGTAAGAAAGCCCCTCCTTTTTGTATAATAATATTTTTTCTTAGTTTATGTGTACACTTATGCACCAGTTTACGGAGTATATTTTTGTGTTTATTCAATTTTTGTTTATCTTGATCTTTGAGAGGTATCTTTCCTTGTAAAACGTTATGAATACATTCACAAATACAATTTATTTCTTCTTCATCACACGTTTTAAGTAACGCTCTTTGATATTTTGGTTTAAGCGTATGCAAAGCGTTTAGCAAATGTTTATGCGTGGTGAGTCGACGATGCATCATTTAGAAATGATTTGAATTGTTTGATTCTTGGTGTATTTAAACTCTTTCGTGGGGACGTAGACTGTGCAGTAACCATTAAATGGGAATACATTTGTCTTGATACGACAAAAATCATTTGTATTCTGTTTTAAATCTATCATTAAATATCCATGCGCTTCGAAAGTTGCATCCCTGTAGGCGTCTTCAATGAATTTTGGGTTATCTGGTGACACTTGACGTGCTAAATATCTTATTTGAGTTTTATCTCGAGGGTTTTTAAAATAAATTATATAACTTGAGTTTAAAGAAATGTCTCTTTGACCTTTACCTTGATGAAATAAATTTTGTGTTAAATAAAATACACTAAGATTCCTGTGATGACTACCTTTTGTAAATATATCCACAATTCTTCCATCAGACTCTCTCATTAGATCATCAATAATAATAAGGTGTGGGTTTTCACCATCAAACATATTAAGATTTGGAATTCCTTGATGATAGTTAACATTTGGTAAATTATATAAAGGCTGCATTTCATCAAAGCACCATGTGATCTGATTAAAATCACAATTACATATTTCTTTAACTGATTTTATGAAATTTGTTACAAAATTTGACTTCCCACATCCACTTGGTCCTGCCACAATAGCAGTAAACGGATGGATAAAGTGATACATTTCACACGTCTAGAGTTTTAAAGGGATGAAATAAAAATGAAAATGTCGGTGTAAAATTACTATATATTAACAAAATTATATACCTAAAACATATAATTTGCGAAAAACAGAATGTTTTGTATACTATTTCTAATACATTTAGTACTTATCAGAAATAAAAACTACAATTATTTTTTGCACTATTTACAATCAAACAATAAATTTTAAATAAACTATTATATAATATTATAGTAATATCATAATTTTGCAATCAAAACAAATTTTGTATATACACACAGAAATAAAAGTAAAAAGTATTACACTTAACGTAATTTATAATGTCCCCAAGCCAATGTATCAATGTTGTTGTCCATAATACATCGTTTAGTATCATTATATGACAAAGATGTTTTATTTATTTTTTGTGTAAAAATAGTGTGTTTGATTGACTTAAATCGAAGCATACTACAATATAATACATTTTTATTAAACAAACACGATTTGTAATTTTCCATATTCATTTTTTTGGTAACACTTTTGTTAACTCCTTTTGCTTTTGCTATAAATTTATCTTCTATTTCTAAGGCATACATTTTTGATCGCAACCCTACAAATTCCTTCAATACTTTACCATTATTCTCATCTTTAAAAAAACCTAACTTTTTTTTATTTATTTTTGGATATCCGTAAATATTATTTTCCGGGTAATCTGATGTATCGAAATAGTGAAGTAGATCTGGTTTTATATCCTCATAAAAATTATCTGTAAAAATTTGATATATCAAACTATCGGTATCGGTGTACAATAACTTAATTTTATTATGAAACTTTTTAATCATGTAGTTATAATGAAATTCATACATAAGGGTCTTAGATATATCTAAAATACAAAATCCTAAATAAATCGGTTTATCATAAATTAACTTTGTTTTCCGTAATTGTATTGCGACTAAATGTTCTGAAAATATTGATAAACTATGGAATTCTGGTTTTGCAATCCAATCCTGAGCACCTAAAACTTTACCACGATTATCCCAGTGAGTTAGTAGTTTAACGTTTACTCTTTTTTCAATATTTTCCATAGTCTTACCGAAGACAGAATTATTCATTAATTTAAAAAAGTCTTTTTCAAAGTTTGATGTAGCTAACGTTCTCAAACTAGTATTTAAGTCTATGTATTTCTTTAACCAAGAACTCTGTTTAAATTTTAAAATTCTATGTACTTTCATTAATTTAATCCCCATTTCAACGCATTGTTTTAAATTCCTGTAATGAATGATGTATTTATTTTTATTATTTAAATTAGGAACTAATTTAGATTCTTTAGTATTACCCACACATATGTTTTCAGGACATAACGGAAAGTCAGAATGCAAATCATGAAGTTCATCAGGATATTCCAAATCAACTTCTAAAACATAACCGAAATCAGAGTTATCCGAAACATTATAATCTGTATTAGAATCTACCCATTCAAAACCACCAACAGGAAGAGATTGAGACATTGCCCAACCATATAAATTATTCGCATCAAAATATGTGAGATATGAATTAGGTTTTTCGCTATCATAATCTTCCATGAATTTATTATTTGCTCTAGCAAAACGATTGCTACACTGAGATATACCCCCTCTAATACCAGCTTTAAAAAAAGCAACTTTGTCATAGTCTGTTAATAATTCTAATTCTATTTTTGTAAATTTTAACATTGCATCCCAACTTAAACCTGGGGCAGTATAGTAATGAGCAGGATCTAGTCCATAAGTTTTTATACAAAGCTTTCTAAAGTTTTCGAATACATCAGTCAAAAGTAAAACATCAGTTTTTAAATATAAATTGGAATAATCAGACATACTACTACACTTAAAATGTTGCCAAATATCTTTTGCGTGATTATAATCATCATTTGAAATATTTGAATCTGTGAGTGAACTATAAAATTGGTGTTGATCAGGAAGTGATGGATGTTTCAAGCAATCACTATTACACATAAATTCATAAGGATAAATACCTTTCCGTCTTAAACGTGAAAAATCTTCATTATTAGGATAGTTCCTTTTTAATTCTGTAAACTGATCATCATTAAGATTTTTAGCTAGTTGATCTAAACTACACGATAAAAATTTCAGTGAATCTACGAATCTTAAACTTACTGGTTGATTATTTATTGTTAACTGTTTTGAAAATGATATGTATCGTTCTTTGTTTTGTGGAATAACTTCAACTTTGTTATCATCGAGGTTTAATGCATGGACAATGAAATGAGCATCGTAGTGACTGAGGTTATGTAAAAATATTGGGATATGACGAGGGGTTCTGTACTTAGAACTACACACTTGATGTGCAACACCCCTAAAACTACCAGTGTGCCAATCAAAATCGTAAAAAAGATCTTCATTTAACTCAGTTTCACAAATATGACATATGTTTGAATTTGAAATTTTAATTTTCTCTTCATCTGATAATGGAACGGGACATTTTTGGAAACTATTTTTTTTAACTATTGCTTTCACATCTTCACAAAGGCGATTCATAAACACTTGTGCACAGTTTGACCCACTATATGTCTCATATTTTGATAATCTGTTATCATATGAACATTTAATGTAATATCCAAAACTATACACTTCATGTTTTTGAATATTAATTGTACTAGGCTTGGATGGATCGTTACTACATGATTCTATCGGATTCAAAAATGCCTCAAAGTCTGCATAAATCACAAACGACATTTCCAACTTTTTCGCGAATTTATCAAATTTTAATTTATTATTTGAGGTTGCTTTACCAAACCAATCCTTTTTGGAATCCACACCGTTTGGTAATTCTGTACAAATGTGCGCGCAATCATATTGTTGATGGTTATTAAGTCTTTCCTTTGATGGGAAATGAAGTAAACATGAATCACATATACAAACTGCATGATGTTGTCTTGATATTTGTGAACTTACTAATCGCGATAAGTTTTTAATATAACAGTAATGATTGTTAGTACCATTCGATATATATAGTAGGTTAATATGATTAGGTGTACGACATTTTGATAAATATAAAGGACCTACAACAGAATTACACTTTTTTTCTTTATTATACTCTAAACCAAAAACATTAATACTAATATTGTTTAATTTCTCTACTTTTGATATATCTGCAATTTTAACCGGAAAAGAAATACCAGTAAATTTTAATTTATTTCCATGAATTGCGTAAGATGCTACCCGATCTACATTTTTACATACAGGATATAAACCGGAGAGTAATGCCCATTTGAAACACATATTATCATTATTTTTAACATTGATTACAGCTTTTTTTGATTTAATATCTTGAGGAAGGTTGATGTATGAACTACCACGTAGGGGTTGAATTTGTTAACATTCATATCTATGTATTTAATTTGATTAAGACTCCAACCACTATCTTTTTTTTCAAATTGACAAATTTTACCGACTACTGTGTCTATTAATGATGAATAAAAAATATTTAAGTCATCTCCTTGACATATTATGTAATTAAACGTTTGAAAATCAAACGTATTTTTGATATCTTTAGTTTGTTGTATGAAATCAGCATGCAATATGAAGTTTATTTTACAAATTGTGTGTTGTTGAATACATTCATTTATCAAAAATAAGATATCGATTTTTAATGAATTTAAAAACGATTCCGGCGTTTCAAAATATTGCCCTGATTGATGTGTTTTACTATTAATTCTATATGTTAAAATTCGATTGCCAAAAGCGGTTTCAACAACTGTAACATTCGTTAATGAATTATGTGATTTTAAAAGATTATTTTTATGTGTATTGCTTTTTAAATGGTTGTTTAAATACCTTTTATTAATATAAACATGACATTTATCACATTCCACCTTATTGTTGTCAACGTCATTGGTTTCAATTGATGATGTAGAAGCTCCTTCGTCAAATTTTGCTTTCTTGGTAACCTTATTTTCATCGGCAGTGATACCTTGTTTGATACCTCTTCCAACTTGTTGTTGGCTGTAACAAAAAAGAAAATTGTTAGACAAATCTTAAAATAAAACATTAATACAATAATATTTCTTATTGAGTTTGTACTTCTAATACTTACATCAACGTTGTTTCAACCATCAAACATTGATTATACAACTCATCATCATACGATGAATTGAACAGTTCACGCTTCTCCATTTCATCACAAACTTTAGACAGCTCCTGATTGAATTCACTGTTGGATTGTTCTATATTCTCCTCAATGGGTGCGGAAAAGAAAGAACTGATGCATATTTCACTGAAGTTTTCCATTTTTATAATAAAGAAAAAAGTATGTAGCACAGTAAGTAACAGTTAAGTGTTTTGCTAGGAAAGTCATCTAAAAATCTAATGAGTACACAGAAGTACTTTAAGTAAACAGAATCACATTCACTAATCCACTAATGAGTGTCATTGTTAAAAAAGTATTTTTTAACTTTTTCACTTTCTGCTATTGTCTTTGTAATATTGTATACGAGACCGTTTGTGTTGTCGTAGATGCTATCCTTATTATTCTTTACGTAATATTTAATCCTCGTGGTAGCGTGCTTCCAGTGATCACTAATTGGAATCTTGGATAGTTTCTTCATATCATACATTTCAATTTTTATGAGATGCGTCGCTTGGTCTCCGTCGTCAGAATTTGTAGAGATGTATGATACGCCATCTCTAGCAGCTCGTGCCACAGTCGACGATAGCAGCTTCTTCCTTTTTATTTTTGGTGTCACTTCAAAAAATTGATCAATCGGTTGCGATTTCCTTTTTCCTCCATCGTCTGTGTTAATAACGACGATGTCATCACTCTCTTCTTCGTGTTGGGGAGAGAGTGGCGAGTAGTAATACTGTTTATAGGTATTTTCATTATCGTCTGCGAAGTTGAATGATCTCTGCAACAACAGAGTTATCACGTTAATATCAATTTGTTTACACTTAATCTGACACACACACGTTAGGAAACAACAACAGAAATACAAGTAAGTTTGTCAATAGAATAAACACTTACCTCCATGACCATTGATGCGTTGAAGTAAGTAACACAAACGTAGTATTGGTAGACGTACACAATCCACTGTGGTCAAACGACCATAGACTGACTGCATGACTGCAACTGTTCGATCTTATATAGCACCATTCTTATCTGAACTCTATGAGTCAACAAATTTATCGCACATCGCAACAGGCATGAACTTGTTTTGTGATTCCCAAAAGAATGCGATATTTAATATTTACAAATCACTATAATTGAACATTCGTATGACAACCATTGAATAGATTAGTACTGTAATAATTTGTTAATAACAGTAATATCATGGACACACTAGAATTACAAAAGCATATGAAAAAGATTCATGTCAGTCTAGAAAATAATGTTTATGCTGCTAATAGACTACCTATGTATACACATGTACCAACGTATATAATATGCAATTTGGATGCGGATGATAAACCAGGGTCACACTGGATAGCTGTACATATCGATGCGAATGGCATCGGTCAATATTTTGATTCATATGGACGAACACCTGAGCGATATCATCTTCAGTTTTTGAAAAGGAATTGTAAGAGATGGGACTGGAATGTTGATAGGATTCAGAATGATTGGACTTCAGTTTGTGGTGAATATTGCTTAATGTATTTGCTATTTAAGTTTCAGGGATGTTCAATGCATAGTTTTACGAACATATTTACAGGGAACACACTGTACAATGATATTTTTGTGGATGAGATGTTCCACTCATATTTTGTAGAAAAAAGTAATAAATTTATTAGAAAATTAAAATGAATGATTGTGTTTTATTGATGACATAGGAAATGAAAGATAATGAGGGTTACCAGTGAGTAATAGATAAGAACGCCAAAAGGGTGTTCGAAGTATAGATAAGAACAATGGAGCGTTGATGAGGGTCAGGAGCACCGGAAATGAATGAGATAACAATAAATGGATTTGCAATTGATTTGCATAACTCCAGAACCACGCATCCTACGCAAAAAAGGACTGCAGAAACGTGATCAGAGCATGCCAAAACCTTTTTTTTTTTTTTTTTTTTTTTTTTTTTTTTTTTTTTAGGATTGGTGCGACTGATTCTCCCGGATTTGACCTGTCAAACGCGTGAGCCAGAACCGGTGAATCATCACTACTCACGCTTACCTGATGAGTTACAAATGCATGTTTACGAACTGGGTATATATCAGAGATATTCTGCTAAGATGATGTGTACTGCTATATATATTATATATAGTATTTCTAGTCGTACGGTTCCTCTAACATGCATTATTTCATCATGATTAAATCGTCATAACACTTTATTAATCTTTGTCACTACATCTTCTTCAGTTTACGTTTGTCCATGATTATCTTCGTTATTTTACACTCCATTCAAACTTCTACTTAGTCCTTCAAGAAAGATAATTACGTTTGCATTTATGAGACGTCATTTATTAAACAATACTTACAAATTCATACACATATATTGGGCAAATTTTCCTTATTCATGGTACGTTAAACTATTTAATATTTTTTTTACATATATTTACTAGATGGGACTGACCTTTTTTGAATCTTTGAGGGCATCGGCCATTAGTGGCGATAGTTTTCATAGTACCATAAAGTGATTTTTAAATTAAATTATTTCTTTTTTTTATGGCATAAGCCGGTAAACGAGCAGACGGATCACCTGATGGTAAGCAATCGGCGTCGCCCATGGACACCTGGAACACCAGAAGCGTTACAAGTGCGTCACCGGCTTTTTGGGGATTAGGAGTTTGAGGATCGTTGGGGATTCAGGGATTAGGGAGATTGGGGAGGGGGAAGGTAATTGGGACTCCAGTAACCTCACTCACACGACGAAACAAAACGCAAGCGTTGCTTCACGTCGGTTTTCTGTGAGGCCGTGGTATCACTCCGGTCGAGCCGGCCCATTCGTGCCGAAGCATGGCTCTCCCACACTTATATATTCTTACAAAAGTCTAAAGAAAACATGCAACAATGTTTAAAATTTTATTTCAATTAATTCATGAAGTGTCTAGAGTTATTATAATACAGAGTATAATAAATATAAAAATGCGCATACAACTGTGCACACACGCTTTGCTCGTATATTTTGTTAAAATTACGAGCTAATTATAATGTTTTGCATATCAAAGTAAAGAATATAAAGTATATATTTAATTATATTCTGGAAACTTCTGGTTTCAATGTCATCTTCTGTTTCTTTAGTATTTTTATTATCATACTAGTTTTTGCTCGATGCTTTAGCTATAACTGTGCGTTTTTTATCACCATTGTATCTTCTTCTTCTTTGTTGGACATAGGTTTTTTAATAACAGTCCTGAAACTATTCGATTATATTTCTTTTCATACTGAATACTCTATGACTCTCCCATGGCTTCGTCCGCATAGTCAAACGACAGATTATAGCCTAATAAGGATATTTAATAAGATTGCTCCGGATATAGGAGTCTTTTTTTTGAGGGGGAGAAATATCTATATATAGAAGTCATCCAATGACTTCTCCCGCCCGGGTGAGGCAAGAGGGGGTGTCAGACTCTTACTGACTAAAAACCCAATCCGTTCCTAATCCTGCACTTCGAGCCGGAGCCCCGGCGACCCGTTAAGTCACCCGCGGCTCCGTATCGGTATCAGCCCTGTTGGGCCCCATTTGTGGTAGTCTGATGGCTCCTTGAGGCGCGCGCGGATAGCGACGCGCCGTACACTCGGGCCTGGTTCTGACAGGCGGCGAGCCACCCGTGCTCGCCATCCGTAAGCTCGTGGGAAATAGGAGCCTAAAGAGTATCCAGCCTCCTATCTCTAGATAAAAATTATATCATTAACACATTCCATTGCAACGTAAAAAATAGACAAACAAACACATAAACAGACTGAGTTTCGAATTTTATTATTATGTATATCAAGTACCTAGCAGAGATGTATAATAATGTACACGTGTGACTATTTTATTTCAGTTGAATACATAAATACTCATAAGGTCTCGTTGGTCTAGTGACGGAAGATATGATTGTCACTTATTGATTAAAAGTTTCCATGCCTTGTAATTATTATACTTATACCATTTACTAAATAAGCTGTTGAGTCTTCTGTAATAAAAAAATCACACGTGAGATTTTCGGTTCATTTTGCAAAAAGTGTACGCGTTTATTCCAAAAATAGTATTTAGAGTCAGATATTTTTTTGAATCTTTAATCTTCAATATCTATGATTAGTCGTTATATATTTTTTACTCAGCAAGCCATGATGAAGCCCTTTATAAGGTCTGAAAAGTTAAACAGGCACCATTTTGGTCCAATAGGGTAGATGACTAATTTTCATTTTAATGTCCATCTGGTAGATTATTTTAAAACATTAAACACGTATTTTTTATTGTCTTACAGAAATGAATACTTTTAAAGATATATTGATTTGAATTATCGCGTGACGTTTTTTTTTTATGGAATAGGAGGCAAACGAGCAGACGGATCACCTGATGGTAAACGATCAGCGCCGCCCATGGACACCCGCAACACCAGAAGAGTCACAGGTGCGTTGCCGGCCCTTTAAAAAGGAGTACGCTCTTCTCTTGAAGGTTTGAAGGTCGTATCGGTTCGGAAATACCGCCGACGACAGATCATTCCACAGTTTTGCTGTGCGAGGCAGGAAGCTACTTATACGTTACTTCTACATACATTTTATACGGAGAAATGACGTTTTAGCCCCCACTTCTAAACTTTGATTCGTTATATCTAAGTAACATTTTATTATACGATAAAATAAAAAAATATTTTTTTTGTTTTATCCTCTGCCTACCCCTTCGGGGATAAAAGGCGTGATGTTATGTATGTATTATGTATAAAAAAATATGTGACTAAATTTTTTCATTACCTAACTGACGTACTAATCAGATTTTTAATTTTCATACCCTTTCATCATCCCTATTATATTATTAGAATAACCATGTTATCAAAAATATCTTGTCCAGTGAGATAATCGAACCCCTAATCTTTACCTAGTGGAACTTTAAGCCATTAGAAGCAACGTTTCGTTGCTAGCCAAAAACGACCTTCAATAAAAATGAAAAATTAATTATTATATTCTTAATTATAAACATGACATTGCGTATTATAATATAAATAAGAGACACATGTTTTTCAGTTACTATATCAAGAATAAATAATACCTACCTACACGTGTAGTTTTCAGTATAAATAGTCGAAATCAGCTGATTTGTCAATTAGTCGAGATAAAACCTTTCGGCTGGTAAGTTCCCTTTTTATTTATTATTTTATGACTAAGAAGGTAGGCAGGTATACTATTTCTATTTAGATCATCAACAGCCTATAACTGCCCACTGCTACGCAAGGCTCGAAGTCACACGGAGAAGGTTTGAACATTAATCGCCACGGAAAACATGAAATAAAAATGAAAAATAGCATGGCTCTTCCATTTTTTTTTTGTTTATGTAAATGCCCCAATAACAATAGTGTCAACTCGTTTCTATAAAAAGCTGAAACTATTATACACACAATAATTTCCTCCAATATCCAGACTCGCAAAAATAACTTTTGCCATTGCACAACTTGTTCAAAGTATCAGTTTTTCGAAACTAATTATAAATTCATGTATTTCCAGACATGTCTGTATTGTATGCGTCGCTGAACACCAAAGGGAGAGTTAAGTTCAAGTTATTCACTCGAATACTACACTAAAGTATACCGATCGGTAAGTTTGACTTAACATTCTTGTTTATTTTTAAACTGTACATATTATATATTTTTCTTTAAGATGATGATTTTGAAAAACCCTCGTGTAGTGTGGATGACACCTTCTCCTATAAGTAAGTTGTTATTAAGTGTCTATAACTAACTTACAAAACTCGTAGATCGCATCATCGCTTACCACTAGGCGAGATAGTGGTCAAACGTCGGACCATCAAATATAAAAAAAATTAAGTTATTTCTAAGAACAACACGTCTTCATTATTACTCCACATTTCATGGCAACCTTGCCAGGATTCGAACCTGGAATCTTCTGATTTCAAACTTACACAATTTGCTTATATGAAGATGCGTCACAGACACTACACTCGGTTTTAAAGGCATAAAGAATCTGACGATCTTCAAATCGCCTACTAGACGTTGAGATTATGGAAAACTACTTATTTATTTATTTATCTATTACAAGTCGTGAAGTAAAGAATAAATCTTTATCCATTATTTTTTTAAACAGTAAGTCATAATGAAACAAATGCTGTTTTTAAATATGCTGTCAAACTTGACACAAAATAGTTCTATATTCTGTAAAAAAGGCGGAAGGTTAAAAAAGAGTTTTTGTCTCTAGTAGCTAGAAATATGGTTAGAATTTGTAATTCAAATATAATTTGTATTAAATAATTCAGTTAAATTTATGTCTGTCCACTTTTAGGGTAAAAAACCATTGCGTCAGACTTCTTTTATTTTTCTATTCGTATTTTTTTCTCGAGTCTATATAACTGTCTACATTATAATAAAACAAGTTTTTGAAAAATATGGTTTAATTTATAACAAATATTAATATTTCTTATCCCTCAATTACAGATCTTCTGCAAGAAGAAGTGTAAAGAAGAAAGAAGAAGAAGTTTAGTTCTGCAACCATTGGTCAGTTTAGTGTCAACTGACGGCAAAACGGTGCGAACCTTCGGGTGGGCTGGTGGTCTACTAGAGTCTATTAGACCTGAGGTCTCATGGTGTGGTTTCTTTGACCAGTGATCTTTCGGTGTTGTCATTTAAATGGAATTCAAAGACCATGTCTCTTATACACGCATCGGTCTTTTAGACCTAAGGTCTTTTACCGTCTACTTGGACTTCACCAACCGTTAGTACCGTAACCACAAAGATACACGTTTTATGTTCCCTGCTTCTTCAAGAGACTTGGATTTTTTGGTTGAAGCAGGATTTAAGAATTTGGTTTAGTTCTAGAAGATTCGAGTCAAAAGACTGAAGAAGATTATGGGCTTTTTTTTCATCAAATCTTATTTTTATGGTTTAAAAATAAGATTTGATGGATCACTGAGTTGTGGCTAACCGTATGGTGAATTATTGGACAAAATTTGATCTAATAATATGATGACATTAAAGGAATTGAGGATGGTGTTTTGCATGCAAGTTCGCCACCTAATCCAATGAGATTATTCTGTAGCTGGCGAAAAGAAAGAAATAAATAAAAACCATGTATTATGCAAAGTGAAAAAGAAAGGTGGACATTACTTAATAAGTTCATGTTTAGTATCCGTTTTTAAGATTTGAATAAAAACAGCTATATGTATGCATATTATGGATCATTTTGAAATTGAAGAATTAGCGAATCATAAAGGACAGACTTTTAAGATTTAATGTATTAAAATGTTATGTTTTGTACTGTAATAATAATGAAATTTTAAACTATAAATTATTTATTTCATAGGTGTATTTATTATTTAACTATAGTTTCATACTGCCTTGTTGGCCAAGTAGTCGCAAGTACGATTGCCGGGCAATCGGTCGCAGGTTTGATTCCCGAGGCGGTCAAAGTAATACAGGGTTTTTAAAAAATATCTATAGTGGCACGGAGTCTGAAATTGTGCCAGGTATATGACAGGCTCATCGCCTATTACATGGGACTCATAACATAAATAGTGAAAATTGTGTGTTACATTGTACAATGGCATTAAGTGCACCTTTGCCTAACCTTTCGGGAAAATAGGCGTGATATTATTTTATGTTTAATTTCATAATATTAATTAAAGATTTTAAAATTGTTATGTTTTTCTCTCAACAAAAAGTGATGAATTAACTGCTTCCCTATTAATTCCTATCTGATATTACCTAATAAGAGTGATACTTCATTTTTGGTTAGGTTTGTTATTAGATTTTACATTTTAATCTATTATTACTACTGCCATAGTCGACAAGCTGCGACGACATCGCATTTATTTTAAAGTCAAAGCCTAAATCATTAATTTTAATTAGACAAGACCTATGAACGTCAAATCAGATGCAGATTCCCATGGAGAAAAACGACCAAAAAACTCCATAGGTTACTCTTTTTCAATCAGGTTCACAAAACCATTTTTAGTTACATTGTTTCGTTGGTTCAAATATGTGAGAACAATGTAACAACAATATTTAGTGATGGAGAAAGAAAAATAAAATAACCTTGCGGACAACAAATTTAATACAGCCTGGAGCTGACCAGTCCCAGTTGACGGCGCCCGTTCACGAACATGACATGTACACCAGCACCGCTCAACTCAACCATATTGTAGGGAATCGAGCGATCCACTGCCCGTGTCACTGTCAATGAGACTTTTGAGTGAGCATGACACCCATAAGGTGACACAAATGCATTCTACTAATCTAATCTTATACTAGAGGTATTATATTACATAAAGCGGAAGAGTTTGTTTTTTTTTGTTTGTTTGTTTGAACGCCCTAATCTCCGTAACTACAAGTCTGATTTGAATAATTCTTTTTGTGTTGGATAACGCATTTATCGAGGATGGCTATAGGCTATAAAACATTACGCTATGACTAATAGGAGCTGGGCAGAGCGTGTGAAACCGCTCAGAAGTAGCTAGTAATTATATAAAGTCTAACATTATTACACATTTTCAACTCATTAAACATCAATGTTTTTCGTTATCCTGTGGAGCCGGACCAGCAAGCCTCCGAGCATTTTTATCCTCTATATAATGAGTAAGTTTGTAGTATGCTTGTCTACATAAAGCTTTTTTAATACATAATTTAAATTTTGTTTTATTAGTAGTTTTGTTAATAGTTTTATACAGTGTTTTGTTAGAAAAATTTTAATATTTAGAAATCGAATTAATTACCTTGACATGCGACCTCACTGACTAACTGCCAATTTCTATAACATATTGTAATCCAAAATATGTGGAATAAGATCGATTTTTGACAGAAACTCCGTACAACTACTGTCAATAATCGATCTATATCGACAGATTTTGGATTAAGATAGTTTATTAAAATTGGCAGTAACTAAACATGTTTCGAATGATAAAAACAAATTAAAACTTATTAGATACTACGCAAAAGTAGATGCAAAATGTGTTATAAGCATTTGTTGCTTAGAGACTACACATTTGATAGATACCAGGCATCATTCCTCTCTGATAAACCTGAACATTTTAAACAACATTCTCTAACCCATCTACAGTACGATACGATACGGCGGCCGATACGGAGCCGCGGTTGGCCTATCTGGTTGCCGGGGCTCCGGCTCGAAGTGCAGGAGAAGGAACGGGGTGGCTTTTAGTCAGTAAGAGTCTAACACTTCCTCCCGCCTTACCCAGGCGGGAGAAGTGACTCGATGATTTTCCGCGCTTAAAAAAAACCATTTACAATATAAATATCAGTTATGTAGAATGGATCCATAGTCCAGCTGTAAACTAGTTCCTCAAGGATTCATAATCATCAACAGATGATAATTAACCATTAAACGGAAATACGACTAATAAAATAGATTATCTTGTTGATAAACGACTAAGAAAAACAATTTTTAAATTTTCAAAAATTGACTGAATTAAATTTTTAAATGTACAATTACTGACAATTAAAAAATATATGTAAATGTGGAAGATGAAAAGAAATGTGAAAATGTACACATAGAAGAAGACTGCCTCGTTGGCCGAGTGGTCGCAAGTGCGACTGCCGGGCAAGGGGTCTCGGGTTCGATTCCCGGGTCGGGCAAAGTATTACTGGGTTTTTTAAAAATTCTCAGTAGTAGCACGGAGTCTGGAAATGTGCCCGGTATATGGCAATAGGCTCACCCCCTATTACATGGGACTCATAACAACTAGTGAAAAGTGGGTGTTACATTGTACTGTGGTAGAATGTGCACCTCTGCCTACCCCTTCGGGGATAAAAGGCGTGATGTTATGTATGTATGATAGTTTCAATTTCAATAATATATCCGGAAAACCAGGAGAGAACTTACAAAGAAATATTTTGCCCTTGGCTGCTCTGTTTGGCGTTTATTGATTGTTTATAAGTGCCAATGCTAGCTAGCTGCTAGTAAAGTGGATGGATTACCGAGTTAGGGTCGCAGGGACCCTATGCTATAGACCAGGATAAAAAAAAAAAAAAAAAAAAAAAAAAAAAAAAAAAAAAAGGGTCGCAGGGACGGCAGAGTTACTGAATGCAGGTTGACAAACCGATGTGGAAATATTTGGGGTGGCCTTTAATCAGCAGTGGACGTCTTCTGATATGATGACAAAGATAATTATGTTACGAGCCCTATATAGTTAAAAGTACTTTTTATCGCTCGACTTAAACAATCGCTGCTATGCACCGTGTCACAGGTTCAATTCCTGCACAGAATAGTTTAAAAAATATCTTACTTAAAGCAATTATTGATAATGTCTTACTCAAAATCAAAACTAATCTTCGTAACCTTTTCTGTAAGGATGAAAAATCATAAAATTACCTTCCGTCCTGGGCAGGGCGGCAGAGACTGTCAGATTTTTATTGAGTGATAACTACCCTGTTCTTACTCCAGCTTCGTGTCGGGGCCTTGGTATAAGTCAACCTCGACCCACCTCGGCAGGAATTGGCTCTAGTTGAACTCGTCTGTGGTCACTGCGGGTGCAGCGGCTTTTTTTAAAGAAAATAATCTAATAACTTGTCTCGCCTTAGATGAGGCGAGAGAGAGTCTCAAACTATATTTGACTAAAAACTATTCTGTTCCTACTCCTGCTCTTTAAGCCGGAGCCCCAGCAACTCGTTAAGTCGTCCGCGGCTTCACATCAAGCATCACCCTATTGGACCCAATAATATGGTGACCAATGTGGTTGTCGGATGGCTCTTTGAAGCGCGCAAGGAACGCCATGCTCCGTACGCTCCGGTCTAGTTCTAATCGGGCGACGAACTAACCTTGGTTAAGGCCCATGATTACGGTGGCAGGATATCGTCTCACGATTCCCGACGCCCGTCGTGTCTCTTGCGATAACTGGAGCGTGAGGAGGTTGGTTTGAAAACGCGCCCCGCCTCCTCCTTTAGCTAGCATAGCTGGTTCGTGGAAGGAGAAGATGGCGTCCCAGTTCCCCTCGCTTCGCACCATAGCCTGAATAGACACACACGATAAATAACCACCCCTAATCACTTTCCTGAGGACACGGAGGTGCTTAGCCGATGCAGGGTACACCGTTACAGTATGCCCCATCGTGTTCTCAGGGTGGTCGTCACAGTAATCTTCTACCTTCCGAAATATCCGTGTCCAGTAAGCACCTGCGTTAGATGGAAGATGAGAAAATCCATGGCGTTTCTCTAACCCTCAAAGAAGGTTATTACTGTCGTGGTAGCAGCGAGCCTATCTCTTTCGTTTGAGAATCCTCGATCAACAAGGCAGTTAGTATAATTGCGATATGGAAAAATACCAAAAAAGTTATTATCCAATGTGTTATTTATTTAGCTGTGTCTAAATCTGAAAATTATTATGAATCAATATTAGTTAATTTTCAAATTCGTTATTGAGAAATATCTAGACTATAAATTGTTTACTTAACGTTAATATTATTCCACTTATAATTGTTTCAAAAAATTAACATTTTTTATATAATGATGTTATATTTAAGTACTACCTCTATATGCACAGTTGGTACTTGCATTTACGGGGAAAATGGGCAAAATTAGGTTATTGGTAAATATCATAATGCTTTACTACTTAAGGTAAGGTCAATCCTTAAGTTTATTTTGTAAATCAAAATACAAAAGACGATGAGAGTTTGCAGAGAGCCACTGGTTACATTTTACATCCAACCGACGCCGATCTGGAAATCGGTATTGTCTACCCTTGAAGGTCATCAACAATTTTTGGTTTAAACCAAAATTATAAATATCAAAAGAACCGATTTTTATTTTACTAGTTACAGTAAGTTTTATTTTTCATACCAAAACGATGGCGAAAAGAGGCACATGACCCACCTGATGGTAAGTGGTTTCCATGGTCTATGAACGCTTGAAATACTCGGGGAACGACATGCGCGTTGCCGTTCCTTAAATAAAGTATTTAATCCCTTTTTGAAGAACCTTATATTTTATCTAACTACTGGAAAAACTTCGACCAAACTTAGAGTTCTTTTCACAATCAGAGGGCTCGTAGGAGTACCTCTGAAACCTAACTGTACGGGACCATTTGGGCTCCAATGTGTAAGCATGAACCTTCCTGTCGACGGTGAGCGGTGCGATGATAGAATAGAACATAGATAGAAAGAGATGTATTACATAGTAGTAGTAATGATAGAAGTGTATTGCAATTAAAATTGATTAAATATATTGAGCCCTTAACAAAATCTGAGGAAGCCGACATGATGATAATAATAACAATAATTCGGAATTTCACCCGTTACCGGGGGGCTTTTTATATTTTTAAATGTTTTTTTTTACATATAATGAAATATTTAAAAATATTTAAATCAAGTATGAAAATAAATAAAGGGAATAAATTCTGAACTATAATGTCACCCTGTTGAAAAGCTAAATAAATTCAACGGATCAATACTGGTTTGCTAGTCATACTATCTGGAAGCCATTGAGGGAGACCTATTTTATTTTTGGGATTGACCTCTACTCTGAACTCCCCACCAATCCTCATATTCGTAATCCCCGAAAAGCCAGTAATGCATTTGTAACATCTCCGGTGTTTCGGGTGTCCAGGCGCGGCGCCGATTGCTTACTATCAGGTGACGCGTTTGCTCGTTTGCCAATTCATTCCATAAAAAATTGACCATTTTTACCACTTCTCCTCTTCATGTTATTGAAATTAAAGATGAAATTAGTATAAAAGGGAAGTTGAGCTGAACATAAATCATCTTATCTGCGGATTCAGCACCAGAACTACAGGACTTGGGTAAGTAAAAATAATATTTTTTCTTATTTTTTTTACTTTTCGTATTGTTCATGTATACACAAAATAACTATTGGTTGACTAAATAAAAGGATCAGGGGTGGATTGAACGTTGAATCAACAGGGTCTATATATATATGTCATTTCAAAGAGAATGATCTGTACAGAATGACAACATATAGCTAGCTCGCCAGAGAACGGTGATAAGAGCCCACAAACATGTGAAAAGTCTTAAGACTGCCGAGGTGGACCAAACGATTACGTAGACTTAAAACTCTTAAGTAGGGTAGCCTAACTGTTGAGTTAGGACCAAAACTTCATAAGAATGAGAGCAAATCATGTACCTATAACATGGGATAACATATCGCCTTTTAATTCCCGAACTGTCAAGTAGAGATGCATGTTATAATTACTGAAAGTGATAACTACCTTTATTAGTTTTGGGTCCCGTACAATAAGAATGAGTTTACAACCATAACCAGAACACACTTGCAGACTCTGGATATTAACGCATGTCAAAATGCGAATTCTTTTTTATTTGTCTTGTAGTCGAACTCGAGATCTCGGCTCTAAATAGGGAATCTAAACGTTCCATACCTCAATAAAAAGTTTTATTTTTTTCTATGTCGATGTGACTAATAATCATTAACTGTACAATATCTAGATGACAAGACTCCAAAATGGCGGACGCGGCTGCAGCCATATCCACGATCCAGTCAATGCAGATTGCACTGCAGTTGTTGCAGACGATTACACCAACTGCTTGGCAATATCCACCTCAGTGCTCCGTACAAGGTAATCATCACTGACGGTCAGATTAATTCTGCAATTTGTTTAATTGACAACCCTTCAAACCTGTAGACGGGATTTCAGTCTCCAGTTGCTGAGATACGTTTTAACCGTGCACATTATAGCAGACCATCTTAAGTAGGGGAAGCACAGTTATGGTCCATCAGCGGCTTTCACAAGCTGATGATGATGATGACAATGATGATCTTCGTGTTGTATATATCTATAGTTAAGAAAAATACTAAAAAAAAATCTTATTCCAACAGATGGAGACTCTTTTGACTTTATCGTCGTGGGTGGTGGATCGTCAGGATCAGTTGTAGCCAGCAGACTCACAGAAAACGAAGATGTTAACGTACTACTAATTGAAGCAGGAGGTTATCCACCAATTGAGTCTGAGGTAAGAATACTATGAAAATAGTAATAGTAAACTCATAGATATTCCTCATATACAGACGGATATCAAAGAACTAGTATGAGACGGAATATCTTCAATATTATTTCAATTGTTCCAGTATCCAGCATGGTTTACGCTACTGGCGCGGTCAGTATACGACTACAACATAACGTCAACAGATGATGGTAAAACAGCTCAAAATCTTCAAGGAAAGGTCGTCACCCTCAATCAGGGTAAAATGCTTGGAGGCAGCAGCTCACTCCACCACATGATGCACACCAACGGCGACCCTGAAGACTACAACGAGTGGGCAAGGATGCTTAATGACGACAAATGGTCTTTCAAATATGCCGACAAATATTTAAAGAAAATGGAAACGCTCATAGATCAAGATCTTCTTCCACCAGAGGCTATAGAGTGCCACGGCACAGATGGACCTCTACAAGTAGCTAAAGACACACGCAAGACCAATGAAAAATACTTAAAGGCATTTGAAGAACTTGGGCACAAGATTGTTTCTGATATAAACGCGGCCACTCCAGCTGTCGGGTACACTGAGAACTTGTTTGAAATCGCTGACGGGTTCCGTCAAAGTAGTGCTTTAGGATACTTAGGCCGTGCTAAAAACCGTCCCAACCTATGCCTAGCTTTATCCAGTTCCGTCACAAAGATCCTCATTGAAGACCAAAAGGCTGTAGGAGTCCAAGTGAGTACAGCCAATGGAAAGACATACAAAGTATATGCAGATAACGAAGTAATTGTATCAGCTGGTGCCATCAACAGCCCTAAACTACTCATGTTGTCTGGAATCGGACCAAAGAAGCATCTTGAATCATTTGGTATCGATGTTGTTGCTGACTTACCAGTCGGACAAAACTTGCAAGACCATGCTTGCGCTGCAATAGTAGTCAAAACAGATAAATGTGATGCTACCACGCCGGCTGCCAATCCACACCAATTCCCAGCACCATCTTTCAATGGCTACGTCTCACTAGATAATTCAACCACAACCGCTGACTACGATACAATTAACTTAGAGTTCCAATGTGGTTCAAGCGACATTTTACAGTTGAGTGTCAACATGTTTAGCTACTCGTACGATGTCTCTCAGACTATCTTTGAAGCTACAAAAGATAGTAAGGTGATATTTACTTTACTAGGCTTGGTGATGCCCAAATCTCGTGGTCAGGTACTCTTGGCGAGCACGGACCCTGCAGTGAATCCTCAAGTTTACACAGGCATGTTTAGTAATGAAGATGATATCGATTTGATCGCTAGAGCATTTATGGACCATGTAAAAGTTCTGGACACCACATACTTCAAGAGTGTTAATGCTAGTTTGGTTGATATGGGGGTGTGCAAGGACGCAAAAACTGAGTATGAATTCTGGAGATGTTACGCTGTAGCCATGTCTGCAACAATGTGGCACTACGGTGGCACTTGTGCAATGGGAAAGGTTCTGGACAGTGACTTGAATGTTTTAGAAGTAGATTCATTACGTGTGGTTGATGCTTCTGCCATGCCAACTCTGATTCGAGGCAAGTTATATGCGGGAGTCATGATGTTAGCAGAGTATGGAGCTGATATCATCCGCAACGACTGGGGTATTTAGATTTTGTGAAAGAAGATAATGAGATGCCTTTGTAAGATATTTCTTGTAATCACTTTGTTAGTTAATACATAAATATTATTAGCCTTGTTTGTTGAACCTACGGTTGATCAATAGTATAAAATAATTTTGTTATGTTTTAAAGATATCATCATCATCATCATCATCAACAGCCTATAAATGCCCACTGCTGAGCAAAGCCTCTTCTCACACGGAGAAGGTTAGAGCGTTAATCACCACGCTTGCTCAATGCGGGTTGGCGATTTCAAACTTATAATTAGAAATTATAAGTCCAGGTTTCCTCACGATGTTTTTCCTTCACCGTCTGTCAGTGGTGTCTAAATAATCTTAGAAAGTACATATAACTCAGAAAAAGTCACATTGGTACTTGCCGTTGGTAGGTTTCGAACCCGCACCCTCATGCATGAGAAGCGAGCGTCTTAAACCTCCAGGCCACCACCATTTAAAGATATAATGTTATTGTATTAATTTATCTATGATGAATTGAATGTATCTGTTATTTCTTTAGTAAATATCATTTAACAGCATGTTTGATTTTCTTAATAAACACAAATTTAATATAATCTTAGCACTAAATAACACTTACCAACAGCAAACACAAAAGTAAATAACGATACATATGCCTACGCTCTCCACACTCCCTTTTACATACCAGATAGTTTGACGTTCGCCTACCATCTCGGCTGGTGGTGTGCTGGAGCACGCCTACTGATGAACAACCTCACTCGGGACTTGAAGACACCCAAGTTATATTTGACGGGAAACACAGATCCATTCCTCAGCGGTTCACACAAAGAAGCTTGACGCAAGACGCATCGTGCGAATAGGTGGAATTCCCACCATATAAGGGTGGTGGTCTGTAGTTCTTGTGGAAATACGATGATGAAGCGGAGTAGGGAGAATATGGTGCAATTTCCACGCACACTCATCGAAATGTATCCGATAGAAGACCGAACGGCTTGCGACTTTGCGCCTGTGTTCGAGGCTTTGAAACCGAAACTCCATAAGCGAATCATCATTGATACCCTCAACTTCATAAATTCTGACCAATTCCCATTATCCTGTGCCCAACAAGGACCTTAGACTCCTCGGCCAGTTTTAAACATAACAATACATTATTCAACTTTAGAATTTCATGGCTATTTTTTTCTTTTCAACCAACTACAACGTCTTTACTCCAACAAATTAACAAGCCAGCAACATTTTGCTCAACGCAAACCGACTTGACGACTGCGACAAGGCAGTGAATGGGCATTCTGACAGCCACTAATCCATTAGACAGAACTCTATATATAAATGGGACATCTTAATCCCTTAGAGGTAGAAACCCAATTTAATCTGAGCTAGCAAGTGTGTCTCCAAGTCGACTAAAGGAAACGCTTTCGTAGTCTCAAAACTAAATTTACATTCGAATTTGGTGTAACCGTTTTGTATTTGTGTTAGTGTGTGTATTAATTATATTAGGTTTGCGGTTTTAGGTTGCTAGCTCGTATACATACTTACATAGCCATCACATCAACAGCTTATAATGCCCACAGCTGTGCAAAGCCTCTTCACACACGGAGATTTGAGCATTAATCACGCTTGCTCAATGCGGGTTGGCGATTTCAAACTTATAATAATTAGAAATTATAAGCCCAGGTTTCCTCACGATGTTTTCCTTCACCGTTTGTCAGTAGTGTCTAAATAATCTTAGAAAGTACATATAAATCGGAAAAAGTCACATTGGTACTTGCCGTTGGTAGGTTTCAAACAGCTTAAGCCCCTAGGCCACCACGCGACACATACATAACCTCACGCCTGTCTCCCATGGGAGCAGACGGAGACTAGAAAGGGGTATGTAAGCATCCTAGTAATTGGTGTTACATATTCTTAGCTAGTTAGTATATATATTGTGTAAATTACAACTTGGGTGTCTTTAGGTCCCGAGTCATACATACATACAT
Source organism: Spodoptera picta (assembly GCA_038387885.1). Taxonomy (NCBI): domain Eukaryota; kingdom Metazoa; phylum Arthropoda; class Insecta; order Lepidoptera; family Noctuidae; genus Spodoptera; species Spodoptera picta. The sequence continues at coordinate 3,103,836 of JAZHFQ010000782.1, read as the reverse complement.
ACATAACTTCACGTCTGTCTCCCATGGGGGTAGGCAGAGACTAAGGAACACCAATTACTACGATTCCCGAGTCAATAGATTGCTTATAATAGGTACGGTGCTCCTTTGTTAGCCACATCATCACTTACCGCCAAGCGAGATGGTGCCCAAACGCCATCCTCATTACAATAAAAAAAATAGCGTGTAGTACGTAAAAGTCAAAAAGATGATGAATTCCATGTCTGAATTGGCGCTTTAGAATAGTTATTGAATAACTTCTGAAAATACTTCACTTGAGCTTTTTATTTGATGATAACTATAAACTACGTTTAAAAAAAAAACTAATAAAACCGCCTCTTTTTTTAAGTCCATTCAAAGTCAATATCAACATCATATATTTCAATTAATTAGATCAAAAAGGCACATTAAAACGTCAACAAAAAATTCAAATTGAATCTTAAATAAATTTATTAAAGGATATTTAATATACTTAAACCTTCCCCTAAAAGTAATAAACACTTCTTAAGACTACATCAAAATCGGTTCAGTCAATAGCGAGATAACCGCACACAACCATACATACATGCTGGTCAAAAAAAAGAGTAACGAATGGAGTTTCTTGCTCGTTCTTCTCCATTCGAATCTACATTTTAGAATTAGCGCTTTTTGTTTTAAGGGGGGAAAATCATCGAATGACTGCTCCCGCCTGGGTGAGGCGGGAGGGAGTGTCAGACTCTTACTGACTAAAAACCACCCCGTTCCTTCTCCTGCACGTCGAGCCGGAGCCCCGGTTACCCGTTAGGTTCTCCGCGACTCCGAATCAATTAATTGGAATTAGCGCCTAACTTCACCTAGCTGCACTGACGGACTGACTGACAGACTATTATTTATATTGTATTTGTTGACGTGTCAAAAGTACCAAATTATGGTTTAATTGAATAAAATGCTTTGACTTTGACTTTGAAACGAAGAACCTCGTTCTTTTTTAAAATTACATAATTATATGAAAAGTAATAGCGCCTACCGATTTCTTCAGACCGCGATTATATTTGCGAACAAATATATTGTCACGTTAATATCTTACAGTGTCAGTGTGTCTACTAATTGCACCACATTTTGAACAAGGCGTTTATAATGAGTAAGTTTTAAGTGTGGGAGCTTCGGCACGAATGGGCTGGCTCGACCGGAGTGATACCACGGCCTCACGGAAAACAGACGTGAAACAACGCTTGCGTTGTGTTTCGTCGGGTGAGTGAGGTTTGGCTTAGGCCCAATTACCGCCCTCCCTAGTCTCCCGAATCCCCAAATCCTCCACAATCCTCAAATTTCCAATTCCCAAGAGGCCGGTAACGCACTTGTAACGCCTTGGTGTTTCGAGTGTACATGGGCGACATCGATTGCTTACCATCAGGTGATCCGTCTGCTCGTTTACCGGCTTATGCTATGAAAAAAAAAAACTTATATTCTTGACTCAATTACACAAAATTGAATTATCAATGTCCGAAGCAATCTAAAGTACACTTTATTGTAATGATGTTATAGCTTATTATTATTTACTAAAAAGATACTTAAATATTTGTATTACTTGATTAATAAAATGTGAGAATCTGAAGGATCTCCAAAAATAACGGTTTACATAGATACCTCACGCACTGTAGAACATACTTTTTTAAAAGAGTAACGAATGGAGTTTCTTGCTCGTTCTTCTCCATTCGAATCTACGTTTTGGAATGAGCACCTAGCTTCACCTAGCTACACTGACGGACTGATTGACAGACTATTATTTATTTTGTATTTGTTGACGTTTCAAAAGTACCAAACTATGGTTTAATTGAAATAAATGCTTTGACTTTGACTTTGACTTTGACTTTGCACGTCTCCCATGGGGGTAGGCAGACTATGGAACGCCAATTGCTACGATTCTTACTTATCTCTTTCACTTCATCAGCAGTCATGGGTCTTTTCATTTCTTCTTTAAATAACTATAGAGGTATATTCAAGTAAATATACTGAGAAAAGCTCTACTACCGTAAAACGGTGTGAATAGAGTTCGAGGGGTGAATAGGTACAGAATGGGGTGGATAAGTGTTAGAATATTTTCCCAACATTTATTCACTCCTCTTCTGTATCTATTCACCCCTCGAATTCTATTCACCCAGTTTTATTGTACTTTCGAGTCACATGGGGACTTTTCGTCATGAGCACGGTGCGCGGTCGCGGTGACGTCACGGTGGCCACTGCTAAATCTCTGTACAACAACGTGACGTGCACGACGTGACGTGACGTGATGTGCTTGGCGCTCGTCTCTCAGCGCTCTGATTGGCCAGGTCTAGTGAACCAACCAATCAGAGCGGCGAACGAGCTCGATACTATTGCGTTACGAATGCGATAATTATTCGTGCTTGAAAAACTAAATAATATTCTACAGTCATCTTTATATATAAACTAGCTTCTGCCCGCGACTTCGTACACGTAATCCCATTTTTTTCCCGTCCCCGTTCGTGATTTTCGGTAAAAAGTAAAAAAAAAGTATTGGTTAAAAAGTTTCTTACTAACCCCTATGGATGCTTCACTTGTCCGAAATAAACATTATTTTATTTTATTTTATTTATTTATTTAAAAAGTATCCTATGTCGGTCTCCTAGCTCTAAGCTTGTTCTTGAGTTATAAGTGGTGTAACTAACACGACTTTCTTTTATATACCTCTATATAGAAATGAAACCCGTTTCCCGTTGTCACACCATAACGTGAGGACGGCTAGATCGATTTGGCTGATATTTTTTTTGTGTTTGTTATTTTCAGGAAAAGGTTCTTATGATAGCAAAAAATCCTGAAAATCTTATAAGAACGGGAGAAAACGGGATTGCGTCTACGAAGTCGCGAGCAGAAGCTAGTTTACGTGATTAAACCATATTGTCCAATCAGCATGAATTCAATAGAATTAACAAATCAACGCTGATCCAAGACAACCGCGAACCACTCCTGAGTCACGTGCTGACACACACAAAGTTGTTATGTTGACAGAATGACTTTACCTTCAGTCTTTCAGTAACTGTAATTTTCAACACTTGTGGAAATAAGAAGAGAATCAAACATATATTTATGGTGTTTTTTTGTTTCTAGCAAAAAGAGACCTAACAAACAAACATTTAACATACTAAAGTCTATTTTTACGAATTTTCTACTTATTCCCACATCTTTTTTTTTTTAAAAAAGGGACAAGCCCCACTTCCCTCCAAAACCGCTACAACTCCTGTAAGCCAAGAACTACAGTAGATACAACCATGAAAACACCGGAACACTGAAGTCCAGCGCGTCCCAGGGACATGAGTAACTGTCTTGGTTCCCGCAACGAAGTGAATCAAAAGATCTTATAAGAGAAGAAGAAGACATAACTATGGATTCCACTTCCCTCGGTGAATTACTGCAGGAGACAGAATGAATTAAGCCTAAAGTGACAAAGAAGAGACTGTACCACATTTATTTTTGTTGAAAACTCATAGATACATTTATTATTGACCTTCCCACATATCCTACCCTCAATTCCCAGCCCCCAAGAATCGGCAACGTATTGTTAAATCGACACTGGTATTGTGGCGACAATTGCTTTCTATTAGGTGATCCGTCTGCTCATCTGCTTACGCCTTATACCATAATAAAATCTATTACAATATGACATTCTATAAAATAATACTCTTTATTATTAAATATACTTCATATTCATTGTAATCGTACATAGCCTTTGTAATATATTAATGTGTAACTATTTTGGTTCGAATTCTTCTACTTTGCAGTAGATATTTTACTATTCAAAGGGGTAGGCTTTTTTTGAAGGGGAGAAAATCATTGAATGTCTTCTCCCGCCTGGATGAGGCGGGAGGGAGTGTCAGACTCTTACTGACTAAAAACCACCCCTTTCCTACTCCTGCCCTTCGAGCCGGAGCCCCGATAACCCGTTAAGTCCTCCGCGGCTCCGTATCGGAATCAACCCTATTAGGTACCATCCGTGGTGGTCTGATGGCCCTTTGAGACGCGTGCGGAATGCGATGCGCCGTACGCTCGGGTCTGGTGGTCGGGCGGTGAGCCACCCATGCTCGCCGTCCACAGGCCCGTAAAAGAAGTAGGATAATATTTAATATTCTCACTCATTTTAAATCAAATTACACTCATTCAATATTTGTATATAATTAATCAAAGAATTTAAATTATCCATTAAAGAAGCACCCTCATTTATTTAGTACAGCCGATAGCGACAATAGATATAAGCTAGGCAAAATGTCAAGAGATCCTACAAAACTGACAGTGTCGAGATGTAGAACAGCATACTGTCATAATAACACAGGTCAAATGGCAATTAAGATTTTTAATATCATACCAAAGGTTGTTAGAGAGCTCCCATTCCGCCTATTTCGAAGGCATCTCAAAGTATGGCTTCTTAAAAATTGCTTTTATACTGTTAAAGAGTTTGTAAATGCAAGAACAAATAGGAAACATGAATGAATAATTTTGTTTTGTTTTTTTTAGACATATTACCTGACATTTGAATTTGTACGTTTTTTTTTTTAATTTTTGACATTGTTAATTTATTTATTGACATCTGAAATGTGATTATTATTGTTCTATTGACATTGTAATTCATTCATTGAAGCCTAAAATTTTTATTTTTGACATTTTTAATTTAATAACTCTGGATTTCAATTTGAGAATTTAATTTATTAATTATTTCAATTTCTCCGCTTTTTAATTATTGATATTCAACAACATTGTAGTTTATTTTTTTTGTTTTGAATTGGAGTCATTATTGATTAATGGAAATTGTAACTTAGTTTGTCTTGTTTTGATTTGGAATCATTAGCAAGGGTTGTGTTTAGATTGTTTGTTCTAACTTAGAATCATTTTTGAAAATTGTGATTTAGTTTTGTTAAAGTATTTGCATGCCAAATTTATAGGCGAGATATGATGAACTAATGTTATGTCATAAAATCTGTAAACCACCATATTTCAGGCAAATAAATGAATCTATCTATCTATCTATCTATTCATTTTCTTCTTTAAATACATAGAAACTGCAGAACGCCCACTACTACGAACCTCACGCACTTTATCACTCTCTTTGCTTTACCTAAAGTGGGACAAGTTTTTTTACGGAATTGAAGGCAAAGGAGTAACTGGACAACAGAGAAGACTAAGTTATTAGACGTCTATCCTCCTTTAAAAAAAATTAACCTGTTGAAATTTTTAAAAATCATCCCCTACATTTGTTCGTACAAAAGTAGCCTCAAAACATTGGAAATAAGGTCTATAATGTAGTTAGTGGAGAGCGGTCATCGGTGGCCGCTTGAGGATATGCGAGATTCTTACTTACATTATCTAGGTTTATAAGAACAACAGTTAAGAAAGAATACTCTTTGTCAAAATACAAGAAATGTAACAGGCTGTATATAGAGAAGGATAAATATTCATACATTATACATAACATAATATAATAAAATGTAATGCAAATATAACGGTACCATATGGAATATATACATATATATATATATATATATATATATATATATATATATATATATATACGTAGTAAAATAACAGTTATATTCGCCAGTTGGAATATTAAAACTTTGAAACATCATCTATCGTAAGCCAGGAGACATTCACTGCTGAACAAAATATATTAGAGGTACTATTTAATCTCCAAAGTTGTGTAGGTACGTGAAAATATTATAAGTGAGTGATTGTTTTTTTATTACAATACTTTTTTTTTTTAATGGGGGAAAATCATCGAATGACTGCTCCCGCCTGGGTGAGGCGGAAGGGAGTGTCAGACTCTTACTGACTAAAAACCACCCCGTTCCTTCTCCTGCACGTCGAGCCGGAGCCCCGGTTACCCGTTAGGTTCTCCGTGACTTATTACAATACTAGCTTCTGCCCACGACTTCATACGTGCAATCCAGTTTATTCCCGTTTCTGTTATTGACTTTCGGTAAAAAGTAAAAATAAAAGAGTATTGATTAAAAAGTGTCATATATCCGTCTCCTGGTTATAAGCTAGCAATTTTCATTCAAATCGATGTAGCCGTTCTTGAGCTATATCTACATAGCGTACTTTCTTTTATATACATAGATTATATTGTTTTAATATCAGGAAGTTTGCAATTGTTTCTAATGTATGTCCTATTTCATTGGATTCATGTGTTAATATATCTATGGTTAATAACTATAAAAAGTAGGCGTTTCTGTATAATATCCCTTTGCTTCTTCGGGGGTTATAAAGTGGAACCTTTTTTATCTTCGTTTATCATTTCATATTAATCGTGCCATAAATGCAACACCTTAGAAGAAACACTAACGCAAAAGAAGAAGAGAAAGCAGAAGAAAGTAAATAATAAAGAAGATAGAAGAACATTCTAGAAACATGTTCAGATTTCAGCCACATGATACACGTACGTGTTGCATCGCACGTGTATCATGTGGTTGAGACCAGCTCGTTTCTGACACCAGGAGGATAAAAAACAGAAGAGGATTTGAAGAAGTGTGAGAGAAAGTGCTTCGGCTCAACCGGAGTGATACCACGACCTCGCTGCGATTGAGGTGATCGGATCTTCCCCCACCCCCTTCCCCATTCTCGAAATCACCAATCCCCCTTTTTTTGAGGAAGGAAAATAATCCAATAACATCTCCCGCCTTAGGTTGGCAAGAGGGAGTATCAGAATCTTACTGAAAATCACCCTGTTCCTACTCCTCCTTAGGTCTACCGCGGCGCGCGCGGAACGACGCGCCATAAATCCCTATTTCCTAGGTGTGGAATTCCTCCTAGAGTCTGTATTATCTGAAGGGTGTCTTCAAGGCCCGACTGAGGAAGTTGCTTATGGGAAGACGTGCTCCATCGTAGACCGCTTCGTCGCTTAGCATTAGGCGAGGTAGTAGTTAAACGTCGGCCCTTCAAATATTAAAGAAATCTCTATAAGACTGGCTACGCATTTGTAACTGATTTGGTATTGCGGTCTCGGTGTGTTAAGTAGTTATAGCTATTATTACGAACTTCATTCAACTTCAAGTCAAGCATTTATTTCAAATAAACCTAGGCACTTTTCAAATGTCTTAAATTAAATGTCTGTCAGTGAAGCTAGGCGCTCGTCCCAAAGTGTAGTTTCGAATGGTGAACTTTAACTGTAGATTCAGTAAAATGTTTATCTTATTACGTGGGATTGATAATATTTTATTTCATTTCAGTAAATGGCAATATAACCAAGTGAACAATATATTTTTTACTATACACAATGGTGTTACAATATACCACGTTGATCGAGAGACTTTCCCATGGACATAAAGTTATCTAATAAGGTATAATTTCTAATTTTTCATACAAAGCCTCGTCATTTAGCAAAAACCTCACATTTTCTGTCACGCCCGACTGATCTAGGTTCATTGAACCAAATTGAACTTAAGGTCATGTATCTATAGTCATTTTAAAAACAATAGCACGAAAAATTCCCACAATTGTTTTCGCTGTCCACAATCAATTTCCAACCTAAAAATCTATTTAACAGCGTTCATTTTACTGTATCAGCGTATCAATTATCAGTTCACGCAATTATGAGCTGTTTGTCTTTCGTAGTATGGATTAAATTCACTTGTAGTTCCGTTTCTGATAAGCAGGTTACTGCGTTCTCATAAGAATTGCGTGTTTCTATGTAAAAAGTTGTCTTCTACTGTGGTAGAGCAAAATTGATGTGGAGAGAAACCTCGCAAATGTCATATGTTTCAATGTAAGTCAGCATACCATGCAAATTTAAACCTTATCTATCATTATTTAGAGTCGTATAACAATCCGCAGCTTTACTCTTTTATCCAAGAGGATTTGTCATAGACACACGCTTAGCGGAGTTTGGAGAACAGTCTAAAACGTTCAGGTTTATCAAAGAATGCTGGTGCCTGGTCCTTTAGATGGTTCTAATACGATATACGTAAGAAGACACGAATATAAATCATCCTACAGCGATATTAGCTGGATGCCTTGTCTGTAAAACTGAAGATCAAGCTCTGTGGCATACCACTGAGCTATGATGTTCTATTGAAGGGGTCATTGTCTAGCAGTGAAAGGACAAAATCTGATAATGACGATAGGGATGTCTTAGAAGAATCTGTATACAATTTTCTGAGTTATTTTTAGTGTGGGAGATTTTTTCACATTTTAAGTGTGGGAGAGCCATGCTTCGGCACGAATGGGCCGGCTCGACCGGAGGAATACCACGGCCTCACAGAAGACCGACACGAAACAACGCTTGCGTTGTGTTTCGTTGTGTGAGTGAGGTTATCGGAGGCCCAATCCCCCCCCCTTTCCCCAATCCTTGAATCCCCCTCAACAACCCTCTCAAATTCCTAATCCCAAAAGGCCGGTAACGTACTGGTAATACCTCTGGAGTTCCAGGTGTCCATGGGCGACGACTATTGCTTACCATCAGGTGATCCGTCCGCTCGTTTATAGATTTATCCCATAAAAAAAGACAGCGAAACTATAATGCCTTACAAGGAGACTCCACTTTAACAATTTTTCTAAGTACTAGCGGAGTAATTGATGAGTACACACGCGGTAACATCTCAACACATGTCTGACGTTAGATCCGTAGCGGCGAGTAGAAGCTGTCACTTACATTCACTGTGTAAACTAAATCAGAGTATGGGGTAGGACAGGAGTGATAGCGATTGTGGAAATATAACCTCTAATGACAGCAGCGTAAGACATAGGTACAGAAACCTGGTAACAGCGCATTCTTATGAACCTTTGCAGACACTTGTTACCACCCGTAGTCATCTCGCAAACGCAATAAGAACAGGCTGAGGAGCTGCTTGACAGACACCTGGTAATAACGCTTTCTGGTAACGCTAAATTTGTTTTATTGGATAGAGGCTAATTAGCAGACGAATCACTATGGTATTATTAGAACATAACATAACATCACGCCTTTTATTCCCGAAGGGGTAGGCAGAGGTGCACACAGAAGTAACACCCACTTTTGGTGAGCCTATTTCAATTAAATAATTCCAGACTCCGTGCTACTACTGAGATTTATTTTTAAAGCCCAGTGATAAATTGCCCGACCAGGGAATCGAACCGGAAACCCCTTGTCCGGCAGTCGCACTTGCGACCATTCGGCCAACGAGGCAGTCTATTATTAGAAACCAGGTGAAAATTTATATTAAAAAAAAATACAACAGCAAACTTTAAGAATAATGTAATTAGAACGACTAGATAATTGTGACAAAATTATTGAAACCTCCTATTATCAAATTAAAGGCATCTTCGTTGCCAGAACAAACGTATTGACGGTCTAACGAATCTCAAACAAAAAGGGGCGGTTATGCACTCGACATGCGCTTTATACCGATCTTAATTTTCTTCTACCTCCAAAGATTCCCAACAGTATAAATAGACAGTGCCGCCCATGAACACAACGCAAACGTTGTTTCATGACGAATTTCTATGGGGTGTGCCACCACTCTGGTCAATCCAGCTCATTCGTGTCGAAGCATGGCTCTCTCATATCAAAATTTTAAGTTGCGTCCTCCAACGTGCTTGCTATGACAAACTATCTTACAGGCGACCGTACAACTTTAGTATCAGTTTGTCATCAATGCACTGAACTTTTGTTATAAATAGAAATCCTTTCATCAAAGTCATCGAATGACTTCTCTCGCCTAGGCGAGGTGGAAGGAGGTGTCAGACTCTTACTGACTAAAAACTACACCGTTTCTACTCCTGCACGTCGAGCCGGAACCCCGATAACCCGTTAGGCTCTCCGCGACTCCCTATTGGCTGATGCCCGTGGTGGACCGATAGCTCTTTAAGGCGCGCGTGATTTTGGATGTTTTTTTTTAAGGGGGAAAATCATCGATGGACTGCTCCCGTCCGGGTGAGGCGGGAGGGAGTGTCAGACTCTTACTGACTAAAAACCACCCCGTTCCTTCTCCTGCACGTCAAGCCGGAGCCCCGGTCACCCGTTAGGTTCTCCGCGACATTTTGGATGTTTACAGATAATATTTTAGCAGTTACTGCTTTGTTGGTTTCATAACCAACTCGGTTCGATTCGGTTCCTCAAGGAATCGAGCTACTAAAAAGGTTTTAATGAAAATATTCTAAGACTCACATTTTCAATGACCGTGACTGATACTGTTCCTTTTTTAAGATGCGTAGTTCTCATTAGATTACATTTGAAATTGATTGTTACCTGAAACAATAAAAAAAACAAGTTAACGTATTATTTTAAGGATACCCTTAACATTCGCTTGTATCATGGGATGTGTTCCGCGGAGTTGTTCGATGTGATGCCCACGGCCACTTTCTATCATGACACCGCTTGCCATCGAGTTCACGTTTACATATTGGAGCCAAAATGGTCCCGTACAGTTCGGTTTCAGAGAAATTTCCTCCCACAGACCCTTCGATTGTGGAATGAACTTCCTGCTAAGGTTTTGCCGGTGAGCTTTTTGTGGCTTTTTTATTATTATTTTTTTTTTATTTATATAATTATGTGGCTCTTCAAGAAAGGAGTAAATTGGTTTATTAAGCGTCGACAGGACACATGTAATGCCCCACGTGTTGCAAGCGTACATAGACCACGGTAACCGTTTACCATGAGGTAGGCCGAGTGCTTTTTTTTGCCACCATCGCGATGTAAAAAAAAGAACCTTAATTACGTAATTTTTAATTACTATGCAATATGTTACGGTCCGTTTGTACATCTGCAATACTAGAAGTCAAGGTTTGAGTTTAAAAGCTGCTCTTAAATAACCCTAAATTAAACTCCGTAAAAAGTATTTGCTATATGTGAGTGTTTTTTAATTGAATAATGTGAAATCTATCCGTGAAAACCTGTAATTGGCTTTCTGGTGTTTATTATATTAGTTATCTGTTTGTTTGCTATGTGTAGCTGTTGGTTTTCCAATCCATAAATAAATAAATATTTTTTATTGGGATAAACGATAAACGACCACATGGGACATGGACCACCTGATGGTAAGCAATCGGCATCGATCATAGACACCTGGAACACGAGGCGTTACAAGTGCGCTTTTGAGAATTGTGGATTTGAGGATTGTGGGGTATTCGGGGATTGAGGAGACTGGGGAGAGGGGTAATTGGGTCTCTGTTAACCTCACTTATATGATGAAACACAAAGCGTTGTTTCACGTCAGTTTTCTACGAGGCCGTGGTATCACTCCGGTCGAGCCGGCCCAGCAGTGCCGGAGCATGGCTCTCCCACACTTATATGAATCGTCTTGTTAAAATTTCAAGTACTGCTTACCGCTTTACAAAATATTAGATGCAACGTTATACTGAACATCTCATGACGCACTTACTACGTCCCAAAAATAAATGTTCAGTACTCTGTTCTTTTTTTAATTTAATCAAAATTATATGAAAATACTCCACAAACATCACATTGCATTCAACAAAATATAATATCGACCTTATCTCACTTGACATAGGTCGCGGTTTTGTTTTGCCGAGTGCAAATGTGTGTTGGTTTTCAGGAGGGGCGATCGCGAATCAGTCTGCTGAACGAACCCCTGAAAAATAGCAAAGATTGTACTGAAAAAATGAACAGATGTGATTGGTAGTATGGAGGAGGTTTCTTTTTTAAATCGACTTAAAAAGAAAAATTGCGCGATTATCTCGCGATTGGCTGAATCGATTTTGATACGGTTTTCAGACAAGTGTTGCTTACATTTATTAAACGGTTTTCATAGAACTCAAAAGTTGCTGTGATTCAGTTGCATTTATATTGAATATTACAAATGTGAAAGTTTGTGAGGATGTATGCGTGTGTGTGTGTGTGTGTGTGTGTGTGTTTGTTTGTTACGCTTTCACGTCAAAACGGCTGTAGGGATCAATATGAAATTTGGAACAAGGGTTGATTATGATCGGGAATAACATATAGGCTATGTTTACCCGACGGGCCGCGAAGCAGCTGGCAGAAGCTAGTATTTTATATTTGCGTTAAACAAAACACAAAGAAAATTTTAGTAAAAAATCCATCTCCACTTCCTCGAGCATGGTAGTAGGCGTTATCAGCCGAAGTAAATAATGAAAAACATCTCTTATAAATGAAATCAGACCTGTTTCGTTGTTTTGACGTAGATACCCGACTCTCTACGTATATTTAGATTGTAATTTCATTTTGAAACCACGTTTTTTAACACAGCCTGTGTACACGATCGATTCTGGGTTGTTTGCCTTGTATTGTTCGTCACAATTGTTAGAGCTAAGGGTCTTTATAATTATTAATCGAGTATTATACTACGATTTTCTAACTGTAATATACTAGATTCCTGATAAAGTCGCAGAGGAACACTGAATCAGGGACTGTAGATTACCTTACTTGTTATCGGGGCTCCGGCCCAAAGCAGGAATAGGAACGAGATGGTTTTTAATCGACTTCTTTATCAGTAAGAGTCTGACACTAGCTCTCTCTTCACCCAAGGCGGGCGAAATCATTAAATTATTTCTCTCCCAAAAATAAGTTTTTTAAGTGTGGGAGAGCCATGCTTCGGCACGAATGGGCCGGCTCGACCGGAGTTATACCACGACCTCACAGAAAACCGACGTGAAGCAACGCTTGCGTTGTTTCGTTGTGTGAGTGAGGTTACCGGTGGCCCAATTACCCTCCCCTTCCCCAATCTCCCCAATCCCTGAATCCCCAACGATCCTCAAACTCCTAATCCCCAAAAAGCCGATAACGCACTTGTAACGCCCCTAGTGTTCCTGGTGTCCATGGGCGACGCCGACTGCTTACCATCAGGTGATCCGTCTGCTCGTGTACCGGCTTATACCATAAAAAAAAGATACGAAGCTCCTTGGAGGAGGCATGAGTTCAGCAATTGACTTCTTCTAATCAGCCAGAAGATTTTGATAGATAACGATTAAATACAATACAATAGTTTGCCAGCCCCAGTACGCGTCAGTCACCGCGTCGCGTGTCGCGGATTGCTGCTCACGAATATGAGCTTCTATGGCTTGAAACTAGTCGAGTTCCTCGCCAAACAGTTATGTGAGTAATCTGAAAACATAACATACTTAATTTACAAGATATCTATTTAAGTAAACCAAGGGTTTTAAGCCATCATAATGTTGGTTGCTATTTAACTTTTCCGGTGCCCTAAATCAATAAAGAAATAATAATCAAATAGTTTGAATAAATACATCTAACGGTTCCTGCCCCATCCAACAAGAGATTATGATTTTTATAATAACTATCGTGAGACTAAATTAAGTAAAAACGCGGGTTACACACGTGAATATACCGAGAAGAGTTCTTCCTCATGAGCATGAGGAAGAACCCCTCTGTGGTTCCAAACTAGTAGAGCTTTTCTCAATATATTATATATATAATAAAGAGATTATGAATTTAAAATTTGACTAGCAAGCAACATTCTTGTACACATGGCACTAAAAGTCCACAGTTCTGACAAGAAGCCGAAAAAAATGATATTTTTTCCTCCCAAAAAGACATCACGTGCTAGCAATATTTCAGTTATTGGATAAAATTTAGACATAATAGTTGGTACGTGACCTCTGCTCGGCTCTCAGGCAAACGCTATCAAAATACTTGTAAATATAATGTAATTATACGTGTGTACAGTAACTTTTGGCTGTGCTTTTATAGGTCACCTATTTTATCATTTTTTATAGGATTTTTTTTAAGAGGGAAAAATAATCGAATGACTGCTCTCGCCTGGGTGAAGCGGGAGGGAGCGTCAGACTCTTACTGACTAAAAATCACCCCGTTCCTTCTCCTGCACGTCGAGGCGGAGCACCGGTAACCCGTTAGGTTCTCCGCGTCTCCGATTTTTTATAGGATAGGGACAAACGAACAATCATGTCGTGGTAGCTCGGAGGTTTAATACGCCCACTTTTTATCGCATGAGAGTGCGGGTACCAATCTTCTAACGGCAAGTACCAATGTGACTTTTTCCGAGTTAAATGTATATAAGACTAAATCGTATAATTTAGAATGAAATAAAACTAATGTGTTGCTTTGTAAAATTAAGAAACGACATTTAATGTTTTATTCTTCTCTAAATTCTTTAACACAAAAGTCACATATTGACGTTTTTAAAAAAACAAAGACTATTTGACAAAGTAGTCAATTAAAAAATTAAGAAAACCTTTTTCTTTACATCTTTTACCCTCCCGAGGAAGAAAATTCACCCGTGAATTTTCTCTCAGGGCCTAAGCTTACTTCTTCTTCCATCTTTTCTTCACTTGTTTCTTCCTTATCTTCATCCTTTTCTATACGTACTGGAATTAGTTTTGATATATGAAATAGATTTGACTCTGTCTTCCTGTGTCCTGTATCTATCTTATAAATTGTATTTGATTTTTTTTCTATTATTTTATATGGTCCAATTCTTAGTTCATCCAGCTTTTTTATAAGACTAAATCGTATTATTTAGAATGAAATAAAACTAATGTGTTGCTTTGTAAAATTAAGAAACGACATTCATTTAATGTTTTATTCTTCTATAAATTCTTTAACACAAAAGTCACATATTGACGTTTTTAAAAAAACAAAGACTATTTGACAAAGTAGTCAATTAAAAAATTAAGAAAACCTTTTTCTTTACATGTATGTACTTTCTAAGATAATGCAAGGACCACTGACAAACGGTGAAGGAAAACATCGTGAGGAAACCTGGGCTTATAAATTCTAATTATAAGTTTGAATTGCCAACCTGCATTGAGTAAGCGTGGTGATTGATGCTCAAATCTTTTCTATGTGAGAAGAGGCTTATGCTCACCATTGGGCATTTATAGGCTGTTGATGACGATGACAAACGAACTTAACACCTGAAGATGTGTAATCACCGATAGTCCACCTAAACCCGCAATACAAGTAACGTTGTAAGTAAATTGCCAGCCTTTTAGGGAGTTGGCCAGCCTTTTAGAAAGTTGGACTTCTAAATAAAAATGTAATTACTGAATTAGAAGCCCTAGATTTTAAACGCTAGGTTATCAAAACTTATCTAGACTCCGCAGTCCGCAGTGCGGTAGTTAACAAATGATAGTGTTAATAAGCATTCATTAACAAACTGTCTAATGAAGAAAAATATCAAAATATGTTTAGTAGTTTCTTAATTTATTGTGAAAAAAAAATCGATTATGAAAGTACAAATTAAAAATAGATTTCGGACACCTGGTAAAATGTTATTTATTTAAAGTTACTATTAATTTTGTATTGTTTTCTTCACTCGTTGCCTGCCTCGTTGGCCCAGTGGTCGCAATTGCGACTGCCGGGTCTCGGGTTCGATTCCCGGGTCGAGCAAAGTATTACTGTTTTTTTTTATATAATATTCTCAGTAGTAGCACGGAGTCTGGAACTGTGCCCGGTTTATGGCAATAGGATCACCCCCTATTATACTCATAATATAAATTGTGAAAAGTGGATGTTACATTGTACAGTATAGTGGCATAATGTACACCTCTGCCTACCCCTTCGGGGATAAAAGGCGTGATGTTATGTTCTGTTATATTTTCTTTCCATCCAGCTTTAGTAAGGTACCAGGGTTGTATGCCACTCGAAGAGTTTACTCAGTTGAGTTACAAGTGAACGTGCTTTGCGCTTACAATAAGACGGATTACGGCCTGACCAAGCACTACTTGAGTACTAGGGCATCAGAGAAACATTAGAACTTTCCTGAACTTGTTATTTTATTTTAATTTATGCCTGTAACAGTTAATATTACTCAGAATTTCATAAAAACCACGGCTTTTTTTCATTATAATACTTTCACTTCTGCTAAAGTCTAAAATTATAATTATAACGCATCTCGAGACCAGAGGGCTGGTCTGTTTTTCGGTCAGAGGTTAAGCATTGCCATATAACGTGACAATGCTGCCAGCCTTCTGGGTACTTTTCCAATTGACGTCGATGCTATTCCATTAGTTTTAGTATTTTTTTAAGGAACAAGCCCGCCTCAATCTCCCAAAACCGCTGCTGCAACTCCTGTAAGCCAGGATCTACAGTAGATTAGATACAACCATGAAAACACCGGAACATTGAAGTCCGGCGCGTCTCAGGGATATGAATAACTGTCTTAGTTCCCGCAACGAAGTGAATCAGAAGATATTATCAGAGGAGAAGAAAAAAAATCTATAGTTTCCACTTCCCTCGGTGTATTACTGCAGAAGATAGACTGTCTTTATTGTGTCTTAAGTAATAGTTAGTATTTATTTTATTTAAGCTTATAAGGGTCTTTCAAATAGGACGGGTCGATATTAATAATCTGTGGTGGCCATTTTGTTTTGGCGGCATCTGTCAAATCTGATTTTTCTTATTCAGCTGCTGATGCCAAATCACCATGGCAAGTTACACGGTTGAGCAGCATGTGCAAATGATAAAACTTTATTATCAAATTTTATTATTAACTTTATTGCAAACGTTGCGAGCATTGCGCCCATTTTACGGCAAACGCGGTGGTCCTTCAAAGTCTAGGTGAGCACTACAGATCAATGATAAACAATTTTTTTTGGCTTAAATTTAACAATATGGACGTGAACGACATGTGGTTTCAGCAAGATTGCCCTACTTGCTACACAGCAAACGACACAATCGACATTCTGCATGAACGGTTTAAAGGTAGGGTTATCTCTCGCAGAGGTGACGTGAATTGGCCACCAAGATCGTGTGATTTGACTCCGCTAGACTTTTTCTTGTGGGGTTTTCTGAAGTCGCAAGTCTATGCCAATAAGCCACATTCCACCGTTGCCCTGAAAACCAACATAACGCAGGCCATCGCTCAGATTCAGCCGGATCTATGCAGCAGAGTCATGGAAAATTGGACCTCTCAGATTCGTGCCGCCATACGAAGCCGCGGCGGACATTTAAACGATGTCATATTCCATCCATAATGGCATAAATGGACCTTTCAAATAAAAAATAAAGTTGGTTAATATCTTACACACATCTTGTTTTATTCAATTTTAACATCGACCCGTCCTTGTTGAAAGACCCTTATCTATATAATTATAGAGGTACAAAAATGAATCCCTTTTTCCCTTGGTCACAGCATCACGCGTAAATGGCTGGACCGATTTCACTAATTCTTTTTTTGTTGTATTTGTTATTATTAGGAGAAGGTTTCTAAGACATAAAAAATCCTGAAAATCCTACGGGAATGTGAGAAAATGGGATTACGCGTACGAAATCGCGAGCAGAAGCTAGTTTGTTATAATAAAACTTCCTATATCATAGCGATACAAAATAACTACACCTATAAGAAATCTAGTTTAAAAATCAGCAAAAATTCTTCTCAAAGCTTCAATATGTGAGTGCAAACACTCCTAAGAGTACCAGGCGATCATACCTTTTAAGAGATGTATAGAAGTGCAAGTCAGCGAGGCTAGACACGACCGGACTGCGCTCGTACCAAGACATATTATCTGCTGACACGACGGCTCCTACACTTATGTTAGACTAGACTATTCAGGGAAGCACCTAGAATAGATTTTATCTGGAATTAAATTTTTATTATTAAGTCCGTTCGAATGTGGTGGGAATTGGATATTATATTAATAACTAGCTGTTTGTTACCCGCGACTTCGTCCGCGTAGAATATAAAGTTTAGAAAATAACTTTTTTGTTTCAATTTTCCAAAATAAAAGTAGCTTATGTTACTCCTTATAACATTTGCTACCTATAAAAGTCCTGTCAAAATCGGTGCAGCCATTCCAGAGATTAGCCAGTACAAACAAACTAACAGGATTGTATATTTGTTTGGAGATTGGAGATTGTACTTTAATAAACCTAAATCTCCTAAAAATATTTATGTAAAGCGCTACTATCAGATATCTGTCAAATGTTTTCAATTGCTTTTTAAATAATTACTCGGTTCTTACAATACCCATGGGAAGAGCAGCGATGGTAACAAATGTAGATACTTAAATGTTACTGAAGGATTTTTTTACACAGACTACTTTAAATTCACCTCTGTCTACCCCTTCAGGGCTGAATAACGAGAAACAACGTTTTATGTTTTAGAAAAATATTCAAAATCACGTCTCAAAATCGAGTAAACACAAGCAAAAAAAAAATACAGAATTTTATTCTACCAATGATTGAAACCAAGGGTCTTATCGGATCCATGGTGTCAGCACCAATTTAATTCTGCGTCCCACGTACACCTTATTACAAAGAAATAACCGTCATTTTCGTTTAAACAAACGAAATTGTATTGCTGCACAGAAATGTACCAACGTTTTTTTCATTTACACCCCTAACATTCTTTATTACAATGGCATAAGAGATATTTTCCTCCAATCCATTAGCATTGAACAGTGGTTGTGGAAAATGGGAGTACAAATCTCAATTTTCGGTTGGAATAAACTTTATTCTTTGGGCATTAAGGTTTGTTTTTCTTTGTTACGAATTAAGATTAATATTGTCGTTTGGGATCGCTTTGTTTCTTGTAAATTAGGTCACGTTCGGGCAAAGGCATAGCTGCATTCAGCCTTTGGACTAATGTGGTACATTTTAGTTTTACATTGATTCGTTTTGTAGCAAATCAAGTTATACCCTTGTCGATTGAGGGCGGATTTTGTTTTGAATTTAGATAATACAATACATTATTTTATTGACAACATAGAAAAGAACAATATTTTTTAAATTGGTAAATGGAAGCATAAAGTCCATATCAAATTTACTATTCTTTCTAATATTATAGATGATAAGGTTTTTGAGTGAATATATGTGTATGTTTATAACTTAATCACGTTAAAACTGCTGAATGGATTTAGATGAAACTTAGCATACAGATAGATTACAGTTTTTTTTAAAAACACCTGGCTTACTGGTTTTATCCCGGTAATGCGGGCAAAGCGGTAATATTGGCAGAATGAAATTAAAAAAAAATAGGTATAGTTTAGAAAAAATATCACTTCTGCCAAAATGTGAAGCTATAGTATCTCATAAAGATTCCTATAACAACGGGCGAGTCCATTAAAAATGAACTTTCCTTTCACACAACACAAAACAATATTGAAGAGAACTGGGATAGTCTATCAGCTTTATCATCTGATACGTTTTTTCGCCCCCAACACAATAAGAGGCGAGTGAAGCGGTATTATCCTTGAGTATCATCCCTTTATAACATGATATGTGGCTAAACATAACAGAAACTATAGTTTACCGCTTTGTTACTGTGTTTTTTTATGGAATAGGTGGCAAAGGAGCTGGCGGATCACCTGATGATAAGCTATCAGCGCCACCCATGGCCACCCGCAACACCAGAGAAGTAACAAGTGCGTTGCCAGCCTCTTAAAAGTTCCGTAATGTGCACCTCTACGTACCCCTTCGGGAATAAAAGGCGTGATGTTATGTTATTACAGCAATTGCTCGCTTAAAAGTAGAATATTATTTTTGGAATTTTGTTTTAGTCTATTGGTCGTAAGTAACACTATCGAGCAAAAGGTCGATTCGATTCCCAGTAAATCAAAGCCTCTGATCAGGCAAAACACTATTGGGTTTTTTTTTCTCTGTAATGGCATGAATTCTGGTTATATAAGACTGGCAAATGACTAGTAAAAAGTCGTACGTATTTCATTGAAAATATCTTTTCCTAACCTACCTACCTTCAATCAAGAGGCCTTTTTTATGGTATAAGGCGGTAAACGAGCAGACGGATCACCTGATGATAAGCAATCGGCGTCGCCCATGGACACGTGGAACACCAGAAGCGTTACAAGTGCATTACCTTTTGGGGAATTAGGAGTTTGAGGATCATTGGGGATTCAGGAATTGGGAAGATTGGGGAAGGGGAGGGTAATTGGGCCACCGGTATCCACACTCCCACGTTGTTTCACGTCGGTTTTCTGTGAGGACGTGGTATCACTCCGGTCGAGCCGGCCCATTCGTGCCGTAGCATGACTCTCCCACACTTAAAAAACCCTATCACTCGATAGATATATATTCACACAAAAGATAGATAAAAAATATATTCAAATACTTACCTCTATAACCTAGGTTTCCGTCCTATCTAGTCGGAATACAAGATATTTTGCCCCGTATACATGAGACCTGCGCTAGGTCTCGCATAATTTATCTAAACGCTACATATATCTTGACATCTGCCCTACTTTCTGGTACAAAGGGAATTGTACATTATATCTATTGTTGCATAAAGTGCATTTTAATGTGAAATTGATTGTATTTTATTTTCTAGAAAGCTGTGAATTAATTAATGGTTCGTTTTACTTAGATTTTTTTGTTTGTTATTTAAAAGTACTAAAGGACTTGGTTTAGAAGTACCTACATCGTTTTATAGAATGTTGTTTGCGGGATTATTGTTATTTTTTATGAGGTGAGCAGAAGTCTCACTTGATGGTAAGCGATCAATGCCGCCGCCAAATTTACTATTATTTGTATGTATATTTAAAATTCTCTACAAATTACATTTTTAAATACTACTTACAAAATAGAAAAATAATATGTAAAATCTCATATAATATAATCCTAAAATATCATAATATCATATAATCATAAAATAAAAAAATGGGTCTCGGGTTCGATTCCCGGGTAGGGCAAAGTACTACTGGGTTTTTAAAAAATTCTCAGTAATAGCACGGAGTCTGGAATTGTGCCCGGTATATGGCAATAGGCTCGCCCCCTATTACATGGGACACGTAACATAATTAGTGAAAAGTGGGTGTTACATTATACAATGGCATAATGTGCACCTCTGCCTACCCCTTTGGAGATAAAAGGCGTGATGTTATGTTACGTTATGTAATATGTAAGAATATAAAAGTAGAAGCCGACTAGTAGAGGGAGCATTATTATTCACTATTTATTATTATTGTTAAAGTCATTACTATCAACCACAACTATAAACTATCTGGCAATCATTGGTGGAGGCTTTTGTTCAGCAGTGGCGGTCTAATGGCTGATAATTATATTTTCTTCATTCATTCACATTTTCGGAGAATATTTACCATTAATTTCAAATCAAATTCAAGTCAAAAATATTAATAACACGTATAAAACGGGTAAACTTAATAACTCCTACTTAAAGAACTTACAAAAAAATTATATCTCGATAAAATTATACGGTTTTTTCAACCCCTGCTACTCAACCCATCCGAAATCACCCCTCACGCCATCTCAGTGGTGTTTATTTGCGGTAACAATGAAGTTACAAAGATTATATCACGGTTAATGTACCGATATAAACGACCTTCGCTTAGCGGACATCCCTATCACAATAGTAGATAACCACGAGAATTTATGATAATTGAAATTTTTGTTAAAAGAATCTCTAAGTAAGAGGTTGAGTTTGGTGTAGGAGTTTTGGAATTAAGTCATTTTTTGTCTGTGGCGTTGTGTCTTAATCTAAGATCTTTCTTTGATCCTTTTGGTCTCTTATTTTTGATGCAGATTTTTTAATAGATATAGTGTTTCTTATGGAAAGTTTATTTATATATTATTACATGCATATTGCACTCGTGGGAAGCCGGGGCGGGTCGCTAGTTAAATAAATGTTAAGTCTTTGAGGATACATAGCAATACATTCTAACTCTTAATCTATCTTCGAATCACACTTCTCCACTCTAAAGCCCTGTTACTCTATAAAACGCTGAAATATCTATAACAAACCCAACTAATGTAACCCAGGAACGAACTACCAGGCTACCAGAAGTACAAAGAACATTAAAAAATCAACTTGACAAAACGCTGCCTCATTGTCACGATAGGAATCACTTCATTATTAATTGAATACGATTGGATAAAACTGTCTAGACGATACATTAGAACTGGTTAACTATTCATTAATATGTCAAGACGCATAGGTAATGAACCGCTTAAGCGTAGAAACGAATTATCGTATTGACTGAAGGGCTCAGAATGAGAACAGGGGTAGAACATAGTCTGGAAGTTATTCCAGACATACTTGTCATGTTAACACATAGGCTACTTTAACATAACATAACATAACATCACGCCTTTTTATCCCCGAAGGGGTAGGCAGAGGTGCACATTACGGCACTTAATGCCACTGATGTAATACCCACTTTTCATAAAACACTTCTTTTCACTTTTCACTCATAGGCTACTTTTACGTTTAGGAATTATATATGGTGGCTTAAGGCAGAGGTTTCCAGTTAAAATAGTGTACAATCCGGGTATCTTCAGGTCTCTAGGAAATAGGTTGCCTGTAGGTAAGCGTGCTCCATTGTAGATGGCATCATCGGTTCCCACCAGGTGAGAGAGTGGCCTATACTCATGATAAAATAACCATTTTATGTTGCGCTCTATTTAGGGAGAAATATCTGTGTTTGGCAATATGGTAATTGACCATTCAGAGTAGAATTTTGTGATCACCCCTATAATTCTATCAGCTAGTATTGTGACTGTTTAAAATGCCACTAGGCATTAAGTCCGCCGTTGTATACCCTATATGCAAAAAGTGTAAATAAATAAAAAAAAATTGTAAAAACTGCTAAACCCCTTAGACTACACACAGATCGTACATCAGCCTTTACTGATAGATCTGAACTACTACAATCTCAAGCTGCCAAGGGAACAGATTCTAACGAACCTTCTAACTTAGAGAAGATCCAATATTCCAAGCACTGTCGTAGGCAGTTGTGGTTCATGATACATCACTATAATATATAACATCACGCCTTTTTATCTCCGAAGGGGTAGGCAAGGAAGGGGAAGGGGTAGGCGCTACGGCACTTAATGCCACTGTAACACCTACTTTTCACTATTTATGTTACGAGTCTCATGTAATAGGAGTCGAGCCTATTGCCATATATCGAGCACGATTCCAGACTTCGTGCTACTACTGGGAACTTAAAAAGAACCAGTAATACTTTGCCCGACCCGGAAATCCAACCCGAAACCCCTTGTACAAGTTGACACATCACCCTTCAGGAAAAAAAATAAACATGATGACATAACTATACTATTTCAGTATCTTTTCACTAAACCACAGTCCAAAACTACGGCTGTATCCACACGTAACATGTTCGGACAATAAAGATAAACGGCACAGATTATAAGGACCCTACCGAGGGATGTGCGCACCCCCTTATGGAAGTCGGGGATAATGTCATTGTGTCTTATTAGGAAATTAAATGAGTCGGGAAAGTAGTTCATTGACCTGTCTCGTTTGGTTTGGTGTAGATTATTTGGAAAGGATGGTAGTTATTAGGTAAGGGGTTAAGGGTTATTAATAAAACGTAATTCCTTGTAGGGAAGAACTGAATCAGGTCATTCGCAGTATTTGCTTGTCATGTCATTAGTTGTGGTTTAATAAGGGTTCAAGGTCAATTGTTATTAGACGTAATATTTTTTTTTCTATATCACTGTCCAGTGGCAAAATGAGCGCACGGCCCACCTGATGGTGAGCGGTTACCGTGGCCTATGTACGCTTGCAACACCTGGGGCATTACATGTGCGTTGCAGACCCTTGAAAAACCTATCTAAGTACTCCCTTCTTGAAGAACAATGTTATAGCCTACTGTAAAAGGAAGGAAGTTCATTCCACAATCGCTGGGTCCGTGGAAGGTAATCCCTCTGAAACTGAACTGCACGGGACCATTAGATCTCAAGATCAAGATATTATTAGACGTAATATTGAATCCATTATGCTTTTACAATTAAAACAAACGAAACTCCATGCTCGACAGTTGAACTTACAGCAACTTAACATACGATGCACACTACTTTTTTAACTAACGATAAAGATAATCTTTTATCCCTCTTACCTTCATGAATTATCCCTCTTACCTTCGTGAACGTTTTTCCTTTGCCCGCCCTCCTGAGGCTCTTTCCCGATCTCATCTTAAATCTAATCTTTCTGTTGTCTCACACAATACTGATTTTTACACCTATTCCTTCACTGTTCATGCAGTGCGACTTTGGAATTCCCTACCACCTAATATCCGTGATTCTAAATCCATCCCAATCTTTAAAAGACTCGTAAGGGAGCACTACCTTTCCTCATCTTGTTCAAATTAGTGTATAATATATATAATAAACATATTATACATACCTATATATATATATATATATATGTATACATACCTGGGAAAAAATGCCATATAAAGTCCGCTTTCTGTACCTTATTTTTGTATGTATAATATGTTTATTTGTAATATACTCTAATATGTGTATTATTTGATGTGTATCTATCATATGTATGTATAGGTTTATGTATTTTATTTTGATCTATTTATTTAATACATTTCATGTCATGTTACGCACAGTGTCTCTGTTTTTACCGTTTTTCCTGTCGAAGGACTGCAGGAAGAGATTCCTTCGGGAATATGTAGTACCTATGTACCTCCAAAATATTTATATATGTGTTCTCCTGTGTACTGTCTGTGTGTTGTGCATAAATAGATAAATAAATAAATAAATAATCAACCTTAAGACATAAACATAGACAGCAGCTTTTCAAACTGCTGCTGCTGTATTGAAGCTGAAACTAATGTCAATCAAGTGTACAAGAATATACACTGTATGTCAAAGTCAAAGTCATAGTCAAAATCATTTTGAACGTGAAAACAAAATATTTAAATATTAAATAATAAGAAAATTGACAGTCTGTAGTCAGTCCTCGATTTTCTCCTGTGTCGTGGGTGTGTTTACAAACATACAAGTTCACATACAATGATTCTCTATTTAACCAAAAGGTTGACTGGGAGAAAATGCCATATAAAGTCCGCTTTCTGTACCTTATTTTTGTGTCCATTATAGAGTTATTAAATAAATAAATCACCTTGGTAATTATTGTACCTCTATATTCTCTAGTTAACACTTAAATCCTGTTCAGCTCATAGCACAGTATACCCTCTCATTAGAACAAATTACTACAAGTCTGAACCACAACATATTCAAAGCATAAGTTCATAAACTTACAAACAAACAAACAAGCGCACACCTTCATTACGTATGTCTTGTAATTTGAGTTAGAAGTGTGTTCGTCCCAAAATATTAATATGTAGAACTTGCTATGCTACATAATGTTAATTGTACATAGCTCTAAGCAAGGTACTCTAATTAAATTTAATCTAAGGGATTACAAAGCAAGGTTCTTTCATACCTAATTGTGGGAGAGCCATGCTTCGGCACGAATGGGCCGGCTCGACCGGAGTGATACCACGACCTCACAGAAAACCGACGTGAAGCAACGCTTGCGTTGTGTTTCATCGTGAGAGTGAGGTTACCGAAGGTCCAATTACTCTCCCCTTCCCCAATCTCCCCAATCCCTGAATCCCCAACGATCCTCAAACTCCTAATCCCCAAAAAGCCGGTTACGCACTTGTAACGCCTCTGGTGCTCCAGGTGTCCATGGGCGACGCCGATTGCTTACCATCAGGTGATCCGCCTGTTTACCGGCTTATACCATAAAAAAAATTGTTTCTGTTAGAGATATTTTTTCCGAATTCAGTGCAGTTTTAATCTAGACTGTGCGACAAGTGCGACTCCCAGGCAAGGGGTCTTGGGTTCGATTCCTGGGTCGGACAAGTATTACTGCGTTTTTTAATTAAAACTCAGTAGAAGCACGGAGTCTGGAATTGTGCCCGGTATATGGCAATAGGCTCACCCCTTATTACATGGAACTCATAACATAAATAGTGAAAACTGGGTGTTACATTGTACAGTGGCATTAAGTGCCGTAATGTGCACCTCTGATTACCCCTTTGGGGATAAAAAGGCATGATGTTATGTTATGTTTTAGTCTACATTCAGATGCTGATATAATCATGATCTTCGGATATAGAGGTAGTATTACTTGTTGGTTTGCAACCCAAACCCTGATCGAAACCAGATCAATATTTTATGTGTTATCTAGGACTTTCTTCTGTATTTGTGGGGGTGTTTACAAACATACAAAAACATGGCACCTAGACACAAAACAACAATTTGTGGATCATCCAAAGTGTTGTTCCTTGCGGGAATCGGATCCGCGCCACACTACACGGCAGCCGGTTGCTGGTCTGCTGGTCTGAGTATAATGTGAAAAAAATCACATCACAAAGCCAATAGAAACAGACCCGAGCCATCAGACCACCACGAATGGGGCCCAACAGGGCTGAAGCCGATTCGGAGTCGCGGAGAACCTAACGGGTAACCGGGGCTCCGGCTCGACGTGCAGGAGAAGGAACGGGGTGGTTTTTAGTCAGTAAGAGTCTGACACTCCCTCCCGCCTCACCCAGGCGGGAGCAGTCATTCGATGAGTCAATTGTATTTGTAATTTGATAAAAATAAACTCTTGTGTTACTCAAATCTGGTTTTCCTCATAACTGCCGAGTGTCGAGTCGCCTAGAGTAACAGTTGACACAGAAAATCTACTGAAAAACATACACAATATCATAAAATATTTCACTTTAAATCTTACAAACTCGCACACAAGTACCCTTGCACTTTAAACAATAAATACGTCTAACGAGAGATTACAAAAGCTAAACAAATACACTTTATTTTAAACCTTGGACCCTTGCAAATATAACGCCACACTAAATCTACCCTTACTGCTTACCCCTCGACATCACCCCTCCGAGATTACGTGTTATCAAATCAAATTGTGCCAGTCTGCTTCACCCGGGAATTGAACCAAGTATTGTTGGGTGACTCTAATGATGTATTGAAGTTGTATAATCCTATAGTTACTCGTTATAGTTGAATCGTATTAAGAAATGCCTGATTGATTTGTTTCGCCTGGTTTAATGAATCGAAAATGTTAAATTGTAGCATTATTATAACGTGCCTTGTGATGTGAAAGGCATTTCTTGCACTTATTACAGGTTGTTTTGTAGAATACGTACGCATTTATGATATTTTGATAATAATTCTTCATTCTAAATCTTAATGCTAAAGTTAACATTGATTGCACATTTTTAGGGCCGATTCAATTTTGACGTTTGAAAACTGCCAATTATAGATTCATTGAAATAATAAACTTTGGCTTTGACTTTGACGGTACTTTCCTCAATCTAAAATCGAATGAGAGCGATTACTATTTAGTTAATATCTACACCTAACAATATACTAATAGCTACCCTCTTTCAAACGCTAGCGTCTAAACCTAAGTTAGTATTTTATACACTAGTTTCTGGCAATTCAAAGCGCCTGTATGCTCTTTCAAACAGCCTTAAACAGAATTGGACCTCAGTAACTCGGTTTGTAAAGCTCCATAGAGATTGGTCACATAACTGGGGCTTTACTGTAGAATTTTGGTTTAAAATACCTGTTTCTCATGCATGAGGGCGCGAGTTCGAAACCTAGCAATGGCAAAGTACCAATGAGAGTGCTTCCGAAACATATGCACTTTCTAAAATTATTTAGATACCACTGACAAACGGCGAAGGACAACATCGTGAGGAAACCTAGGCTTATAATTTCTAATAAGAAGTTTGAATTCGCCACCTCGTATTGAGCAAGCGTGGTGAATAATGCGCAAAACTTCTCTGTGTAAAGAAAGGCCTTTGGTCAGCATCGAATCCACATAGATTCTTGATGTTATGTGATACAATTTTTGTATTAGAGATTTTAAAGAGGTTATGGACAAATCCCTTCTATGTAGAAGAAGTTCGTAGTCTAGCAGTGGACGGTCAAAAGGTGCTGATGTGATACATTTTTGTAGTTGTTACCATTAAGGCATTGGCTGCCAATAAAAAACTATTGAAGGCAAATCCTCCGCTAATGTCGGTCACCGGTGACTGCCATGGCGTTTAACGTGTTAAAGATAAGATTTCCTATGTCCACACCTGATAGCAGACCAATACCAACCTCTCCTAAATTTGAAGGAGCTCCTAAGCTAAGATAGGTTGCCTTTTATAACATTTTGGTTTTTACCAAACTTTAAGTGACATCTAACAGTTTAGTAACAGGAAGTTTAGGTTCTCCCTGGTTGGTTAAAAATGGTTGGCAAAAACGACCATTGTAGGTCATCGGACATCTAACAAGCACAGCTCCGGTATGGCTCCAACCCAGAATTACCCAGCTGTAAGCGAGCTGCCAGCAACAACCTTTTATTGTCGTTTCCAAAGCAAAACACGCGATACTGGAGCCATGCTTGAGTCGTGCCTTAGTGGAGCCATGATTATTAGGTTAAGCTTAACCTTAAGCCTCCTGGTCCCGAGCGTACGGCGCGTCGCGTTCCGCGCGCGCTTCAAAGAGCCATCAGACCACCACAGATGGGGCCCAATAGGACCGATGCGGATTCGGAGTCGCGGAGAACCTAACGGGTAACCGGGGCTCCGGCTCGACGTGCAGGAGAAGAAATGGGGTGGTTTTTAGTCAGTAAAAGTCTGATACTCCCTTCCGCCTCACCCAGGCGGGAGCAGTCATTCGATGATTTTCCCCCCTTAAAAAAAAGCCTCCTGGTCGCTATCAAATTGTGTCCTGAGTTTAATTTGAGTATTAGTCTTTTTTTCGTCTCCACGGGAAATATAGCGGCAATTTCAAATGTAGACAGTATTTTACATTACTAGCAATATATGGCTCACATTCAAAAAAAAACAGAACTATTTCAAAGGAAAAACAACAAACTTAGTTAATTGTCTTGACTAAATTGGCAAGGAGACAAATTAGTAGAACATTACTCTTCCTAGAGCGATTGTTCGCACTCCCTACTCTTTAGTAGGAGGAGAGGACATCAACACAATGTAACTTCTATTATCCACACTAAAATATCTCCTAGCGTAATATGATTACGTCGTTAAGGCTGTCTGTCTGTATATAAGGAAAGGCTCAGAAGATCCACACTAATATTTTATTGGAACTTTACATAGGTTCGGAACCGGGTAATTGAGCGTCCTGAATTATTGTATACAATTGGAAAAAGCAAAGAGGAATATTGTTTTTGGAATGGTCGCAAGTGCGACTACCAGGCAAGGGGTCTTGGGTTCGATTCCCGAGTCGGGCAAAGTATAACTGGGTTTTAAAAAAAAAACTCAGTAGTAGCACGGAGTCTGGAAATGTGCCCGGTATATGGCAATAGGCTCACCCCCTATAACATGGGACTCATAACATAAATAGTAAAAATTGGGTGTTACCTCTGCCTACCCCTTCGGGGATAAAAGGCGTGATGTTATGTTATGAATAATGTTTTTTTTTGGAGTTTAATAAGAAAAAAGGTTGTTAAAGTTTGTGTTGTGTTAGAAAGAGACAAACGGTATATTTGTCTGGGATATAAAAAATCTATGTGTAAATTTTTAAGCCAACGCAATTTATAAAGATCGTGAAAAATATACATATTATTATTTTGTCTTCGTAACATTGAAGACGATATCTTAATACCCTCTCATTTAAAACTACTTTACACAATTTGATGAATTTTTCAACACACATAGACTAAAAATAAACACAAACAAAGCCAGTCTGTGCCAATTAGATATCATTAATTCAGCCTGTCTTTTAAACATACACTAACGCTAATGGATTGATACGAAAAAACAGAGTTTAATAGATTAATTGAAGGTACAACTTGTTTTAGTATTGGCTATTAATTCTATTTTTTTATACTTGATAGGTCGATGTTTGGCTACCATCTCGCCGGGTGGTAAGCGATGATGTGGACGACGATGGAGCACGCCTACCTATGAGCAACTTACTGTTCACTAGGGACTTAAGTGAGCAAGGCTACAGGAGATTAGCTTCTGCCCGCGACTTCTTAGATGTTTTATGGAATAAGCCAGTAAACGAGCAGCTGATTTACCTGATGGTAAGCAATCGTCGTCGCGCATGGACATCCGGAAGATTTGAGGCTCTACAAGTGCGTTACCAACCGTTTGGGGATTAGGACTTGGAGGTTTGTTGGGGATTCAGGTAAGTGAAACATATAGGCTACATATTATTACGCTATCACATACGGGGGAGAAGCTGTGAACCACTATTCCACGCGGACGAAGTCGTGGCCACAATGAGTAAACAAAAGACCAAGATTTGTGTTCACAGGATTTAACTACTGAATAACCCGTGTATTAAGACTTAACAAGCGAAAAACGTAAGTGGGACTTCTGTATAGATTTTGCGTAATGGGTACATCTCGAGGGGTGACATTCTAAGAGGTATTATCGTGTACAAAACGCGACGATTCCTCGACACTCGCCGACTTCCTCCAACGCAGCAACCCTAGCATAATGGCTGCATCGCAAACACGACCTCTTCTCTATACACGACATACATTGCCGCGTTTGTTAGAAAGAATTCTTGCTCGATAGGAGGGAAACGCCAATGGATGTTGAATTGGAATTTTTCTCGATATGTTGTAAGGAAATGCTGATATGGCGTTTGTTAGGGTCTGTACCATTGCTGTGATAAATGTTTTTTTTTTCGTCTTCCGTACACGGGGTGTGGTTTTTTTCGCCTTTCGCATATGGGGTGTGGTTTTTTTCGTATTTTTCTCGCTTTCAGGGGTTGTAAGCTGTTGAACAAATTGAAGTTTTATTATAAGTGTTTGCCAGGCTTGCTAGTGCAGGGAAATGTGGTGTTTCCTCAGCAAATACTGAGGGGTAAGCAGAAAGGGTGGATAGCCTATAAGCTTGGTAAAGTCTTTTTAGGGTATGAAAAACGTTGGTAGATAAACAGAATATTTATTTGTGTCACTTTATACCGCATAGGTAGATAACTAATTTTTATTTTATATGGTAGATTATCTTAAATCATTAGACACGTATTTTTTATTATCTTACGGAAACGAATACTTTTGACGATACATTGATTTGAAATGTCGCGTGACGTCACTTCTATGTACATTTTATACGTAGAAATGACGTTTTAGCCACCACTCCTAAACTTTGATTCGTTATATCTAAGTATAATTTTATTATATGATAAAATAAAAAATAAGTACGTTTCTAATATTTTTTCATTACCTAAGTGACGGACTAATTTTTATACCTTGTCTTCATCCCTATTGTTTTTGAAGATCGAAATACGTAACATATTTTCTTAGTTCGGAAAATGAACCCGAAATGTCTAGAAGGTTATTTTATCCCTTAAGCGAAAAAAATTCGATCAATAATAACCATGAAAATACTAATCACTTCAGTGACACTCAAGGCAAGGCAAACATTGGCTCATTTCCAAAATCAACCAAAAACACAGTACACACGCACATCAACCTACACTAAAATACCCAATCACTTCAAACCAATATCACCCTTAACCCAATACAATAAGATCGAAACCTATAACCGAAAATGAAATTGGATACCTTGATATGCTGTTCTATGTCTATTTGATGATAATGAATCGTGTCTTTCAGCTGATAAGGAAACTTGATTAGTCCGATTCAGTGAGGAACAACAAAACGAGGTAATTTAACAAAACAGTACGAATTACTGGTTTTTTGGTTACAGATTCGGATGTGCAAAAGTGGACCTTGTTTTCGTAACGGTAGCATACATTTTTGTTTGATTGTAATGTGTATTGATATGCTAAATTTTTTGGGGGTATGATATTATGAATTAATTATTATATTTGTTATATTGTAAAGGGATGCTACAGTGTTGGTTGATTGTTTTTATAATAACTATTGTGAGACATACTAAATTAACTAAAAATCGCTAGCAAAGCGGGTAGACTGCGCGAAATCGCCGCGACCGCGCACGCTGCTCACGAGGAAGAACCCCTCTGTGGTTCGAAACTAGTAGAGCTTTTCTCAGTATATTCACGTGAGTAACCAGCGAGTTTTGGTTAAATTTGGTTGATTCTCGGGTCGTGCAGTGTGTTATTGGTATATTTCGGTTTTTAAACTGTCAAACACCAAGCGGTCACCGGTGACCGCAACCTATTGTTCTATAATTGTGTCTATAATGACGGTACTCGACGAGTTAAAGTCTCTTTGTAATACCTAGCATGGAGATTTTGTAATATAACATGGGACAAGCCCTCCACAGCCTTCCAAAACCGCTGCATTCATGTAAACAAGGATCTACAGCAGATATAACCATGAAAACCACAGAACATTGAAGTCCGGCGCGTCGCAGGGACATGAATCCCGCCCGCAACTGAGTAGCACGCAGTCTGATAAAATAATATTTGCTTCATAATTATTGAACTCATTATAAAATAATTCTGCAGGCAATAAAATGTTATATAAGTGAGGGTGAGCCTATTGCCATATACCGGGCACATTTCCAGACTTCGTGCTGCTGCTAAGTTTTTTTTTTTGAAACCTAGTAGTCGCATTTGCGACCACTCGGCCAACGAGGCAGTTCATATTTAAATGACAAGTTAATTGGTGGGTTGGAGCCATGACGGAGCCATGCTTTTAGGTGTGCGATAACTCACCGCTCCACGGCATAACATATCGTATATTCTAACGTACAATAATAATAATAATTAACCCCCCATGACGTCATACATCATCCTATTAAAAACGACACAACATTCTTCTCTAATCACTTTATCCATCAAACCATTGCGACTGATTAAATAATTTAACCATGACAGCATGACAAACAGACTTACTTTGCCATTTTGTTACATGGAGCACTATAGCCCCTTATAAAAGGGGTGTCCCTAACAATGGGACATTCAAATCAATATGCAGTAATCCCTAAAGTAATCCTTCATTAGTTGAGTGGCTGTTGTAGGAACTGTCGAGTATGTTGTAGATTTGGATTCAATCTTTGGGCTGGTCTTTAACCTCTGGTATGCCGAGGACGTACGCGAGACACAACGTGTTTTCTATTGTGTCTCATATACCGGCACTCAAGAGGTTAATGACAAGCAAAAGTTTATATATCAAATTCCATGGTTGCGAACGTAAGGATTTTTAGGAAAAAGCACGCTCTAAAAAGTATCAAATGTGCAATTATTATATACTGTTGAGCAATGTGGCATACGACCACGGCTATCCTCTAAGAAATTGTTTCTCTAAAAAATCTTTTGGCTTCGCCATAGTCGAGTAAAATGGAAGAGGTTCTCAATTCGACCATATTTTTTGTCTGTATTATAATACCCGGTTCTCAATGGCAAGTACCAATGTGGCTTTTTCCGAGTTATATGTACTTCTTAAGATTATTTACATTATTAACAAACGGTGAAGGAAAACGTAGTTATATCTTCTACCTAATCATAAAGTTCGGTTTCGGCCTTTGTTCAGCAGAGGCCACCTATTGACTATTTATCTTTTAAATGAACAACAAATGGCACAAGCCGGCCACAACCTTCCAAAACCGTTGCAACTCCTATAAGCCAGAATCTACAGCAGATACAGCCATGAAAACACCGGAACACTGAAGTCCGGCGCGTCCTAATAACTGTCTCGATTCCCGCAACGAAATAAATCAGAAGATATTATAAGAGGAGAAGAAAAAATAATAAAAACTCTGGTGGTGAAACTAACAACTTCCTATAAACTGTGGGAATGACAGAGAAGAACACATAAGTCACCATTCCTCCTCTTCTCGCTTGACCAGGCACCAGCATTCTCTGATAAATAACCTTTTAAAGAGTGATCCCTGTTAAGCGGAGATTATGGTAAAGCCTCTTATTTACATGAGGATTATAGTCCAGCAGTAAGTTACTACCACGCATATGTGAGTCCTCTTGTCTTCCGGGTGTCCATGGGCGCGCTGATCTCTTAAATTCAGGTGATCCGTCTGCTTGTTATGAGCTCGACTCACTTAAGGGGCCAGTACACAATTCCAGCGCAAGGCTCTGTCTTGCACATGCTGAACTGGTCCCATTTTGCCGCAGACTTGGGGCATGAACATGTACCCACAATGTATCTATAGTCTAACCTATCTTTTTTCTTTCTTTTTCATTTGCCACTTATTCCATAAAAAGGGGGGTTTCCATGAGTGACTGATGATGAACATAGCTATAACTTTAAAGAAATATATCGATTATTCCATAAAAATCTGAGTCTTTCATGAGTGATTGATAATACTATAACTACAATTTTTACTCTTCTATACAATATCACATTCATAGAAAGAAGCGACACAAACAATAAAATATTCAAGTCAAACACGAGAATAGGTCCCTAAATAATTCTTTCAAATCCAGGCAAGTCGCGTGGCCATTGGCGAGTTACATGTGATTTGTGTTCCTAAAACCGGCAGGACTGAGGGCAGAGGGCTGAGGGCAACGCCTCCCTCCGCCATTTATCCCTCACGATAGTTAAATGCAATCTTCTTCCATTAATGTGAACCTTTTCTTTATCTTATATTTTGTGATATATTTTGCTCATAAAAAATGTTTTCTTTTCTTGATATAGTTGTATCTTGTTTTCTACGTAATGGGGTGTTTTGGAATTTAGTGTGTGGTTGTGTGTGTAATATACTGAGGTGTATTTGCTCGCGACACATGTAGTTCAGTACTCTCTCCTACCAGTTTTAAATGTTGCTGTGCCCGATAGCGTATATAATTGTTACTATTGTATTTTCTAACGATCTGTATTTGTACTAAATACTTGATTACAATTTTGAGCGAAGTCTCATTCCAAATATCAGGCATAATTCGAGGTTTTATGTACAAAATCATACAACAACCGTCTGTGCAGACCACGACTGGATAGATACACGATTTAGAAGGTTCCACATGATATAAAACAAGCATAACAATGATATAATCGGACATATGCCAATCTTTTTGAGGCCAAAACTAACGGACCCGTAAAATCTTTGGACTCACCCAAACTGTTCCCTATAAGAGTATGGAGCCGAATGTGTCCACAATTGCCTGTATCCCTCATAATCCGAAGATCCTAGCTACTAGCTACTACATTCAATACCAAATGAAATTTTCACAGATATTTCAGTAGTTTCATGTGAATCTTTACAAACCTTTATTGAAACTGACTTTTAACTTCTTGTTTACTTTTGGTCGGTGGTTTGATACCGTCAGAATTGTATTCAATTTTTGTCATTGATTATGAGAATTTTATTTTAATTAATATTTTAAAGTATTACATTATTTTATAAGCGATTTAATTCTTTTTTTCGTGTAACATTATCATCAGACGTAATCAATTAATTGAAGAACGACGATCACACGCTTCAAAAGATTGAAGTGAACTTGATCGCGGTCTGCCATGTCATTGATTATGAGAATAATTCGACCAATAATGACCGAGAACGAAGACTCCAGAATAGCCTAGCCGGTCTTCGTTCCAAAGTGTAGATTCGAACGAAGAAAAACGAGAAACTCCGTCGTTTGAGCTGCAAAGGCAGATACCCTGCTAAGTATACATATACTGGTTCTTCCTATCTCCCTGTCCTTTGGCGCATATTTCTTATCCCAGGTTCCGAA
The DNA here is from genome assembly GCA_038387885.1 of Spodoptera picta. Lineage (NCBI taxonomy): Eukaryota > Metazoa > Arthropoda > Insecta > Lepidoptera > Noctuidae > Spodoptera > Spodoptera picta. The sequence goes on along the minus strand of JAZHFQ010000782.1, from coordinate 3,068,579 downwards.
GGGCGGGCGAGCTTTTAATCCGACGGTGCAAGATTGATGGTAAGTCAGAGGGTGGGCAGAGGTGTCTCGAGCTAGTTCTACCCTACGGCTTAGGGAGACATATAAAACATTGATTTATTCGCGTTAAGTTGTGAAGTGATAATGCTTCGGAGTAAGCGATCAGTATTTTGTTCTAGGGGAAGTTTGGGAGCTTTGTTTTGGAGTTTGAGCGCAATTTTTACGGCCTTTTTTTGGTTGGATTGGTGTTGGCGTATAATTTACTCATTTTTCATTAGTTGTGGGTGTAGGATTTTAGATCACGTAGTCTCAAAAGCGTGCATTTTTTAAACTTCGTGAGTTTCTAAGTAAAAATACGCTTTAGTGTCTCTAGTAATAGTTGGTATTTATTTTATTTAAGTTTATGATAAAAAATGAGTTCTAATTTTGGTATAAACCTGACTGCATAATATTACAATGCTACTGAAACTGTGAATGAATCTCAAATTCCAAATTCCTCTGTCAAATTATTTACTCCAAATGAGCAGGTTGCCAGGCATAGCCCAGCTCAACAAAACCAATGGCTTCCAGTATTCTTATTTATAGAATCGTCTACCTATTTTATCATGCTCAAAAGAATAAACCAAGAACAAAACCATTACCCCACCTGGTAGTTACTCAGAAGGATCATTGGGTAACCATTAAATAAATTTATTTAGCTATTTACAGAGAAATTACGGCAAACGGGAGTCGAGTCGGACCGCCAACAAATATTGGCGAGCCATGATGAGAAATTATTAGATCAATATTCTGGATCTAACCGGTTCGTGGCGGTATTTACTGGATATAATTGGTTATTATTTCTTGCAAATACTGATTGTGTAAATAGGTTAGGATCATAGTCGTCATAAGGTTATATTGAAATACTCAAACGCCAGTCAGTGTTAAGGCGCTCTTAAATATAGTTCTGTCACCAATTTCTTTATAAAATGACAAAGATGGCACGATATTTTAGTACAATTTAAAATGTTCAGTATGTATTCGGGCGTTAGAATTGGATCATTAGTTTTTAATATATTCTGATTTGATAGTTTAGTAAGAAGGTAATAAAGTGACTTTTTGCTTGCTACAATATTATGTACTTTCTGTTTATTTTGATTCAATGTATGTACCTACATTTTACAGAGCACTTGTAAAGCTTACAAGACATGACTTCACATTGCTATATAGAGGTATAGTACCCTATTTGCGAAATTTCAGTCACAAACACAAAATAGTGATTGTAAAAATCAGAACACTTACGACCTCGCCACAATGGGTGACCTTCTTCACAAAAGGGGTAACATTAGCCTCCATTGTTTCAAGCAACACTGAAACACAATACCCCTGAAATTCTGGTGTTATTTACAGTTTATAGGGAAACATTGATATTATATCTATAATGGTTTCCAGTTTAGATAGTGGCGTGGTTTTTGTATTATTATGCCAGTTGTTATATTAAAGGGTAGGTAAGAATGTAGTTGGTGTGAAGTTTAAATAAAAAATATATTTTTTAATGCTTATTTAGCACCTTACAGTCAGTGTGTGTTAAGTGATATTATTATATGCTAGAATTTAATTCCCACACATAGCCTAGGTTTGTCGGATCTACCACTTTTAACACATTAAACGCAATGGGGGGTCCATCGGTAACCGACGTTAGCGGAGAATTTGCCTTCAACAGTGTCCTATTGGCAGTAAAAACCTAATTTTTTTCCAATTATAAGTTAAATACTTATATATTGGAGGACATTTTACTCTAGCCCATCAGTAAGTAAATAAATACGAAAACGTGATGTAAATATTTCACCAAATACCAAAACAAAAATTGACATAGACAAAAAATAGGGTTGTTTTTGCCAACCATCTCTGAACTAAAACTTAAACTTATATGACGTGCACCTAAACTAGCCCCTAACTTGTATTGTAAGGTGTCACGTATAGGTTGGTGAAATACAGAATGCCCTTAAATATCACCTATCTTAAAATCAAGGATAGTTGGCAAAAACGAGCATAAGTTTCATATCGTAGATATTTCTACATATTCTTATAGAGGTACATACATAAGCTTTCAATTAACTCAGCCACAGCACAAAACACAACTACCTACCCAGGATACTTCGTTACAGAACTATACACGTACAACTATGAAACTAAGGCTCACTATTTACCAACCAAAGCCTGAAACACAATTAATTACAAATATGTATGGCTTGAGTTCGATAAACTTGGAATGGGTTCCGCAAGGAGCTATCCTAGGACCATTATCGATTGTTTAAGTTTTGTATTACTTCGTTGATCGTGTTGTCGGTGATACGACTATCGATACGAGTTAAAGTTAGGTTGAAATTATTTGGGTGTTTTAGAAAATAATCTCAGAAAGTAGAAAGTACTTATATTTGGTATAAGTAGTTTCTGACCCTAGACTAGGGCGCCCTAGACGGACATATAGTGACCAGATTGCCGATATATTAAAGAAGGGCCAAATTAAAAGTACCCTTAACCGACGAGCATGCATGAAAAGATTGATGACTGTTAATGAAGCGAAAGAAGTATGTAAGAATCGTAGTAATTGGCGTTCCCTAGTCTCTGTCTACCCCCATGGGAGACAGGCGTGAAGTTATGTATGTATGTATGTTGTTTCTGACCGGAACTATGTACGCTCAATCCCATTTTTTCCCGTAACTGTTCGTAATTTTAAAAATTTAAAGAAAACATATTGGTTGAAAAGTATCCTATGTCTGTCCCCTGGTCCTAAGCTACCTAGTCCTACCCACCAATTGTCATCTAAATCGATTTAGCCGTTTTTGAGTTATAAGTAGTGTAACTAACACGACTTTCTTTTATAATAATTAGTGAAAAATTAAAGCAAATTAGTATGCTTTGGAAAACTATACTGTCCGTAACTACAATTCACATTTGACCATCTAAAACATCTGCAATTTATTCTTAAAACAGATCAATAAGGATCTCGTTTATGAAGCCTAAAACTTTAAAACCAAACATGTTGAAAATGTAAGTACCCACGCATCAGTTTAAATATGAACGTACTGCCCCGGTTCTGGGACCTGAGTCTTAAATAACAAGTGTCCGAGCCCGATTTACACGACACCCGGACAGCCGGACTGTTATACGAGTAACCTTTGACCGGAATGTATAGACTGACCCGGACAATGCGTCCATTTTGATTTTCAAGAGGATTTTGGCTCAAATTGTATTTAGTGTTTTAGTAAAGTCGAAGCCTTGGTAATACCTTTTATGGGTGGTTTTGTATTGATTATTGGGTTATTATTTCCAAAAAGCAGTCTGTGAAGGTTAGCTTCAGTAGTAGTTTTAACTGTAATATTGATACAGCAAATACTGTAATAATATCTAACTATAACTATGACACAAAAGGAAGTATGGGTTTCAGTGTCTGTTTTGATTAACCCCTCCCTAAATTTTACAGAACCCCTATATTAATAAAGGTAACATTTAACGATATTTTTTGTTTTTATCTTTACCTTTGATTTATGTGACACCTAACAATACAAGAAAGAGATTAAGAGGTTAGTTCAAGTTCTACATCGCTCTAAGTGACTTTTATTTAAGTTAAGGGGTGGTTGGTAAAAACTGCCATGAGTTGAGCAGAATGTTATTGTGGATTTTCGATTATAAAAAACTGCATTAGTAACTTGATCCCAATGTGTGATAAATAGGCTCATCCATAAGATAGGTAATTTATTACGCAACTGTCGAAAAATACTTTTGCCGTCTCAGACGCCAAAAAACGTGATGTTTTATTCAAAGTCAGTGAAACGTCAACAAATACAAAATAAATAAATAATCTGTCAGTCAGTCCGTCAGTGAAGCTAGGTGAAGCTAGGCTATTGTGTAACTAACATTATTAGAACAATTAAGATTCTATTTTATAATTTCAGGGTCTAGTCTCGCCATTAACTCTCCCGCGGGTCCAAAGAATGGAGCAAAAGGAATGCTAGGCTCAAATACTTTGTTGAACTATTTTGGACATTACTTTAACGTTATGAAGGTCGAAAACTGCTTCATATGACCTTGAAAAGTATATCTCTAATGTTCACATTGTACCCTAAGGGGCTCTTCTAGAAAATGGCCAGAAAATTAATAGAGACATTATTATTGTAACATTTTCTGTAAATTTTTATTGTAGTAGATATTTATTGTACAAGTATTATTATTTGTGAGGATATGATTTTAGCTTTTTTTAAGGGAGGGGGGATTATCGAACGACTTCTCCCGCCTGGGTGAGGCTCTTGCTAACTAAAAACCACCCCGTTCGTACTCCTGCACTTCGAGCCGGAGCCCTGGTAACTAGTTAAGTCCTCTGCGGCTCCATATCGGTATCAGGTCTGGTCTGGTCAGGTGGTGGTCTGATGGTTCTTTGAGGCGCGCGTGATGATTTTTAGCATGGATATGTTATCTGATGATTGGGTGATTTCAAAGTCAACAGACGCCATGATTAAGGTTGTAGAGAACTGCTAGATGCAAGTTCGCTTCCAACCAACCTATCTGAAAGTCATTTACCTATGAAGACATGATCATGACGATTACTTCAAAATGTTCAACGACAAAGTGACTTAAAATCAATATGTTTCGCAATCAAATGCAATAAGAAATTAGCAACGATTGACAGACAAGGAGTTCTGAATATTACTTTTGAGTTAGACAAAATTATTAGGTTATAAAATCTTGGGAATAAAATGTTACATAACATAACATCACACCTTTTTATCCCCGAACAGGTAGGCAAAGGTGCACATTACAGCACTTTAATGCCACTGTACAATGTAACACACATTTTTTACTATTTATATTATGAGTCCCATGTAATAGGGGGTGAGCCTATTGCCATATAGCGGGCACTATTCCAAACTTCATGCTACTACTGAGATTTTTTTAAATCTCAAAATTATTTTCTCTAGAATCGAACCTGAGACCCCTTGCTCGGCAGTCGCTCGGCCAACTCGTCAAACGATACAGTCACAAATGTATGAAACATAAACAAAATATTCTATTAAATTCCAAACTTTAGCAATCCACTCAAAAAAGCATTATATTTGAGTTGAATAAACAATATACATTTGATTTTTATAACAGCAATAAGAGTGAAACAATTAAAAAGTAAAGTTTTAACGACTAACCTAAATACTTTATTGTAGTGTAATTAAATATTTTATTGTTAGCCACATATTGCTTTTGAAATGGCAAAGTCAGTTTATGAGTCCCATGTAATAGGGAGTGAGCCTGCTATATGCCGAGCACATCCAGACTCCGTGCTACTACTGAGATTTTTTTTAAAACCCAGTAATACTTTGCCCATCCCGGGACTCGAACCCGAGACCTGCCAGGCAAGAGGCCGGTAGTCGCATGTGCGATCACTCGGCCCACGAAGCTGTTACACAATACACATGCTAATTTTAAACTGTCAAACACCAACCGGACACCGGTGACCGCAACCTATTGTTCTACCTCTATAATTGTGTCTACAAAACCGGTACTCGACGAGTTAAATTGAAGTACGATAGCATCTTTCAGTTGAGCACTAGTCACTTAGTAGCATGTGTGTCGGAATGGTACTCACAATTAGCATGCTCGTTTCAGGCATGTGGCGAATCGACAGGCGTTCGATTTTTGAACATTTTTGAGCATGCTTACTAAATAGAACATCATTTATAGTGCTATTTTAGAGTGTGTGTATCTATCCTCCCATGGCTTCATCAGAAGGCAGAGGAAAAAATTTACCCTATAGATAGGTAATATAATAATATCAATTTCTAGCCTTCTAACTAGCTCCAAATATAAAATTCATAGCATCAAATCAATCCGATGTCATGTAAAAGATACACTAAAGATTTTTAGTACACAGGGCAGTAGTTAAAGCCAATTATTTTCATTCGCCTACGCCAGCGATACCGCAGCTCTAATCTAGTTATGAATGACTTAACATTATGTTCACTGACGATTAATGTTTATTACCTTTTAATTATAAATAAAAAAAAATTAAATACCATAAAAAATCTAGGCAATATTCTAGACGTCGCGACATTGTTGTTTTTGTAAGCTACCAATCTAAGACACCACACAGACACCAGACTCTCCTTACTACTGCTACAGTAATGAAATATACCTCTAAGTGCTGTATTTCACCGGGACACCATGGCGACGCAATCAGTCGACACTACCAAAAAAATGAATACGCTGCGGACACCAGGTGAATAACTCTCTATAGAGCTGTATATATTATGTTCAATGCGGCGCAGTGGCTGGTCGCGCCGCCATGATTTCCTGGAGAAATATACGATAGGACTAAGTCAATTAATAAATACATACATACATTACCTCAACCAGGAATCACACCCAAAACGACTATTCCAATAACGAAATAGCAAGCCACTGCTGACAAAAGGCCTCTTCTCGCACGGAGAAGATTTGGGTATTAATCACCACGCTTGCTCAATACGGGTCGACGATTTGAAACTTATAATTAGAAATTATAAGCCCAGGTTTCATCACGATGTTTTCTTTCACCGTTTGTCAGTGGTGTCTGAATAATCTTAGAAAGTACATATAACTCGGAAAAAGTCACATTGGTACCTGCCGTCGTTAGGTTCCAAACTTTTGTGTAGGAGAAGCAAAATACTCAAAATTAACGCCTTCTCCACTCATACATACATCGTCTGAAAATGTATTAAAATTCAATTTCAAAGGCTTCAGGTCATCTGTAAATTCAAATAGGGGACTTGTATAACGACATTACGTTTAGGGAGTGGGCAGAGAGCCAGGTCCGAGGGTCGAACGTAAGTCAATTGTAACACAGCTTTGATTTTTATCGAATTCGCTTTTTAGCGCTAGTGAAGTTTTCTGTCTGATGGTTTGGAGTTTGATGCTTGAGTGGGTTAAATTGTTACTAGATTTTTTGTTACTGTTTTTAAAACATTGAACTACTCTTTTTGAGGGAAAATCATCCATATTTGTATTGTAACTTTCGTGAGACATACTAAATAAATTATTATGTTTTCGGCTTACTCACGTAATAATTCGACGAGGAACTCGACTAGTTTCAGCTATGCTAGAGGCTCATATTCATGAGCAGCATTTCGCGACCCGCGACGCGGCGAATGTCGCGCTGCTACTGAAATCATCCAATTGCTTTTCTCGCTTGGGTGAGGAGATTATTTTTTGCATTTTAAACCTTCTCTGAACTCCTACAAACATTTCGAGACCAAAACTTTCCAAATCTGTTCAGCTGTTCTCTAATTTTAGCGAGACTAACGAACGGGAATTTACAATTATTTATATATTTTTTGAGGTTCAATCATGTTTATTAATATTATAAATACATATAACTATAAACTAAAACAATTACACCTTAAAAATAACAATAAAAATGTTACCTTGAGGCATCAAAAAAATTTTCCTCATCACTATCGTATTGAAAACTTCAATTATAAAACCATTATATAAAAAAGGAGATAAAGAAGAAGTCAAAAACTATCGTCCGGTAGCATTGATACCAATTTTTTCCAAAATCATTGAAAAATCCATTCATTCGCGACTATATAATTTCTTCGAAAAGAAGAACATATTGGTAGATGAGCAAAAAGGTTTCAGGAAGAACAAATCTATCAATCTGGCCATATATGATTTTCTCAAAATAATTATGAATTGTGTTGACAATAAAATACCTATTTGCGCTCTATATATGGACATGACCAGGGCATTTGATTATGTCGATCATAATATATTAATAGAAAAATTGGAAAAGTACGGGGTACGCGGAAAGGGGTTGGAACTATTGGCATCTTACTTAAATAACCGGCAACAATACACTGAAATAGTAAATATTGACATAAAAGCCAAAAAAGAAATTAAATACCTACTGTTCTCAATCAAGAAAGATTAAGTACGGGGTTCCACAAGGAAGTGTACTAGGGCCTTTGTTATTTTTGATTTACATTAATGACCTTCCAAAACACCTTAGTCACCCAACTGTACTGTTTGCTGATGATAGCACGATAATTATTAAGTCAGATAAATCTTACAATTATGAACAAGAAGTAAACAATATTCTAAAACAGACAATAACGTGGTTAGAATCTAATAATTTACATATAAATCTAGGAAAAACATATTTAATGCATTTCTATCAGCGTCAATTACCACCACAACTAAATATTAATTACAATGGCTCGACGATTACAGAAGTGAATACTACCAGATTCTTGGGTTTAGTGATCGATAGCAATTTAACTTGGAAACCGCATATCGAATCGGTGTGTAAGAAAATAAACAGTTTTGCATATGCTCTTTATAAATTATCACGTTCAGCTAACCAGGAGACAGTGATCACCGCTTATCATAGTTACGTGGAATCTATACTAAGGTATGGGCTGATTTTTTGGGGTAACTCCACCGATAAAAATGACGTATTTATAGCACAAAAAAGATGTGTACGCGCTATACGTGGCCTACGTCCTAGGGACAGTTGTAAGCCACATTTTCAAGACTTAAAACTGTTAACGTTTCCATGTTTATTTATTTACGAAGTAGCCACCTTCGTTAAATGTAACAGATGTCTATTTGAATTAAAGCCCCCACGCGATTCCAGGCTGAGGCAAAAGGATACTGGTGACCTTCAAGTAGTACACGGTAATACAGCGTTTTTTAGTAAGAGTATATTCAGGGTTGCTGCACAAATATATAATAAATTGCCTAAGGAAATCAAAGCACTAGACTTACCTCTTTTCAAAAAAAAACTAAGGCAGTTTTTAATAACTAAATGTTATTATAATTTAACCGAATTTATGATTGATGACAGAGGAAATTTATAATGTTAACAATGAAGATTTTTATTGTTTCCGTAAGTTAATGTAAACCTAGTCATTTAGTTACTTCAATGTTATTATAGTTTAATTGAGTATACGGCTGATAGAGTAAATTTTCAATACAAATAATAGTTTTATTAAAACTTGATGTTAATATTAATTTAGTTGTAATTAGGTGTATTATGTTATGTTCCATAATGTAGACAGGGAAGATTATTGTCTGTAAACACACTAGATTAAGAACATACTATAAAAATTTTGTATGTCTGTACAGACACAATGTAGCGAACTACTATAATATTATCTATCATCTATTGTAACATACCTACATTGACGAAATAAACAATATTTGTATTTGTATTTGTATTTGTATTTGAGATAAATTTATATTATATTTACATCGCTATTTTTTATTTATATAAATACCGCGGTACTACGACCGATTTAAAAAATTCTCTCACAATTGAAAACTATTCTTATCAAAGAGTAGCAAAGACTAATTTTCATTCCAATATTCCTACAAGATCAAGATTTATACGGGAAATCCCTTTAAAATTCACCACGGATGAAGCCATAATAGAAATCGAGTATATTATCTACAAATAAATAAAACTAAAAACAATTGAATAACAACCGATGTCACGATTGCACAGTAAATAAATAAGTCTATTGGAGTACGTGTGCTGAATTCGATTCCCTCTCGAGGCAAATATTTGCATGGCCTAAGATAGTCTGAAGTCTAGCTGGCAGGTTGTGGATGTAAACAGATTTTATGCCAGTAAACACCCACTGGTCCTGATTTCTATTCCTGAGTCGTACAAAAATAAGACGTGGCTTGTATTGAATGATAGGGATGTATAAATCTAAATATTGGCTGTTATTTGAAGGTAGGTAGAAGAGTTGTTAGTTATGAACATGGATAATGTATGGAATGTCTACTTATAATAAGATTACATCTCTTCACTTTTAACTCGTCGAGTACCGTCATTATAGAACAATAGGTTGCGGTCACCGGTGACCGCTTAGTGTTTGACAGTTTAAGAAGCTTATAAATTTAAAAAAATGAAGACAGAAAGTAAGACAAATAGTTTATTTGCACCGTCACAAAATACAAAAACCCGAAAAAAAACAGTGAAAACGGCGCAAAAGGGCCAGAGCTCAGCTTAAATGCCGTGACCCGAGCGCAATAGCTTGAGTTGCCGCGCTGATTTTCAGTCCTAAAATGCCTAATACCAATGTTTACCTATCTGAACTTCATGCTTCTACTAAAAATTTGGTATAATTTATGAAGAATATCGATAAACTTTCATGTCCAAACACGTGTATTTGAAACGCACTAAATAAACAGGACAAAATCCTAGTCCAATGCTACTTTTGAAATGTATATACAACCATTAAGAAGTAAACAGATTATTTCTAAAAATCTTAATATCACACACATCCACAGCTTATAGTCGCCACTATTGACTAAAGGTCTCTTCTTACATAGAAAATGTTTGAGAATTAATCACCACGCTTGCTCAATGCGTTGACTATTCCAAACTTATAATTAGAAATTATAAGCCCAGGTTTCCTCACGATGTTTTTCTTCACCGTTTGTCAGTGGTGTCTAAATAATCTTAGAAAGTACATATAACTCGGAAAAAGTCACATTGGTACTTGCCGTTGGTAAGTTGCATCACACAGAATCCTAAACACACACCCAACTAATATTATATTCACTTCAAATAACAGTAATTGGCAAGAAGTACCTCCAGCACCTCCTCTGTCTGCTCGACAGGGAAAAGAAAGCGTGATGTTATATTATGTTTATAAGGCGTTAAAAATTCACAATCGTGCATACAAAATTACCACCGGTCTATGGGGAAATTCGATTCGCAGTACCAAAAGTACCGAGGTAAAGGTCGAAAGAGGTTTGTGGTTTATTTGTTAATATTTTTTAAGTACTATGTTGGTATTTGATTAGGTTCTTGTTTGTTAGTATGACTGGCAAGCGAAAGAGATTGGGATCTTAGACAGAGAGGTACTGGAGTATTTTTTTAAGGGGGAAAATCATCGAAGACTGCTCTGGCCTGGGTGAGGCGGGAGCAGTCAGACTCTTACTGACTAAATACCACCCTGTTCCTTCTCCTGCACGTCGAGCCGGAGCCCTGGTAACCCGTTAGGTTCTCCGCGACAGGTATTGGAGTATAGAGTGTCGATTTTAGGAATTCAACAACTTTCATCCACTTTGCTTTCTAGCAAAATGTCCACTGGGTGTTTTCAAGCCACGAGTGAATAGGTTGCTTATGGGACGACGCGCTCCATTGTGGACTGCATCATCACTTACTTAGGCGAGATAGTGGTCAAACGTCGGCCCATCAAATATATAAAAAAAATATATTATTATTATTATTTTACGTTTAACCGACTACAAGCCCCTCGTTCTTTGAAGCCGGATAATTAATATTAGTACTAAAACCTTCTTCCAAGTCAGGTTCAGCCGGTTCGTGAGATAATCGCGCACCAACAAACATACATACATACATACATGTCAAACTGCCCTTGAATTCCTTTGTTTTCTTTATGAAGTCGGTTACTATAAGATACTAGGAAATCGTTGTCCTTTGAAGAGAAAATTACTGGTAAATATTAAATTACACTTTTTTATGATTATAAGAAAAGAAACCTATCACTTACAGTGGCATTGTGTGACGTAATGTGAACCTCTGCCTACCCTTTCCAGGATAAATGGCGTGATGGTATGTTAAATTAAAAGTCCCCTGTAACAGGGGGTGAGCCAATTGTCACATTTCCAAACTCCGTGCTACTACTGAGAATTTCTTAAAGAACGCAGTAATACTTTGCCCGACCAGAAATCAAACCCGAGACTCATTAATTCAAATTTCTTATTATTGCCCATAGATACTCTACTCTGAAGTGAACTTCACGCAACAAATAAACCCATAAGCTAGACAGTCGAACTCTCAACCACTGAATCACTGAGTCACCCGGACACCCATAACCTACATATTAGACAGAATTGGCCGGAATTCAGAATATTTGGTAAATTTAATAAATAAACCATACGAAGCACTTTCCCCAGGAGATTTCACGTAATAACATATTACTGGGTACCATCAGCAGATGAGGCAATTCATTAAAAATGTTTTATTTATCGACACGTCAAAAGTGTAAATTGTGAATTTTAAATTTTCTCATCTCCGAAATGGCTTGGTTGCAGTCAATCGTATCTTGATGAGGTTTCATGGTTATTGTTAATAAATAATATTATTAAAACAGACTATATATTGAACACAGAGACCACACCGAGCATCACCGATTTATAATAAAGCGTGATCCTTTTAACCCATCTATGATACATAGATTATCAATTCATTAATCGATTCCAAAAATGGAGATTCACAGTTAGACCTGTATATATTACGGCGCGTCGCGTTCTGCGCGCGCCTCAAAGAGCCATCAGACCAGCACAGATGGGGCCCAACGGGGCTCCGGCTCGACGTGCAGGAGAAGGAACGGGGTGGTTTTTAGTCAGTAAGAGTCTGACACTCCCTCCCGCCTCACCCAGGCGGGAGCAGTCATTCGATGATTTTCCCCCTTAAAAAAAGACCTGTATATATAAATATATAAGTATATAAGTATATACATATGAATGATTAATTAATTATCTTTTAGTATATTGATTAATCCACTTTAAATCAGAGGGGCTTCAAGTCGGTATTTATAAACGTGGTTTATGAAAGAATTGTTACGTACACAAATCATATAAAGGTAGTCTCTAAACATTGGAAATAAGGTCGATAAAATTCCGAAGTTCATCCCGAACTCTTCAGCCGTTTTGGCGTGAAAGAGTAGCAAGGATACAAACACACAAATGTCAAAAATGAAAAGAATTCCTTGAGAGAGCAAAAGGCTTTGAATTTGATTTTGATTCCCAACGAAATATTATAGAGTGTTTCATCTTCAGCAGTGATACCTTCAAATAAAAGAAAAACGTGTTTATATGAAACTCCTATTAATTAAATTAACATAACGTAGCATCACGCCTTTTATTCCTGAAGGGAGAGGCAGAGGTGCACATTATGCCACTGTACAATGTAACACCCACTTTTCACTATTTATGTTATGAGTCCCATGTAATAGGGGGTGAGCCTATTGCCATATACCGGGCACAATTCCAGACTCCATGCTACTACTGAGAGTTTTTTAAAACCCCAGTAATACTTTGCCTGACATGAACCCGAGACCCTTGCCCGGCAGTCGCACTTGCGACTCACTCGGCCAACGAGGCAGTCAGCAGCAGTAATTAAATTAACTAAAACAATGAAATAATAAGAAAAAGCAGCGTACTAAATAAATATTATAAAGGATTCCCTTTTTATAGTCAACCAACCGCCAACCTTTATTCTGATTACAAAAAAAAAATGAAAATTTTAACGTAATGAAAGATCAAACGGATTTTTCCATAGAAATGTATCCAGAATACTTTTTTATAAGTGAAATTAAATATTGTAATAAATTAATATTTTATTTTTCAAGTTTTCTAAGTTTGATTTCTTTATTTTTTGCGTTCTGACGTTACCGAGACTGAATTTGTGTTTTTAGAATATGCAGTTAATGTTACTTACAGATTTTAAAATTGTATGTATTTTTTGTAAAATTACATTGTACGACCCTGACTTTTAAAATTATTGAACAATAAGTAATTTTCAGTACAGATTTAGGCAAAAAATAAAAATGGCTTAACTAAAATCGTGGGTCACTCACGTGAATATACTGAGAAAAGCTTTACTAGTTTCGAACCGCAGAGGGGTTTTTCCTCATGAGCAGCGTGCCCGCGCACTTTTCGGTCTTTTCTCAGCATATTCACGTGAGTAACCCGTGATTTGAGTTAATTTAGTATGTCTCACGATAGTTATTATATAAACACAACTTTATTGAGTGTTATCACAAATATATATTAACTCAAACTCCTGAAATGTCACATCAAACGATTGCAGGACATTTCAGGTTTTTGTTTACATTACAAATGGTCACGTGTTTAACAATGCTGTAATAAGATATTTCGGTGTATTGTTTCAGTATCGTTTCAGCAGTCGTAAGAGATCATAAGGCTCTTTATTCGAGTTTCAGGGTAAGAAAGTTGCAGATATAGAAAGTATGACTTGGCTAAAATAAAGATATCAGCAGCTGTAGCCAAATGCAATTTAGCGCTTTTCTACATGTAGAATAGAAAACCAAATTATATGGAATTGACGTAAATTTTGACACTTGTCAGTGTCATCCCCATACATTTTGATTTCTACTCTCTCTGTAGACAAGCGCTAAAGTGGCGTTTGGCTAAAGGCCCTGGATATTTTGGAAATTTAAAGTATCAGTGTCTGAATTATTAGCTTGCCATACAATAGTGTGAATATTGTATTAATAGGGTAGATGACTAATTTTTATTTTAAAGCCCATCTGGTTATGTTGTTAATATTAAAAAAAAAACATATAGGTATGCGGTCGAATTGAGAACGTCCTCCTTTTTTGAAGTCGGTTAAAAACATTAGGCACGTATTTTTTTTTCTTACGGAAACGAATAGTTTCGACGATATATTGATTTGAAATATCGCATGACGTAACTTGTGAGTACGATTTATACTCTGAAATGACGTCATTTTATCTATAAAGTATTGTTTTCTTATACGACAAAATAAAAAAAATACGTGTCTAATATTTTTTCATTACCTAACTGACGAACTAAATAGATTTTTAATTTTCATACCCTGTCATCATCCCTATTATCCCTGTAATAATTTTGGCTAATATGATAATGAACTCAATCTCTTCTTATACTTCAGGCATAGGCTTAATGCATTTTATTAATTACTAAATAAAAATATAACGAGTTTATAGGCCAACCAGCTTCTGCTATCTGCTTCACTCGCGTCTCTACTGAGGTAAAAAATAGCTTTTGTGTTATTCCGAATCATAACCCTTGTTCCATTTCATCCTTATCCCTTCAGCAGTTTTTGTGTAAAGAAGTAACAAACTAACGAACAAATATACATATACAAACTTTTGCATTTATAATATTGCTAGCTACTTCCGCGCGGATTCACACGCTCTGCTCAGCTTCTATTGGTTGTAGCATAATGTTTTATAGCCTATAACCATCCTTGATAAATGCGCTATCCAACATAAAAAGAATTATTCAAATCAGACTTGTAGTTACGGAGAGGGCGTTCAAAGGTTTAAACAAACAAACAAAAAAACAAACTCTTCCGCTTTTTTTTTTTAATGGGACAAGCCCGCCACAACCTCCCAAAACCGCTGCAACTCCTGTAAGCCAGGATCTACAGTAGATACAACCATGAAAACACCGGAACACTGAAGTCCGGCGCGTCCCAGGGACATGAGTAACTGTCTTGGTTCCCGCAACGAAGTGAATCAGAAGATATTATAAGAGAAGAAGAAAAAACTCTTCCGCTTTATATAATAGTATAAGATTATTATCATAGGACTATTTTTGCTCCCAGTACTACCCTATAAATAAAATATACATATATGAAACACTTTCTACGAAATTTGTAATGTTAAATTGGGTAGTCATTTCATAAATTGCATTTGATCTGACCCAGCTACGCCCCGCGGCGCCCCTCGTTTTATTAAATCTGAATATTGCCATTTTAATCATTTGCTATATTATTATTTGTATGTACCTCTATATATGTATATGACGTATTACGACATCATGGGGGATTTATTTTAAAGTGCTTTGCGAGGGACGAATTTTGAGTGACGATTTGGGGTAAGGCAAGAAGATTTGATACATTAATTTGGAAATACAAAATAGAGGTCAGTAGTTTAGTGATCCTAGTGTTTCCAATAAAAAATATAGATTCTTATTACATCACGCTTTTTAATAATCGAAGGAGTAAGTTAACATTCATAAGTTGACACGAAAAGGTCAATAATACTTTACCTGAACCGGAAATCAAACCCTTGCCCGACAGTAGTACGTTTAACTAAACACAGTGAAACCTGGTTAAGTGAGACATCAAGGGACCTTTTTTTTTTTTTTTTTGAGGGGCGAAAATCATCCAATGACTTGAATCAAGAATGAATGAATCAAGGGACCTGCAATGTCGTTTCACTTTTAGAGGTATTCCACTTACACAGTGTCTCAGATATACAGTTATAAATAAATATCTGTCTCATTTACAGAGGGTTCCATTAATTGAGGTGGACTTGGAATTATGTGTGGAATTTGTGGGTAGAATAAGAATGAGTAAACAAACAATGTTTTCTCAGTTACAGAGGTTTATGCATAAAAAATTTACTCGCTGTCTCGGTTATAGAGGTAACTATGATGATAAATCGAATATAGAGGTTTACCTCGTCCCACTAACAAAGGTAATTCAGTGCCAAAGTGTTTGACCTTAGCATGAGTTCCAGTTATGGAGGTTTCTCACTTATCCAGGTCCCACTTAACCAAGTTTCACTGTACACATAAAACATAGCCACAACAATTCCTAGAACAAACACAATCTGCATGCACGACATTCATAAAAACAAAAAACAACAGAGCATCAGTTGACAGATCCAGGCAGATATCAAAAAACTAGCCAAACAATAGAATAGAACCTAGACTGAAGCGTAGACTGGCAACTGAAACTTTAATTAACTGAACGCAACAAAAAGCAACAAAAACTGCAACTACCGACAGTGTCACAGCATCCTATCTTCAAACGAAGTGAAATAGAATTAGGTTGAACAACTATGGGTTCCGTATTGTATGTATGTATTGTATTGTAACCTTCCTAGAATAGTCAAATAATAAGCTTAGATTAAGTATATGTGAACAAAATGGAAATAAATTATATGTGTTTGTTTGTATTGTTACCTTTTTTTAGAGGGGGGGAAATCATCCAGTGATTTCTCTCATCAGGGTGAGGCGAGTGGAAGTGTCAGATTCTTACTGATTAAAAACCACCCCGTTCCTACTCCTGCACTTCGAACCGGAGCATCGGCAACCCGTTAAGTCTTCCGCAGCTCCGTATCTGCATCAGCTGTATTGGGCCCCATCTGTGGTGATCTGATAGCTCTTTGAGGCGCGCGCGAAACACAGGTCCGTGCTTACGATGGCAAGAGATCGTCCGACGCCCAGAGTGTGTCTCGCGATGGCCGGGGCGTGAGAAGGCTCGTTCCCTCACACGCCCCGCCTCATCCTTAAATCGTGCATCTATTATAGTCTATCAGCGCCTAAATCACTCTGTCTAAAGGTTTTCCTTCATTTTTGACCGACTTCAGAAATAGAAGATGGTTCTTAGTGCATTATTTCGTTTAGACCTAATTGGTGGCTTCTTTCTCATTTCATCTATGTTTTTAATTATTTTGTGTTGTTCTCTTTAAGTAAATCAACTCTGTTAGTAAAAATGACATTATGAGTTTTATATTCACATGTATACTTTTTTTTAAAAAAACCGTTGCCCCACACTAGGATTTTCTCCTGTGTCGTGGGTGCGTTTACAAACATATAAGTTCACATACACATGACACCCAGACCCGGAACAACAATCTGTGGATCACACAAAGAGTTGTTCCGTGCGGGAATCGAACCCGCGACATATTGCGCAGCAGCCGATTGCCCAGCCACCGCGCCTACCGTGCAGTCACTTTAAAAATGTTATATCAACATCGCTCCACATTCATGTCCATCTATCCAGCTTAACATAAGTTTTGACATAATTTGTCAAACGTCAAAGTCAATCCCCGATATAGAGGTTTCGATTTTTATAACTACCGTTTAACCTGTTGAAAATCATCCAGTAAATTTGTTTATATAAAAGTAGTCTCTGAACATTGGAAATAAGGTCTATAATATAGGAAACCCCCACTCCTTACATCACGCTTTATTCTTGAAAATCGAATACAAAAATTGTAGGAAAGAATCAAGTTCTTTGAAAATTTTAGACAGAAATAAAATACATGAATACAATTTCCTTGCAAGCCAATAACTGGCTGAGATATAAAAACATCTCCTTGTAAATGATTAAAACTCATAATTTATATTTGTACCGAGAAAAATCTCTCAAACGAAACACGCTGCTCCTGTTTTCAAAAGCTTTGAAGCAAGTCCATTAACTTCGACTTAAATACATCAAAGGATATTTCAAAAATGTAAATGGAAACATTATCTTGTTCTTGAAATAATTGTTTGGAAAATTCTTATTATTATTGGTGCTGTAATCGAGTAATCGTTTGTGATTTTGAACGGTATTTATTTTAACATAATATAACATCACGCCTTGTATCCCCGAAGGGGTAGGCAGAGGTGTACATTACGGCATTTAATGCCACTGTACAATGTAACACCCACTTTTCACTATTTATGTTATGAGTCCCATGTAATAGGGGGTGAGCCTATTGCCATAATAATATACCGGGCACAATTCCAGACTCCGTGCTACTACTGAGATTTTTTGAAAAAACCCAGTAATACATTGCCCGACCTGGGAATCGAACCCGAGACCCCTAGTATTTATTTTAATCTAAAGAATTTTCTATTAGACCTCAAAATTAGATCGCGACCTTAAAATCTATTGCTTCTAAGTTTTTCTTAGTTATTTAAGTACTTAGATGCAAATCAAAAGATTTGAAGTTCGAAATTTCAGTAGTTGATGGAGAGTGGAGAGGTGTATGATCAATAGCGGTTAGACATAGACTGGTTTACGCCGTATAAGCCGGTAAACGAGCAAACGAATCACCTGATGGTAAGCAATCGGCGTCGCCACCTGAAACACCAGAGGGACCAATAGTGCGTTACCGGCCTTTTGGAAAATGGAATTCGAGGATTGTGAGAGATTTGGGCATTGGGGAGACCAGGGATGGGAGGTAATTGGGCCTCCGGTAACCTCACTCACACGACGAAACACAACGTAGGCGTTATTTCACGTCGATTTTTTATGCCGCCGTGGTATCACTCCGATCGAGTCGGCGCATTCATGCCGAAGAATGGCTCTCACCCTAAAAACTGGTAGTGATACGATACGATATGAGTCTGGACTGTGGAGTCTGGATTCTGGAGCACAAGTCTGGAGACCTACAACACTACCAAGAGATCTCTTGATAACATGTATTAAGAAGTAACTGTTGTCCAAAGGAACCAATACACAATACAACATAACACAACCACTCATAATTTCGCAACCCAACCTTGCGTATCTCTAAAAGTGCCCGATTCTATGAACCTACACGAGCGAGTTGGGTTTCAAATTGAATACCCCCGACGTTAGCTGCACTGCCCGCACCCCAATACATCACCACCATTGAACCAAGCGGAAACTCTGAACTTGATCTAGTTTTCAAAATAGAAAAATATATAGTGTTTTGTAGAACATGGATCTGGTGTAAATATTGTTTCGTAAGACTGTATTATTAGAAATTTCACTCGGTTTCTCTAAGGAGGTAGAAAAATCCATTTTTGCTGTGTATTTATCGACTTTTGTTCAGTTTTATTATAGATACCTACATTGCAAAAGCCTCTCTGAGATCTGATTAAAGGTATTTAATCTGTCAGACACATATAAACATCACGCCTTTTATCCTCGAAGCGGTAGGTAGAGCACATTACGGCACTTAATTCTACTGTGCAATGTAACACCTACTTTTCATATTTATGTTATGAGTCCCCTATTACATAATAGGGGATGAGCCTATTGCCATATACCGGGAACAGATCCAGACTTCGCGGCAGTAATACTTTGCCCGACCCGGGAATCGAACCCGAGACCCCTTGGCGGCAGTCGCACTTGCGATTACTCGACCAAAGAGGCAGTCAAAACAGAAGAAAATCGTAACATTAAATTAAATTAACAATAAATTACTTCAAACAAGAAAAATGTATTCCAAATATAAACATAGGTACCTACACAATGAATTACCTAAGAAAATAACGATTCCTGTGAACATCAAGTACTATTAAAATCTTCCACGTATTTGCTGCATACATTCCTTGACATTCATAAAACAAAAATATTCCAAATTCTAAAATATGAATTCTCAGTGTTCTGTAGCGTTAGTGGTAGTTCCGGGAACGTTGCATAGATGGCGATACTAAAAAAATCCGGGAAAGCTTTTAAGCTCACGTCACTGTGGTTTCAAGGGAACTGATTGGTGGTTGAGCAGACGGGCGGGCAGTCTTTATATGGGAGACAAAACACCTGCAATTCATTTTATTGAAAACAAAATTATGACACACATAACAACGTAATATAATGCCTCTTATTCCTGAAGCAGAGGTGCACATTACGGCACTTAATGCCACTGTACAATGTAACACTCACTTTTCACTATTTATGTTATGCATCCCATGTAATAGGGGGTGAGCCTATTGCCATATACCGGGCACATTTTCAGAATCCGTGCTGCTACTAAGAATTTTTTAAAATCCAGTTATTCTTTGCCCGACCCGGTAATCGAACCCAAGCACCCTTGCCCGGTAGTCGCACTTGCGACCACTCGGCCAACGAGGCATTGATAGCTAATGCTTCTATATTAGTTTTCAGGGAACTGGTTTATGTCTGAAATAGATTTCAAATTAACAGCAAACATTATGCATTGATTAAAAACTCAAATTGAATACCTCTTGCAAATTTCCAATAAATTCCATTTATATTAATCTGTTCACATCACAAACGCAGTATCCAAATGTAAATTGCAAAGAGCACTTGAGCGTTCACCCGCCCGCTACCCGTCCGTTTGCCCGCACTGGTCACAGGTCTGCCTTGCCAGGCAGTTGTTTTGTTGCAACTCGTGGTATGTTCAATAATTCACTTTTGACTTTGTGACTTTTGAGGTATTTTTAAATAGAGGGTGATGTTTATGTGATAGGATGTGAGTAATTTGATTTTGTGTTTAAATCTGGATCGGATTATTATCTTCTTATGAACTGAATGATCTACCTTTTTTTCTTTCTTTTTTATTGAAACGTTACCCCACACTAGGATTTTCTCCTGTATCGTGGGTGCGTTTACAAACACACAAGTTCACATACACATAACACCCAGACCCGGAACAACAATTTTTGGATCACACAAAGAGTTGCTCCGTGCGGGAATCGAACCCGCGACACATTGGGTGGCAGCCGGTTGCCCAGCCACCACACGAACCTTGACCTTAATGATAAAAATGATCACATGACTTCTAAATGCTACCACGTTTTAATAAAATCTACTTTCTCGAATATATTATAAACATTTACAATTGTTATGACACAGAAAATGTCAATATTAAAATCAAAACTTTAACATGTAGATTTTCATGTTTTGAAGGATAAGACACTATAGTCAGAATTTTAATTAGATTCCAGATTTGACAATAGCTACTGTCATTTTGTGAAATAATGATACCACATATAATAGTGTAGTGATGAACACAAAAATCGATAAACAATCAGTGTGTATGTTTTATAATAAATGTTACAGAAAGTGACAGGATAGCGATAGCGATGACGGCGACAATTTATAAAATAACTTATTACCATAATACATCTATCTGTTTTATTTGTCATGTTCCTTCATGATTACATTTTTTTATTTATTTCACACACAATTATAAAAGAAAAGTCTCAGATCGTTAATTAATCGTCAAAACTAAATTATCGGTTCAGAAATATTTAATTTCCTGATATACTTAGTTTACGGAAGTAAAATTATAAACGAGAAGAATCGATCCAGAAATATTGCATTTCCATATCGAATAATTTCGCAACGTCACTATTTAGTACTTTTCATAACGTTGCAACACTGAAATTGTCAAATCTGGAATCGAATTAAAATTCCGAGTATAGATTTAACACATACCAGCGTACATTAACCTTCCCTTATCTTTGAAAATTCAACACAATTTGAACTCTATCACTTATTCATAAAGTCAAGTATCTATTGAATGCTACATTTATACAAGTTGTATCAATCAAATATTTATATTAAACGGCTGGCACAGAAGCTTTGTAAAATTAAATTCATGAAATATTTTGTGTGATAGTTTTGACATACTTCTGTGAGTCAATGCCTCATAGTTTGTTTTTCTGTGTATTCTAGTTTTCATTATTTTTGACTTAACTATTTGGTGAATAACTTTTTAAATTATAGTCGTATCATTTATTTTGAGTCCTTATTTCTATTTGAATTTGTCGTTTTTTGTAGAATGTAAACAGTAGATTTGATAATATGTAGAAGCAATATATTAAGACTCTTGGGAGTCATGGCTGAGAAAACATATAAATAAGAAACGTAGTATCTAAGCAATAAACGTAGTAGGCGATAAATACCGAAAATAATCTAATAATGTATGTTTAGTCAATCTGAGAGGAAAACTTTGGTAATAATAAAAATGAAACACTGAGTAGTACATCAAGGAAAATGTTTCATTCAAACCTTAACAAAAACAATAAGAAACAACTCACCTCTTTCAGCAGCAGCACGTCCGCCCCCGATGACAGCCAAGGCGAGAATAATCAAAATTGATTTGAGCGCCATCTCGTGCAAGTTTCACTAATCACACCATTACCACTACACAATACACTATTATATTACTAACACAACACTCATTTACTACTTAATACATATTAAGTCGATTTTCATTCGGATTTATAACCTGAAAAGAAAAATAAACATTTATTACACAATTTGAAAAAATATTTCATAATTTTGTCAATGAATGTTAATGAAACAGTGTGGTCGGTAATTAAAATTATGTCACAGAGGGAATTTAATATTAATTAAAATATTGTGCAAATGTAAATCATTGTTTATTTAATGTATTTGTGTTTATTTGCGAGTCCGTTCAGCTCGAAAGTTTTATTATACATAAATACAATAACAACGTAATTTAAAAAAAAACTGTACCCAAACCCCTAATGATAAATTTCATGATCTTAAACATCATAGAAGAAAACTTCAATCCCCCAATCGGTTATAATGGACACCCGGAACACCAAAGGCGTTACAAGGGCGTTATCGGCCTTTTGGGGATTAGGAATTAGAGGATTGTTGATGATTGAGGAGATTGGGGAGGAAGGGGGGCGTAATTGGACCTCACTCACATGACGAAACACAACGCAAGCGTTGTTTCACTACGGTTTTCTGTGAGGACGTGATATCACTCCGGTCGAGCCGGCCCAGCAGTGCCGAAGCATGGCTCTTCCACGCTTAATAAGGAGCGAAATGTGTAGTAATGTGTAGTTCTCTACCAGGTTCGGCTTTCCGACCCGTGCAGAGAGTAGTAAAATAATGTATGGCATTCTGCCTTTATCACATAGTACACAACTTACTCAAATAATTGGACTTTTTCATTTTAACAAAGAATCCCTTTTATAAAATAACAAGCCAATTAATGAAATAATAATTACAGAGCTGAAATTTTCAGTAACTGTCGGTTGATTGGCCGTTGAATCGTATTATTTATGTCCATCCACCTTTCTGTAGCGTCAATTAAAATCGGTTAACCAACTCACATTTATACGGTATCACTATATTTACGAATAATAAATAAAGTCAAAGCCAAAGTCAAAGCATTTATTTCAATTAAACCATAGTTTGGTACTTTTGAAACGTCAACAAATACAAAATTAATAATAGTCTGTCAGTCAGTCCGTCAGTGAAGCTAGGTGAAGCTAGGTGCTCATTCCAAAACGTAGATCCGAATGGAGAAGAAACGATTTCGAGCAAGAAACTCCATTCGTTACTCTTTTAAAAAAGTATGTTGTACAATGTCTCTGATACATATTTCAATACTGTACGCATATGTAAGAACAATGCAAAGACACGCTTGACGCATTATACTAATAACTTACTAAAATAAAAAAATAAAAAAATCTTAAGTCTAACATGGTGCTCACAATATGCATACTGACAATCAATAGAAATAGTGCTTCTATACAAGAAAAAGGAAATCTTTGTTTGAAAAGAAAGAAATGCTCGATGCCATAAGGAAACTAGATTGTCTACATTAGAATTAAAGTATTAAATTATGTATAATATTACCTACTATTGGAATTTAACTACTGACTACATTTGAGTATTGTCCAGTGGAGCCGAACCAACATGCTGCCAAGCATTCTTATCTTCAAGATAATCTGTCAGTGTGTAGTAAGCATGATTACATAATTCGCGCTTAATATATGTTTTAAATTTACTTTCATTGAGATCTAGAGGTAGTATGCTATTTGGTATTTTATTATAGGATTTAATACCTAACCCTAACATAAAGGATTTCTGTACTTTGGACAGTCTGAATTGCGGTATAGCTAACTTATTTTTGCCTCTAGTATTAAAATTGTGTCTATCGCTTCTTTTTTCAAACAATTGCCTATTTTTCCTTACATACATTATATTTTCATAATATATTTTATATTTTCAGGCTAATGTGCAATTACCCACTACATATATATTGACAGGGCACCGTTAAAATATTTATCGTTTTAAACAATTCTCTCAACGATTCGCAACGGCGTAAGTTATATATTGCTCGGATAGCCCGCTTTTGCAGAATAAATATTGATTCTATTTCTGCAGCTCGACCCCACAACAAAATTCCGTACGACATAATGCTGTGGAAATAACTAAAATAGACAAGCCTAGCTGTATCTAAGTCCGTGAGCTGTCTAATCTGTCTAACTGCAAAAGCAGCTGAGCTCAATCTCTCCGAAAGCGCCTTTATATGCGGACCCCATTGTAGCCTATTGTCTAACGTAATGCCTAAAAATACTGTCTCGTCGACAAATTCTAACTTTTGACCGTTCAAAACAATATCACAATCGTTACTACGCACGTTTGGTAAACTGAATTTAATACATTTTGTTTTTTTTTCATTAAGTGCTAGATTATTAATGGTAAACCAATTATGCACTTGAAGAATGGAGCTGTTTACGTCGTCAAGATTATTTGTACGTCGATCTACTTTAAAAATTAATGATGTATCATCTGCAAAAAGCACCATTCTTGGTTCATTTTTAAATATAAATGGCAAATCATTCATATACCTATTCATATTCCCAGAGCCCTGTGAGCTAATACCGTTAACATGAACCTTTAACTGTCTTCTTCTAAATAAGATTTCATAAGACGGAGCGCAGAGTTTCTTATCCCGTAGTGATCTAATTTCAGCAAAAGTGTTTCGTGGTCAACGCAATCAAATGCTTTTGAGAGGTCACAAAATACACCAATAGCATCCTGTGCTTCCTCCCAAGCACCAAATATTTTCTTAATCAAAGTGACACCGGCGTCAGTTGTGCAACGACCTTTGAAAATCACAGCCAGATATGGCGCTACAGTTTGGATAAGTGACTTGCAAACCATTACCGATAAGCCCCAAAGATCCTCCGTTGATTTGGTCTTGATATCTTTGAAAACTTTTATAATTTCTAGAGGATTCGTATATCGAAAACTAAAGTCGTATTGACATGATTCTATGTTGTTCTTATGCAAAGTTACAGAGAGGTTTGCTGATGACTTTAAATGTTCAGTTGTTTCAATAGGAATATTAGTAAAAAAAAATTCAAACTCCTGGGCTACATCTACGTTTGATGAAATCTGTCCCCTTTCTTCCTTTTAAATTAAATTCTGAGTTTCTTAATCTTTTCCTACCAGTCTCGTTGTGTATAACTTAAATAGGTGTAATTTATCATTGGAGTGAACGTGTTATCTTCAACAGCCTATAAGTGCCCACTGCTGAATAAAACTTTCTCACACGGAGAAGATTAGAGTTGATAAATCATCAACTCTTCTCCGTGTTATTTGTAATCCCCATTGTGGGTTGGATTTCAAACTTATAATTAGAAATTATAAGTCCAAGTTCCTTCACCGCTTGTCAGTGATGTCTAAATAATCTTAAAAAGTACATATAACTCGGAAAAAGTTACATTGGTACTTGTCGTTGATAGGTTTCGAACCCACACCCTCATGCTTGAGAAGCGGGCGTCTTGACCTCCGGACCACCAAGAACACCACCACCGTGAACTAGTTACAGTGTAAGTAGAATATAATAAATTCAGAAAAAATATTTTCGTTCGAAATAGCTAAAAAAAGAGTCTTGGGTTTGATGGTCTGCTTGGCTAGAGGATTTCAAACTTATGATCAGTAAATTTAAAATCAGCACAACACATCCAACACATCCAACAGGTTTACACCCAATGCGATAACGTTGTCACGCAATATAAAAACATACAATTAACTCGTCGAGTACCGTCATTATAGACACAATTATAGAACTATAGGTTGCGGTCACCGGTAACCGCTTGGTGTTTGACAGTTTAAAATAATAACAACACAGCCATATTAATTGCACTTATCCAGCAAGTAGAACTAACAACATCAGTCGTTACCTTTATGAACTCCGCCAATGAGGAACAGAAAATATTAACTTTTTGTCCAACGCTGTTAATTATTTACAGATTTACAGATGGTGCACAAAAAATCTCTTTTCTCCTCTCCTTGAACTAATTTTGTAATCTTGCAAAAACCCGCTTCGTAAAACAACGCAACATCGATGTTTAGGTTCACCCAAATGCAATGTATTTATAGAATTTTTATTTTTGCAAATACAAGCGTCTTAGTCATCTATTGACCTGAATCTTTGAAATTCATGATCGTTATATTACGTAATGATATTTTTATATTCGGTTGGGTAACGTGTTATTGGGTTTTCGCAACTGTTTCCAACTAGTATTCTTATTAGGTCAAGTAAAAGAGCCACTATTGTGCTGTAGTTCCATGTCTCTAAAAAGTGTTGCAATCTAAAAACTACAGTTTATTCGAAATTTAAAATCAAGGGTCACGAAATGCTGCTCATGAATATGAGCCTCTAGTATAGCTTGAAACTAGTCGAGTTCCTCATCAAATTATTACGTGAGTAAGCCGAATACATAATAATTTATTTAAAATCAAATTTAGAATATTTGATTGCTATTAGCTTGAGCCAGCGATTTTGCACGAGGTATCGTTAACTCAGTATTATTCCAGATTATAACATTCTCTATGCTAAAATTCATTCAGATCCGTTCAGCTGTTTCGCGTGAAAGAGCAACTAACATACATTCACACATCTGGACAAGCTACCGCATTTAGAATAGGAAAATAATCAAAACTCAACCTTAACCCTTATTAAAATAAAGATCAAAAACCAAACTTTCTAGCTTAAATCAAGTAATTACATATTTACAAGGCCCAAGTTTATGAGTTGTTGGCATCGAAATCAAACACAGACGGTGTTTCTGGTAAATAACACAATAGTACTAGCCGTGGCACTCTGCCAGACCCCTCTTACATTACAATGAAGTCATTTCCCTTTGTGCTTCTTATAATGATCACCAAAATAATTGGTTCGCTACTTACTACGTGTTGGTATGGACAATAGGAAATCGGTAGTTTATTTATTTCATACTTTACTAGTTTTATTTATTTCTCTGCTTAGTTCTATAGGCATCAGGATAAGATTATCGGATTAATAAAGATTTTCCAAATCAAATTTTAATTTCATACACACAAGAATCAGAAGATAATCTCGAGAGAAAAATAATGTCTCATTGGAGACACGTTCAGTCGCAGAGAATACTCACAGAATATTTACTCATAGCCTCTGTGGATAGACTACAAATAAAAAAGAGATATTCATAATTCCATAGATTAGATTGTTTAAAAATACGATCTGTATTCAGTATTAAATTCTATCTCTACTATTTGCACAGCACATTGAATGAGTGCTATCAATATTCTCAAACATTTGCATTCTCATTTATCAGTGGACCTAAAACAGCTCCCTGAGGAACTCTCTCTATTTATAGTGCACAACGACGTCAGTTAGTGCAACTACCATATAAATTTTAGTGCAAAGCTATTTCGTGAACTTTCTGTTTCGTTATACGATTTAAAAGTTGGAAGTTCGGATATATATGCATTGATTCAAACGTTTTATGCTGATTGAGGGTCATCAAATACTTAATAGAATTCAAGAACACTATTTTAGAAAAACTTTCCATTGAAGATGAAAATAAGTGTCAACTATTTATCTGGGTCGGAAATTATACACGTAACATTTTCACTGAGTTTTGATTTCCTCATCTAAGTAGGCTAGGCAGAAATGTAATAATATATAATTTTAATTATTATATGTCGGAGAATATGAACCCATTGGGGGTACTTCGGTAAGTTCGGTACGAGCTGGCAGAACAACCGCTCACCCTCGTGTCCAACTCAAAAGTGACGCCTTTCAAATGCCAACATGCCACGCCCCGTACCGACCATCACCCAAGCACACTGCTTGACGTTTCCGACAAATGATAACAGATGGCGTTGTTCTAAAATAACGATACTCGATAGCTGTGCATCTTTGTTGATTCTGCGACATATGTATAATATTTGATTTCTAGTTATTACGTAATCGGCATATTGTAGTAAGGAGCTTAAAATAAAGATAGTTTAGTGAGATAATAATGTAAGAGAATAATTTAGAAAAAACAATAAATTTGAATTAAAGTAAGGGACATGTTATTAAAATCGACTGATTTGAGGTTTAAGGTAAGGGTGTAAATTATTTAATACTATGACTTACTTCATTTTTCAGAGAAAAAAATATATAAATGTCTGTTACATCAATTTTTCTGTCATAAATCGTTTTACGCAGGCCAAAAATTTTTACTGTAAGGGCTCTTTTTTTAACGATAGATTTTTTTTAATGATACCAATCGATAGAGCGCAAAATTCTGGATCCAATGATATATATAACTTATTTTCGTCAAAATGTCCCTTACGTTAATTGATACTTCTGGTATCGATATATATAATTATCAAAGTTAAAGTTTAATGTATTAATATTTGTATATTGACAGCTTTGTTGATCGAGTGGTCGCAAGTACGACTTGCGGGCAAGGGGTATCTGGTTCGATTCCCGGGTCGGGCAAAGTATTACTGGGCTTTTAAAATTCTCAGTGGCAGCACGAAATCTGAAAATATGCCCGGTATATAGCAATAGGTCCACCTCATGGAACTCATAACATAAATAGTAAAAAGTGAGTTTTACATTGTACTGTGGCATAATTGCCATAAAGTGCACCTGTGCTTAACCCTTCGGGGATTAAAAGGCGTGATTTTATGATGATGAAGTTTAATTTATTACATCAGTGCCATTAGTAGTCTCATGCACTAAAAGCTAGTACTATAACTAAAACAAATTCCAGACTGCCTGAAAAATAATACTACAACACAGCAATAGTACCTAATATATCACTCAACCCATAATATTACAGCAGATACCATTTTTAACGATGTAAGACGATCTTAAGTACCAAAATAAACTAGTCTACACTTCCAATACGTGCTGTAACTCCACTCAATACTAACAACCCACAGAATCTGACTAGGAATGACCTAACACATACATACATACATAACCGCACGCCTGACTCCCTTTGGTTGTAGACAGAGATTGTGGATTGCTAATTGCTACGATTCCTACATACCTCTTTTTCTTCCTAACAGTCATCAGTCTTTTCATGCATGTTCGTAAGTTAAGGCTACTTTTAATTTGACCTAAAAACGTCTCTCAAAAGGTTCAAAAAAAGATAGAAGATAGATATGCGATTGTTACTGGAGCGTCGTGGTATGCAGAAGTCTATAAATATCGTACTGCTTCACTTTGGTTCCGTTAACAGAAATAAACTGTGCAGACCAAACTATTTCTGTTTGAGCCAGATACGCGAATATGAAATTGATTATATTGTTATTACGTGATAGGATAAGTCTACGAATTTTCACTTTCTTTTTTTGCGCTTGTCTACATGTAGAATGGAAAACCAAATTAAATGGGATTGACACTTGCCAGTGTCATCCCCATACATTTAGTTTTCTACTCTCTCTGTAGACCAGCGCTAAAGTGGCGTTTGCGTAAAGGCACAGGATAACTGTCATTTTTTCATGTCGTTAGTGTGTTATCACACGTAATCTGTTATACATATTGTCTGGACTTTAAAAGAGACAGACCTCTGAGTTTGTTTCGGCATTTCTTCTCAGAGTAGTATTAGTTAGGAAATGTCGACCTCATCGTTCGCTTGATAAAATTGACGTGTAAAAGTGCTGCCTTGTAGCCTATTTGCAGAAATAAATTCACTTGTTTTACTTGTGTCTGTGCAGAAACTGAACTAGTGACGCATCACTCAGTAGCTGTTCAGCTAACCACTTCTAGTGGAAAATCAATTTCGTTAAAACAAAGAAATTCGTAATGGTTAAAATCCACTACAGGAAAATGATTGAAAAAATCGATACAACATTTACTGCCGTCTTCGGTCATTTCATGTGTTACTCAACTGTATATGTATGTCAGGCGACATCAGCCGGCTTCGGTCAACCTGTCCCCGTTACATGTTTTGGGTCATTTTTGTCCTCTAGTGTATCCTTGGTGTTAACAAGTACATTAATTTCAGTTCTTATAACTTAAATTAGTATGTGATTGTAATGATAGTAATACTTATCCATTAATCCCTAAAAGCCTTGACATCCATCTCAGGAGGCTGGCGTTAGATGGATGGATCAAGGGCCGGATACAAAAAGCAGTTCTCCTAGAAACGGCACGTATCGTGAGGAGGTTTCGGTTTCTGGAGCCCTAACCACCGGTAGCTTGAACCATGCTCCCGCTACCGGTCGGCTCCTATTTTTCATATTTTTAAATATTTTTTTTATTTATTTTGTTAGTAGTATTTAAATATGTAAATTGAATAGAATTTTAATAAATATATGTAATACTAAAACTAAGAAATAGTTATACTAATCATTAAATATACATATACGAGTATGGCAATAACAACACAATTGAAATTTTGACATCTAGCTGGACA
Organism: Spodoptera picta; assembly: GCA_038387885.1. Classification (NCBI taxonomy): domain Eukaryota; kingdom Metazoa; phylum Arthropoda; class Insecta; order Lepidoptera; family Noctuidae; genus Spodoptera; species Spodoptera picta. Next base: position 3,037,844 of record JAZHFQ010000782.1, on the reverse strand, counting down.
AATAAAGTGTAATTATGTAACTACCCTACAACTACTGGGGACAGGAATTAAAAGAAAAAAGTTTGTATCGTTATCTTGGAAAAAGGAAAGAAAAGAGATATGTTTTCCTTCATGCGGCAGGTAATAAAAATTGTCAACAGTAGTATTGGTACTTACTTAATGGTTGAATGGACTTCGAAATGATGTTGTCATCTTATATAGAGTTTAGCTGTAATGACAGTTTTACTTGGAACTTACCTCTATATACCGTTGTTGCTAAATTTTTTTGATCACAAGTCAAAGACAGAACTTGACCTTGTGATTCCCAAAGGCAAGGTGTATTTATAGTACTGACTTATTTTATTTATTTTCTTTGTGATATCAATTCAAATACTTATTAGTTCAGTATACATTATTATGTATAATCCCTTCGGGGATAACAAGGCGTGATGTTATGTTTAACATGAGGCAGAGGTGCGCATTATGCCACTGTACAATGTAACATCCACTTTTCACTATTTATGTTATGAGTCCCATGTAATAGAGGGTGAGCCTATTGACATATACCGGGCACAATTGCAAACTCCGTGCTACTACTGAGTTAAAAAAAAAACCAGTAATGCTTTGCCCAACCCGGGAATCGAACTCGAGACCCCTTGCCGAGGAGTCGCACTTGCGACCTCGTTGGCCTATTGGCCAACGAGGCAGTCAGGTAGTTCAGAATGTTCAACATAATATCAGATTATTAACGATTGTGATATTTTTTATTAAGAATTAAACCTACTACTATTTATGGCTTTGCTTTACCCGCAGATTCGACCTGAAACTTCGCGTTCGGTGATTAAGTTATCTTGACACACACACACGAATACCTCCCCCTCTACAATCCTCAAATGCTTAATCCCCAAATTGCCAGCAATGCACTTGTATCTCCTCTTGTGTTTTGGGTGCCTATAGGTTACCGGTTGCTTGCCCATCTGCACGTCTACCACCTTATTCCATAAAAACACCCTGGATACTTCTATAGATCTATCAATCAAGATACTTCTATCAAATACCAAAAGATTTATTTGAAATCACATTTCATTCCAGGGTTCACTGATTCAAAACAAAAAGTATAGCAAACGTCAGCTCTATAAAATTAGAATGCCTAACCTTGAGTTTTGAAGTCAAAATATTGTAGTTTAATTGTTGACTGTGAGAAAATTCTCAGCCATAGTTTGTAGTTTGGTGACTAATACACATTAGTCTCATAGTGAAATGTATGATAGTTTTTTACGGTTAGTCAGTAACCTTAAAATAATTAACAACCAGGTCTAAGAATATGTATCATTCTGTAGTAGGCTGATTCGAGAACACAGAATATTTTCCGTGCGGGAACCTGACCTGACGGCACAACGCCCGTTCTTTCGGCAGATCACAAAAACTACAGTGCAAAAATTCTATGCCCCAGACAGATAAAAAATAAGAAGATTAATTCTAGTACTTAGGTGTAATCTAAACCTATCTTATAAGTACCTTTTGTGTTATATTTCTAGACATTACTGTGGGCTGTTTGTTTGGGTTATTTCGAAATTATTTTGATGTTTTGGACATACAATATCTAGGTATGAGCTCATCTCCTATTACGTAGGACTTATTCTCGATTCTCGAAAATATAGTTTTAGGTAAGTCAATCAGGTTTAGCTGTGGGTTCAAAACCAAAATTCTTAGTATTACCACAAGATCTGGAAATCTCTTTGTTTGACGTTCTCACATTTTACAATACAATATACAAGATTAGAAATTTAAGTCTATAATATCTACTACTAAAAATGTTGAAACTCCAAAGTCAAAGTCAAAGTTTTTTATTATGAGCCAACGGTTTTAGAGATTTGTCAAGTGTGGGAGAGCTATGCTTCACACGAATGGGCCGGCTCCACCAGAGTGATACCACGGCCGAGCAGAAAACCGACGTGAAACAACGCTTGCGTTGTATTTCGTCGTGTGAGTGAGGTTACCTGAGGCACTATTACCCCCACACCCCAATCTCCCCAATCCCTGAATTACCAAAAATCATCAATTCCTGATCCCTAAAAGGCCGGTAACGCACTTGTAATACCTCTGATGTCCATGAGCAGCACCGATTACTTACCATCAGGTGATCTGTCTGCTCGTTTACCGGCTTATCCATTAAAAACAGATATTTCTGGTTTGTGGACGTTCGAACTGCAAAAATTGGTGGATAATTAGATACTGACTAAATAACAAAAATTGATCTAAATTTCTCAGATTTAGGATTGGCATTAAGATAAATTATTATGCTTTCGGCTTACTCACGTAATTATTTGACGAGAAACTCGACTAATTTCAATCCATGCTAGAAGCTCATGTTCATGAGCAGCATTTCGCGACCTGCAACGCGGCGACTGTCGCGCTGGGCTCGCAGACTCGGGTAGCCAGTAGCTATGATATGATATGAAAATGAGCCTCTAGCATGCCTTAAAACTAGTCGAGGTCTTCGTTAAATAATTACGCGAGTAACCCGAAAACATAAGAACTAATTTATGTAGTATGTCTCTCGAAAGTTATAATATAAAAATTATTAAGATAGTTTATAAATTTCCACAGACTCTGACGACACCCTCGATAAAAGTAAGGGTGGCAAAAATGTCCCTGTCGTCACCAAACGGATATTGTGTAAACCTTTAACATAATTATAATCGTATTCAATGAATTAAGATCTAAGTGATTTCACTTAACTCCGGAAATTTGTTCCACACTAGATCTCTCAAGGGATCCTTGAATATTATAAGCCTCATGCATTGTTTATTAATTGGAGTTGGAATACGATTAAACTAAGATTATACGGGTTTGAAATACAGGTTTTGTACTATAACTTTTATTAAGGGTTAAGCAGAGGTTCACGTGTCAAATGATTGGTTTTGAACCTGTTTTATTTCACTTGACCTGTTTGTTTGCTTGGGTCAAATTTAATAATTGGAATTTCTTCTCCTTCCTGATAATCAATCCAGTTTTTGGTACAAGCTCTTATTCTTGATGACTATACATATTAGATCATTTAATATAAAAAATATGTGTTATGCGTTACTTGTTTATAGCTGAACTGGTCAGCGTTTGGCCACTATCTTGCCTCGTGGTAAGCGATAATGTGGCCTGCGATGGAGCAAAAGCATAAGCAACCTATTCACATAGCCCGATGGAGCACGCCCAAATATAAGCAACTTATTCACTTGAACCTTGAAGACACTCAGGTTAAAACCCTCGAGATATAGACTCTAGCAAGGAATTTGGTTATGCAATGTGAATTCAACCAAGAAATAAAGTTTTTTCAAAAATAGCATCCACTGTTGAATCTTACGATTATCATTTGATAAGTCACGGTTGGTGCGGTGGATGGGCAACCCGCTACCACGCAACCTGACGCGGGTTCGATTCCTGCACGGAGCGACTCTTTATGTAATCCACAAATTGTTGTCCCGGGTCTGGGTGTCATGAACTTGTATGTTTGTAAACGCACACACGAAACAGGAGAAAATAATAAAGTGGAGCAACGTTTTATTAAAAAATAAGTGATAAGCATATTGCTATATAAATACATCATTTTCAACTGCTCCTCACATTCTTCTCTTGGAATTTTAGCTTCTTTTTATTAACCTCCCCTCTAGGCCTCTGCCTCTCTAGGTTAAAGATCAAAGTTTAAAGGTTCAGATTTATCAGAGAACGCTGCTAAAGTCGGTTCAATGATACCCGCGGGAAGCTTAGTGGTGATAAATGAACCATATTCTACTAGCAGTTAATATTCTCTCCAATATTCAGTTAAGTTTAGCTCAAGATGCAGGGAGCCAAAATATTATTTTATGTTAATACCGTTGAACCGCATTCAGTCTGAATTCAGCCTTGAATAAACTAGTAGATGTTGCCATGGCAACCGATAAATGTTGCACTAATTCTAAAATTGAAGAGAAATAACATCATGTTTGTATTCTGAAGGTGTAAGACGAATTAGACATAATTATATCTACACTTTTTTTAAGGGGGAAAATCGTCGAATTACTTCTCCCGCCTGGGTGAGGCGGGAGAGGATCACGTCCCTGAGGGCACGGCGGCGGTGCTCAGCCCACGCAGGACATTCCGCTACCGTGTGTTCCACCGTGTCCTCAGAGAATACAATTGGGTGCAAAGTCCACTAGCGTAATATTTTATTTTATTTTATCGAACACACTATAATTTAAAAAAAATAATCCTTTTACAATAAAATGCTCCCATTAACTAAAACTATGAGTTATTTACGTAAATATACTGAGAAAAGCTCGACTAGTTTCGAGTTATAGAGCTCGCGGTCGCGGCGATGGGGATGTCGCGCGAACGTATATAGTCGTAGTTAGAGTAGTATAATTATTATAAAAAATGCTCTCATTTATATTTATTATACATACATATTTTTTTATTATATACATATACATATACATTATACAGACATACGATACAGATTAATAAAATATTTGTAGGTATCAGAAAATATGTATAAAGAAATTAAAAACAAAAAATCTACTCGTGTACTTAAACATAATTATCATCAGTTATTTCATTATTTTTATTTATTTATTTTGTTTATTTGGTCTTTTATGTACACAATTTGATTATGGCACGTAAGGCGAACTTAATGCCATTCTCTACTACTATTATTGTTATTTGTAGAAGCCTGCCACATCCTTAGACGAATAAAAAGCATGTTGTTTTTTTATAGAGGTATATATATAACGAGACCGGGATATGTGCTCCTAATTTGACAAATATTTAATTCCCAAAAACATGCAGTTGTACCAAAATCTACATATATACAAAACAAGTAATATACAACCCAAGAATGCAACAAAAGACTTCTCGCTTGACATGAACCCGATGAAATTATACACTCAACAAAATAAACCTAACATAATACAGAAACCACGTAATTAAGTAGGTCAGCAAGGCTTTATGAATTAATAAAATAAAATTATTAATTACACTTATTAATCAGAGTCTAATGGGCGATGAGTAATGGTTATTAGTCTCTGTGACACTCTTTGTACATTAATACATAACATCACGCCTATTATCCCCAAAGGGGTAGGCAGAGGTGCACACAGAAGTAACACCCACTTTTCACTATTTATGTTATGAGTCCCATGTAATAGGGGGTGAGCCTATTGCCATATACCGGGCACAATTCCAGACTCCGTGCTACTACTGAGATTTTTTTAAAACCCAGTAATATTTTGCCCGACCCAGGAATCGAACCCGAGACCCCTTGCCCGGCAGTCGCACTTGCAACCACTCGGCCAACGAGGCAGTCTTTGTAGGTACATTTAAATATAGCTTATAAGTTGCTACTACTGACCAAATACCTCTTATTGCACGGAGACGGTTTGAACATTAATCACCACGCTTGCTCAATACGAATTGGCAATTTCAAACTTATAATTAAAATGATAAGCCTAGGTTTCCTCATGGTGTTTTCTGTCACAGTTTGTCAGTGGTGTCTAAATGATCTTAGAAGGTACACATAACTCAGAACAAGTCACATTGGTACCTGCCGTTGGTAAGTTTCGAACTCACACGCTCATGCATGAGGAGCGGTTTAATCCTCTGGACCACCACGACTCGTACGTATACCAACAGGTAATGTAAAGATTATTTTCAGTATTTTGAGTTTTAAAATGATTAGATAGTTTTAAGTTTCATTTTCGGTTCTATCTTCTCCATAATATTAAGACACTAATACTGTCGGTGCATCACTATGGTCATCGCTCGTCTATAGAGGCAGCGGCGGCGCGGCGGCGCGGCGGCGACGCGCGAGGCAGAGTATTAAATCCACGGTTCTCAAGCGCCGCGCTTTATCACATTCAGCTCACAAACGCGATAGCTTTCGGGCATTTCTTTGTGTCAGCCACAATAAAATTGGTCTAGATTGTGATTTGGGGAAATGTGTTTGTTACCTCCGAGCCACCACGACATTTTACAAGCTAAATCAAAAATAACAAATTTTTTTAAAAACGGTTTGAAGACCTGCTGCTTAGTAAGTCACAAATCCGATAAGCAACGCGTTCAGCATTAAATTCTGAGGTTAAGCAAAATATAATCTTATAATATAATCTTTTTGCACTTTTTCAAAAAGTCAAACGTGTTTCCGAATTCAATTACCGAGAAATTTTCTAAAAACCGTAAAGTTTCCATGTATACTTTGCCTAAAAAGTTGCATGGGATAACATTATGCAGTACCTTAAATATATAGAGAAATCTAAAGCAATATAAACTCTGGCCCAACCAAAATAGACATCCTGACCTGCATCTACCCGACAGGGACTAGACCAAAAGCATTTTCTCTCTTGTCTTCACTTCAAAAACCGAAGAATTTTGGTATATATCGCTCGTTTCACACAAGCCTCAAAGAGAGTCAAGTCAATATAACCCATTCTTCGGAATACGTTGACTATGTGCGGTTTTACCCACCATCCTTTGAGCTCACCCACTGTGTTTGAATAAATTAACTTTTATTGAATTTTTCTTGATTTTCTCTTACATGTAAGCGACATTTACTCACGTTTGTGAATTGAAAAGCCCTGTTATATGGAAGGAACATTTTTTATTACACACCGTTTGATTGGTTCGGTTTTTTGCAAGAGTATTTTCTCGTTTGTGTGGCTTTTTTAATGTTTATAGAGCTTGTGTTCTGAGAATTTTTTATTCTGGCGATAATCTTTAATAAACATGGCGATATGCTGTGATAAAGATTGTATAATGTTTATTTATAGTTAATTTTTCCGACATCTTATCATCAGCCAGAGCACGTACATTACTGAACAAACGTTTCACTTTTGAAATGGGTATTGCCATGATGAGGCAGCAATTGGATCACCAATCACCAATGCTGCATTATAACCCATCCAATATTAACAAATCAGACCAAAAGATATTCATATCAACATAAACCATTATGTTTATAAATTGTTTTTATAATAACTATCCTGGGGCATGTTGAATTAACTAAAAAATTATGAGTTGCTCACGTAAATGTACTGAGAAAAGCTCCACTAGTTTCGAGTCACAGAGGGACTCTTCTTCATGAGCAGCGTGCGCAATCGCGACGATGTTGTGTAGGCTACTGACTGCTTATAAATTTTCAAAAAATAGCATCCTAAAACAAATTCAAATTAGCCTCCAAACTTCACCATGAAACACCGCGATACATACATCAGAGCCAATCTTCCAGTTCAGCCTACATACTGGTGATGCGGGAAATAGTTTGAATCTTCATGTAATTAGTTGGACCACGAATAGTTTCGCTAAGACATGTGTCTCGGATTAGATGGACGAACTTAATTTACATGGTACAAGTTTTAGAGGGATCGAATTTTTGTAGTAGTTACTGATTGTTGTGCGTTACCACTTCAAAAAACAAAAATGTAATGTTAAGTGGTTTATCTTTGATGTCCAGTCAAGCTTAACTTGAAAAAATGGTAAGGAAATCAGAAAATATGTTGCAAACAGTGTTGCTAAAATTGTAATCAAATCTAAAGTTTTAAACGGTATTCATAAAGTAGTGACGATTTTTAAACGGTTTTATTTATAGCTTACCCTGTTTGTTTTCAAATCGAAGAACATGACTAGTTAAGACTTTTCTTTTCACTCGCCTTTTTAGCTATTACACCAAAAATATCGACAAACCATCTGAAATATCAATAGAGAATATTTTCAAATACCATAAACTTTATTATATTATTTAACCTTACCATACCGGTCTTTGACCTTGAAGTGAAAATTTTTTCCCAAATTTGCATCAAACACTATCTTATTTTCAACCCTCTTTCTTTACAATTACAGTCTCAAATCCAACATAAGCATAACTTGAAGGTGTCTCTAAATCACGAATTGATATCATGAACATCCAAGTGTGGACATCATATAGTGATACAGATATAGAACACGTCTTTGACTTAAGAGTAAACATCTTCAATTTGCATCAACCAGAAATTCAACCCTTATATTTTGCAATAGAGTCTCAAATCCTATAAACAATTACGAACAGCTAGATGGTGTATTCACATCAAGAATTGATACCATGGACTTCCAAGTGTGGCCTTCATGTAGTGACACATGTTCAGAAACAAAAGACAGGGTATGGCCACAGGTTCAAACAGGTCGACGATCGGGCTATTGTTTAAAATCGAACCCATTCTGTGTTACGAGTATTGGGTTCTATTCACTTTGGAGACGAGACTGTTGCTGGAATTCCTAGATTCTGTACTGGAATATTCAATGGGGATTGAATATTATTTTTAGGAGTGGGTTTTTTAGAGAAAAGGCATATTGAATTGTAAGCTTGAATTAAGGGTGATGGAAAACATATGGATATACAATGATATGTCATACATTTGGTAATTTAAAAAATTAAAATACAAATCTTCGCATAGTCGCAACATCGAATTCCAAATCCCATACTTGACTATTGCATTTACATCTACTGAATTACAAAAAAGGAGACATTTACTATAATCACCGTACTTAGCAGATAATTTGGAGATTACAATTAAAGAAGTTGAACTTTATCAGAATGTGCTGCTGCGGCCTCTATCAAATATACACATATTTGAGAATACAAAATACATGATTGAGTAGTTGTACCTAGTTCCTTAGTCACCTCTTACGATGCCTACGTAAAGACTAAGAGAGACAAAAAAATCTATTAAAATGAAATATAATTTGCTCAGCAACGACAAAATTCCTATACACATTATAAGTAAAATTACTCTACTTGAAAAAGGTCTTTGTATCCCCTAAATAACTGACTATAAAGGTGAATAACTTACGTGGGTCGCACCTGTCGACGTCACCCCTTGGAGGTAAGAAGCGTGACGTCACGATAGTTTGAACACCGATATATCGTACAAGGAATTATTATTTATGTATAGCTAAATTAGTGGAGAGTTTTGAACGAAAATTATCGAGTCGGTACGAAACCTTGCTTTGGAAGTTTAGGTATCGTGGAGTTTGGAAGTAATGTATGAAATCGGAACAACAAGTTCTCGATCACACTTTAGTTGATCTAAAAGATAATTAAACCAATGACAGATTGTGCAATAAAAAAATTTGAACCTCTCTTGCTTAAATTCTTTTATTTATGGGATAAGCCGATAAACGAACCAATGGGTCACTATAGCAATTGGCGTCGCCCATGGACACCCGAAACACCAGAGGCGTTACTAATGCGTTTAAGGATTGTTGGAGATTAACGGATTGGGGAAATTGAGGAAGGATAGAAGGTAACTAGGCCTCCGGTAACCTCACTCACACGACAAAACATAATGCAAGCGTTGTTTCACGTCGTTTTTCTGTGAGGCCGTGGTATCACTACAGTCGAGCCGGCCCATTCGTGCCGAAGCATGGTTCTCCCACACTTAAAACGTCATCTTACGTCCCATTGCAAACAGATAACTTAATTTTCTTTGTCTTAACATCGTTTAAACGGCTTCAAATAAACACCAAACAAATTGTATTTAGTTCAAAAATTCACCCTTTATCTCAATAAATAAAAACATTACACCAATTTCCAAACGTAATTCAGAATGACTTATTTACAATATCATCAATCACATTGTCGCCACGAAAATAGGTAAAATTTTACCCTCAAATATGAAAAAGGGGGTAAAATTTCACCGTTACCCTACTGCCAAGTGTTACCCCCGGACCTGTTTCCGTCATAATTGTACAACAGATTATAAATTAACCCAGGTGGCTTAATTAACTGCTGCCTTTGCCCAAGGGGAGACATGATTTCGAGGATATTCTCTTTATGCGTAGTTGATGAATGGGATAATTGAATGGCTTGTTTGTGTGATTAAAATTGAAGAGATAATTCTTTGTTATTGAATTTTCTATGTTGAAATTTTAAAGTTTTTAGTTTTAAATTATTTTATGGGATACACCGGTAAACGACCATACGAATCGCCTGATAGTAATCAATCCACCTATGGACTAAAAAAAACCAGCTTCAATCCCCCTTTTATTTAAAATCCCTGAATTAATATACAATAACCTTTTCAAATTCGATTCAGTTAAACGGGAGATTATCGCGCGCAAACATACATACATACAGGTCAAATTGAGAACCTTTCTTCCCTTTTTGAAGTCGGTTAAAACAACAGTAATTGTTACTCGCACTTTCAAAATAAATCCTACCCCCTAAATCCATGGTAACCCTACAATCCAACTATGTGCTCTGCAAACTGTTACTTACACAAAGTTAACTGAAGCTTGAACAACACAACATTGGAATAATGATTGTCCAAACAATTACCATTTACACGTTACATGAAACGGAAGGCCTATGTATAGGGGAGTGCCTTGTACCAGGCACTTTAATTAAAGTTCTGGTTATCGTTTGTTGATTGCAAAGATGGTGGGTGCTTCAAGGGGTTGAGGATTAAGAAAAATGTCGTTAGATTTTATTCTCAAATTCCATATCCCCAAAAGTCTGGTAACGCGCTTGTATCGCCTTTAGTGTTGCGGGTGTCCAAGGACACCGTGGTGATTCATCTGCTCGCTTACCCGCTTATCTTATCCTAGCTGTATCTATGACGACTTCTTTTCACATATCTACATATTCACATTTCACAAGTTCCTTTATGACGTGATCTAATGGAAATAAATAATTTGATTTTGTGTTTAACTAGATTTAACCTTTTTTTGAGGGGGAAAATCATCCAAACCATCATAGATTTCTCCCACCCGAATGAGGCGCGAGGGAGTGTTAGACCCTTACTGACTAAAAACTGTTTTCCATTCAGATTTTACCTGCGTTCTTTTCGTTCAGGCTTCATGTTTTTGTGACCTATTCAGTTTTAGTGTTTTGACATTATTGAGTTGATTTATTATACCATAACTTACTAAGATTCGTCCCTACAAATATCTAATCTTCGCATATATAAAATAAAAGCAAATTAACACATTTAACAAAGGAAATCCCCCATCCGTCTTACACTGCCTCCAAGCATAACAACAATTATTTATTTTCTATACCCATCACTGTTTTACCAGTCCTTACCCTTCTTCATCCCCTATATTACCCTACTCTAAGATCTTTTCATCACTTAATCAACAGCTTTCTCATATATGCCATGTTTATATGTGACGACTCTTATAATATTTTTGTCTTGTTGATGTATATTATTCAAGACTAAATTATATCTTATTGTGACGTCGAAATGAATTATATATGAAAGTCAAAAGTCAAAGTGAGATTTGGTGATGAATTTTAATTTTTAGAGAGAAAAGAGTTTAAAAGTCTAATTAAATAATCTAAAGTCAATTTCAAGTATCATATCTTTTGTTATGAATATCAAAATACTCATCATCATGTCTTCTATCGCCGAAGGGGTAGGCAGACTAGGTGCACATTACGGCACTTAATGTCAGTGTCCAATCTAACACCCACTTTTCATTATTTATGTTATGAGTCCCATGTAATAGGGGGTGAGTCTATTGTCATATATCGGGCACAATTCCGTATTCTGTACTACTGATTTATTTTTCAAAAAAGCAATACTTTTTCCCGATCATGAAATCAAACCAAAGACCCCTTACCCGGCAGTAGCACTCGCAACCACTCAGACAACGGAGCAACCAAAAAATTCAAAAAATTAAAAGCCCTAAAAATACGAATTTAACCCGAGAATCGAAACCCCTTACTCTGCAGTCAAATAACAGCAGTCGAGTCTCGAGTATTATGACATTCTTACCCTGCAGCATGTTTCTTAATCCGACCATCATTTTGCTTAGAGCTTTCCTTAGCACATAGTTTATTTGATAAATTATATCCATTATTTTCCTGGTATATATTTCACCGACTGCCTCGTTGGCCGAGTAGTCGCAAGTGCGACTGCCGGGCAAGGGGTCTCGGGTTCGATTCCCGGGTCGGGCAAAGTATTACTGGGTTTTTAAAATTCTCAGTAGTAGCACGGAGTCTGGAAATGTGCCCGGTATATGGCAATAGGCTCATCCCCTATTACATGGGACTCATAACAACTAGTGAAAAGTGGGTGTTACATTGTACTGTGGTAGAATGTGCACCTCTGCCTACCCCTTCGGGGATAAAAGGCGTGATGTTATGTATGTATGTATATTTCACCAACTGTGGAGTAACGACGGAGTAGATTATTTTTGTTACCATCTCTTCTTTTCCAGTGGGCGGAGTAATCTTGTGATACCACAGCCTCACAGAAGACTGACTTGAAAGTGAGTGAGGTTACCGGAGGCCAAATTACCCCCTATCCCTTTCCTAATCTCCCCAATCCCTGAATCCCCAACAATCCCCAAATTCCTAATCCTCAAAAGGCTGGTAATGCCTCTGCTGTTCTAGGTGTCCATGGGCGATGCTGATTGCTTACTATCAGGTGATCCGTCTGCTCGTTTCCCGGCTTATCGCATAAAAATAAAACATTTGACAGAGGTCAGTCAATGACACTCTAATAAACCTGAACGTTTAAACTATTACGTCAAATCCGAAACTACCAAGCATGGAGATGGGATGGCCCATATAGTTTTGCAGTGGACTATTATGGGTTGTTGATGATACAGTCACTCAGCCAATAAGACAGGAGGATAAGAAAGGTGACCTACCCTATAAAACTAGTTTTCAAAATCACTAAGTACTTAGTAATTCCACCTCATAATTTACGATTACTAGACAAACAAATCAGTCTGTTTAAGCTGATGAAATATGTAAACACAGGAAACTGGCCCATCGCCTATAAACATTACAGTTTAAATTCATTTGCACTCGCCCACGGATTTCTGAGAACATTATGACATGACGAACGCTGATATTATGAGTGAAGAACTTCTTGGAATATGGTGAAGGATGACCCTTATTCCTATTGCCAAATGTTAGCCACGATTATTGACCACACTTTGCCTTCAAATCTTCAAGAAAATTGCGTAGAAGAGGGATCTCTTAGGAGGCCTGTAACACACTTGTGATAGATACTTCTGGTGTTGTGGGTGTTCATAGGTGGCACTGATTTCTTACCATTAGGTGATCGGTAGGCTCATTTGCCTCTCATCCACAAAAAACTGAACTGTTCCATTCTCGCACGTGACAATTTTTTGCGTGATCCACGCATTGTTGATTTTCAGGGCTTGAGACGTAGACTTCAATTGTCTACGCGCATTTGAAAAAGCATCCACGATGGTGCAGAAAAAAAGCATAGTGATACTACATAACTTCACGTCATTCTCCCATGGGGGTAGGCAGAACCTTGGATGATTTTCCCTCCTTTAAAAAAGACCATAATCTACCTTTGTTTCAAATATCATCTCGATCCTATCAACTGTATTGATATGAAAGAGTGATAAACACACACATATTTCCTCACAAACTTTGACATTTATAATTAATAGGATATTATTTTGTATTATTTGCTGACGATAGTACCGTCACAATTAAATGTGAAAATTTTGACAATTATGAAGCTGACATTAATAATACTCTGACATTAATAATTGAATGGTTGACATATAATAATTTAAAAATGAACATACAAAAAACTGAAATTATACACTTTCGACAAAGAATAAAAATTAAAGACATCGACGTTAATTACCAAGGTGAACCAATTACCTCAACTGATACTACCAAATTTTTAGGTTTGAATATTGACCACAATTTTTCGTGGAAGACCCATTGCGACGAAATTTGCAGCAAAATAAATACCTCTGCTTATGCTCTGAGCAAATTAACAAAAGTAGTCAATCGTGAAGCCGTATTGAATGCTTATCATGGATACGTCGTTTCAAAATTGAGATACGCAATAATATACTGGGGTAACTCTGTTAATAAAGATACTGTGTTTAGAGCACAGAAAAAGTGTATTCGAGCAATATGTAGTATAGATTGCACAACAAGCTGTAAACCGTATTTCAAGAGCCTCAAACTAATGACACTTCCATCACTCTATATATATGAAACATTAACTTATGTCAGAACCAACAAAGATTTATACACAGTTGCTTTCAAAAGTGACTATAGAAAATTACGGGATAAAAACAGACTAAAACTCGAGGTTCGTTATGGCAAAACAGCCCTCATGAATAAAAGTTTTCTTTGCATGGCACAACTGTTATATTATTATATAACAGTTACCAGATAATGTAAAATCACTGAATTTAAATCAATTTAAAGCGACTGTACGGAAAGTTCTCATTGACAAATGTTATTATTCAACAACAGACTTTCTAATTGATAAATTTTAACATTATGTATTTCTTGACATTATTTTAACATTATGTATTTCTTGACATTATTTTAACATTATGTATTTCTTGACATTATTTTAACATTATGTATTTCTTGACATTGTTATTATTGTTTGTATTGAATTTGGAAACCATAATTATTGCTTGCTATTATATTGAATCTGACAGCTTTTTCACCATATTTTGCATACCAATAAACGGGCAAAATGTATACATAACAACCTATTTGTAATTACCTACATTTTATGCAAATAAATGATTTGATTTGATTTGATTTGATAATACTAACAAGATAACAAAAATATCACAGTCCAATTATCAACATTTATTTTATCAACGACCCTACCTCAGATCTCAGCAGAAACAAGGAAAAAATTATCATTTGTACTTTTTAGGTCAACCGGTATCAGTTTTCCCATTAAGCACTGCAATACAAATTATATCAATGAAAATCTCGACTTTCACATCATTTCCCGACTCGAGATAACGTCGAAATCAATTAGTAATTCTAAACGTGACAAAAAATATTTAAACATTTATAAACGAATTTCATCAAAACGAAAATGTTTGTCCAAATCAAATAAAAATATCATCTTAGTACTACATCAGAGAAATTTCTCAAGCTACTATTAAACGATTATCGACGGTATTTCTTTGTAGATAAAACCGATTATTGTCTCACAAGTTACTGTTGGAAATTTTTCATTACTTCTCCAGCTTCATTTTGGTACCACGTTTGTTTTGTTGTGTGGTACAAGAGATAAGAGACAGGAGATTCAAAAGTTAAGTGAATATCAATTTTACACCTCATGGTTTGACAATCTGCTGCTAAACTATATACGGTGAGGGTAATTGGGCCTCCGGTAACTTCACCCACACGACGAAACACAATGCAAGCGTTGTTTCACGTCGGTTGTCTGCTCGGCCGTTGTATCACTCCAGTCGAGCCGGCCCATTCGTGCCGACGCATGGCTCTTCCACACTTATACCAGTGCATAATTGTTTTTTTTTTTTTTTTAAACGTTGCCCCACACTAGGATTTTCTCCTGTGTCGTGGGTGCGTTTACAAACATACAAGTTCACATACACAATGACACCCAGACCAATTATAATAAAATATGAACATTCCAGATAGTATTAACTCTTATTCTTTTTTTGACGGGACATTTAATATTATAGAGGTAATGTACAGCTACTGCAATTTATACGTTTGTCACAAACTATTATATGGCTAACATGGTGGAGCAGTGCATGAACACAACAACCTTTAGAACAACCTTTGTAACCACTGTCTCACAATAAAGATCTTTGACTTTGACTTTGACGATAATCCAGAACACTGGAGTGTTATACCGAAAAATATCCTCACTACCTTTAAAAGCTTTTTTTAATGAACCGCAACAATTTTCTAACCCTACCTGTTATTCCAGACCACAACTTACCCTTGTTCTAAAATTCATCTCGATCCCTTCAGCCGTTTTTAGGTAAAGAACAAACAAATAAACGTACAAACTATCGCATTTCTAATATTAGTAGGACAACTTGAGTAAATTCTAATAACTATGCTGCGTGATAGTTGAGAACCTAACGGTCGCGGAGAACCTAACGGGTAACCGGGGCTCCGGCTCGACGTGCAGGAGAAGGAACGGGGTGGTTTTTAGTCAGTAAGAGTCTGACACCCCCTCCCGCCTCACCCAGGCGGGAGCAGTCATTCGATGATTTTCCCCCCTTAAAAAAAAAAAAAACCCTAACATCGAAGTCAATACTTCCCCAAACCTAACTTTAAACTAACGAACCAGCAAGCTATTTCAAAATTAGCTCAACTACACAAATAACAGAACCAAGTAAAAACCGGTTTATCAAAAACTTTTAACTTCTAATCAATTTATCAAATGATTCGCAACTTCAAATTCATCCTTTGTTGGAAACTTTTTGACATAAAATCATAGTTTACAAGGCTAATATTTTAAACCGTTTTAATTAAATCAACAATGTAAATTATTTTAGTGTGTTTTTGGAACGATTCCAACTTCTATATTAAAATTTACGTTATCTTTCCGAATAAGGGAACAAATTAATAAACTTGGACTCGTCCTGAACTGAGTTTTGGAAGTGGTTATCTAAATATCTAGTTGGAATTGTCAGTCTAGTGCTATTGGAGTTGGTTAAATATTTTTACACCTATTCGTTTGACTGCCTCGTTGGCTGAGTGATTGCAAGTGCGACTGCCAGGCAATGGATTCCCGGGTCGGGCAGCAGTGAAAAGTGGGTGTTACATTGTAGAGGTACAGTGGCATAATGTGCACCTCTGCCTATCCCTTTGGGGATAAAAGGCGTGATGTTATGACATATGTTATGTCTTTTTGAAGTCATTTACAAATAAGTTAGGTTGTTTTTAAGGAATAAGATTATATTCGACAGTGGCGCCACTTACTATATGCAACAACAATCACCTTTATAGTTTATAATAACAAAAATGTATCGTAAAATGTTCAATACTGCTCGAAGTACAATAAGGACAAAATAATATAAACTATACTGTTAATATTACCTAAGTGCATTGGTGCTGGTACGATTCCAAGACGGTGACATTATACGAATCCAAATCACCATCTTTGAAATTGGTCTACAGTTTGGAGTACCGGATTTGAGTTTGGAGTCAGGTAAAATGGTGGTAAATATTTTGGTTGTGTCTATCCCTTGTTTACATGAAAATTGGTCAGCTGAGTTCCGATTTCGATTCTTGGTTCAGGTGGTTATTAATTAAAAACAAACATCCGAACATAGAACCTTCAGCTTATTAGAAGTCGATAATATTTTGTTTTTATAAACTACTTTTGAAAAACCAACTTTACTGAAGACTCTTTTTTTGAAGTCTGCTAATTTAATTTACTAAAACTTTCTCCTAAGTCTAAGAAACATTTATATGAAACCGCATCAAAATCGGCTCAGCCAATTGCGAGATAATCACGCACAAACATAGTATATACAGGTCAAATTGAGAACCTCATTTTATTGAAGTAAATAAAGAGCATCATGTTATATTTATGCTACTACTAAGATTTGATTAACTAAAATCGTTGGTTACTCACGTGAATATACTGAGAAAAGCTGTACTAGTTTCGAACCACAGAGGGGTTCTTCCTTATGAGCAGCGTGCGCGGTCGCGGCGATGTCGCGCAGTCTCAGCATTGCTAGCGATTTTTAGTTAATTTAGTATGTCTCACGATAGTTATTATAAAAACAATCAACCAACACTTTAGCATCCCTTTATAATATAGCAAATACATTAATTAATGCATATCATGCCCGCTCAGCTCACTGATTTTAGTTAGTTTAGTATTTCTCACGATAGTTATTATAAAAAACATACTAAGATTTGATATAAAATCTTCGTTTATGCAGCTAAAAACTTCTTCGAATACAATCTCTTAAAGAAAATCTTAATCTATTTGTTTTATGACACACAAAGTAAAAGCCGAAGATAGAATTTCTTTACAAATAATTTTAAACCAATAAAACTTGTTAAACAAAAACGATAATTTAATGAAAATCAATCATCCACTTGAATGCATTCAATTTTCAACGTTACCAAGTTTGTAATAAAATTTACTTTAACATTGAAGCGGGGGGAAAATGTTAAAAATATGATTATAATATTTATGTCCTGAGGATGAGGGTGCAAGTTTGAATGCTAGCACGTATCAATATGGTATTTTCCAAGTTAAATTGTGCTTTTCTTATAAATTTATTTAGACACCACTGACTGACGTACGGTAAAGGAAAGAACTGTATTTTAATAAACATCTAAGTCTTAAACTGTCAAACACGAAGCGGTCACCGGTGACCGCAACCTATTGTTCTATAATTGTGTCTACAAAACCGGTACTCGACGAGTTAAATAGCCTATCTGCCCTGAACACGCGTCAAGATCAATGCTCTTTCCTCACTCATTCCCATCATCACGCCTTTTATCCCCAAAAGGGGTAGGGAAAGGTGCACATTACAGCACTTAATGCCACTGTACAATGTAACACCCACTTTTCACTATTCATGTTATGAGTACCATGTAATGGGGGTGAGCTTATTGCCATATGTGTATCGGGCACAATTCCAGACTCCGTGCTACTACTGAGATTTAAAAAAAACCAGTAATACTTTTCCCTCCCCGGAATCGAACCCGATCATGGCAGTCGAATATGCGACCACTCAACCAACGAAGCAGTCATTCCTTCTCTATACGAAAAGAGGCCTTTACTTGGACAATTATTTTTAGACTGGCGATGATAAACACTTAGGTCTTGATTTTTAAAATAATTAAGGCGATTATGAACACTAACATAGGTCTTGATTTTTAAAACAATAAAAAAAATCTAAAACCCTTCAAAAAAAGAACGAAGATTCCAGTTTTTTAACCATGGAACCCATATCATGTTCAAAAGTAGTTTTAAATTCATTTGTGACAAAGCATAAAGAAAGAATGAAAGAAATAAAGCAGGAAAAGTGGTTTATTAACACACAGTCACAAAGTACAATAACACACGAAAAATTAAACAGTGAAGACGGCATAAGAGAAAATGACTTTGCCCACCAGTAGGACAATTATCACCAGACCTCGGTAAAATCGCCATCGCTTACAACTTATGGCGGGTCATAGCCGGTACCATTTGGATGATAGCCAACTGACTGACCAAGCCTAGCGCCGCCGTATTATTTCCAACATTTAGTCAGATTCCTTAGTCGATTGATTAGTCACATGTATTTTGAGGCGACCTTTATTTAGGTCAGTCGTGCAAAAAGGGGTTGGTTTTTATAAAACACTGATACATGCACAAAGTAAGACGTGTGCATAAAATAGTACTGCTAGTATTATAAAAGCGACAGTTTGTGTGGACGTACGTCTGTGTGTATGTTACTCTTTCATGCAGATTTGAATAAAATTAGGCACAAATATAATTGGGATGATGAATGGGTATGAAAATTAAAAATCTAATTAGTCTGTCAGTTAGGTAATGAAAAAATATTAGACACGTATTTTTTATTTTGTCGTATAATAAAATAATATTTCGATAAAACCAATCAAAGTTTAGGAGTGGGGGCTAAAACGTCATTTCTACGTATAAAATTTACATAGAAGTGACGTCACGCGACCTTTCAAATCAATATATCGTCGAAAGTGTTAGTTTCTGTAAGAAAATGAAAAATACGTGTCTAATTATTTAAAATAATCTTCCGGACATTAAAATAAAAATTAGGCATCCACCCTATTATAGTAACACATAAACTACGTTTTTTAAATCCTAAAATCGCGAAACATTCTAGAACCGAAATTATCACAATACTAATAGCCATTTACATCAACTACACTTACTTAAACCATGTCTTAATGAAGAGTGAATGAGGGAACACTTATATGAACCCTTTACTTTTAGATGTCACTTAATGCATAAGTTGGTGAATATCAAAATGATGTTAAATGTCTCCTGTCTCAATTTAGGGGTTCTTTAAAATGTAGGAGCGGTTGGTAAAAATCCTTAATAATACTTTTCCTACTTAGGTACTCCATAGAACTAAAATTCTAATTCATTTATTGTTTATTACATGTTCACAATAGATGCAATATACATTATAATAATAGTAGCATAGTAATACTAAGACTGCCTTATTGGCCGAGTGGTCGCAAGTGCGACTGCCGGGCAAGGGGTCTCGGGTTCGATTCCCGGGTCGGGCAAAGTATTACTGGGTTTGTAAAAACCTCAGTAGTAGCACGTAGTCTGCAAATGTGCCCGGTATATGGCAATAGGCTCACCCCCTATTACATGGGACTCATAACATAAATAGTGAAAAGTGGGTGTTACATTGTACAGTGGCATTAAGTGCCATAATGTGCACCTCTGCCTACCCCTTCGGGGATAAAAGGCGTGATGTTATGTTAATGTTTATGTTAGCATAGTAATGTTACTATGCTACCAAATATCATAAACTATTGTAAACCTTATAGGTACATACCTATAAGGTGTACAATAGTTTATGATACTTTGATTATTCTACTAGTCTCAAAATATTACAAAATTTATGTTGCATCAGTTAAATCTTTACAATAAAAATGTGTCAAGTCATCACCTTACATCATAGAATATAACTGAATTATTACATTAATTTGACCTGCCTCGTTGACCGAGTGGTCGCAAGTGCGACTGTCGGACAAGAGCTCTCGGGTTCGATTCCCGGGTCGCGCAAAGTATTAATGGGCTTTTGAAAAAAAAAACCTCAGTGATAGCACGGAGTCTGGAATTGTACCCGGTATATGGCAATAGGCTCACCCCCTGTTATATAGGACTCATAACATAAATAGTGAAAAGTGGGTGTTACATTGTACTGTGGTATAATGTGCACCTCTGCCTACCGCTTCGGGGATAAAAGGCGTGATGTTATGTTTATGTATTACATTAATTTCTTCAACCTTTGTCTAATTATTATATTGAATTGATTTATTTATTTATTTATTTATAATTACAACAACAATATAGACTAACAGTATTATGTCTACCAAATCGTCTACATGTCACTAAATACACAATTAAAATATTACATTATAAATAAAATTAGGAACAATAATGAGATCAAATACAGTTAAATATTTAAGTAATAAAATAATAAAATATCAACCAAATACAACCTATTCACTCCAAAATTAAGCGTTAAGAGTCATTGATGATACATTAAGTCAACTTTAGTTTGATAGACAATATTAATCAGATAATTAGTCAGTGGTCAATTTGTATAACATTGGTCGTAACTCATTTGTCTTCATACAATCACTTGGTTGAAAGACACACAATATCTGAAAGGTATTGTGAACAATCTTTCTTTAAGTTACAAAATACAATTTGTATCGAATTTTTATTGTAAGTTCAATACCTCTCGTAGTTACTCCAGTTTGTAAACCTTTAATTTATGAGCATTTTAGATTTTATTTCTTATTGTATTAATTGTGTGTTGTGATTGCGTATTGTAGAGGTATTTTTACGGTATTTTTGAATGTATTTTGTACTTGTTTGAAATTGTGATATGATTTTCAAGTTTGTGTGTTTATTTGGTCTACATCAGGGTGGACAGGTATCTGCTCTTCCTGCAAAGGTAGAAGAGGAACTACAAGGTTCAATTCCCGAATTAGGAATTTATTGGTAAGTTAAATTGACTTGACGGTAGAAGTTGAAAGTATCGACCAGACAACAACGTTCTGTTATAAGCCTGAACCTTTAAACTGTGATTTTAACCCAACAACCAAATTTAAAGATTAGGGCAAACTAGAATTTTCTCCTGTGTCGTAGGTACGGTATGATACGTGGGTGGTTACAAACATACAAGTTCACATACACATGACACACAGACCCAGAACAACAATTTTTGGATCACACAAAGAATTGCTCTGTGCGGGAATCGACCGCGACACGTTGCACGGCAGCCGGCCCAGCCACCACACCAAACGTGCCGTCAAAAGATCTCCCTGCCATGCAGACAGATGAGGTTCAGGTCACTGGACTATCAGAAACTGCTGATGACTAGATAGTCACATATAGATGATAGTCTCGTCTAGATAGACGAGGTTGTCCAGCAGGTCCAGTGGACTGTCAGTACCAATAACTATGATCACATAATTCCATACCTAACACTATCTACTGCAATCTAAATAAGAAACTCCTAGCGTCAAACTCCGGCATCAATATATCCAGTAATGACTCATAAACATATAACTACCTCTACAATGACCTTGTGAGTCAAAGCCGCGATTCGATATACAACGCTCGGTTTGTTCTGAAAACGGGAAACGTGCCAGTCGTTAACCAGCAATGTAATAGGTCATGTTGAGGAAGGGCGCGATATAATGTTTCAGGGTTATTGAGATTTTGTTCAATGTCTGGGTTATTATTGTGTCGCAGGGTCGATTTTCGTGTGAAAGACGTAATTTTTGCTAGTGAAGTTTGTGTTCGACCTACGGAGCTTTCTTATCTATCTTTACTTTTCTTCAAACACGTGGTCAAGTAAAACTATTGAGTATGTCAATCAAAACAGTCTTGAAAAACTTATTGAAATCATGGTTTATCATCACTGCCTCGTTGGCCAAGTAGACGCAAGTGTAACTGCCGGGCAAGGGGTCTCGGGTTTGATACCCAGGTCGGACAATGCGTAACTGTTTTTTTTTAATTCACACTAGTAATACGGAGTCTGGAATTGTGCCCGGTATATGGCAATAGGTTCACCCCCTATTACATGAAACCCATAACATAAATAGTGAATAATGGGTGTTACATTGTACCTCTCCAGTGGCATTAAGTGTCGTAATATACACCTCTGCCTACCCCTTCGGAGATAAAAAGGCATAATATTATGTTATGTCATCAGCCCTCTGCTAAACATAGACCGTTGACTTCCAATTCAATGACTCCCACACCTGACGCTTGGTAGTGGTCATGCAACCAGCAACCTCTAACGACCTTCACCATGTCATCTATCAATGTTAATCGTATCAAAATAGAGATTCGATAGACGCAACTCTTTTAAACAATTGTAAATTGTAAATGGTAGGAAATTATGTGTGAAGAGAAACATACGAGAAACGTATAATTATAGCTATGTATAATAACATAGTCATGTTTGACAGATTGCTGGCACTCTGCCTATTCAAAGTTCTAGTTATTCCAGTGCGATTAGATATACAACATATATTATGTATCAAAAGATATATAGATAGGTATGTAACACCCACTTTTCATTAATATGTCAGATATATTTTTAATTAAATTGTAACTAGAGTTCAAGTGTGCTCGACCGGAGTGATACCACCACGGCTTCGCAAAAAACCGACGTGAAACAACGTTTGCATTGTATTTCGTCGTGTGAGTGAGGTTACCGGAGGCCCAATTCCTAATCCCCAACAATTCTTAAATTCCTAACCCTCAAAAGGCTGGTAACGCAATTGTATGGTAAGCCGGTATACGAGTAGACGGATCACCTGATGTTAAGCAATCGGCATCGCCCATGGACACCTGGAACACCAGAAGTGTTACAAGTGCGTTACCGGCCTTTTGGGAATTAGGAACAAGTAGATTATTGGGAATTCAGGGATTAGGGAGATTGGAGATGAAGGTAATTGGGCCTCTGGTAACCTCAGTCATACAACGAAACAAAACGCAAGCATTGTTTCACGTTGGTTTTATGTGAGGCTGTGATATCACTTTGGTCGAGCATTCGTGCTGAAGTACGGCCCCCCACACTTTTCAAGGTTGTATTTATGGCAATAGACTCACACTGTGGATTACACCGCGCTCCTCCTACAACTTTTTCTTTTTACTTCTCTTTTGAAGGTAAGACTATGCGCCATTGGTATTTATATCCATTTAACTTACAATTATAACTCATTATTAATGAACTAATAGCAATAGATTAGACCACCTCGTATTCACAGCGTCCATGTGAACATTTGACTAAATTAGATCGTTCATGTAAACACAATGTATGCCAACGTAATATTGAGGATTGTTCGCATTTACAAACAGTTTAAACTATATAGATAAACTTCCGCGCGGTTTCACTCGCTCTGCTCGGTGCCTATTAATCGTAGCATGATGTTTTATAGTCTATAGCCTTCCTCGATAAATGGGCTATCCAACACAAATAGAATTTTCCAAATAGGACCAGTAGTTTTGGAGATAAGCGTGTTAAAACAAACAAACAAAAAAACAAACTCTTCAGCTTCATAATATTAGTATACATCTAGATCAAACTAGTGTCTGTTTGTAATATTAAAATAACCGCTGTTTACTACATGTATATGAATATACATACAATACATATACCAAAATAACACTTTTTACAATTTTTGTCTTACTGTCTGTCTGTCTGTGTGTTTGTACTGGATAATCTCTGAAATGGCTGGACCGGTTTTATCGGGACTTTCATTGGCGTCAAAGTCAAAGTCAAAGCATTTATTTCAATTAAACCATAGTTTGGTACTTTTGAAACGTCAACAAATACAAAATAAATAATAGTCTGTCAGTCAGTCCGTCAGTGAAGCTAGGTAAAGCTAGGTGCTCATTCCAAAACGTAGGTTCGAATGGAGAAGAACGAGCAATAAACTTCATTCGTTACTCTTTTAAAAAAGTATGTTCTACAATGTCTCTGATACATATTTCAATACTGTACGCATATGTAAGAACAATGCAAAGACACGCTTGACGCATTATACTAATAACTTACTAAAATAAAAATAAAAATAATAAAGATCTTTAAGTCTAACATGGTGCTCACATATGCATACTGACAATCCATAGAAATAGTGCTTCTATACAAGAAAAAGGAAACTCTTTGTTTCAATAAAGAAAGAAATGCTCGATGCCATAAGGAAACTAGATTGTCTACATTAGAATTAAAGTATTAAATTATGTATTATATTACCTACTATTGGAATTTAACTACTGACTACATTTGAGTACTGTCCAGTGGAGCCGAACCAACATGCTGCCAAGCATTCTTATCTTCAAGATAATCTGTCAGTGTGTAGTAAGCTTGATTACATAATACGCGCTTAACTCGTCGAATACCGGTTTTGTAGACACAATTATAGAACAATAGGTTGCGGTCACCGGTGACCGCTTGGTGTTTGACAGTTTAATAATTATATGTTTTAAATTTACTTTCATTGAGATCTAGTATGCTATTTGGTATTTTATTACCAAATGCGTGTAGCTAATGTACTGTACTAAGGAGTAACATAGACATACTTTTATTTTAGAAAAACGCAGACGAAGTTGCTGGTTCAGTACGAAACTGACTAGCTTATAGCTTTTCTGCACCTCTAGCCAAATGATATTTAGCGCTTGTCTACATGTAGAATAGAAAACCAAATTATATGGAATTGACGTATATTTTGACACTTTTCAGTGTCATTCCTATACATTTAGTTTTCTACTCTCTCTGTAGATAAGCGCTAAAGTGGCGTTTGGCTAAAGGCACTGCATAGACACACCAATCTATAGTACTAAATTAAACAATAACGTCAAAACACATCATTAGCATTTACCCAACAATGACAAACAATGTAGGCAGGTATCATGTCGTGGCCTTTTTTTATACATGTCTGAACTTCCCTAATGACGTCATGAGACGACAAAGTCGAACCGCACATCAAAATACCCCAAAAACATTACACACATTCAATAGACTATGAACTTTACATCTATAAGGTTAAAGTTGATAATCGTTTAAAGATGTGTGTATACAATCATGTGCTGCTTAACATACGACCCAAAAACATCATGCTTTTTCAATAGAATATTAAACTATATTTCAGGGTACTTAAGAGGTGAAAATCGTTTAAAGGTCTTTGGGTAGTTCTATGTGCAGGTTTCAATACAATGAAGACACAAGTCTCATGGTAGTCTCTAGAGACTCAAAAAAGATTCCTAAGCACGATTTTCATGTTTCATAGTAAAGGTAACATGGCATTAGAAGTTTTATTCCCAAATGGTTTAAGTAGATGGTAGAAGGCACGCATATCCAGGTATCCCAATTACGTTATACTTTAGATGTTTTCAACTTTATTGTGAGACAATTAAGGTTGATATTTAGTCTGTATTTATCATGTCTTGAAGGAATAAGAAGGTAATCGTAACAGTTCACTGCTGGATCATTGCTCTACATATTTGCTATCATCATCAACAGCCTATATGTGGTCACTGCTGACCAAAGGCATCTTCTCACACGGAGAAGGTTTGAGAATTAATCACCACGCTTGCTCAATGGAGGTTGGCGATTTCATACTTATAATTTAAAAGGTTTTCCTCGCTTATCTTTGTACATATACCTCGGCAAAAGTCTCATTGGTACTTGCCGTTAGTAGGTTTTGAACCCGCACTCTCATGCATGAGAAGCGGATGTCTTAAACCTCCGGGCTACAACGAGATTATAATATAATCACACTTGCAATAATCTCCACGAATGGCAGAGAGGTTAGATTCCAGTTTAATAAAAAGTTCAGATTAATTAGAAAGCTCTGCGACCAAGTTCTCATAGGTGTTGCCTCTTCGTCAATTCTTGTGATACCCATGTGAAGCTCCACGGTGTGGAAACTATTCTTCTCTGTTATCACCAGACGACCTATCCACATCATACCTCTATAAAGCAAAAAACATCAAAAACCCAACCTACAAACACAATGCTAAAAATAAACCCCAACCACGAATCGAACCGAAAATAAAACGACAATGGTCTTAAGTAAAAGCTAATTTAGGGACAACCATATCTTGGCCAATACATTTTAGCTATTTGGCTATAAAAAGGAATGGCCGTCCCGACCCCAAGTCACAAATAGAAACGACCTCACAAAAATATCGAATGTACTACAAAAAGTATATTTTGAGTGAATTTTTTCAGTTAATTTAGTGTAAAGATCTATTGAAAATGCAAAATACAAAAATATATCTTAAGTAAGTACGTACAATAATTGATCTCACATAGTTAGATGCCAGCACTAGGACAATCCTGTAATTCTGTCAGTATTCTATTTTATAATTTTGTCCATTGATAGAAGTCGCAGGATCTTAAACATTCTTATACGTATACCCTAAGTATAAAATACTAGCTGCTGCTCGCGGATTCGCTAGCTTTCCCCTGGGAAACCTACCCTAAATGTTATTTCAATCCATAATCTACCACTGTTCCAAATCTCATACCGATCTCTTCAGCCGTTTTGACGTAATTAAGTAACACAAACATACTAACACATGAACTTACTAAACAATGTTACGTATGTATAATTTTGGCAATGTAGACAAAGAAGAATAAGTTATTCTTGCTATCTACATTTATCAATCTCATGGTATTCTTAGGGACTGCCTCGTTGTCCACATAGTTGCAAGTGCGACTGCTAGGCAATGGGTCTCGGGTTCGAATTCTGTGTCAGCCAGAGGTTTTAAAAAAATCTCAATAGTAATTTTTTAAGGGGGAAAATCATCGAATGACTGCTCCCGCTTGGGTGAGGCGGGAGGGAGTGTCAGACTCTTACTGACTAAAAACCATCCCGTTCCTTCTCCTGCACGTCGAGCCGGAGCCCCGGTTTCCCGTTAGGTTCTCCACGACATATAATAATTCTGCCCGGTATATAGGTATAGGCTTATCCCCTATTACATGAGACTCATAACATTAATAGTGTAATGTAGGTGTTACATTGTACAGTGGCATTAAGTGCCGTAGGTAATGTGCACCTCTGCCTCACCCTTCAGGCATAACAAGCGTGATATTGTGTCAGTCTAAATATAACTAACAATATCAGGTCTATGTGCACACTACCCTTGCATTTAAAGTCACAATAATAACTGTAATATAAGTAATTCTCAACGAAACAACGCCACAATTATGTAACATTGACACGAACAGAAACACTTGAAAAACACAAAATAGTGTATTTTAAAACATAATATTATCACGCAAAACAACTAAAAAGCTACTTTTTACAAGCAAACAAAATTGTGAGATTAATTAGAAGCATTGTCGACACCACACGCGAGTGTTACATTGTAAACTGACACAATTTGTAAAAGACATTTTTATAATAAATACTAATACTGTAGTTGACCGGTAGTCAAATTCAATACTTTTATTGAAATGTCAAAAACGATACTTTTCTATGAATTTTGTATTGGATCGCAACTTATGACGTCATCATATTTCTGCGTCAAATAGCATACTTATTTCCTCAAAATTAGCGAGAAAAAATCCAAAAGTAGGTAAATTGTCAAATCAATGGACGACGAGAGTATGATTATTTTTTAATTATTTATTGCATTGAAAAGTTGAAACAATTTATTTTAAACCTAGGAAACTACCCAATTGATGGAGGGTATGTAGTAAAAATTGTGACTGTCTTCCAAAATTAAAGTGTAATAAGGATTTTTTTTTGCCCCACACTAGGATTTTCTCCTGTATCGAGTGTGCGTTTACAAACATACAAATTCACATACACATGACACCCAGACCCGGATCAACAATTTGTGGATCACACAAAGTGTTGTTCCGTGCGGGAATCGAACTCGCGACACGTTGCACGGCAGCCGGTTGCCCAGCCACCAGCACCAACCGTGCAGTCAATTTTATCAATATTAAACACAAAGCACAGTTTCAGGTTACTTGTGTACTAATAAATTCATGGTATGAGAGACTGTCACCAAACTAGAGTCACATCAAATTCCTCAATAATCAATTAAACTTGATCTACAATATCCAACATTCAACAATCCAAAAATATAAGAGGGTAGTAACAAAAAACGTTGACAGACAGCAGTCGATACAAAAGCAGAAATACTGTCGATCACAATTTTATAAATTCCGAATGCGACGGACGTGTGTGTGACGTTGCTCCGTGACCTATAGTTTACCATTTCGACGCAGGAGCACCGCTTCATTGCTTTTTGAAACAACTTCCCACGACTTTCACTGACTATTACAATGGATTTTTAACGACTACTGTCGTAGGTATGTGTTCGTGGTATGTTCTCATAAATCAACTGTCAAAACATGCAACTGAAAGTGATATTGCCGATTGATATGTCAAGGATGACAGGGATTGGAAACGGTTTTTGCTAATCGAGTATTCTGTGGGTTTTCATTTAAGTATGAGTTTGTTTTGGTGGTTCGAGGACAAACATAACATCACGCCTTTTATCCCCGAAGAGTTAGGCAGAGGTGTACATTACGGCACTTAATGCCACTATACAATGTAGCTCCCACTTCACTATTTATGTTATGAGTCCTATGTAATAGGAGTGAACATATCGCCATATACCGTGCAAAATTCCAGACTCCGTGCTACTACTGAGATTTTTAAAAAACCCAGTAATACATTGCCCGACCCGGGAATCGAACCCGAGACCCCTTGCCCTGCAGTCGCACTTGCGACCACTCGGCCAATGAGGCAGTCTTTTATTATACATATACTAGGTATTCTATTACTATTACATTTTTAAACAACTGAAACCACAAAAAGGGGTTTAAAGTTTTTTTTTAAACATAGTATAATCAATAATTATTTGCTTACGAATCAGATAGTAAAAGATACTAAACGGGCGTCTCAAACCTCCGGGCCACCACGACTCTTAGAACTAAAACCGATAGATGTCGCGGAGAACCTAACGGGTAACCGGGGCTCCGGCTCGACGTGCAGGAAAAGGAACGGGGTGGTTTTTAGTCAGTAAGAGTCTGACACTCCCTCCCGCCTCACCCAGGCGGGAGCAGTCATTCGATGATTTTCCCCCCTTAAAAAAACCGATAGATATTATAATTAAAACTGCCTGATAATGTTTATTTTCAATCTCATGACACAATCGTAGTTTCAGAACTGAACGCTGTCGCTTCATTCATATCGCTAAATATAAGCTCTGCTTGTACCAATGATATCATCGCGTCGAATGTGTCCGAGGTCACAGCAGAGTTGTGATTTTGTAGTAATGTTGAAGTAATTGTGAGATGTTGCGATATTTTCCTACGAATTGATTTGTAGTTATTTTATTTAGTTTATTTTTTGATAATGGTAAATCTTTTTGTAACTGTTGAAGTTTATGAAATAGAAATGACTCTTGATTGGTGATAAAAATGTGTACTCAAAAGTGGTGACCTTCAAAAGTTTCAAAAAATCTGTGGGGGAGGCTTTTTCTTCATGTTTGAGAAACTACTCGTATTAAATTTACTTTAGAAAATTAAATTTTGAATATTCTAAGGCATATTTAACCTTTAATTATAAAGGTATATTTAACAAAGGGAAATTTCCATGACAATTTTTAAATTAAACCAAGTACTGACTATACTAATAAAAAAGTTCAGTTAGAAAAACTAACAAAATCGGAAACATACTACTAGTATGTATAAAATAATATTCCAAATATTATTATTTACTTTTAACCTCAACATAATATTCACGAATATGATACCTAAATAATTTGACGTATTATATTAGAATAACTGTATCTACTATACAAATCATAACCAAATAATGTTGCGTGTGATATTAAAATAATCGTACTATCCAATTTCACTAGAATTGTTTATTCATTTTAATTGAAATTTATTTGAAACTATATATAAATGGTTGTTTATTTAATTTGACGTTTGGATTATGAATTTGAACGTTTATAATTACAAAATATAATAATAAAACGTCAAATTTTATTACTGAACTAGCTTCTGTCCGCGA
Organism: Spodoptera picta; assembly: GCA_038387885.1. Taxonomy (NCBI): domain Eukaryota; kingdom Metazoa; phylum Arthropoda; class Insecta; order Lepidoptera; family Noctuidae; genus Spodoptera; species Spodoptera picta. The sequence goes on along the minus strand of JAZHFQ010000782.1, from coordinate 3,007,324 downwards.
AATCCCGTTTTCTCCCGTTTCCATAAGATTTGCAGATTTTTTTCTATCATAAGAACCTTCGCACAGAAAAATTCATTTAAATCAATCGAGCCGTTTAGGAGGAATTCAATGACATACACACGTACAGCAGAATTATATATATAAAGATTTTGTGACTGTCTTGTTGGTTGAGTGCATTTCAAGCTTGAAGTCCTGTATTTGATAACCGGGACAGCCAAAGATTCCGTTACAATTATATCATCTTTGATCGTAACAGTTCACTGCTGAACTATAATATGAGTATTAAGCATCTATATTTGTAATAGGGTTGATCATAATCTCGAAGCCTTTTTTTTTTTGAGGGGGGAAAATCATCCAATGACTTCTCCCGCCCGGGTGAGGCGAGAGGGAGTGTCAGACTCTTACTGACTAAAAACCACCCCGTTCCTATTCCTGCACTTCGAGCCGGAGCCCCGGCAACCCGTTAAGTCTTCCGCGGCTCCGTATCGGCATTAGCCCTGTTGGGCCCCATCCGTGGTGGTCTGATGGCTCTTTGAGGCGCGCGCGGAACGCGACGCGCCGTACGCTCGGGCCTGGTTCTGGTCGGGCGGCGAGTCACCCGTGCTCGCCGTCCGCAGGCCCATGCTTACGGTGGCCGGAGATCGTCTCGCGATCCCCGACGCCCGGAGTGTCTCTCGCGACGGCCGGGGCGTGAGGAGGTTCGTTCCCTCACGCGCTCCGCCTCCTCCTTAGCTAGCATAACTGCTTCGCAAAAGGAGGAGACGGCATCCCAGTCCCCCTCGCTCCGTACCATGGTCTGAACCAGAGCCGGACGCGAGAGGTCGCCGTCGCCAATCACATCCCTGAGGACACGACGGTGCTCAGCCCACGCAGGACACACCGCCACCGTATGCTCCACCGTGTCCTCCGGGCGATCCTCGCAGTGATGACACTCGTGCGTTTCCTCCCGCCCAATCCGAAACAGGAACCTACCGAAACTTCCGTGTCCGGTAAGTACCTGCGTCAGGCGGTAGGTGAGGACGCCGTAGCGTCTCTCAAGCCACTCCTCAAAGAGGGGACTTACCGCTGCAATGACAGCGAGCCCAGCCCTCGGCTGCGACAGCCGTTGCTGCCATTCCGCCATGAGATCACGCCGGAGCTCATCCCGCCACGCACTAATCTGGCACGGCAGCGGATTTTCGCCCCGGCGACGTGCCTCCGCGCGCAAACAAAACACACGCGCCAGCACCTTCGCCTCAAGATCCCACGGCGGTGATCCGGCAAGGAGGTTCGCCGCCTCCCCGGAGATCGTGCGATATCCGCGAATCAATCGGATCGCCATGACCCTCTGAGATGTGAGCAGCGCCCTAGCGGGTCGCCGCATCAAATTCGGCGCCCACACAGGGGCACCGTAGAGGGCCATGGACCGCACGACCCCCGCATACAACCTACGGCAGGAGGCGTTTGGCCCTCCGAGGTTCGGTAGAAGGCGCTTAAGCGCCGCCCCCGTTCGTTCCAACTTAGGAGCCAAACGTCGAAAGTGCATAATCTCGAAGCCTGGCAGACAATTTTGGAGATTGCCAGTTCAAAAGGAAAGATTCTTAAAAATTTTTGCCTAATACTTGTCAAATTCTTACGAATTTGCATGGGCGACGCTAAACGTTTACCATCAAGTGATCTACTCTACTCCATAAGTACGTGTAGTCTAGTCTATTAATATACTCTTAGGACATCCAAAGAAAGAGATTAAGTGTGAGAGAGCCACGCTTCGGCACGAATAGGCCAGCTCGACCGGTGTGATACCACGGCCTCACAGAAAACCGAAGTGTAACAACGCTTGCGTTGTGTTCCATCATATGAATGAGGTTATCGAACGCTCAATCACTCCCCCTACCCAATCTCCCTAACCCTCAAATCCAAGACAATCCTCAAAATACCCCAAAAGTCCAGTAACGCACTTGGTGTTCCAGGAGTCCATGGGCGGCGCCGATTGCTTACCATCAGGTGATATCATAAAAAAGTAGGGATGGTTTTACCCTCTACGATGGTAGTGAGTGATGTCTAAGTGATGACTTAGACTATTAAACTTCACAATACATACCTAATACGAACAAAACACGTCAAATTCGCTTACATCACTAATCTCACTGAAACTTGGTTAAGCAAAGCTTACTATATACAGACACAGGTAATTAGTTTACATTGAATAATTACATTTTAATGTAATTAATATTATATGATTGTAACTAATGTGTTTACCTGTTACATCTATTCAGCGTTTAGTCACCTGTGTTTGTGGTATATAATTATACATATAATTAGTGTAATCTTTCGTATGTTCGTGATGTAATTGTTGTTAGTTATGATTGCTATTTAACGATTAATGTCAACCTTGGCCCAAGAATAAATTTCATTGAAATGTAGTGGTAGCCCCGATGTTTAAGATGCTAGATCTTCTCATGCACGAGGGTGCAAGTTTGCAACCTACCAATGGCAAGTACCAATGTGACTTTTTCCGAGTTATATGCACTTTCTAAGAATATCTAGACACCACTGACAAACGATGAAGGAAAACATCGTGAGGAAACCTGGGCTTATAATTTCTAATAAAAGTTTGAAATCGCCAACCTGCATTGAGCAATGCTCGTGGTGATTAATGCTCAAATAACCTCCTCCGTGTGCGAAGAGGCTTTGCTCAGCAGTGGGCATTTATAATCTGTTGATGATGATGAAGATTATTCCGTCTGTCAAAAAAAAAACCGAAAGTTGCAAATAAACGGTGATGTGAAGTAACATCACTTCATTTCATGTATTGGTCAAGAACATGATTCAAATTTTCGATTTGCTTGATTTGAATAGGGTTTCTACAATCAGTCTTGAAACGGCATATTTTCTTTAAAATTAAAATAGTCCGTAGAGTCAATCAGATTATCTACAGATTTGTATAGAGAACAATTACCTAAGAAACTCCATCGTTACTCTTAAACAACAAAAACTAAAAATAAATTATATCTGAAGAATTCCAGCATTGTTTCCCATTTTTCATATCGGAAAGCACGTAGCTGACCTCTCTTTAGTCGTGCGCCGTTTAAATACGCCGTACTCACAAGTGAAGGCATAAGAATTATAATAAAAGAAAATTGTTTCTATGTCTGTTATTCACACTTACGCAAAAATGGCTGACCAAGTACAAAATTAACTAAAATCACGAGTTACTCACGTGAATATACTGAAAAAAGCTCAACTAGTTTTGAACTACAGAAGGGTTCTTCTAGAGCAAGGTGCGCGGTCGCGGCGACGTCGCGCAGCTCACTGGAGGAAGAACCTCTGTGGTTCGAAACTAGTAGAGCTTTTCTCAGTATATTCACGTGAGTAACCCGTGATTTTAGTTAATATAGTATGTCTCACGATAGTTATTATAAAAACATAGACCAAGTACAAATTAATTTTGACATCTACAAATAAATGATGATACAATTTCCCCTAATAACACGAACAAACCTGAACAGAAAGCTAGTACGTTAATTTATATATTGGCAAACAAACTAAATAGTAAATTAAAATATGAAGTAATTTGAACATTCATTCCGGTGTTTGTGACATCACCACGTACATGAGTAACATTACGTCAGTATAGAGGTATATTTGACTATGATACAAATATTCATATAATTTTGTCATTCACATAAAAATTACACATCAACAGCCTATAAAAGCCCACTACTGAACAAAGTCTCTTCTCATACGCAATAGGTTTGGGCATTAATCCCCACGCTTGCTCAATGCGGGTTGGCGATTTCAAGGTTTTCTCACTTTCTTCACCGTTTGTCAGTGGCGTCTAAATCATCTTAGAAATACATATAACTCGGAAAACGTCACATTGGTACTTACCGTTGGTAAGTTTCGAACCCGCACCCTCATGCATGAGAAGCGGGCGTACTAAGCCTTTGGACGATCACGATATATAAATATAGATTTGATAATAACTAAAACGTCGAATTACATGTCTCTTTGGTACCATTCCTACTGTTCCCGCGGTTATCGTATGAGTCAACTAAGAGACTCGTTTAACAGAGACCGCGCAGTGCTCTTTGATAAGCTTAAACCTTTTAAAGTGTCGCGGAGATCCTAACGGGTAACCGGGGCTCCGGCTCGACGTGCAGGAGAATGAACGGGGTGGTTTTTAGTCAGTAAGAGTCTTAAACTCCCTCCCGCCTCACCCAGGCGGGAGCAGTAATTCGATGATTTCCCCCCTTAAAAAAAGGGATCAGACTCAGCTTAGCAGTCACGCTTGCAGCCAGCTCGACAAACGAGTAGCTAGATTCACTTTCCAACTTATTAGAAAGGGTTAATTAAAAGCCAGTGAGAATAATGGTCACAAGATGTATTGGTATGCCACCTGTCTTATTCTGTCACACATGAGACATACTCGTGTCGACTGCCAAGCGTCCGTCACATACGATTAACTGCTAGTGTGGACACGAACTTGTATATCTTTGATCTAGGGAGATTCGCAGAAACTATTGAACACTTTCGTTACTGGTATTTGACTGGGTTACAGGAGGCAACGCATAACCGAAGTTCTGGTGAAACGTAGCTGATGTCTGACTTAACTACGGTCTCAAGTCACTTGTCACTTCTTGTTCACAACCCGTTAAGTCCTCCGCGGCTCCAGGTCTGAGCCCTAAGCCTCGGTTCCTGAGTACTTGGGGTCCGGGTTTTTAAATAATTTTAAGCTTACTACGACATAAGATTCATAGTAATAGTCCCGAGTGTACGGTGCGATGCGTACCGCGCGCATCTCAAACAGCCTTCAGACCACCACAGATGGGGCCCAATAGGGCCGTTACCGATACAGAGCCACGGAGAACGTAAAAGGTTACCGGGGCTCCGACTCGAAGTGCAGGAGTAGGAACGGGGTGGTTTTTAGTAAATAAGAGTCTGACACTCGCGCCTTGCCCAGGCAGGAGAAGTCATTCTATGATTTTCTCCCCTTAAAAGAAAATCACGTCAGATTCTTACTGACTGAACTTCACCTTATCACTCCTGCTTTGAGGTGGAGCTCCGTCAACCCGTTTAGTCTTCTACAGCTCCGATTTCATATACCTACCATGTCTTTCCAAGATCGAATAAGTTTCAACGTTTCATTATCGATATGACCAAGTGGGCTTTTAGTATCACAATATAGGTTTTTACTACAAATTTTTACGTCTGTAAATGACACAATAGAGTTAAAATAATGCATGTACAATTTTAGCTCGACTATAAATCAGGAATCATACATTAATTATTGCAGCAAAATTCATAATAGATGTTAATTAGTTGATATTATTAATTCTATTGCTAGCAATTATTATAACAAAGCGGTGTTAATAAAACTACAATTATTTTAATTGATCACCAGAAATTGTACGTGGATTTGATTTTGGTGATTTCAAATCTATTATTATAAATGTGGAAATGTGTATGTTTGTTTGTTTATCTCCTTCACATCAAAACGGCTGAAGGGATCGAGATGGAATTTGGAACAGGGGTAGATCAGATGTGGTCTGAAATAACATACTTTTTTTAAAAGAGTAACGAATTGAATTTCTTTTCTATTCGAATCTACATTTTGGAATGAGCACCTAGCTTAATCTAGCTTCGCTGACGGACTGACTGACAGACTATTGTTTATTTTGTATTTGTTGACGTTTCAAAAGTACCAAATTATGGTTTAATTGAAATAAATGCCTTGACTTTGACTTTGACTTTAAATACCACAGACTACTTTTATTCCACAGCAACGTGGGTAAAGCCGCTGACAGCAGCTAGTCTGTAAACAATTAAGTAGAGGTATTACCTATTTATATTTACCAATACTTTATCAAGTTTCTCCAATAAGAATATCAGATGATTGATTCGAGTTACGAAGGAGGTCAATGACCGCTGTATAGTACATGCCGTACATACTTATTTTTGTAGGTACATAGTATATCTAAATTGAGAGACATTTCCTAGTGTAACTACATAATATAATGTCACACCTTATAATCCATCAAGGGATAGGTAGAGGTCCGCATATTCAATGTAAGATTCACTTTTTCTGCAATGATATTATGTATCCCATGTAGTAGGGTACCAGTTACCATAATTATATAGGTCATTATTCTAGACCCTATGCTATTATGAGTACTGAGAATTTGGAAGAAACCGAAAATCGAACTCAAATCGAACACAAACACAATAGGTAGTACAAATCTATACCTATTATGAAAGAATATCATGTTAATTGCACTATTTTTAACACAAGATCAACTAAATTGATTCGACTGAGACGGACATACGACACTTTCAATCCAACGACTTTCTAAGAATCCTACGGGGACGGAAAAAACGGGATTGCGCTTACGAAATCGCAAACAGAAGCTAGGAGATGAGAATTTAGCGTAAAATGTATTGTACTCATACACTTGACCACCTCTGCTTACTCTCTCCATCAAACAACCTATAACTCCAAGTGATTCTCCCTTCTACCTTATATCCTTCATATAAAAGCGAAATTTTTAAAAGCAAGTTGTTCACAAGCCGTTTTCCATAACGCCGGCCGGCCGGTATTTGGGTCAAGCGTATCTAAATGTGAGTGTAAGTTCATATGAGTTTACTCAGGAACGAATGTAGGTGAAATTATTCATATTTAGTGTGTCTCCGTGGAGAAAGATTATGATATGTGAATTTTTGGTATTTTATGTTATGTTTATGATTTTTCGAATTGAGTATAATGCTATTCTCAGTGCTTTTTTTTTAGATAACATCATAACGTAATTCCACGCCTTTTATCCCCAAAGGGGTAAGCAGACAGTCGCACTTGCGACCAGTCGGCCAACGAGGCAGTCTTTGTTTTTTTACATGTTGATTTATTGGTGTAGTAGACTTGTTGACTATTACTGACGTCGTTGTCGCAGTGGGTGTAGGAGATCGCAGTTTAAAATATTCAGATGTATCAGACACCGCTGCTGTCCGAACTCTGTCAAAGTCACTCAATCGGGTATTCGACACCCACGGAAAGAAAAGCGGTGGTGTCAAAAATATTTTACTCATCTGTCACAACATCTTTCAAATTCTACTTAATAGTAAAATAAATATGTTGTCTGTCTATGTATCATAGGTCAGTCCATTTGTCATAGAAAACATTAACAAAACTAGAGGTATTTGGTGTTTCCTGTACACATTACGACGTTATACAGAATGGGGACGACAGATATAGAGGTATATTTAATTTTAATCTGCGGTTCGAGCTTTGACCTCGTTCAACGTGACTGTGAAATCGTAATTTTATTGTAGACTTTATTTTTAATTTAGTATTAGAAATGTGTGCGAGGTAATACGAGATTTAGTTTTCTATTATCAGTTTCTTTAGATTCTTTTTGTTATGGGATAAGCCGGTAACCGAGAATGCACATGAATACCTGGAACACCAGAGGCGTTACAAGTGCGTTACCGGCCTTTTGGGGATTAGGAGTTTGAGGATCGCTGGGGATTCAGGGATTGAGGAGATTGGGGAAGAGGAGGGTAATTGGGCCTCCGGTAACCTCACTCACACAATGAAACACAACGCAAGCGTTGCTCTACATCGGTTTTCTGTGAGGCTGTGGTATGACTCCAGTCGAGCCGGCCCATTGGTGTCGAAGCATGGCTCTCCCACACTTAAAATAAATAAATAAAATAAATGTACTAAACTCTGGTTGAATAAAAAAGTCAATATATAAGATTAACTTGGATTGTGTTGACTACTTACCCGGAAAAAAAACAAAATAAAATTGAGTAGCCTTTCAGTATGATTCACATAAGCTTACAATAATTTTAGTAATCATCAATTGAATATTTTGCATTTAGTCAACCGCAAAACAGAATCAAGACTTAAATTCCAAAATTAACTCGCAATTCCTCGAAAAAAAGTAAACAGAACTGTGTATTTACAGTGCATTCACTTTTCAACATGGCTCAATGCCAATTCCAACCATCAGTCAAAATTAAAAAAACCAAAAACATTACAAAATTCTTTTGCTTTATACTTTAGTTACATTACGGGTCGATGTGCATGCTGCTCTTAATTATAAACCCCTAGCTGGATTTGAAATTCTCGAGCATTTTCATCGAACAATTACGGGAATTAACCTAATTTTTATTAAATTTTTATTTTTAATTAAAAGCTTTACTTGTATACCAAGTAGGCTGCATGACATCGCCGCGACCGCGCACGTTGCTCAAACGGAAGAGTCCCTCTGTGGCTAGTAGAGCTTTTCTCAGTATATTCACGTTAGTAACCCGCGATTTTCAGTTAATTTAACACATGTCATTATAGTAATAACTATAGAGATTTTTGTGTAACAATACAAAAACATGCTAAGTATCGTAACTGATATTGCAGCCTTAATATATTTAATTAAATCAATTCATATATACCACTTATATAGTGCTTAATTTCCTTTACAAATTAAAAACTGTAATTCAACAGTTAAACTCTACCTCTTAATAAAATATCAACATTCACATCCCGGTTCATTCACTCAACAATCACACTTGACCGAAATATCCAACCTACACCATTAGCTAAGTGCATTCATTACATTGTATACACAAGCAAAGGGATTATTTTTAACTCCTTTATTTAAACGATCGATGATACCTATTCAAACGATAACTAGCTAATAGGGAAAGTGAAATATTCAATCAGTCAATTCTGAATCGAATCCAAATATATAGATAGATATTTGTATTGTAACTTTTGTGAGACATACTAAATAAATTATTATGTTTTCGGCTTACTCACGTAATAATTTGACGAGGAACTCGACTAATTTCAAGCCATGCTAGAGGCTCATATTCATGAGCACCATTTCGCGACCCGGCCCGCGTCTGCTGTCGGACTGACAAGGCGAAAACATAATACTTTATTTATATAGATAGATACTTGATTTATAGATTTTTTTAAGGGGGAAAATCATAAAAAACCTGATACTCCATGCCCGGCAGTCGCTTTTGCGACTAGTCGGCCAACGAGGCACCACCAAATACATAAATCTGCAACAAAAATCCTGAAAAATATTTCAGTACCCATTAAGACTTAATTCATTTCACTATATTTCAAAAAGTTTTACGTATGTCGGTACTATTTACAAAACAACCATTTCAATTAACCTATATCAAAAAACAATGAATTTCAGAAAGGTCAAATACATTTTACTCAAAAAAATAACACTCAAATTTTTATTTTATCTATCAAAACATCAGCTGTTGGCGTCAAAATTTTAATATTTTAAACAAACACAGTATCAGAACTTCATTTAACTTTTTAAATAAATAAGATAAGATCTGTGGATCAAATTTAATCAAGGATCAAATCCTTTCATTTGATGAACTTGGAGTTATGATATTGTGGATATGACAATGCTATATTAAGCCTTTAAAATTGTTATCGTCTAAGATAAGCCTTATCCATTTTCAATCTATTTTCATTGTGACTTGTATTTCATATTTTTCGATGAAATAGGCATAGAAGAAGCTCAAGGTCAAGTGTGGTTACTGAGTCTTGAGTTCGATGCCCAAGACACAAAATCTTATTTGGTTTTCCACTATGGAAAAAGACTACAAAGATATAGGTACGACTATAATTCAGTATATCTCACGATAGTTATTATAAAAACATAGATATATACTTTTCTATAAAACTGGATACTATCCGTTTTTAGCACCAGTATGACGAGTGTTTTTATCATAACCTAATTCATTAGTACTATGGAATTAATATGGCAAATATCAAAAAGCCTGTCCCTAATGTTTCAAAATATACGAGCCACAACATAGTAACTGTAACAACAAAATTGTAGAATATATCCCCAAGCTCCGTACCAAAGGACCAAAGGACCATTTTTACAACCGTAGGACCAAGGAATTTTCCCGAATAATAAAATTCACTGAACAAAATTATACAAAAAGGGAAATATCTTTAGATACGTAGGCGGCGAGTTTGTCAGGCGCAGACGATGGACTGATATTAATGGTGGACGCTGTGACACCGTCCTGAATAATTATACTTAGGAAACTTACTGTCCACGACTACGATGTTACGAGACAATCTCTATCAAAGTTTTTGTTGAAGAATTTAGGTAAATACTATCCCTTCTTTTTATAGCATTTTACCTTTTAATCCTTGAAGGGGTAGGCTGAGGCATGATTTACTCACCAACAAATATATTGTTAGTCTAGTAAAACTCGCAATTCTCGATTTCAGATCCCGTGCTATTAGTTACAAAGAATTCCAAACACCGAAAAAGTTAGCAACATAGTTGTGTCTCATCTGGTGTCCACGAGTGATCAAGTGATTCCTGCTCGTAAACCATAAAAAATACCTTTGAAGTATAGAAACCAAAAATAATTCATTTTTCGCCAAACAAATGAAACTTCCTCATTTTACAGTCACAGTACAGCAAGTTAAAATAACGGTTTGAACTGAACCACTGACTGTAGGTGATCTTATCAATACAAAGGTGGCAATGGCCTGTTTAAGTATTTAAATATTCCTGAGATAGTCCGTTGGGTGAACGATCACAAAGTGCAATTTTAAACACACGATGTTTCATTTCCAGGAAACTAAAAATAGTAACACAACAGACAGGTAATAAGAGAAAAACATTGGGAGAAATATATGATTTAAAATTCAATAATACAAGGAATTTTGAACTAATAGGTTATATAGTAGCAAACTGTGTGCTTTTACACTAAAATTTTTTGTCAGTCGTTTGATCTGTTCCACGTTAAAGAGGGATAGGTTCTATGCAGTACTATGTCAGGGCCGATTCGGAGTTACGAAGAACGGGCTACCGGGGCTCTGGCTCGATATGCAGGAGAAGGAACGGGGTGATTTATAGTCAGTAAGAGTCTGACCACTCCCTCCCGCCTCACTCAGGCGGGAGCAGCCATTCGATGATTTTCCCCCCTTAAACTGTCAAACACCAAGCGGTCACCGGTGACCGCAACCTATTGTTCTATAATTGTGTCTACAAAACCGGTACTCGACGAGTTAAAAATAATGCAGTACTATGAACCAAACGGCATTTGAGCAATACTCAACCGAGAGAATAGAAAATTCAACAACGCAGGCTGCATGTAAACTTTGTCATGAAGTCAGTGTGATTGCACTAATTTGCCATAGCACAGACCAGAATGAACGGGTAAAAAAAAATCAATATTACCATAATTTAATTGACCAATTCCTAAGGACATCTTAACTGAAAACCCAACACTAAAACAATACTAGTCCTAATTTCCGCATAATATTACAAAAAGGTAAAAAGAAAATGGATACGTGCAGAAATATTTTCCGTCCTTGAGGACCAAATATCAATCTATAGTTGATTGACACTCGATCCTAGAAGATTGTACAAAATGGGTGAGACAAATAAATATTCCTTTTAAAGATAGATTTCGGATACCACCTGACTGTACGGGTTTTTCTGATGTGAAAAAACCTTTTTCGTATTTGAATAAACTTTTTTATTTAATATTATGTTTCTTTGATATGACTTTGTCGGTTTTTTGGAGATATTGTGAGTTCTTTTAGTTTGAATATGTTGGATTATGTTCTTTAGATTTTAGTAATGAACTTGATGTTTTTCAGAATTCTCAGTAACAGTTTTTACGACTGCCTGGTCATAATTGCGATTGCAGAGCAATTTTTAGTGTCAAATAGTTCGGTTTGATTCCTAATTCTAATAAATATACCTATTATTATCCGGTACTCATAACGTAACTGGTGTAAAATGTAACTAGTGTAAAATTGCTTATGCGTATTTCTTCTATACCCGAAGGTGAAAGGGTTGGCGTCATGACATGTTCATGTGAATCAAAAAATTGATCAAAATCTAGCAAAAAAGTTCAACTTAAAACTCATTTCAAACATCTCTCTACCTTCTTTTAACAAAAAAAAACGTTAATTCAAAATGAAAGGTTAATTTAAAAGGTCTACTATCAGATCTAAACTTACAATTAAACATTTCGCCGTTCACCAAAACATTAGCGGTACGCAAATCAAAATGAGATCGCTGCCGAGATAACTGGAAATACATTATGTTAATGACGTCACATATACATAAATATCGCTCCGGACTACATTTAATTTACCTCTATATGTCGGGATCCATGAAATTTTGTTAGTACAGTTTGCGGAGTAATTTTCTGATTTCAGTTTACATTTTGATTTAGAAACATCTGTTATAAAGTCTAAAAGTGGTTTTTTACATAACATCACGCCTTTTATCCCCGAAGGGGTAGGCAGAGGTGCACATTCTACCACAGTACAATGTAACACCCACTTTTCACTAGTTGTTATGAGCCCCATGTAATAGGGGGTGAGCCTATTGCCATATACCGGGCACATTTCCAGACTCCGTGCTACTACTGAGAATTTTAAAAACCCAAAAGAAAGTGGTTTTTCTGACTAAAAATGTAGGATGATATCGAGTAGTGTGGAATTTAGGTGACCTGGTATTTAATTTCATTTGTCTAATAGAGTCTTTTGATTCGAAGAAATATAGGTACTTAAATATTTAAGTATCTAAAGAAGTTTAGGTATACTTAAGAAAAAGTGACTAAGTTCGATTTTGCGAACTCTAAACTGTAGAACAGAATCTTCTATAGTTTATATGCACCTGACCAATATTTTAAGAGAGAAACCTAGATGAAAATAACTAAGGATGATACCTTGAAACTTCATTATAGAATTTATTATCAATGCGCAAAACTGAAGCCAGATACCCGAAAAATTAAAGGTAAATATTGCTCGACCAGACACATGACATCAAGACATAAACAACTACCAAACCACAACGATAACGACATCTCAACCGAAGAAAAAAAACAAAACAAAAACATCTATAAGACGATCACAAATCCAGTGGCCTGTCAAAAATATCCCCTAAATACGTTAGTCCTGCATACGAATGTGTCTGCCTTGTTTACATTGAATCCAGATTTATGATCTGGCGTAAAACAAATGGTCTGGTACATCAAAACTGCCGATATTGGTTAGCATTTATACGTCTGGCTCTGATGAAGATAGTATCTGGCTTTGGGCCTATCGATTTTCATGTTGACTTATTCTTCTTTTTGACAGGTTTTGAGGTACGTTAGGAGGTGCTAAATTGTAGGGTTTTGTTTTAAAGTCTGTGTTTAATTTTCTGCATTATGATGATAGACATCTTAAAAGTCTGCCTCGTTGGCCGAGTGGTCGCAAGTGCGACTGTCAGGCAAGGGGTTTCAGGTTCTATTCCCGGGTCGGGCAAAGTATTACTGGTTTTTTTTTATCTCAGTGGTAGCACGAAGTTTGAAAATGTGCCCGGTATAGTCTCACCCCAATTACATGGGACTCATAACATAAATAGTGAATAGTGGGTGTTACCTCCGTGTGCACCTCTGCCTACCCATTCGGGGATAAAATTCGTGATGTTATGTATGTTGTACCTATATCTTAAACTGTCAAACACCAAGCGGTCACCGGTGACCGCAACCTATTGTTCTATAATGACGGTACTCGACAAGTTAAAAGTAAATAATTGGATATTTGTTGGTCTTGATACGAGTAAGAATCGAATCGAAATTATTAGTAGATTTCGATATTAAAATGAAGTATATTATGATAATTTTACGACAAAGGTTTTTGTTATAAATTGAATTTTGATACTTATGATATTTTCAATCATAAATACAAGTATTTAATCATTGGATAAACCTCTTAACAAAATCTACGTACTACTACGATCCTTACCCGAGTCTAGCTTCCTTCACATTCATACATCTAGTCACAAACGCTTCAGTAAACAGTACTCTGCATTTGGCCTTTATTCAGGATCTCTCCAACGAGGTCAGCTCACTCCAAGAGCTACCATTACTAACAGTGCGCTATTCACTTCTATGTATTCAAGTCAAACCCCTTTAAGGGATAAGGCGTATGCATGTTATGCCACGTCTTCTAATGTCAAGCAAGGCTTAGGTTTTGACAGTTGACAAGCTTGCTGCATGAGCAGGATACCAATATACAAAAAAAGAATGTTAGAGAGAGGTAAAGGTATGTTCCTCTCACTTTGTTTGTGTGATACCTGAAGGTGGAACAAATGTCAGACAAAGCACACAAGTCCTTATAATTAAACTTCTGACAAAACTTTCGTAACCTAAATTAAACCTTTTGACAGTTTAAAGATAGTTCAAATTTGAATAAATATTGATCAAAGAAATTACTAATAATTAAATGAAAAACTTTTCAATAGACGCGACGGCTCGAAAAGTTTCAGTTTTCAATAGGTCTTCGTTTGACAAAGGTTATAATTCTGTTTCGTGAAAGTATTTTCAGGAGTCTGAAATTTAAATAGGACGTACTAATTATGTAAAGCGTGGAAGTTTGTGCAGATGAATAGGTGTTACTTAATCTTCACACAAAGGCTTCTAGACACATTAACATGTTATTTGGCATACAAATAGACCATTACTTGGTACCACAGAATTTTATCTCAACCTCAGCTCGTAGCATTTTGAAATATCTTCGCAAGACAAAATTATTTAAGTCATCTTTTTTCATAACTGCTTTTGGTTGGTTAGCACGTGCCCCTGTCAACTATAGAGGTACACTCCCTAAAGACATTCAAGTTCGATCTAAGAATATAGTGTAAAGAATTGTATAGATTTTTATATCCCCGAAGTAGACAGAGGTGCACATTACGGCACTTAATGCCACTATACACTGTAATACGCACTTTTTACTATTTATGTTATGCGCCTCATGTAAAATTCCCAAAAAAAACAGTAATACTTTGCCCGACCTGGGAATCGAACCCGAGACCCCTTGCCCAGTAGCCGCACTTGCCACTCGGCCAACGAGACACTCTCAGATTACAATTTACATTGATCAATAAGAAAATTTTAACGATATGATGGATTGTCAAAGACTCAATGATCTAGACTCCATAAAAGCGAAAAAGCCCAATCATATTTTACCACACAGAACAAGAGATACCTTACTCGACAGTAGCACTTACTACTGACTCAACCAACGAGGTAGTCATTATGGTACCCATGGAAAATATAAACAAACATTCTATGAGGGAAACAACGGCTGTTGTTTGTGTTATCACAGCATTGTTTGGTTAAGAATATGTAAACATATTTGAAACCATTTGGGTTTAATATTTTTTCTCTTAATAGATATTGAATCGCTTCAACGAGTAGTTTTAATTTGTTGTTCGTTAGTTGATGTAGAAAGGTACGATTTCACTGTTTATTCCCAACGTACGTTTTATTTGGTTTCCATTAAATTTGTGTCGGATGGGAAAATATTTGTCGTGTATCTTTTACATTACTTCGTACACAGATATTTTTGTATTTTTCACAGGATGTTTTGAACCTTTTTTTAGAACACGTTGTATTTTTGTGATGAAGGAAAATAATAGATTAGACAAAGATGTACCGCGTTTTTGGAAATTCAAACTTGTAACGTAGATTCTAAAGTCTATTTTAATAACTAAACTAACTAAAATCGCGGGTTACTCACGTTAATATACTGAGAAAAGCTCTACTAGTTTCGAACCACAGAGTTATTTTATTGTCCGGAAATGAATTGTTAACTTAATCAGAAAATTACATGAATATTATTAGCGCAGTTATTCTACAGAAAGATTCATTTTTACTATGACCATGACAAAGATACAAACTCCAGAACAAAATCACAAACTCCATAATACTTTTCTAAACTAAAAGATCCAACATAATATGGCATGCCAATCGATCTGAACATTTTCTAGGAAGAGAGGCGTTATCTAGAAGAAAACCAGAAGCTTATAGCGAAGCACGTATCTCAGTAAGAACGGAATTTACTACCACATAGGGTTTACTGTCTAGGGATGACTAAACATTTCCGAATTCTTCTAAGGCTTACAAAACAAAAATAAAGGACCAAGGTCATTGAGGTACTGTTCACCAACTTATTTGGTATGCTGGAAATAAAATAAAGATTAACTGAGTACAGAGATAGTAATCAATATTTGAGTACTTATTATTTCCCGGTCATTGTGGCTCGTGGAGGCCAGCTTCTCATGCCTGGTTTGAAACCTATCAAGGGCAAGTACCAATGCGACTTTTTCCCAGTTATATGTACTTTCTAAGATTATTTAGTCACCACTGCCAAACGGTGACGGAGAACATCGTGAGGACACCTGGATTTATAATTTCTAATTTTAAGTTTGAAATCGCCAATACGCATTGAGCAACCGTGGAGATTAATCAAAGCTCCTCGGTGTGAGAAGAGTTTTTGCTCAGCAGTGGGCACTTATAGGCTGTTGATGATTTGACTAGCGAGCCAACCAATGGCTACAGAAGATATGACTTTATTAAAAACATTTATTTTAATGTAACAATGGCTACTGTCTTGGTACTGAATCAATCATTATTTTACTGTACTTACGTTTTTTATGTGTACTCAATCATTCTTTACGTGCATACTAAATAGCGTTCGTGTTATGGTCCTTTTAGTCAAAGCGGGATAATTTTAATCTACTAGCTTTTGCCCGCGAATCCGTACGCGTAATCCCGTTTCTCCCATTCCCGTAGGATTTTCAGGACTTTTTTCTGCCCTAAAAACCTTTTCCTGACGATAACAAACACAAAAAAAAGTCTGCCAAATATATAGATTACATGACTATTGCGTATTTGATACCGTTCAAGGGATATACAGAGATGTGTGAATAAATAGTGCATTTTATTTTTCCATATTGTGAGTTATATTTTTAACTTAAACTATTGAGGTAGAAGAAGACAATCGGATTATAAATAATAGTTTGTAGCTCACAAATCAACGTTTTGTAAGCTACTAATAATGTTTAACACGTCAGTAAGCTAAAACGAATAATCGTATCGCAAACATGTAACGATACTTAAATACGTGAACTTTAAGGACAAGGACAAATCAGTGAGCTGTTGTCAAATATATTCAATAATATTAATAAAAAATCAGTATAAATTTTCAAAAGACCAATTACTTGATCTAAATCACAATTAAGAATCAAAATTCAACATGGTACTTCCTCCGTTTTATAATAACTGTCGTTAGACAAACTAAATTGACTAAAATCGCGGGAATATACCTACTCACAAGAAAGAGCCCAAGACTCGAAACTAATAGAGCTTTTCTCAGTATACTAACGTGAGTAATCCGCAATTTTTAGTGAACATGGTACTTTCTCGTCCTTTAAACACGAGAAAGCTTTAAAACATTCAAAGTCTCATTTGATTTATTCAATTTATTAACACACACATACGAACATGAAAGGAGGTAGAACAATTTCCGTATAAATTTGAAGTTCGAAGGCAACTAAAGCTCTTTAGTGAACTGTAAATTTTGTCACCGGCTTAAATAAACTCGAAAAGACGAATTAATTTAGGTAATATAGGACCAACTTCAACAGAATTGTAATAAGATAGGATATATTTTATTTAAGTAAATTTTGAATTATACAGATGTTAGATACTTAGAAGAAATAACATTGATAAAATAGTCTTCGTTGGAAATGAACATAATGTTAATTCTTCTGTGCAAAGGACTATTGTCAGATGTTTCGTTTTTCCAAAAAAGTTAGTCTCTATCACATTGAATTTATCTCCGAACACCATATTCGCAATAAAGACCATCAACGAGTTTCTATTAAAACACGCACATAGCGTTTGCAAACAAAAATTCGCTTTATATCATTCATACCACACTAAATTCCCTCAAAGCAACGTCCAATGAAAAACGTTGTAAAATTAATGTTTTGACGCTAAATTTTGGTTTATTTTCGGTCCTTTTGGTAACTTGCCATTACGGTATTACGGTGTGTTACATGGTAACCATCAAAGATTGGCTATAGGGCACAGTTTGCTTGTTTAACGAAAGTGCTTTGTGTAAAAGATACCCATAGTGTCCCAAATGGGACTGGGGACATTGTCAATAACCCCATAGGGTTCAGCAGGTTTATCGGGTCCTGCGTTTATTGCTTATGTTAAGCAAATTTCGGATAATAGGACCAAATTTTTCCGGTCGCCTAAATTAAATGTGCTCGTGCGAAAATTCGCAAAACAAACTGTTACCGTTTCCTTTTTGCACATCTTTCTTCTGGTCTTTTCCCAATTAGACTTGTGCTGGGTTGTAGATTATTTTCTATATTAGCATT
Organism: Spodoptera picta; assembly: GCA_038387885.1. NCBI lineage: Eukaryota > Metazoa > Arthropoda > Insecta > Lepidoptera > Noctuidae > Spodoptera > Spodoptera picta. The sequence goes on along the minus strand of JAZHFQ010000782.1, from coordinate 2,989,112 downwards.
CTACGTGGAATGACTACATATTCCCTGTATACCAACCACCCATTAGGGGGGAAAACGACCTCTTTGATTTGACCCGCTGTCACACTTTCGAGCAAAGCTCAACCCGCAATGAATTTTATACACAGGAATAACATTACTGTTCTACTACAGCTACTGAACATTATAAAATGAAAATCCTCGTACACTGACATCACTAACAACAATAATGAATGCTGAAAATAATAACAGAGCAGGATCCCAGCGAACGTCATCAATCTAATCTGTCTAGCAAATATAAGACGAGAATATTTATTTGGCCGGACGAGCGGAGCGGACTCGCATAAAAAAATAATATAAATCATTCAAAATAGCTTACGGTCGGCGATTGCGTACACTGAAATCACAAAAATTTGACACTTTCTCGGGTAATGTATAGTTACACCCGAAAATCACACCTCACTGACCGAAACCTTAGTTTCACACACAATATCCAACAGAGCACAATTCCCGCTGTGACGTAATGATATTATTATAATAAATACTGACACAAAGCATCGACGTTTATTAATCCAAATACGAAAACATTCGGCGCGTTCGGTCGTTCGTGGTGGGATGAAGCGACGCGCGCTCCTCGCGACGGTCTCACCGATACTGACTGGCGGCGGCGAGGCCAGCCTGTGCAGGGGAGGCAAGCCCGAGTGTGGGTGTACGTGTGCACACAGGGGTTGTTTTATGCCAGTGTGCGTGCTCTTCAGGTCACCAGAATTCGGTGAAGACAAGCGTTGTGAAGTGGCGTGCCCTATTTTAACTGACTCTTTTAGATTTTAGCCGACGGAAATTGCACGCAAGACCTATAAGAATTTAAATTGGGACCTAACAGACCGCATTTAGACTTCCAAGCGTTACTGTATTAGCACAATGCGGTTTTTAGCGAATGAATTTTAATTCTTCGGGACTCGAGTTTAATTACATGAATTCCTTTCGTGTCCGGAATGAGTAGTGGCGTTAAATCTTTGCGGTTTTACATCGGGGACCCTTTCTGTTGTGAGTACGTGCTCTAGTAATGGGTTTGATGTGTTTTAGAATAAAATAGTTGAATGTTACGGTCTTTTCGGATGACATCTTGCGACTAAAGGTATTTCATTAAACGAAATAGTTGGGCGAATCTTTATAGAGCTTCTCGATTAGAGCTTTCTGAGTAATGACTTTGAAAATCTATATATTTTGTTGACGGAAAAAAAAACCAGGAAAAACATACTTTAAAATTTCATTATCATCTACAAAAGTCTATCAGTGGCCACTGCTGACCACAGGCCTATTCTCACACGGATAAGGTTTGAGCATTAATCCCTACACTTGCTCAATACCGATTCGATTCAAATTTGTAATTAGAGATCGAGACGGAAAACGTCACATTGGTAGTTGACATTGGTAGGTTTCGAACCCTCATGCATGAGAAGCTTATGAATTTCACACTTCTTTATTCTCATAACCTGTCATATAATTCCAAACATCAAAACACTTACATTTCACAGTTTTTGAATCCATTTCTGTTATTTTAGTAAATAAAGTGCAAGCAAGCAATTAATGGTAGCATTCCATACATAGTTCAGAGCTCCCTTTAGCATGAATATGTATACATGTGTACGTTGATTAAATTACACTTTCTAGGGATAGGTAACTGGGTCAGCATATATTCCGTACTTAAGTGCAATACGTATGAATGGTTAAAGCAGGTGAACATTATAATATTCTGATAATATTTCACTTTAGAAAATGGGATACTGGGATGGGAAGATGGGAGAGTGAAAATGGGATAATGGGAAAATGGGAGAAAAGCGTAGAGTGGTGAATCGTCTTTTATAAAAAAATATGTTAACTTTGTCAGTCTATTAGTTGAAGTTGTGACTGCTGCTGCTTTTGGTCTCGGATTTGATGTTCAAGGTTATGTGCTAAAATCTGCAACTAGCCTTCGAATGTTCCAGGTAGAATATTTTTAGATTTCGTTGACATAACTAGAATATTCTAATCAAGAATCAGGGTTATTATATACAAACTTAAGAGCGATGATATTATTTTGATGATATTATTCTATATGTGAACTTGTACGGTATATACCGGGCAAAATTTCAGACATGCCATGCCATATACCGGGCAAAATTTCAGACTCCGTGCTACTACTGAGAAATTTTTAAAAACCCACTAATACTTGCCCGACCCCGGGAATCGAACCCGAGACCCCATGCCCGGCAGTCGCACTTGCGACCACTCGGCCAACGAGGCAGTCTTATATTTTATTCACTGGTCAAATTATGTTTTAATTAAAAGAATTACCTCAATAGAGCACATATATGTAGAGGTATACCTATAAATGGGAAATTAGAAGTACAAGATATATTATTATTTAGGTATATATATTTCTAATCAGGTAACAGATCAGAGAATTTCCCGAAAAGGGATCGGTCGCCTGATTAATCCCTGCCGCTACAGATTTGAGGTCAAATTGGGTCATTTGCACCTAAGTTTCGAATTCTGAGAAAAAACATCAGGTAGATTATATTGAGTAGATATAGTATATTTTGAGCTTGCTATGTTTGATCTTGTTTAATTTTAATTGTCTTTGTATAGATATAATTTTGATAGTCTCCGAAGCCAAATATGGAAGCAGATATCTTTATTATTCTCAAATAGAACAGTCATACATATATACATACATAGCATCACGCCTTTTATCCCCGAAGGGGTAGACAGAGGTGCACATTATGCCACTGTATACTGTACACCCACTTTTCACTATTTATGTTATGAGTCCCATGTAATAGGGGGTGAGCCTATTGCCATATACCGGGCACTATTCCAGACTCCGTGCTATTATTGAGATTTTTTTAAAAACCCAGTAATACTTTGCCCGACCCGGGAATCGAACCCGAGACCCCTTGCCCGGCAGTCGCACTTGCAACCACTCGACCAACGAGGCAGTCATGTTGGAATGTAATGTGTGTACATTACATTCCAACATGACTGCCTGACACATGACAGAATCATTGTTTTTTTAGTTTCAACCGGCCGCCGCGCAACATGTAGCGGGTACGATTCCCGCACGGAGTAACACTTTGTGTTATCATCAGAAACATTTGATGTAAGATTACCGGAGGCCCAATTACGCCCTCCCCAGTCTCCCCTATCGCCGGATCCCCCACGATCTTCAAATTCCAAATTCCCAAAAGGCTGGTAACAGACTTGTAACGCCCCTGGTATTTCAGGTGTCCATGGGCGGTGCCGATTGCTTACCATCAGGTGATCCGTCTGCTCGGTTACCGGCTTATCCCATAAAAAACTACTTACAACAAATAATTTGAAAATTATAATTATATTATTATCAGCCCTATCCACTCATCCACATCCATCTATCCATCTTTTGATCTCCCTTTTACCCTTTCATCCCCTTCAACTAATAACTTTAATTACATAAAGGACCAAAGTAATGGTCCTAATTGGTGCTAAGTTACGCATTACGTATGTAGAACGCCTAAATATTCGAATCCTAGTTTTGGTCTAATTCCAGTTTTGCCTTAGGCTTCTACAATAACTTGTATGAATAAGTAAACGTGGGGTCAGCAGGTATCTCGATGCAACGGGTGAGATATGTGGGTAGAATACTGCAGTTCAAATTATACTTGTCTGTTATGCTGATTTTGAACCTTAATTTGTTCTGTAATAAGGACGAAAGTCTTTTAAAGTAATTGAACAATTCGGTGTACTTTGACTTCACATGTAATATAATTATTATATGCATAATATTGTACAGATATATTGTACTGACCATCTGGACTAAAGTTGAGCTACGCTTGCCGAAGTTTGCCTCTTGATGGGTGTCATCAAGAAAGAAGATGATTTTGAGAATCGAATTCATAGTTCGTCTCTACACAAATGTATATCTTAAGAAATAAACAAAAGGATCTAAAGAAAGACGAACATATTAGTAACACTAAACTTTTAAAAATACCTTTTTAATTTCATCTGCAAATAAACTAACAATTTCAGTTTTGTTTGTACCTCTATAATAATTATTGTGAGACTGAATTACCTAACTAAAAATTACGAGTTGCGCACGTAAAAAAAAACTCTATTAGTTTCGCGTCAACGAGGGATTGTTCCTCATGAGCAGTGCGGCGACGTCATGTAGCCTACTGCGTATAGCCTACAGCCTAGGACCGCGCACACTGAGGAAGAGTCCCCTGTAACTCGAAACTAGAGGTAGTAGAGCTTTCCTCAGTATATTTACGTAATTTAAACTCGTTATATTTGGTTAATTTCTATTTAACCTTAAGCTATTAAGCAAGTTTAAATCATCAAAAACAAATTGTCCTACAAATTTCTGCTTACCCTTTAAGGGTAGATGAAGGGTGATTTTATACAAAACTATAAATATCACTTGTTTACATTTTCATCACCATGAAAAGGGTTAAGTTAACCCTAAAGGATGGTCGAGCTGTCATTCTCACTGTTTGCAACTACAGGTAAAATAAACCACTTTAAAAGAAATAATACTGACCTCTTCTTGCATATAAAAATAAACTGAAAGCAGGTCAAGTTATAGTGGTTCAATGATTGTATGTTGAGCTCTTATTGTATGAAAGTTGGAAGCAACGAGAGGTCAGCTTATGGTAGTTAATTGTAGTATAATTAGTTATAATATTATTGTAGATAGTGCGTCTCAATAGTGTAAAATTGCACTTCTATGCTGCACTGGCTAAAATATCTCAAGGATTTATTCATTAACAGCCATTAAAGGCCCACTGCTGAGCAAAACCTCTTCTCACACGGAGAAGGTTTGAACATTAATCACCACGTTTGCTCATTGCGGGTCGTCGATTCCAACTTATAATGAGAAATTATAGAGGTAAGTCCAGGTTTCCTCACGATGTTTTCCTTCACCGTTTGTCAGTGGTGTCTAAATAATCTTAGAAAGTACATATTACTCGGATAAAGTCACATTGGTACTTGCTGTTGGTAGGTTTCGGACCCACACCCCCACATGAGAAGTGGACGTCTTAGACCTCCGAGCCACCACGAAAACAAAGGTTTGCTTCGATAGCTGATAGCTGATAGCCGATAGCTTTCAAATGTTCCTTAACCTTACTGTACCCGAATTTATCAAAAAATATAAGTACTTAAAAAAAGATTTAACAAAACAATAAAATTCCTAAGTAACTAAGTCCCTATAGATAACATTTTGGAAGAATTTTCTTTTTAAACTGAAACATTCTTACAAAAATATTGTTACAATATATAAAATTCAATCGTGTACCTAGGAATATTTTTCTAAGTTTTGTATTTTTACTGAAACCGAAAGAAACTTGGAAATGTTCTAAAAGCTTTCCAAGTTGCCATTTGTAATATAAAATAAGTTTTTTAAATCGTTTATATGGCTATTATTATGCGATAATTTGGCTTTTTATAACAAAATAATGTGATTGTATAGCGTATTCTAAGTTTTAATTCTCCGACTGGAAAATATTTAACCGTAATTTTTTGTGGATGGGAGAGAGTGTCAGATTCTTACTGACTAAAAACCACCCCGTTCCTTCTCCTGCACGTCGAACCGGAGCCCCGGCATCGGCATCGGCATCGGTCCTGTTGGGCCCCATCCGTGGTGGTCTGATATTGAACTTATAAGCTCTGTAACAAAGCAACTACATTCCATATTGTATTGTCCAAATGTGCAACATAATTCAACGTGGTATCTCTAAGTTGTTACAGATGAACATGTCAATCAGACAATAGCAGACATGTCTGAGCGAGTGACTTATTACTACATGTTGAACATAGTGCCTCATTGGTGCAATAGTTGGATTAAGTACTATTAAATAGGAGAGGCATAGCCATGCTGTAGCATGAGTGAGTCGGTTCGGCCGTAGTGATACCACGGCCTCACAGAAAACCAGCGTGATACAACGCTTGCCAATCTAAAGGCCTGTATCGCAGATGTGACTCCTCACTTGCCTTCAACTTGGTATGTCTGCTCGTTTACCTGGATATCACCTAAAACTATTACTCTTCAGGTGTTGCGGTTATCTATGGGCGGCGCTGATTGCTTACCATCAGGTGATCCGTCTGCTCTTTTGCCTCCTATTCTATAAAAAACAAGATTTCATTTCTGGGTCACATAACAGAACATTCACGGTTCCATTCGTTCTATCAATAAAAATCTTAATATTTTATTAAAATACGTTCAAAATAAAGTTATTCCCACGTCAGACATCAAACCCAAGACACTGAGCAACCCACAGACTCATCTCACATTACACTGGGTAATATAAAACCACAACTGATGGAAAAAAAACATTCTGACTTCTTAAGCATCAGGTAAAGGTGATTAAATGTATTACAGACAGGAAGATGATAATTTCTTCTTCAATATTGTCGCCTATAACCTATCCTACTAATAATATTATAAATTCGAAAGTTTGTGAGGATGTATGTGTGTGTGTGTGTGTGTGTGTGTGTGATTACTGACCGAATTTAGATTAAAATTTACAGTAATGTAGGTCATACATCAGAATAACATATAGGCTACAATTTGTAATGACTCTATGTTATACTTGATATAATAACCATTCTAGAGCGACTACCGAGTACGCATCCTGAATGCGATGCCCGAGTCAAGCAAAGTTCGTAAGAAATTAAACCTGTCTTCTATAATGTGTTTATCTAAATCTTAGTATTATGATGAAATTGTCCTTAGGGTTATTTCCTTTTTCGATCTCATTGACTGGATTTTGGTGTTATACTAAGTTACATTGTTCTCATGTAACTAAACCCACAAAACTGTATAACTAAAGAATTGTATTGTGAATCGAAAAAGAGTAACCTATGGAGTTTCTTGCTCGTTCTTCTCCATAGGAATCTACACTTTGGAACGAGCAAATAGCTTCACTTTAAAATTTTTGGTTGACGTTCAAAAGCACTACTCTGGTCTAATTGAAATAAATAACTTTGATGTCTAGGTGAAATTAATAGTAAAAATATGTAATTTTAAACTCGTACCAATCAATATTACCAGTATACCTCCCATTCAAAGTCTAATTCAACCCAAAGACGTTTATTCTAAACATTTTACACAATCTTAGAACATCAGAATTCACCCAAGACACCCTTACTACGAAAAATACCAAAAAAAACAAAACTTCAACATATTCCCAAAGATTTACACATGAGCGCGTGCGCTTCACATCTGTCCAACACGGAATAAAAACTTGCACACAGAGTAAAAAATATCGATAAATGAAACTTTGCCGGTATTACTGGGATATAAAATTTTTAAAAGCAAGTCAAATAATTTAGACTAAGCAGGTAATTTTGAAAGTCAAATAAAAAAATGAAAGACTGTCTGAAGTTGGTCCCCTCCTTACTTTATTTATTCCAATGTGTAGATTGCTCACAATTTTGGGATACATTTTTTAGTTTTAATAAATTTTATTATTGGAAAGCTACTACCTATGTCATTTTTTTAAGTATAGGAGAGCTATGCTTCGGCACGAATGGGTCGGCTCGACCGGAGTGATACCACGGCCTCATAGAAAACCGACGTGAAGCAACGCTTGCGTTGTGTTTCGTCGTGTGAGTGAGGTTACCGGAGGCCCAATTACCCTCCCCTTCCCCAATCTCCCCAATCCCTGAATCCCCAACAATCCTCAAACTCGTAATCCCCAAATGGCCGGTAATGCACTTGTAACACCTTTGGTGTTCCAGTTGTCCATGGGCGACGCCGATTGCTTACCATCAGGTGATCCGTCTGCTCGTTTACCGGCCTATCCCATAAAAAAAGTCTGTCTGAAATTGGTCCTTACTTTATCCAATCCAATGTGTAGATTGCTCACAATTTTGGGATAAATTTTTTAATTTTAATTAATTTTATCAGGTGATCCATCCCATTTGCCGGCTTATTGATAATGCCTTCTATTAACAGCTTGAAAAAAGTGAAACGTATAACAGCCTCAATGAAAATCGGGGTGAAATAACGCTTATTTATGTTATAATTTTCGTGAGACATACTAAATTAATTAATCCTTGTCAAATAATAATGTGAGAAAGCTGGAGAACACCATAATTAAACACTTATGTTGTGATTCGAAGAATAATAATAATAATGTTATCATAATTTAACCCTGTATTAGTTTTATACAAAATAATACAATAAATAAACCCAATAAATACAATAAATAAAATGATTGAGGTACACACACCTATTTAAAAGTACCTACCTATATCAACATAAATAATTGTTACGCATGTTCCACGTGAAATATTTCTACACTGTGGCACAAAATTATAACGGACAACACCACCTGTTATAGTGTCAGGTGCAAAGGTGAAACAGAGGATATCGCCGTCTTTTTCTATTTCGTTCACCTGCTTTTGTTTGTTAGAAGGATGGGTCATTTTTTATGGGTATTAAATTGTTAATAGTTTTTTAATTAGAATTGAGGTGTATAGGCCTCGTTGGACAAGAGGTCTCAAGTCCGACTGCCGGGTAAGGGGTCTCGGGTTCGATTCCAGGGTCGGGCAAAGCATTAATGGATTTTTTAAAAAAATCTGAGTAATGGCACGGAGTCTGGAATTGTGCCCAGTATATGGCAATAGGCTCACCCCCTATTACATGGGACTCATAACATAAAATTGAAAAGTGGGTGATACATTGTACAATGGTATTAAGTACCGTAATGTGCACCTCTGCCTACCTCTCCGGGGATAAAAGGCGTGATGTTATGTTATCAATATCAGACTATCGGAATAGGTTGGACCAATCAACCTATTGCAAAATAAGCCCCCAAATTAGTAAAAGCCAGAGTGAAATCTTTTTAATCCCTGATGGGGTAGGCAGCGGTGCATTAGCGCCTTGTAAAGGATGATGTATGACAAAAGGCTAGCACTCTATTCTATATATAGGACTTGTAACATAATTGGCAAAAAGTAGGTTTTACACCGTAAAATTTATTTCGTTTTCGTCCTGACGTATACCTCTAATTATGAACAAAAAAAAATTGGTGAACCACTGCAAATAGTAAACTGCGAAAGCGAATATAAACTCATTACGTTATCAAAACATCGCGCCATGTAATTCTCGAAGAGCTATTTCTCTTCAGGTGCAAATAGTGCCTAAAAAGTTACATCTAAGTAGTATCTCATGTGGGTATGCTGATGAATATTTTTTTAACTAAAAAAATTACATCTTAGTTTTTCTGTTTTTAATTTATTGATTGAAAGTAGTCTTTATAGCAAATAGTAGGCTGGTAGATTATTTAAAACGATAGACACGTATTTTTTTTACGGAAACGAATTGTTTCGAAGATATATTGATTTGAAATGTCGCGTGACGTCACTTCTATGTACACTTTATACGTACAAATGACGTTTTAGCCCCCACTTCTAAACTTAGTTTCGTTATATCTAAGTATCATTTTATTATACAACAAAATAAAAAAATACATGTCTAATATTTTTTCATTATCTAACTGACAGGCTAATTCGATTTTTAATTTGCATACCTTGTCATCATCCCTATTGTTTTCTTAGTTTCTTTTTATTTACTGTTTTAGTTTTGTTGAGGTGGAATTATGTATTCAATTTCGTATTACTTAAGTTCCTCATTTATAATTTTAACTAGATACTTCCGCGCAGTTTCACACGCTCTGCTCAGCTCCTATTGGTTGTAGCGTGATGTTTTATAGGCTATAGACATCCTCGATAAATGCGCTATCGAACACAAAAAGAATTATTTAAATCAGACTTGTAGTTACGGAGATTAGCGCGTGCAAACAAAAAAACAAACTCTTCTATATATTAGTTTAAGATAAATGATTTATTGACATCTTCCTTTACTTTTCCATTATAAACTGGACTCTAGGTAAATTGTATTATCACCCAGTTGTCGAACTAGCACTGCTGTTATGACATTCCCTGGAAACGACTGAAACTGAAGGCGAGACCAAGTTTTTTATAGTGGCAATAAAGCCGTGATGAGTGACATTACGTCAACACTCAAGGACGGTATAAATATACTCGTTGGTATTGCCAGGCGCACGGAAATTATTTTTTTATGTTATTGTACAAAATATAGGTTTGAAAGTCAAAGTCAAAATCATTTATTTCAATTAGACTAGGAAGATATTTTTGAACGTCAAAACAAAATATTAAAATTTTATAAAATGGTAAAAAAGAAATTGTTTTACTTATAATTATATAGGTATGTTTTCAATACCAGATAAATAAAAATATTCTCTTCAAGAGTAGGTAGTATCGCCTTTAGATCTCGTACAAAGAATGTGTTACTGTAGGACACACCATCTTGTAGGTTACTTTTATTTCACCGAAACTAATATTTAAAAAAAGAAAGGAAGGAAGAAACGAAATACAATAACAGAAATGGTAAAAGTGCACGGTGCAAAAAGGCCAAGTGCTCAGCTGAAATTCCGTGACCCGAGAGCGATAACACGAGTCGTGGCGCTGATTTTCAGCTCCAGCCCGTTACTACAATAATAATACAAAATAAATAAATAAACAATAATAAATATTAACTCGTCGAGTACCGGTTTTGTAGATACAATTATAGAACAATAGGTTGCGGTCACCGGTGACCGCTTGGTGTTTGACAGTTTAATATGACAGTAATTATTATATAAAATTACGTCTATGATAAAAATAAAAACAATTAAAATGTATTGATGGTATTTGACTACTCTCGACACTTGTCGTTTTTAAGTGTACAGTATATATCTATTAGTACAATGTAAAATGTACCAATTTTATCCCTACGTCTGGCAACACCACACATTTCATTTGATCCGCTCACCGCCTGCATTGTCACGAGCGCTATTTTTATTTTCTATTCATATAAAAAGTTCCAATATTACTACACACACGTCGTACATACATACAACCATTGAGATACACATACCTCTACATACTATACCTCTATATATGGATAGACAACAGTATTGGTTATTGTGTATTGAACACTTGTGACCACTCGGCCAACGCCGAGTGGTCACAAGTGCAACTGCCGGGCAAGGGGTCTCAGGTTCGATTCCCGGGTCGGGCAAAGTATTACTAGGTTTAAAAAATGTCAGTAGTAGCACGGAGTCTGGAATTGTGCCCGGTATATGGCAATAGGCTCACCCCCTATTATAAATAGTGAAAAGTGGGTGTTACATTGTACAGTGGCGTAATGTGCACCTCTGCCTACCCCTTCAGGAATAAAAGGCGTGATGTTATGTTATGTGCATTGAACACTTAACAGCGCATCTCACATCACACTTCACTACATAAGTAGTATAAAACAAAGTCGCTATCCGCCGTCTGTCTATCCCTATGTATGCTTAGATCTTTAAAACTACGCAACGGATTTTGATGCAGTTTTTTTAATAGATAGAGTGATACTTAAAGAAGGTATATATGTATAATACATGCATATTGCACCCGTGCGAAGCCGGGTCACCAATTATAAATATGAAAGCCTCTTTGTTTGAATGTTTTTTTAATGGGACATGCCCGGCACAACCTCTCAGAACCGCTGCAACTCCTGTAAGCCAGGATCTACAGTAGATACAACCATGCAATCACCGGAACACTGAAGTCTGGCGCGTCCCAGGGACATGAGTAACTGTCTTGACTCCCGCAACGAAGTGAATCAGAAGATATTATAAGAAGAGAAGAAAAAAAAACTATAGTTTTCACTTCCCTCGGTGAATTACTGCAGGAGACAGAGTGAATTAACATTTAGTACAACTGGGTGAAGCCCAGTCGCCAAGCACCACGGAAAATTGACTAAAAACTAAGTGGATCCTATGTGTGAGCTATACTTGCTTCCAATAACAGGTATGGTAAAAGCGCCTAAACTCACGGAAATATGTTCTAGATTCCACAAGGTCCGTATAATAAGCTACATGTTTGTATGTTTGTCCGTCAATCACGCAGAAACTACTGAACGGATTTTGATGACATTTGGTATACAGGCAGGGAATAGGCTGACTTGGGTGATAGGTTATGTATATCCCAATTAAATGCTCACATGTGATAACACAGGAATACGCGGGCAAAGCTGAGGATAAAAACTAGTGACTAATAAATAATACAAAGTCTGCTTTTAATCTATTGTGGTGTTATCTAAATGTGAACTTGATAAACGTAACACGGTCTTTTAAACCGAATACGGCGAAGACAAAAGGAGGTTATGGTATTTACCAGTATAGTTGGAGTTATTTGTAATAGGGGGTAAGTGGGTGACCCTTTATCTATATACACTGTACTTACCGAGAAAACTTTAAGACTATGTGTTCTGAATTAAATAAAAATTACGAGTAACAGTATATTTACGTGCTTTTCTCAGTAACTATATATTATTTGTTCGAGTTACTCGTCATATTTATGTAATTAAACCTTTCTTTTTGGTAGGACAGGTACGTGTGGCGACGGCGACAGCCACGACTGCTGGTGGAACCGCGTTCTCGGACTAACCTTCTAAAGGAGGCACGGCTGACGCGTACACTCCGCACGCTCAACCTCATAGCGAGTGAGACGGACTTATTCTACTGTTCTCTGAGTGAATTCACAAGGAATGCTTTGTTTATAATTAGTTATAAGTAATAAGTCAGGATTAAATAGTTCGCATTTATCACATTGGGTCATCCTGTAATGGTAAATGTAAGTAAGTGAATAAATAAATAAATAAATAAATGTCTTTGTCATGAAAGTATGTGACCGTGTAACCATAGTAGAGTAGAATACGTATCTCACATTTGACAGACACCAGGGGGCTCACTCTTGAATCCAATTTCGATCGATCGACATTGGTATTGTGAAATTTCGTACTCTTGAGTTGCAAAACTAGCGCCATTGCATCCGTATTACGCGGAAATTGAATGAAGTAAATGGTACTGAGTTTGGCTTTATAGTCCGTACTCTGAATGCTATTTTAACAGCTACGATTGTGGTTGTATAGTATTGACATTGAATAATTATTGAGGTTTTATTGGATTGAAATTGCATTGACATTGAGATTGGTTTCAAGAGTAAGCACCCAGATAGTTCCGATGTTTAAGCTGCGATCTCTAACCCGCCTGCAGAAGCTGTGGAGACCACTATGATAAATCCTTTTTTGTAGAGTTCAGCAGTGGGGTGTTGGGGGCTGTTTATGTTGACAATATGTTTTTCTAGATCATAGTATTTGTATCGAGTAGCTTCGCTAAGGAACCAGATAACTATGAGTATGTTCCAAAAGAGTTATAAAACAACTCAGACTAAGACTGCGAACTTTCAATTAGAAAACACAACACTACGAAACAAAATAAATACATCAACGACAAACAACTTACCAAAAACGACAAGCGCAAAACAAATTCCTATAATAATTTACATTTACATATTCAATTTCAACAAAATAACAAACAATTTAATTTGCGTGCCCCAGTTATACGTGTGAGTTTAATTTACGCGAACACTCCCGCGGGACAGAACTATGCTTACCGAAATTTGACAACACTAAAACATTTGTTTTATTTTAGGCTTAAGTTTATAGTTAAATTATTTAAACCTATATTTATACTGATTTTTTCAATTTTCTGTAGTTAGTATTTTTTGTATATTTTATGGGCTGACGTTTGACCACTATCTCGCTTGGTGGTAAGCGATGATGTGGTCTACGATGGAGCACGTCGTCCCATAAGGAACCTATCCACGCAGGCCTTGAAGACATCTATTCTTAGGAGTACGCACAAGGAAGCTTGATCCGAAGCACTTTGTACGTATGGGACATTTACCGTGAGCCGGTGACGCTTCGCCGATTGTCTTGTGGTATGGATGAACTGTCCAAATAATTATTTGGCAAATAAACTAAAAATTACGCCTTTCCATTTCCGAATAGGTAAACACATTTCCATAATGCATACCTCCAGTGTTTCCAGTTTTATTCAGTTATTATGAAAAATGAGTTTGAGTAAAAAAAGCAAACCTTTGCCTATTCCCATACAGATCTAGTCACAAGTGAAACAAGTGAATTTATTTCTGCAAATAGGCTACAAGGCAGCACTTTTACACGTCAATTTTATCAAGCGAACGATAAGGATCACAAAAACACTTAAATCGTTCGATTGACCGGGTACCATCTATGAACACTTTTTCTAGGAAATAATACTAAACTACGAAAGCAGAAAAACTAGTTTTGATTAATAATAATTAAATCAATATAAAATTAGGAAACAATACCTCCAATTCAATACCACATCTACTATCATTTGGAAATCAAAATACGCCCAAACACAACGCGTGAAAAGAACACATAAAACAAATTTTGTAACAATCAAAATATCATAATTCACCTTGTTCCCGATTCCGGTCGCGTGTCACATCACTATGAGCCCCGTACATCCTTAGGGAGGTGATTACTTTCACTTTAAATTGTTTACGGGAACGATAGACACAATCCCGGCAACGGAACGGTACGATCCCGGGAACGGAATGACATTTATAGGTATTTCATTAGTTTATCGTGATCGCGTTTTGTTTTTGGGTCAGGTGTAGATAGGTTGGAGGACATAAAATACAACCGATATTTAATATTGATTGAATTTTTAATTTGTATGAAGGGGAAGGTATTTTATTTAAGTGTCAGACTCTTACTGACTAAAAACCACCCATTCCTACTCCTGCACTTCGAGCCGGAACCCTGGGCACCCGTCAGGTTCTCTGCGGCTCCGTATCAGCATCAGCCCTATTGGGCCCCATCCGTGGTGGTCTGGTGGCTCTTTGAGGTACGCGCGGAACGCGATGCGCCGTACGCTCGGGTCAGTTGTAGCGCCTCTGGTGTTCCAGGTGTCCATGGGCGACGCCGATTGCTGACCATCAAGTCATCCGTCTGCTCGTTTACCGGCTTATGACATAAAAAAAAACTTAGCTATACTCCATACAAAGTACTGCAGAACTAAGTAGAATCAATATCTACATAACAATATCTATTATACTAAGTACGTGTGTACATGCAATGCAGATAGTAGATTTGGTTGTGCGAATGTATGACATACCTCGCACTGTCCTGTGCATTCCGTGTTCGCCTGTAATTTAATTAATATTCTCTCGAATTAGTCTTATCTGTATATATAACAAGCTTGTTGCTACGAAAAGGAGAAAGCAGATAAGTACAGGTCTTAGTGCTTGTATTAGGCTGCCTTGTCAAGTATCAAGTCATTGCTTAAACTAGCAACAATCATCATCATCATCATCAACAGTCTATAGTGACCACTGTAGAGCAAAGCCTCTTCTCACCTGGAAAAGATTTGAGCATTAATCACCACGCTTGCTCAATGCGGGTTGCCAATTACAAACTTAAAATTAGAAATTATAAGCCCAGGTTGCCTCACAATGTTTTCCTTCACCGTTTGTCAGTATTGTCTAGATAATCTTAGAAAGTACATATAACTCGGAAAAAGTCACATTGGCACTTACCGTTGGTGGGTTTTGAACTCTCATGCATGAGAAGCAGGCGTCTCCGGTCGACAACGACATACAAAAAAAACCAAGTCCATAAAAATATTTTTCTCAAGAAACAACATTATTTAGGTCCTCTTCTCTGCCAGTTATAGTGACAGAGTGGCACAATTCTTGCAGGTACGTCAGCGGCGTGGTTTGACGCGATACGGGCTAATCCCGCCGTTTGTGACATTTGACGACACTGCGCAGGGATAGCCGGAGTGCACAACTGCGGGGTTGGGAATAATAAATCATGTTTTCACATGTTGGAAATAAGTGAAAATTAATTTTTCTTTTGTGTGTGAGAGGTTGCGTGATTTTCATTTGTAAAATATGTGTAAAATTATTAGTTTGAATGTTTTGCATCGTCAGAAATACCAAAGACAGCCTTTCTTTTCCATTTCGTTCTCCTACTATTAATTTTTTTTATAAAAATTATCGTTAGACATACTACATTAACTTCGCGGGTTACTCACGTGAATATACTGAGAAAAGCTCTACTGGTTTCGAACCACAGATGGGTTTTTCCTCATGAGTCGCGCCGGGCATCCTACTTGGTCTACTACTACTACTAATTTAAAACCTAGGCTTTAAAAGAATCTGTGACCTCTAAGTTTATTTCGATGTTTCTTTTCAACGTAGCCAGTTGGGAAATATATATGGGAGTACTAGCTACTTTCGCGCGGTTTTACACGCTCTGCTCAGCTCCTATTGATCGTAGCGTGATGATTTATAGCCTATAGCCATCCTCAGAATTAGTCAAATCAGACTTGTAGTTACGGAGATTAGCGCGTTCAAACAAACAAACAAAAAAACAAACTCTTCCGCTTTATAGAGGTATAATAGTATAAGATAATTAGAAAAACTACGAATACCCATCTAACCCAAACAAAATGCTACAAGTCTCCCGCAATTCTATCCTCACCCTAACGACAGTGTCAGCTAAGCAGCATCGTCTGTATCGAGCAGAGCCGCGGTTATATCATGTCGCCTTCTTATTTATGTAACAGCTGAAGAGAAATGCCGTCAACCGCTGAATATATTCATTCATTTACTAGGATAGGTCTTTCGTCTTTACTTGTATTTAATCTTGGTTTTGTAAAGCTGACAAAAGTACTGACTGACTGATAAAAAAAATGTTGAGACGCAATATCCTATATGAGGCTGGCATTGCAGTGGTTGAATATTTTTTTATAATTATTTTCTAGTGTCCGACCGAAACTAGTTTTACGGCCGAAACCGAAACCGAAACCGAAACTTCCTTGCAAGGCTCATATTTTGAGGAAAAAATAAAGAAAACGTTATTATAATCAGTCAGTTTAACCAGTCTCTATTGTTTTTCTTTAGATCACATAGATTTCACTTTTAATCACATATGTAGTTAGTAGTTACTAATATCACAATCACAATAGACAATAGGTATAAGTAAAAATTGCCATATACTGTTTTTTAACGACATTGTTCTTTTATCATCGACGATTGAAGTATAGGTACTACAACAAAAGAAAGATTGTCTGTTAGGTATAATCCACACTTAATGTAAGGCTATCTTGCATATTGATAAGCAGGTATTAGGACATTAACACGGTTTTTTCTATTCTAATTACTAAAGGTTAGCTATTACTAAATACTATCAATTCTTAAAAATTTAATTTATTATAAAGAAAAATAAGGATTTATAGTCTAGGTTTCTTTTAATTACTCACAATATTTAAAAAATCGACATAACCCGTGTCATAATCGGGTCTTTTACCTTAATAATTTCTCAAAACAAAATTGGTAATATGAAAGTTAGTATCTACTGTACTTGCCACTTGGATAGTATACCTTGGTGATAAATACTAAAATGAACTATGAAACTCTGAATTCATAATACTATCACAATGAAATGCACTATAGTCATAACTAACTACCTAAGTAATGTTTGATGTTTGTTTACAATTTACAATTGCAAACCAAAAAAAATTTTAGGTTAGATTTACCTTGATTATACTTTTATCAGTCATATTGAATATTTTTTTGATGTTTACTTCCCGCACTTATGATATAACGACATAAAACAAGATAAAACTTACCAAATTCAAAATAAATCACTCGAAAACTCGCCACCACAACAAAACAAAGCGAACAGCACAAACAAGCGACATTAGCTCTGATCGGATTCATTCACTCATTCAACGCTCCGAGCACGACCGTTCCGATGACAGCGCGGAAACTCCCGAACGCACATTCGGTTTCGGCCGTAGTTTCGGCCAGTTTGCCGCCGAAACCGAAACTAAACCGAAACTCGTATTTTTGCCGAAACTCAGCCGAAACTGAAACCGAAACCGAATATTCGGTCGGACACTATTTTCTCTACTGCCTCATTGGCCGAGTGGTCGCAAGTGCGACTGCCGGGCAAGGGGTCTCGGGTTCGATTCCCGGGTCGGGCAAAGTATTACTGGGTTTTTCTCAGTGGTAGCACGGAGTCTGGAGCTGTGCCCAGTATATGGCAATAGGCTTACCCCCTATTACATGGGACTCATAACATAAATAGTGGAAAGTGGGTGTTACATTGTACAGTGGCATAATGTGCACCTCCGCCTATACCTTCGGGGATAAAAGGCGTGATGTTATGTTACGATGGTATGTTATTATTTTCTATTGTATTTTTGTTTATTTATTTCAACGCGCTAATCTCGGAAACTATCTGTCTGAATTAAATCCTTCTTCTTGTGTTGGATAGTATATTAATATAATATTATCGAGGAAGCTTATAGGCTATAAAATAGCACATTACGACCAACAGGACACAAGCAAAGTAAATGAAACCGCGGCGGAATCGCTAGTGCTTGGATATGAAGAATGATGACTAAGCTCAGTAAAGTATTTTTGCGAAATCTACCTCTATATCCAGAATATGATTTATTTTATTTATTTATTTTTTAGAAAATGTACATATACAACACCACAGCTTACGCCATTAAGATATACTGTTAAACTTATATATATAAATGCAATTATTTAGGTAATTAAAAACAAACTAATTAGGTAATGATAGAAATTGGCTGATGATAACGAAACGCAATAGGCCTGGAACACTATCGCAACTCCTCTAGTGTCAGGGTGGGTAAATACGGCCCACGTCAGTTCAAAATCATCTACATCAATTAAATAGTGACATGACAGGCGACTACTGGACTATCTAGATCTTCTCTATATAAGAAGGGTTCGCCAAAATCGCACTAGGTGACCGAAGAGCAACTGTTGCTTAGTCTCTATTAAAATGTCAAAGTCAAAGTCAAAATCATTTATTTCAATTAGACCAGAAAGACACCTTTGAACGTCACAACAGTAAAGCTATTTGTTTATGCCAAGGTGTAGAGGTACATTCCTATGGAGAAGAACGAGCAAGAAACTTCTTCACGCCTTTTATCCCCGAAGGGGTAGATAGAGGTGCACATTACGGCACTTAATGCCACTGTACAATGTAACACTCACTTTTCACTATTTTATGTTATGAGTCCCATGTAATAGGGGGTGAGCTTATTGCCATATACCGGGCACAATTTCAGAAACGAGCAAGACATATCATAGGGTACTCTTTTTCAATCAGGTCCACAATATGTAGTCCACTAGTCAGCTCTTACATCACCTAGTGGAAGAACAGGGGTGGTGTCAGTTATTATATTCTTCATCACACGGCTATAACAAAACGATTAACTTGGAAAGCAAACAAAATGTTTATGTATGCCACAAAAACCGGCCTCAATTTAAAGTTACCCTTTATGGTTAATTAAAATCAAGGTTTTTCTAATTAAGACTCGAATGGTTCTTACGAGCGGGCAAACGGCCCTGCGTTGGGAATAGGCCATTAAAACGCTAGGATTTTAAGATATAGCCGACTAATTAAACATTTCAATTGAAAACATTAAATTAAACATGGTTTCAATGCATTGAGTTGTTGTATATTTTTTGAAATGTATTTGTATACGTTTGTTAGGTACTCTATCACGCAAAAACTTCTGAACAAATCCCGATAACATTGGTCATAGTACTAAATTATAGTCTGGAATGACACTTACATACCCACCTTCGGTACACAGACTGATATACCCACCTTCGGTATAAATTTTGTATGATTAGTACTGATAGGTCGGGTCAACATATAGGCTGCATATTATCACGCTATCACCTACGGGAGAGGAGCTGAGAATCACTCTTCCACGCGAACGATGTCGCGGGCACAGCTGGTAGCTAATATAATTGATCAAAATCAGTAATCAATTTCTAATGAAGCTGAATCTTTTCCATGATCTTTACATAGCATATAGATCTCCCAGACTCCGGAACACTGTGGCTATGACGTCACGATCTATAAATACCGCGGTCGCACACGCGGCGAGCGCGCACGTTTCCCGTTATTTTTCAATACTATTATTTTAAAACTATTTATGTATGTTGCTATGGGATTTTACATACATGTGGTTTTTATAGGTTATGTAAACGTGATCGTGAACTGATTTTTCGCGAAGGAACGGGCAGATGTAGATCTCATTTTACTTGCTCCTTGTCGATAGTTGTTTTATGAGTTAACGAAGAAGCTGTGTGGTGATATATGATGAACGATTTGTCTCTTACCGTGGGTTTTTTTAATGGCATAAGCTAGTAAACGAGCGGACGGATCACCTGATGGTGAGCAATCGGCATCGCCCATGAACACCAGAGGCGTTACAAGTGCGTTACCGGCCTTTTGGGGATTTGGAGTTTGAGCATCTTTGGGGATTCAGGAATTGGGGAGATTGGGGAAGGAGAGAGTAATTGGGCCTCCGGTAACCTCACTCATACGACGAAACACAACACAAGCGTTGCTTCACGTCGGTTTTCTGTGAGGCCGGGGTATCACTCCAGTCGAGCCGGCCCATTCGTGCCGAAGCATGACTCTCCCACACTTGCATCATAGAACCGAGCAAGGGATTATCCACGTGACAAATGTAGCCGGGCAGTAATAGTGTCTGATAAACGAGAACCTGGGCTAAGATCCGTTTAATATCGGGTCGTAGACCTGGGAGCTTACTCTTGAATCCAATTCCGGTCGATCGACACTGGTGTTGTGAAATCTTAAGTTGCAACACTAGCGCCCATTGCATCCGCATTGTGTGAATATTAAATGAACTAAATGGAATTGAGTTTGGCTTTATATTTCGTATTCTGAATGCTATTTTAACTGCTACGATTGTGGTTGTATAGTTTTGACATTGGATAAGTATTGAGATCTAATTTTGGATCGAAATTGCATTGATATTGAGATTGGTTTCAAAAGTAAGTACGAAGGTTCAGATACGATGATTATCGACCCTTACCGACATATTTCATGAATAAAAACTTATTCGATAGGTAATTTAGTTCATTAGATATTATAAAAAAAATCACAACACATTTTACTACAATATAAACAAAACCATAACATAACATCACGCCTTTTTATTCCCGAAGAAGTAGGCAGAGGTGCACATTACGGCACTTAATGCCACTGTACAATGTAACACCCATTTTTCACTATTTATGTTCTACAATGTTTAATGAACTAAATTACCTTTCGATTAGTTTTTACCCATGAAACAGTTCGGTAACTTAACGGTACCTTTACTGTAATAGAAGATGTCAATAAAATTATATATTTTTTAAATTGCCCCACATTAGGATTTTTGCCTATGGCGTGGGTGCGTTTACAAACATACAAGTTCACATACACATGACACCCAGACCCGAAACAACAATTTGTGGATCACACAGTGTTGTTCCGTACGGGAATCGAACCCGCGATACGTTGCACGGCAGCCGGTTGCCCAGCCACCGAACCAATCATGCCGTCAGATTATACTATAAATAAAATATATAAATACGTATTACAACATAAGAAGTCAGTCTTTTAATAAAAACTATACGAAACACAAGCAAAACCACTTAACCCTATAATTATTGCTTAAGGAGTTTGAAGTAGTATCTTAATGTCAGCTTCATGACTTCACTCGACGTCAGAGTCAGCGTCAGTCGGAACTTGTCATAAATTACTGACAATACTCACTTCACAACTAATTCAGTTGTCAGCGTTTATTATAATGTCAGTCTTGTTATTCGTTTGAGGGTAGGTAGAGGGCTGTGTACCTACCTATAGTAGGTAAAGGTCTTGTTGTAACATAGGACAAATTCATATACGAGTCACAAATATATTTATATGTATAATGATATTTATATTATATATAATTATATATATCTATACGATTATATTTACATATTTTATGTATGCTTTTGATACCCTTTTATTAATTTGGATAATTACCACTATTTCTCATAACAGTTTTGCAGCTTACTACCTACCACATACATTTCTGCACTACCCAAAGGATGACTGGCAGAGAATGCTGTTAGCATTAAGTCCTCCTTATGCAATTGTATAAAACTTAAATAAATAAAAAAAATAAAGTAATGTAATCTTATAGAGAATGTTATCCTTTTTTTCTAAAAAAAATGTTGCACCACACTAGGATTTATCCTTTGTCCTGGGTGCGATTACAAACATAAGTTCACATACACATGACACCCAGACCCGGAACAACAATTTGTAGATCACACAAAGAGTTGTTCCATGCGGGAGTCGAACCCGCGACACTTTGCGCGATAGCCAGTTGCCCAGTTCACTATTAATGTTATAAGTCCCTATGTAATAGGGGGTGAGCCTATTGCCATATACCGGGCACATTTCCAGACTCCGTGGTACAACTGAGATTAAAAAAAAACCTAGTAATACTTTGCCCGAGCTGGGAATCAAGCCCGAGACCCCTTGCATGGCAGTCGCACTTGCGACCACTCGGCCAACGAGGCTGTCGGTGTAACAAGTTAAAGTAAGGGTAAGTAAAAAGTTTTAGCCAATTTTCATTTGAAATCTACATCTTTAATTTTACTATCATGTAAACGCCAAATTATTTTAACTGTACGTTGTTTCTATAACTGTGGTTTAATTCAACCCTACTCTAGTATTTACTCAGCCATTCTTTGTAAAGTAAACTATTCTCAGTGGAAACTGACCAGTGGAAACACTCGCACTGTAATAATATGAATTACAGTTGCTCTGTCCGTCAGTCTGTTACCTTTTCGAGTATTTTTCATTGAAGCCTGTAACGCAATTGTAGTCTACTCCTCTGGACTGTGGTATTGCAATACTGCATAGGCGGCGCTGGTTGCATACCATCAGAAATCACTTTACGCCTTATACAACAAAAACTAGAAGAAAAGTTTCGGTTATATTTTTTATGGTAGGTATAAGCCGGTAATCGAGCAGACGGATCACCTGATGGTAAGCAACCGGCGTCACCCATGGACACCAGAGGTGTTACAAGAGGTGTTTGAGGGTGTTGGGGATTCTGGGATCGGGGAGACTGAGGAAGGGGGATAGTTAGGCCTCTGGTAACCTTACTCACACGACGATACACAACGTAACCATTGTTTTAAGGCAGACTTATTTGCATGAAGCCTAAATAAGTTTATTGCAAGCTGTTCAAGTTTTGCGATAATTCTTTCCGTTCTATATTCTTCAAGAAATCAGAATTATATGAACTTCGTTGAAAGCTAACCTATCTACTACAGTATAAACTCTACACAGACAAACTCACGATCAAAAACTAGCCTCTCCTATATATATACAGCATGCAAACCTTATACAAATATTAGGAAACAGATGCGGACCGTCCGTCCATGTGTTTGTAATTCAAATATTACACATATCTCACTGTTCTGCAATATAACTAGGAATGTATGAATTTACGTGAAATTGTTCGCATATTTTTGTTGTATAAAATTATATTATAACGTTGTCTCAGTTATTACCACATAACATAACATCACGCCTTATATCCCAAAGGCGTAGGCAGAAGTGTACATCACAGGAGTTTACAATGGAACACCAACTTTTCACTATTTATGTTATGAGATCCATGTAAAAGGGGGTGAGCCTATTGCTATATACCGGGCACAATTCCAGACTCCGTGCTACTACTAAGATTTTTTTTTAAAAACCCAGTAATACTTTGTTATTACGAACATTTACTCTAATTACAACTAGAAAAGC
The DNA here is from genome assembly GCA_038387885.1 of Spodoptera picta. NCBI lineage: Eukaryota > Metazoa > Arthropoda > Insecta > Lepidoptera > Noctuidae > Spodoptera > Spodoptera picta. The sequence goes on along the minus strand of JAZHFQ010000782.1, from coordinate 2,965,501 downwards.
CCTGTTCTGACACGAAATCCAGCCGGCTTAACAGAAATGATACCATATCCTCCTCCGTTGTTATCCATGCCGTTTCGTTTGCTTACCATCAGGTGTTTTCTTACCCGATATCATCATCATCATCAACAACAGCCTATAATGCCCACTGCTGAGCAAAACCTCTTCTCACACGGAGAAGGTTTGAGCATTAATCACTACGCTTTCTCAATGCGGGTTGGCGATTTCAAACTTATAATTAGAAATTATTTGCCCAGGTTTCCTCACGATATTTTCCTTCACCGTCTGTCAGTGGTGTCTAGATAACCTTAGAAAGTAATACAACTCGGAAAATGTCACATTGGTACTTGCCGTTGGTGGGTTTCGAATCCGCACCCTCATGCATGAGAAGCACCGTCTTCAACCGCCGTCCACCACGACTTTCTACCCGATTTCACAAAATAAAAATGATATAATTTGTCTAATGTCAACAACGACCACAATTTTAGTAACTCTAGCATAGTTTATTATTTCTGGAGTCAAAAGCAATTATTTCAATTAAACCATAGTTTGGTACTTTTGAAACGTCAACAAATACAAAATAAATAATAGTCTGTCAGTCAGTCCGTCAGTGAAATTAGGTGAAGCTAGGTGCTTATACCAAAATGTAGATTCGAATGGAGAAGAACGAGCAAGAAACTCCATTCGTTTAATGCATTGGGAGCCCGTTTAATAACAAAAACTGTGACATATTTTCTATTTGTATATTTATTGAACGTATCTAAAGGCTCAACGGTAATTTTCAAAGAACCGTTGCACGGAGGCTGCGCGCGCGCGCACACCTCTATCGCAACAGCCAATCACAGTACGCGACTCACAAAGGGGTGGTGACATTTTAAACACAGTTCATTGTGTTGATTTATTGTCTATTTGTGTGTGATTTATGTGTGTGTCTATGTATGTCATGTGTGAATGTGTCTTTTATTTATTTGTGTGTTCTTAAGACCTACGAGAATTTAAATTTGGCACAAAGTTATTTTGATACACTTCATAATTATGGACAATACTTTTAATAGCCTAACACAAATTAATTAGATATCATGAAACAGTCCTTAAATACGTCTGACTGAAACTGTAAATCACTGGTGAAATGAATCCCAAAGTCCCTTACCTCCGTGATACGCTGCAGCGGCTTCCCGTTCATGATGTACTCGTGGTGTTGTTTAAAATATCACCAGACTCAACAGACATTAATCAAAATCAATACTTAGATAGTATTCTTCACATATTTATTTATTTATATATTTATTTATGTACACACATTCAAAACAGAGGACAATACATATGTCGGAAGGATGGTGTGGGCGATGTCAAGCGAGAACCCTCTTCGTCATATATATCGGTAGAGGTATGTTTATGCAGTAATAAAACAATTAAATCTTCGTAATTAAAGTAACGTTTACTTTCGACAGTGCACAATAAAATTACTCAGCGATTGCGTAACGTGTGAACTGGGCAACGATTGACGAACGATTACCCGAGCTTGCGCTTGCGCTGCTTTATATATCACGTCGGCCAGTTGTTTGTTCACTGCTTGCCCATTACATTCGCAGTTTACGAAATAATGACGGCGGTGCCGTCACGGCCATACTGACGTACGCTCGTCCTCGAGCGTCTTCCGAGCATCTGGGAACAAGATAACAACCCGTTCGTTCATCCTGGCATTTCTAATCTCTATCTAGTATAACCTTTAACAAAAGCTTTCAATATTGTGCGGGTTCGGTAAACCCTTCAGTTTACCACAACTACTACGTTATCATCACTCATCAGTATTAGAACTGGAGACGATTGTGCTAGGCCGGATAAATATCCCTTTAGCGAATGCTAGACCGGACATCAGTCCCTTTAGCGTATGCTAGACCGGACATCAGTCCCTTTAGCGAATGCTAGACCGGACATCAGTCCCTTTAGCGTATGCTAGACCGGACATCAGTCCCTTTAGCGAATGCTAGACCGGACATCAGTCCCTTTAGCGAATGCTAGACCGGACATCAGTCCCTTTAGCGTATGCTAGACCGGACATCTGTCCCTTTAGCAAATGCTAGACCGGACAACAGTCCCTATAGCGAAACATGCTAGACCGGACAACAGTCCCTATAGCGAAACATGCTAGACCGGATTGCAATCCTTATGGTCGGATCGCAACCCCTTTAGCTGAGTCATTGGACTGGATTTTCCCTTCAATGACTCTTTCATACATTTTTTTGTTACATTTTTTTTTTCTTTTTTTTTTCTTTTTTTTTAATTTTATAAATAAGTAATCAGTTACAACACTCATTCACTCTGGTAAATCTGCTGATGGACTTTCCATACTATTACTAATAGCGCTAGGTACGTGAACTAGCCGATACAGTGCTGCTATTAACAGATATAGTGTCGCTATTAACAGATATAGTGTCGCTATCGGAAAGTTCATCCTCAGCATCATCAATCACAGCTATGTCACACAGTATATTATTACCAGTCAGTCGATCAGTTTCATGGACAAAATCACTCTGGCTATCATCCGCCGTCACGTCATCATCATAACTTTCGGCTATTTCTATAAAACCTAATGGACCGCGGGGTACCTCGCGTAAGTTCTCATGGGCGACCTTGTACGTTTGATTAGAACCATTAACGAGTTTCTACTCGTACCTATCGTTTTCTAAGAAATCAGTGATTTTGTAGGAACCTTTATACTTTGGAATTCGTTTACAGTTAAAAGTTTAAAAAGTTACGACGTTTCAGTAGCAAAATCAATAACCAGAAAACTTATAGACAAACTAACGTTTCACAATCTCACAAGAATATTATTCTACCAAGCAACCCAAAGCATTTAAACTTTGTAAGTGATCACGGCTGTGCATAGCCCAGTAACTCACAGCTACTCTTTTCTAACGCGAAACTTACAGGACACAAGAGAACGTGAACGAGAGAGACAAGAAACATCTATCTGCGGAGTATCTCTGGAGGATCGAATCAGAGACAAGATAATCTGACAGATAACCAAACATTTCATCTTACAAACTGAAACTGCATAAAAATCAATACAATACTAACTAACGTCACACAGACCAGTTGCCAATAAGGCAATTCACCAATCAGATGCATTGCCACACAGGCGGTTTGCCACACAGGCGCTTTACCACACAGGCCCATCGCTACATGATCCTCATGGGTGCGGTCAGAGTACGAGTGCGTGAATATGATGTAAGTGTGGGTATTTTTTTTTTTGATGGGACAAGCCCGCCACAGCCTCCCAAAACCGCTGCAACTCCTGTAAGCCAGGATCTACAGTAGATACAACCATGAAAACACCGGAACATTGAAGTCCGGCGCGTCCCAGGGACATGAGTAACTGTCTTGGTTCCCGCAACGAAGTGAATCAGAAGATATTATAAGAGGAGAAGAAGAAAAAACTATAGTTTCCACTTCCCTCGGTGAATATTACTGCAGGAGACAGAATGAATTAAGCCTGAAGGCACAAAGAAGGGACCGTACAACTGGGTGTAGTTATCTAGGCAGGAAACCAGTGATCAAGGAGCTGGTCTTAAATCCTTGACGCCGGATGTCTCTTTAAACACTTTATCTTTCTACCTCTATATGTGTTCGATCCATCCAAAAAAAAAATGAAAAATGAAGTGTGGGTATGTGAGTTATAGGTGTTGAGTGCAACTCATGACATTGACACTTCGTAAAATTCTCAAAGAACCTGGTGATCAGATATTCTCCTCATCCTTAGTCCTCAGATCTACTGTATTTCAATTTCATCTGTTAAAATTAACATTTTACGTAACTTATAGGCGCTGCGATAGACATTTTTTGTAAGACGCAATATAATAATGAAATGCAGAGTCTCGTTACTCCGCGTTTTCTCTATTACCTCTAGACAAAACCCGACTTCACTACATCTGGAATAACCACCGAACAGCCTATCTACTCACTACAACGCACTTAGCGAAAACATATCTCAAGGCCTTTAAATCAAAATAAATGATCAACAGCCATCAAGATTTTCAAGGTAACGTAACCACAATTTATAGACTACACAAGTATGGATAGTCACTCCAGTATTCCAGAGTCACAAGTCAGCCACGACTGTAGTTTCATTATATGGACTCGAGTCCCTGCCCCAGTAACGACTATGACTAGCACACACGATACAGTAGAATAAATGAGAAGTTTTACCCTTACAATTACTAACTCACTAGGTACTGAAAGGCCCTAATTATAACAAATCCTAATGGCAAGATCAAGGGAAGCATATTTCTCATCAGAGTATTCTTAGCGCTATTTTCCAAGCCAACAATAATCCTAAATGAATGTAGGACTTTAGAGGACTCTTCAATTCCGACTTTAACTACCAATTATTATTAGCAGCTTTTGACCTTTATTTGTTATAAACTACTTTTTTTTTTCAATACTCTGTACCGCATTAGACAGCAAGCACCACTTAACTCGTCGAGTACCGTCATTATAGACACAATCACAGAACAACAGGTTGCGGTCACCGGTGACCGCTTGGTGTCTGACAGTTTAATTCTGCATCTACCTCGCGGAAACCATACCTCCAAGTTCCAACCAAATGAAAGCCTAAAACTACTTGAGATATTACCTAACAATACACAACACAAAATAACACTATCAGATGTAATTCTAATGACCATGTATAACCTCGGATCTAAAACATCACGGCTATTTTCTTTAAATAACTACCCGACAAAATAAAATAAAATTTCAAATTGGAAAAGTAACAATTGTAAACTCAAGTCTTTGACTCGTTTTTGACCCATATGGTATCGGAATCATAATAAATGGAACAAAGTCACCTGGTATAATCCCGATGGGAGCAGTGTCCAATTGCAGACATCAACACGCCGCTCACCAAACGCTGCGTTAACGCCGCGTATCTCATGCTGTCACTGGACGCCAATGTACTCCGGCTTGAATTGGGACCACGTCATGTCTTCATTTGCTGCTTCAGATGGCGATTCAGTTCGAAGTAGCTGCCTCAACGTTAGCCACGTTGAATCTTCACTACTGAGTACCTAGCTATGTATAGCTAAGCACTTCCAATCTTGCAGCACTATCTTCTTTGTCGCATTTGCATGTAGGTAGTTCTTCACGAACCGGCTCCGATAATTTTAACATTTTCAATAATCCTGGTCCATCCCACTTCTGATGTCGGAAGGATGGTGTGGGCGATGTCAAGCGAGAACCCTCTTCGTCATATATATCGGTAGAGGTATGTTTATGCAGTAATAAAACAATTAAATCTTCGTAATTAAAGTAACGTTTACTTTCGACAGTGCACAATAAAATTACTCAGCGATTGCGTAACGTGTGAACTGGGCAACGATTGACGAACGATTACCCGAGCTTGCGCTTGCGCTGCTTTATATATCACGTCGGCCAGTTGTTTGTTCACTGCTTGCCCATTACATTCGCAGTTTACGAAATAATGACGGCGGCGCCGTCACATATATAAAAACAGAGGACATAGTATTTGTGAGTTTCCTTTTTAAAATGGGTTGACTTCAATTTGTTTTAAATATTTCCCCCGATAAAATAATCAAAATCCATACTTTCTTTCGTAAACATACCTGTTTATTTTGGCACTTATTTTGTTCTATTTATTCTGTTTTCAGCCGTGATCAATGATCATGCCATTAGGATCGTCACGTGATCCCGAGTGTCTCTCGCGACGACGGCTGGGGCATAAGGAGGTTCGTTCCCTCACGCACTCCACCTCTTCCTTAGCAAGCATCTCCATCTGGGCCTGCCGTGTCATCTGTTGACGTAGGTTCTACAAACAAAAAAGTCAAAACAGCAACACTTCACAGAAATTGAACTAAGAATGTAAACTCCAACAAAATAAACCACTAGAAAAACCTCGCTACGACCATCAGAGATAAGGATGTATCTGCAAAAGCTTGTAGCTCTGTATAGAGAATACAGATACACCCTTATCAAAGACACATCAGAAGTCACTGAGGTCGGAGAGCACTTCAACTAACAGACGAACGGAATTATACCTTTGCGGGGTTTTTTACTCTCTAGATTTTATTTACTGAATATACATGGGTATTAGTAGTGGAAGGAAATGATTTTGATTGAATTAAAGTCAATATCAAATCAAGGTCCAACATAAAACTGGATAGGTTGTCGTAACGCATTGTCAGACTAAATAAAACAGAGTTAAAAGATACTTAAAACTACCGAGTTTGGACAATAATATAAAATTGTATGCCAAGGATGTCTTCTCCCGCCTTTTTTTTCCAATGACTTCTCCCGCCCGGGTGAGGCGTATCAGGCTCTTATTGACTAAAAACCACCACGTTCCTACTCCTACACTTCTAGCCGGAGCCCCGGCAACCCAATGACTTCTTCCACCTGGGTCACCGATAGCGGTGCGCAATATAAAAATATCTTTGAATTAGCTAAACCAATATTGTTGTGGTTTTAAGTGTTTATTACACCTAGAAGAGAAGGTTTTAGTATATTAATTACCGACTCCAAGAAAGAAGTCCTTTTTTAAACATAGTTTATTAAAGAAATCCTCGTTTTCCATATCAACTCTTCAATGTTTTGATCACAATTCATCGAGATCACATCGATACATATCTCCATGTACAGTACCTCTGTACCCTCAGACACAACTACCGACCATACATAACGATGCCTCATTAAATTCACGCTTGAATACATTTTTTTGTTCATCGTATTTGTAGGAATACAAAGTTTTGTTAAAAATTATACAAGTCCCTTGTATGGGGTCCCTTTGGTTATAGTTTGGGAATGTCCACTGGTCCGTACTGTTTTCTATAAAGGTGGCTTTCAAGTTGTGTTTAGAGTGTATCGAATTGATCATAGATATTTTGTTTGTTGTTTATTAACTGTTCGTTGAGATTTTCGGTTTTGAACCTTTTCTGAATTATAATACAGATCGTTTTCAGTATTTTTATGCCATCGTGTCATGGATCTGTAGTTTTATTCTCATTTTGAGTTAGTTGGCAGACCACAACTATGTGTTTTTCTCATATTGTTCTGCCTCTCACAGAAAATTTGTGATACGAAGGTTAGGTGGGTACTCATTTTTGAAAAGCCAGTGACTCACTCTCATTCCTAGTGTTATGGATGAACATGGGTGGCGCAAATTGCTTAACATCGGGAGATAATTCTGCTCGTTTGCAATCTAAATCATTAACAAAATCACTGTTATAATACCTGCGACGCAATCCCTTTACATACATGAAAAGATTGATGACTGTCGATGAAGCAAAAGAGGTGAGTATGTAAGAATCGTGCCAATTGGTGTTGCATAGTCTCTGCCTACCCCCATGTATGTATCTATGTACAATACAATATACATTTTTTTTAAGGGGGAAAATCATCGAATGACTGCTCCCGCCTAGGTGAGGCGGGAGGGAGTGTCAGACTCTTACTGACTAAAAACCACCCCGTTCCTTCTCCTGCACGTCGAGTCGGAGCCCCGGTTACCCGTTAGATTCTCCGCGACAACAATATACATTTGGCCACGTTCATTACAACCGTTATGAAATTTGCATTATCGCCATAAATATTGACAGCTAATAATATCCAATATCGCTCAATAAAATCAAATAATGCACTTGATAAATAAAATAATTAAGCTGTGAGCTGACCGCGGCGACCACGTGATCATGTGGTAGTGAGGCGTGACGTCATCGGTGTGGTCATCGTGTTTGAGGTGTGCTGGTCTACCACCATGAGGGTGCAATTTGGAAAATAGGTATTTGTAGTCTTAATTAATAAATTAAAACTTGAATGTATGTATGTTCAGTGGAAAAACAATATTTTTTATGGGATAAGCCCGTAAAACGAGCGGACAGATCACCTGATGGTAAGCAATCGGCGCCGCTCATAGACACCTGAAGCATCAGAGGCGTTGCAAGTGTATAACCGACTTTTAGAGGATTCGGAATTTGAGGATTGTTGGAGATTCAGGGGAGATTGTGGAGGATAGAGGAGGGTGGTAATTGGGCCTTGATTAACCTCACTCACACGTCGAAACACAAAGCAATCGTTGTTTTACCTAGGTTTACTGGGAGGCGTGGTATTACTCCGGTCGAACCGCTGTGTTAAACTTCCACTTACCCACCATTTTTGCTAGTTTAGCCAAATTATTTAATGAGATTAAACCTTTATTTTCAAACTTCTATGGCCCAATATAGTTTTGGAATCGAAACCCTAAATGTACTTTACCTAATCCGCATGTTAGAACGTGAGGTCCAACACTCAACTATACACATATATATAGCTGGACACATAGTCCAGCAAACACTAAGCTGAGTGTAAGGTATTAAGATAGACCTGAAATTTAAATCCGTATTATATTAATTTTAATTGCCGCGGAGAACTTAACTGGTTATCAGGGCTCCGGCTCGAAGTGCAGGAGTAGGAACGGGGTGGTTTTTAGTCAGTAGAGTCTGACACTCCCTCCCGCCTCACCCAGGCGGGAGCAGTCATTCGATGATTTTCCTCCTTATATATATTGTATTATAGTAGTATTGATATTTCGTAACAGGTTTTGGAGTCAGAATTGAGTCTGTAACTAGACGACATTAGATTACCACATCATCAGATCAGCAGCCTATAAGTAGCTGATGCTGACCAAAGGCATTGTTTCTCATGGAGAAGGTTTGAGTATTAGTCACAACGCTTGCTCAATACGGTTTGGCGATTTTAAACTTATAATTAGAAATTATAAGCCCAGATTTCCTCACGATGTTTACTTAGTCAGTGGAGTCTAAATAAACATAAAAAGTAGACGCCCGCTTCTCATGCATGAGAATGCGGGTTCGAAACCTACCAACGGCAAGTACCAATGTGACATTTTCCAAGTCATATGTACTTTCTAAGATTATTTAGACACAACTGACAAACGGTGAAGGAAAACATCGTGAGGAAACCTAGGAAAAGCGTGATGATTAATGCTCAAACATCTCCGTGTGAGAAGAGGCTTTGCTCAGCAGTGGGCATTTATAGCCTATAATGAGACCAACAGAATCCAACAAATTGCCAAAATCAAAAGAAAACCCAAATACTGTTAAATGAACTGACTTAATTACCGGTACCCCATCCAATTGGACGTTTAAGTTAAGTAAATAGAATGGAAGCTCACGTAAAGGTAGCAACTTTTCCAATTATATAATCTGGATCAACTTGAGGATGGTTAACATTGAAAAACTTGTACACGGCTCCCATCCCGGTTTGTTTATATCTTGTTATAAGAGATAAGTTTGTGTGATCGTTTATTGGAATTGGTGGGTAAACATAACATAACATAACATAACATCACGCCTTTTCTCCCCGAAGGGGTAGGCAGAGGTGCACACAGAAGTAACACCCACTTTTCACTATTTATGTTATGAGTCCCATGTAATAGGAGGTGAGCCTATTGCCATATACCGGGCACATTTCCAGACTCCGTGCTACTACTGAGAATTATTTAAAAACCCAGTAATACTTTGCCCGACCCGGGAATCGAACCCGAGACCCCTAGCCCGGCAGTCGCACTTGCAACCACTCGGCCAACGAGGCAGTCAAGTAAAGTGGTGGGTAAAGTGTGATTGGGTTTTTTTGGTGTTGAAATTTTGTTGGTGGTATGGAGTCTGGAATTATGTGAAGTCTACACTCTGAGTACGTTAGTATGGCACTTTATACTCTTAACGTAATGTGCCAATTCTTCACATGACATGCCGATTCTAGAATTTCATGGAATTAGCATGTGCAACTGTGCTTTTTCTTTACCTTTTTAGATTCATTATGTCTGCCTAGTTGGCCGAATGGTCGCAAGTCCGACTGCCGGACAAGGGGTCGGGTTCGATTCTCGAGTCAGGCAAAGTACTACTGGGCTTTTCTCAGTAGTAGCACAGTCTGGAATTGTGCACGGTATATGGCAATATGCTGACCCCCTATTACATTGGACTCATAACATAAATAGTGAAAAGTAGATGTTACATTGTACAGTAGCATTAAGTGCCGTAATGTGCATCTCTGCCTACCCCTTCGGGGTTAAAAGGCGTGATATTATGTTATGTTTCTTCGCTAATTTAAAGACAATAATTTAATAATTTTAGCCTGAATATCTTTAGGACAATAAACACTACATCACACGCCAAGAAAAATAAACATAATCTTAAATTACACCGCCCCGATCACCTTTAAACTCGTTGATTAAATTTTCTATTCGCATTGAGATTTTAATTACTACAGTTCTCGATACGAGCAGTAAAAACCGCCGTAAACCAGTTTAACGTAACGCCATCTATCGGCACGACGTATTAAACGTTAGTACCACAGGGCGCTCTATCGGTGCGGGGCCGTAAACCTTTACTGCCGCGCTACTGTGACGCGCCATTCGCGTCAATTTTAATTTATTGCGATGTTCAACGAATTTAAGATTGTTTTAATGGAAAGGGTGAGATTTTGCACTTTTGCATGTATTTTGATGTGAGGGAAAATGTTGGAGATAAATTTTATTATTTTATGAAGGTGAATTTGTAGCATTTATTGGTGTCGTGATTTGAGTTTATATTGGGGTGCCGTTAATGAGTTGGTAGAGATTTACTTATCATGTCTATGATATAACATAACATATCATCACGCCTTTTATCCGTAACGGATAGGCAGATGTGCATATTATGCCACTTTACAATTTAACACCCACTTTTGACTATTTATACTATGAGTCCCATGTAATATGGGGTAAGTCTATTGCCTATACCGGGCACAATTCCAGACTCTGTGCTACTACTGGGAATTTTTAAGAAACCCAGTAATACTTTTCCCGACTCGGGAATCGAACCCGAGACCCCTTGCCCGGCAGTCTGCGACCACTCGGCCAAAGAGGTAGTATCACATCTATATTACACGAAATCGTATATGATGTAAAGTGGTATGCCAGAAGATCTGAAATAAGAAAACATTTTTCATTTCCATCGTCATAATAGTTATGTTATGATCACTTAGTGACTGGATAACTGGCTGTTGTTCAACTCATCCAGGTTTCGATTCCCACACGGAATAAGGTCTCACAAATCAGACTCATACTAGCTAAAACCACCTCGTTCCTACTCAAGTGTGGGAGAGCCATGCTTCGTCACCAATGGGCCGGCTCGACCGGAGTGATACCACGGCCTCACTGAAAACCCACCTGAAGCAACGCTTGGGTTGTATTTTGTCGTCTGAGTGAGGTTACCGAAGGCCCAATTACCCCCCCCATTTCCCAATCTCCCCAATCCCCCAACAATCCTAAAACTCCTAATCCCCAAAAGGCGGGTAACGCACTTGTAACGCCTCTGGTGTTCCAGGTTTCAATGGGTGACGCCGAGTGCTTACCATCAGGTAATCCGTTTACTCGTTTACCGGCTTATGCCATAAAAAAACTCCTGAACTTCGAGCTGGAGCCTCGATAACCATTTACGTTCTCGGCGCTAAGAAATCCTACTATGGAGCCAGGTTTTTACAGAAAATGGCACTTTCTAAGCCCGTCACTAAACTACAAGCTCCTTACTAAACAACCAAGTTTAAACATTCCCCAACAAGATAATCTCAACAAACTAAAAACAAACAAATCGATTAATCTCCTGTTACTACTGTATCAAAGCACATTCTTATAGTTTCACAAGAAAATCACAAAGCGAGCGATCTTAAACAAAGGGGTTAGAGTCCATAATCAAAGTCAAAGTGAACTTGGTCGGTGCAAACTTTCAAAGTAGTAACTATGTGGTTACACGACGCGAGCTCCACTGCATCCTATGCTTTGAACATACTGACAGATGAGCGTATTGATGACGTCACGAGCTGGCGTATTGATAACATGACGGATTGGCGTATTGACGGTGTGACAGGTCGGCGTAGTGGAGTGGTTTTGTTACAGTGTGTTTACTGTGTTGCGAGTTTTCATTTAGCGTAGTGGAAGTAAGGTTTCAGAGTTATAGTGGAAATTTAAGCTTTGTGTTTTGTTATTTAATTTGGAAGTAGAGTGGGGCGGTTAACAAGACGTTTTTAGTCATTTTATTAATTATTCAATAATAGTTTGAAACTTAGCTCCGCTTTATTTGTTTATAGAACTACGCAATTAAATCTGTTGCATACCTTTTTTAACAATTCCTTGATATTCTGATATTGATATCTGAAATTATTTTATGTTCTTGAGACATCACTTAATAATAACAATTACATTACTATGACAAAAGCCAAATTATTAACAAAACATTGCTGCAAAATACATTACTCTCAACATATTTGAGGTCCAACAAACGTACTATTATTACAAAATCGAAGCAGAACTTCAAATAGGTACCAGCTCCAATTTCCGCCGGTGTAATCGATAAGCGTTCGTAGTTGTCGTCTACACAAGTCTTACTTAGTGCAACTTGTTAAATATGTGGTCGTCGCTCACCGCTCCCTGACATAATGTCGTACTGATTTGTGGCGTAATACGCCAGTGGCGTACTATTGCGGAGTAACCGGAAAATTGGCGAATTATTTGGTATGAGTGTAACCACACTCATACCAAATAACCATTTGGTGTGTTGTTTTTTAAATTGGATTGGAGTGAATGTTTTTGTAATGTCAAATAAAGGATGAATTTCAGATTGCATATTGGTTTGAGTGTCGACTATTTGGGCTCAAAAAAAACTGGAGGCATAAAAAAGGCTCTGAAGCAACTAAACCAAAAGAAAAATTGGATGCCAAACCTAAAAACCAAAAATGGAAGTAACACAAGCAAAAGGCAAGAAATAATTGAAAGAGCCACGGACTACTACAGAACACTATACAAGTGTCAAACGACAGTACCAGGAGAAAAACAAAATCAACTAATGGCAATAACAGAAACAATACCAAAAATATTGCTGGAGGAAACTGTAAGAGCAATTAACACACAGAAACTGGACAAAGCGCCAGGCTCAGACCAAATAACAAACGAGTTACTAAAATACACAATACCTGTGTTCACTCCAAAACTAACAGAGCTATTTAACGACATCCTATTAACTGAAACTATCCCTATTGATTGGACAAAATCAACTATTGTACTGATACACAAAAAGGGAGACAAGGGAGACATGAACAACTACAGACCAATAAGTCTGATATCAAATATATATAAGGTATTCTCTAAAATAATACTATCACGAATTACTGTCAAGCTAGATGAAAACCAACCCAGAGAACAGGCCGGCTTCCGAAGTAAGTTTTCGACCATAGACCATATTCACGTACTAAGACAGTTGCTCCAAAAATATAAGGAATATAATAAAACCTACTACTTAGGGTTTGTAGATTTTAATAAAGCTTTCGATTCCCTAGACCACAATAGCATATGGAATGCATTAGCAATGCAGGGCATCGAGGAAAAATACATTCGAATACTAAAACATATATTCAAAGAATTCAGCCCAAGTCAAGCTAGATAGAATAGGAAAAGAATTTCCTATAGAAAGGGGTGTTAGACAAGGTGATCCCATTTCACCTAAGCTATTCTCTGCAGTGCTGGAAATGATATTTAGAAACCTGAATTGGGAAGAACATGGACTTAACATCAACGGCGATAAACTCAACCATCTACGATTCGCAGATGATATCGTCCTATTTACTGAAAACCCACATAATTTAGAAAATATGCTACAACAACTATCTGATGAGAGCGCTAAAGTCGGACTATCAATGAACATATCGAAAACAAAGGTTATCACAAATTCAACCAAAACAGACATTAAAGTAAACGGTGGTCAAATATATACGTCACAGAGTACATATATTTAGGTCAACTAATATCAATAGAAGACACAATGAAAAAAGAAATAGACAGAAGGATAGCAAGCACTTGGAGACGATTTTGGTCTCTGAGCGAAATCATGAAGGACAGAGACATGCCTATCAAAGAAAAAAGGAAAATACATGACACGTGCATCCTTCCCTGTCTATCATATGGATGTCAAACATGGGCACTAACAGAATAACAAGCTAAAAAAATCCAAGTATGTCAAAATAGTATAGAAAGGAGCGTAGTCGGAGTAAAAATAAAAGATAAAGTGAATTTACAAAATATAAAAAACAAAACTAAATTTAAAAACATACTTACCACCTATAAGCGCCTGAAATGGAGATGGGCAGGACAAATGGAAATCCTTAGAGGAGGCCTTTGTCAAAGGACAAGCTGTAAAAGAAAAACCGGTTCCCGATACAAGGATTCAACAATAAACAAATTGGAATTAAACAAAAAACATCCAAAACTTGAAACATGTAATACGAGTATCTAGACTATATTATTATTCATATTGTATACTGCAAGTTACAGCAATAAAGGCTTATTTTATTTTATTTTATTTTATTTTATTTATTTGGGCTCAATTTTCGACACATAACATCGAGCCTTTTATCCCCGAAGTAGTAGATAGAGGTTACGGCACTTAATGCCACTATAGAGGTACAATATAACACCCACTTTTTTTACTCTTCTGGTTCGTTATGTATGTTTTGTTCTAGTTTTATTATTTCATCGTTTATTTTATTAATGTGTCCAGTTACTTTAATTGGTTTTTGTTATCAACCGTTGTGACTGTAATAAATAAATAAATAAATAATCTACTATTTATGTTATAAGTCTCATGTAATAGGGGCCTATTGCCATATACCGGGCACATTTCCAGACTCCGTGCTACAATTCAGATTTTTTTTTAAAACCCAGTAATACATTGCCCTACCCGGGAATCGAACCCGACACTCCTTACCCGGCAGCTGCACTTGCGACCAGTCAACTTCCACAATACAACATGGTATAATCTCACAATTTACCCACTGCGTCACTACCTCGAATGTTGTGATATAGCATAATCCTGAGTGACGGGATCGCAGCACACCGCCCGTTCTCTCGACGCTAGTGCACTAAGATGAGTGATCGTGTTTAGCTGTTTAGTGCCTTCTGGGATCTGATGGTATCTTAACTGATGTTGCAAGCTGATACTTTATTAGTACATGTATTATTATATGTAATATGTTACGGCTCTCTATGTATTATTATATGTAATATGTTACGGCTCTCTATGCTGGAAAATGTTGGTGTAATGAATATGAAAAACTGCTCAAATAGGTATTACTAGTGTCGTGGTGGCCCGGAGGTTTAAGACGCTCGCTTCTCATGCATGAGGGTGCGGGTTCGAAACCTACCAACGGCAAGTACCAATGTGACTTTTTCCGAGTTATATGTACTTTCTAAGATTATTTAGACACCACTGACAAACGGTGAAGGAAAAACATCGTGAGGAAACCTGGACTTATAATTTCTAATTATAAGTTTGAAATCGCCAACCCGCATTAAGCAAGCGTGGTGATTAACGCTCTAACCTTCTCCGTGTGAGAAGAGGCTTTGCTCAGCAGTGGGCATTTATAGGCTGTTGATGAGGTATTACTATATATTTATTTTATAACTAAATTGATTATAATGTATTTCAGCTTTCTTTCGTAATTATTTGACGAGGACCTCGACTAGTTTCAAGCCATTGAAGCTCATATTCATGAGCAGCATTCCGCGACCCGCGAAGCGGCGGCTGTCGTTCTGCTACGCTTACGAATGTTAGTAGACATACAACTACATACATAGAAGCCGAATACTTTTCCTAAGTCAGCTGTTTTGAAGCAAAATGCATTTAGGAGTTTAAAAAAAAACAATAAGTTATATTTTTGCGACCCTTTTTATACCTCTATAGCAAAGGAATATGCCATAGCTTCATAGCATTTGTTCGTCTAGTGATTACAAACACGACTCCTTCAAACGAAGCCCTGAATTCAATGTATGGAGTTATTAAAAAAGTGTAAATTTTTGACATAATATTTTTAAGGGTCGGCAAGGCGCATGTAATGCCTCAGGTGTTGCAAGCGTACATAGTTAAAGTCAAAGCGTTTATTTTAATTAAACCATAATTTGGTACTTTTAAAACCTCAACAAATACAAAATAAATAATAGTCTGTCAGTCAGTCCGTCAGTGAAGCTAGGTGAAGCTAGGTGCTCATTCCAAAATGTAGATTCGAATGGAGAAGAACGAGCAAGAAACTCCATTCGTTACTCTTTTTTTTTAAAAGTATGCTCTACAATGTCTCATAGACTACGGTAACCTCTTACCATCAGGTGAGACGTGTGATTTTTTAGCCACCGTCATGGTATAAAAAAACTAAAATAGAACTTCGAATCTAGCCATATGACCAAAAATAAAACTCACAAAACAGAATATCACGAAGCACATTTCGCCAGCATTTTTTTTTATGTTGTTATTATAAACCTTTTATATTCTTACTGATTTCTATTATGTATCTACCTCCACCATTGAACTTAAAGCACACCACGACATAATAATCTATCATCGACAACCCAATAACAACACTCACCTACACACAATACAAACAGCTTGTCTGTCGGGCTGCTCACGGTCTCACAGCTCACTCGACGTCGCCAATTAATTTGCACAATATGGTAGACAATGGCTGGCATCGTATTGTTACAACCACCATCAGATCCGGAACGACGCAGAGCCTACCATCCGATGATTTGATTAGTTTCAGCTCCACAGTTCTATATTGGGTTACGATAAACCAGGAGCTAATTGGATTGTACTTGAATTGGTAAAAAAGAACATGGACCTTGTCCTGTTGGTTGATAGTTTGTAAGCTAGTTATTCTATTTACAATCAATAATTGTAAAGTGTGAGCAACTATCACAAGTACAGGTGCCGAGTAAAAAATCTCGGTTTCAATCCCCAAATTGGACTGACTAATGTGGTTATTTCGATTTTAGGAAAATGTTTAAAATACAATATTTTTTATCATTCTACATGTGCAGAAAGATTTGGCCAACAAAAAAACTTTAACGACCCAAATTAAAGAAGCTTTTCTCAAACCCAAACTTACGACCCTAAATTATCGGTACACTCAGTCAATATTATTGACGGCACGGTTTGTGCGGTGGCTGGGCAACCGGCTGCCGTGCAACGCGTCGCGGGTTCGATTCCCGCACGGAACAATACTTTGTGTCATCCACAAATTGTTGTTTCGGGTCTGAGTGTCATTGTGTATGTGAACTTGTATGTTTGTTAACGCACCTATGACACAGGAGAAAATCCGAATGTGGGGCAACGTTTTTCAATAAAAAACTTAAATAACAACTATTACATAAATAAAATTAAAACTAAATATTACTAAATGAAATATATACAACTTACGATTAAAATTAATTATAGGAAAAATAAACAAATAGTTTATTTTTAAAATAAGGCATCGAAAAACTCGTCCGCATCGACGTCAGTGGGGAAAGTACCCAGAAGGCTGGCAGCATAGCCACATTGTATGGCAATGCTTAACCTCTGACCGAGAAAAAGACCAGCCCTCTGGTCACGAGATGTGTCGACCAGGCGTTTCGAAATGTTTTTGAACAATTTAAGCGCACTCGGACCCCACGGACCTAACGTCTCAACCCCAAACTGTTCAAAGATATAACTACCAGCAAGGTTGTTATACTTGCGCCGCTTGAGGTTTTCTGCAGAGGCAGCAGACGAACCAGCACAACTCGCCGTTACTGGAAGATGAGAAGGTGCAAGGGTGTCGACACAGGTTGCGTCCCACACCAAAGACTTTCCCAGCTTCCAGGGCATAATGGACATACCGTCGGGTCTCTTACCATCGTCGGTGGCCAAACCCTTTGGTTCCAGAACAGCTGGTACACCGGCGATGACAAGAGCTCGACGGATGATGTCGTTAATGCTGGCGTGTCGGGCTATCCGGCCCACGCTTCTGCTACACGATAGGCCGTGGTGGCCGAGGTGGTCGACGTTTTTCAAAAAAATATATATTGTCCGTATTTATTTGTGACTATAGTTGCTAGTAGGATCATGTGATGACCACCATTGTACAGTATACTCCTGACAGGTCTTAGCTTCTCATCTTGTGAGGCGAATTACTGGAGCGAGTTAAATGGTACCTAAAGTGCAAATTAAGGTCGTGGTCAGTGTATAATATTAAGCGATGCGGAATTGAAATGAATGCTGAAAACAATGTGAAAGTGTTGGACTTGTCAGTGCAGTATTGGGCCGACGTTTGACCACTCTCTCGCTCTATAAAAGGCACTATATTTCCTTATATATGACATACGTTACCAATTAATAATATATTTGCATAAGAAAATATTTATCAAGAAATGAAATAGAATAAACGCTGGGCTCCGCGTCTTTGCTCCCAAGTTTAATATTATGTATCCAAGATATAACTAAAACAAACCATGATTCACATTTATTTTCATTTAAGAAAAACGTTGCCTACACTAGGATTTTCTCCTGCATCGTGGGTGCGTTTAAACCTTTGTCAATTAACTCTCAATTTTCATTGTCACCAAATCGCCATCGCTACGGCTTACACCATCACACAACCTAACAAAACAAGAGAACAGTGTGGCCTCACATAGCCAACATGTTGCGTGACGTCTAACGTACACGGCATGACTATAACCGGGTACAAAGCTGACTTGTAACCGGGTATAACCGGGTGAATAGTGGTCTTTGTATAACATAACATCTTTGTTGTAAAGTTTGTAGAAGTGAAGTGTGTACGGTGTAATTATGTTGTATAATTAGTCTGTCTGTTTCACTCAGTGTGGTTTCTGGAGGTCCATTGTTCCCCGAATCCTCAAATCTCCAATCTTCAAATTCAAATACTTAAGTCAAAAGTCAAAGTCAAAATCATTTATTTCAATTACACCAGAAAGGCACACCTAATCCACAAAAGACTAGTAAAGCATTTGTTATTAAGATAAGCCTGTCACAGTCTACCAGAACCGCTGCAACTCGTGTAAGCCAGGATCTACAGTAGATACAACCATGAATACACCGGAACACTGAAGTCCGGCGCGTCTCAGGGACATGAGTAACTGTCTTGGTTCACGCAATGAAGTGAATCAGAAGATACTAATAGAGAAGAAAAAAAAGGGGGGCAAAACATAAATGTAAACCATTGGTATGGCGGTGTCGATGTCTTGGTCTTGGGTGTCTTACCATCAGGTGATCCACCGCAAAAATACGATAAAACAAAACATAATATCACGCGTTTTATCCCAGAAAGGGTAGGCAGAGGTGCACATTATGCCACTATACAATGTAACACCCACTTTTCACAATTTATGTTATAAGTCCCATGTAATAGGGGGTGATATTGCCATATACCGGGCACAATTCCAGACTACGTGCTACTACTGAGATTTTTTTTTAAACCCAGTAATACTTTGCCCGACCCGGGAATCGAACCCGAGACCCCTTGCCGGTAGTCGCACTTGCGACCACTGCCAACGAGGCAATAAAATAAAACATTGTGAGGAAATCCGACGACCACACATATGGTAACAATTTACCCGACCCGGGTATTGGCAGTCGATATAATAATAGACTAGAATGTTGTTACAATACAGTAATTATGCAGTTAGTTATTCCTCAAACATTCCTGCCATACCTCAGTTACAAGTTGCGGTTAGGTATTATGTATAGGTATTGATCAGACCTAACATTTTGAATGCAGCTATGCAATATCCAAGCTTGAAGTTTGGATATGCAATTGAATATTTGGCTAGGCTAGATATTGGAAAAACAACAACTACACGCTGCAAACAAATAGTGGCAAAATTACATCAGAATAACATTTTCACAGAGTTCGTTACACTTGGGAGAAGA
The DNA here is from genome assembly GCA_038387885.1 of Spodoptera picta. Taxonomy (NCBI): domain Eukaryota; kingdom Metazoa; phylum Arthropoda; class Insecta; order Lepidoptera; family Noctuidae; genus Spodoptera; species Spodoptera picta. Next base: position 2,945,729 of record JAZHFQ010000782.1, on the reverse strand, counting down.
TATTAGTATATAAATTATTAATCTACTTCAAAGTAAGAGGGGGTTGAAGTCAGTTTCTTTTAACATAGGTTTCTACCGCTTATACCACAGGGAGTGCTTTGAAAAATCTTTTAACCTGATACCTGCCGCATCTTTTTTTCGCCATCGACCCTCACGACAGCATATGCATCCCCGCCATATAGATGATTGGCAGGCCACAACTGTGCGCTTCTTACGTAGCTTTCTGCCTCACACAGCAAAACTGTGGAATGATCTGTCGTCGGCGCTATTTCCGAACCGATACGACTTTCAAACCGTCAAGAAAAGAGCGGATTCTTGACTCCGCTGATGTTGCGGGTGTCCATGGGCGGCGCTGATCGCTTACCACCAAGTGATCCGTCTCCTCGTTTGCCTCCTATTCCATACAAAATTTTTTTTTTTAATATTACACCCGATAATAAAATTGACTCAGATAATCACGATCCATAAAGACCACAATCCAGGTACGATAGGTAATTTATACATTAGTATGTACACGTGAAACCTGGTTTAGAATCGAATCACAATCGATGCGTGCAGGCAATAAACCACAACTAATTAGCTCAGCCGTACCTCATGCAGTACTAGGAGAATTTATATCAATTTAGAATTAGATATAGTGCAGTTGCGGGGACATGTTCGATTCCCAGGTTTTTTTTTTATTCTTGATAGGTCGACGTTTGGTTTCCATCTCGCCTGGTGGTAAGCGATGGAGCACGCCCACCTAATGAGCAACTCGGTCAAACTGTGAGTTCACCGGGTATTTAAAGTTCTCAGTAATAGCAAGGAGTCTAAAATTGTGTTTGGTTTATGACAATAGGCATTTGTTGTTTACTATATAGGGTTGGACTGAAGGCGCCTGAAAACTAGTGATAATAAAAAACAACCGCATCAAAATACGTTGCGTAGTTTCAAAGATCTAAGCATACATAGGGACAGACAGACAGCGGATAGTATACTATGCAGTGATGATGAATCACTTTGCTTGGCAGACAATTTAAAGATCTCAATGTAAAAGTTTCAGGTTATATCGGAAAGTGCTGTTGTCTGATCTGTAGTAAATGGGTCCTTTAGTCCATTCTTAGAGTATCTACTCTAGTCAGGGCTTTATATGTAGGGACCGCTGCCAATTTATATGATGCAGTCCAGTCCAGTTAATATCCAGTAGGCTGCGAGCCATTGCCGTGACCGCGCACGCTGCTGACGAGGAAGAGTCCATGACTCGAAACTATTTATTTATTTACTTAGGATCAGCCAACGACTGTTTACACATCATATCAACTACAACAAATCGGTTTACAATATGCGTTTACTAGTGGAACAATCAATTAAAGGCTAACACATCCTGCACAAGAGAATAGTTATTGGCCTACATTTAAGTTATTAAACATAAATACAAATTTCCTATAAACAGAAATCTATTTAAGGTGAACTCACAATTGGAACAAATAGAAAAAATACAATCTTTATATACCTACTATATAATTCTGCTGGACAACGTCTGTCCGGTCCGCTAATTTAATTATGACAACAAAGATTGATAAATTAAAAAAAACAACAAAAAATATGATTTAAAACCACATTATACCTCTATATTATTAGAATAGGGAAATAAAAATTAAATCAAATTACAACAGGTATTCATTCATCACATAATTATTTATTTACAATTACTTTAATAATTTTATAAATACTGTCATGTTTTAAACTAGCATGTTACGTATCGGTGCTGAAACATGTGGTGATCAACGCCGTGTCACCAGGCCCAGATCTACTGAATCAGGACATTATACCTAACTTGATGCAACTAAGGTTCCACGGAGTATTGCAACATTCGAACTGCTGAGTCGTCTCCTCTTGTCGCTGCCTTGTGCCCAGCTACGCTACATCATCGATCACCCCACTAAATTTTTTTATGGCATAAGCCGGTATCGGCGTCGCCCATAGACACCTGGAACACCAGAGGCGTTACAAGTGCGTTACCGGCGTTTTGGGGATTAGGAGTTTGAGAATCGATACAAAGCAAGCGTTGCTTCACGTCGGTTTTTTGTGAGGCCGTGGTATCACTCCGGTCGAGCCAACATTCGTGCCGAAGCATGGCTCTCCCACAGTGAGCATGATTCAACCTCAATAAAAACGTCATACTAATCTTATAATTAAGAATTTGAAGACAAGAAAGCAGTATTGCTCCAACATCGAATGCATTCACTCTTAGGTTAGTTAGATTTTAGGAGATATCATGTAATTTTAATTATAATAAACTTAGTTTAATGACTATAGTTTTCATTTGCACCCTCTGTCAGTGGCAGAAACATAACTAGCAGAGCTTTTCTTAGTATATTTACGTAATTTTCAGTTAATTCAGTAATTCTCACGATAGTTATTATAAAAACAAATTACATAAAATTATAATTGGTTTCCCGTATCTAAACCTAGTACACATTTTTAATCCTAACCCAGTTCACATGTTCATAATCCTCTCGATAGGAATACAAACTGTGTTAGCAAACAATCCGGTGACAAATAGAGGCGGCAAACACTATGCCTGCTGCTGCAATGTGGGTAGGCAGAGTTGTTGTAAATACTCGTGTTTGTTGTTACGATACTGTTTCTACTGTTGTGATAGGGATAGATTTGAGCACTAGAATGGAATAAACAATTATAGTTGAATATAATTCAAGGGGTTATATTCAACTATTGTTTATTGAATAGATACAGAAGAGGGGTAAATAAATGTCGGGAATACATTCTAATATTTATTCACCCCATTCCTGTATCTATTCACCCCGTTTTACGGTATGTCAATTGCCTCGTTGACCAAGTGGTCACTAATATGACTGCTGGGCAAGGAGTCTTGGGTTCGATTCCCGGGTCGCAGCAGTCGGAATGCAGCTCTATAGATAGTTACTCACCTGGAATCCGCTTGTTTCGCAACCAGTCTAGTGTAGCGACCAGTTCGGATGCCAGCACACAAAGTTACTGGTCTATCGTCCACGCTGGTCGCGCCACCATTATGTTGAAAATCATCCCCTAAATTTGTTCATACAAAAATAGTCTCTAAATATCGGAAATAAGGTCTATAATACAGTTAGTGGAGAGCGGCCACCAGTGACCGCTTGGGGATATATGGGATTACTATAGCGCTGTATGATGTGTTGTTCATTCAGCAGCCAGGCCGGCCCGCCACGGTGGCGCGACCGTTGCGCCGCTATGGTGGTGGTGAAACATACGGTAACAATGACAAAGCTTATTATTATTATTAAAACAACATTAAGAAATATTTAATATTTTTTTAGTTTCTTTTTATTCAATAGTTTAGTCTATTGTAGTTAATTTTATGTTGTAAACATTTTTTTCTGATGCCTTATGTTTAAGATATCATTTTTATTTGTATTTTTTTTGGTGTAAATATTTTAGTTTTTTTTGTTATTTGTATTTTAAGTTGTATGTATTTATTCATACTTAATATAATAAAGTTTGCCACCAGATAAATAAAATCATTTATGTATCATTTATGTTCGATATCCTCGAAACAATATTATTAAACAAAATTCAAAACTTGACTGAAAAAAAGATTCCATTTTATACACAGTAACAATCATCAAATGTGCACTCTCGCCTTGGGTGAGGTACCTAAGAGAGGGAGTGTCAGACTCCTACTGACTAAAAACCACCCCGTTCCTACTTTTACTTGGAACCAGAGTTCCGGTATTTTACGTCGCTTAACTTAAAAAAATAAAAGTTTTAACTTCAAAGACTTTCTTGTCTTATGTATCTTATATCATCCCTATAAAGGTCAATCATAAAGGTTCTATTTATGTTTCAATAAATAAATAAAAAAGTATTCATAAGTCACTCTTAATGAAAAATAACATAAAGAGGATCTGTACCAATTTTTGACGGAAAAATTTTCTCATGGTCGAATGAAGCCAATAAAAATTTCTTAATTTGTTATACGACTAGCTATTAACCATGGTTTTGGTCGCATGATCAAAGGAGTAAGTGGCCTGATATAGCCACCTAAATATCTCCAGGTATCAAAATCATACCATCAAAACGCTCCGATGCGAGGTCTGGAAAAAGAAAAAGGCTAGACTCATTTACACTTTTCATATTGTCTAAGATTTGGCTAAGTTAATAATTACAAGGATACAACTGATATTAAATCTTTAGAAATAAATATAAATAACAAAAAAATCTAGTCGGTTTGACTATATCTAAGACAAGTTCCTCACAATACCAAATATATTATAACAAAACTACAAAACTATCATCCCGAACACAAACAAGCAGACTTCTGCTTACCTTCCCAGAGTTAACAGGCGTGATGTTATGTGTAATAAACGGTAATGTTTATTGAAAGGCTTCAGTCCGCTACTGAAGCGTCGTTTGATCAGTGACGAACTCTGTTCTAGAGAGGAGGAAAATTTATTATAACAGGTATTATAAATGACAGATATTATACTGATAACTGGCCGAATTCTCTCCCATCAATCTTCAAAGAACAAATCCCCAATAGGGTAGTATTATTCTAAATTTTATGTCCGTCTATTAGATTATTAAAACATAAGTTACAATATTTGTTCTGTTCTTGCAAAATATAATACTTCTGACGATATATTGATTTCAAATATCGTGTGACGTCACGATTTACTACATTTTATAAGGTAAGGACGTAATGACTCCTAAACTTAACTACGTTTTATCTAAGTGGTATTGTAATTGTATACAATGGCGGACTTAATGCCTAGTGGCATTCTCTAACAGTCAACCTGTTTTGTTATACGACAAAATAAAAAACATTATCTAACTGACGGACTAATTCGTTTTTAATATTCATACATTGTCTGTTACCCTAGTCTCCAAATCCTTAATTTACATTTTGTAACTCACTTCGTTTCATATAATAAGGGTACTTAAACAACAACAACAAAAGATAACAGATTTTCTCACAAGTCAATCACAATCCAAAACACTATCACAGTTCAAATTATAGTCACAGTTGTCGAGGTTATTCTGTTACCGGAATTAACGGAGAATAATATTAAACAGTAGAATTTTATCTGTTCTCAATAATCATAATTGTTGAATAATAACATTTTCCCAATATTAAATACCTACTAGTTATTTTTATGGAACAGTAACAGGAATAACAGGGATCGTTGTTTGACCTGATACTACCAAACTCTACTCGATTCCCTTTTGATACGATGGACTCATTAATGTTGGCTCAACATTTATTTTATTTTATTGATTTCTTTACTGGCATGTCATTTGATTCCTTCATTTGGGGTCCATGGAATTTCAAAGTTAAAATGTGTATTGTAAGTTAGTTTAAGTGCATGTGACTTCCAAATTTTTGATTGACTTAGAGATATTTTACTAATAGTGTGAATGCCGAGATACATGTTCTTGTTGGGCAAAGTGTTATTATAATTTTAGGGTTTTTTGATTAAAACTAAAATAAATAAAATTTAATTAAAACTTTCGTGTGGGACATATTAAATTAATTATTATGTTTTCGGCTTACTCACGTTTGACGAGGAACTCGACTGGTTTCAATCCATGCTAGAGGCTCATATTCATGAGTAGCATTCTGCGACCCGCGTCGGAGCGACTGTCGCGCTGCTACTGAGTAGCACGAATATGAGATGATAAATTATTTACATTTGGATTTGTATAATTGTGGAAATATAATATTTCTTGGACTGCCTCGTTAGCCTAGTGGTCACAAGTGCGACTGCCAGGCAAGGGGTCTCGGAATAGTAATAAAACAAAGTCGCTATCCGCCGTCTGTCTGTCCCAATGTATGCTTAGATCTTTAAAACTACGCAATGGATTTTAATGCGTTTTTTTTTAATAGATAGAATGATTCTTAAAAAAGGATTTCATGTATAACCGTCAATATTGAACTCGTGTGAAGACGGGGCAGGTCGATAGTTAATAATATATTGTTTTTGTAAGAATCTCTATTTTTATATTCTTTAAAATCTTTGTTTTGTGTGCTAATTGCCAAATATTTTATTTTCTTTCTTTCTTTTCTTTCTAAAAGCACCTCTTAACCTACTCCTTAAAAATAAACACCAATATATTAAGTTTTTTTCAACTACATCGACTAAAATACTACATACTTTGATCAACTGCGAAAACAGTAGCATTCACCCTATTAAAGGTAAATGTCCACTGATGTATCGTGTTTAGTGAATGTGGCCCGTTAATAATGCAGCGATGCGACGCGACTGCATACTGCGACCACTGAATACTAGTACTTGAAATAACGGGGCGAACACTTTATTAATTGCTGGTAATTTTGGTACTTGAAGCCTTCAAACTGAAAAGTTTTCGTGCGCTTATTGCATTTGTTTACTGGATACATGACATCATGCCTTTTATCCCCGAAGAGGTAGGCATCACATTGCGGTACTTAATGCCACTGTACAATGTATCACCCACTTTTCACTATTTATGTTATGAGTCCCATGTAATAGGGGGTGAGCCTATTGCCATATACCGGGCACATTTTCAGACTTCGTACTACTACTGAGATTTTTTTTAAACCCAGTAATACTTTGCCCGACCCGGGAGTCGAACCCGGGTCGGGTCGAACAGTTTTTATGAAAATTCCCCATAATCCTCATATTCCTAATCCCCAAAAGGCCGGTAACGCACTTGTAACGCCTCTGGTGTTCCAGGTGTCCATGGGCGACGCCGATTGCTTACCATCAGGTGATCCGTCTGCTCGATTACCGGCTTATGCAATAAAAAAAACTTAAATGAAATAGTTCTAAATATGCAGACTACAACCAAATAACTTGGGTTGATTGCTAAAAAAAAATTATGACACACTTTTTCACCAAAAGTTTTAAATTAATTACCTTAAAAGTACATATTGTATTGCATTAAACCCCAGCATTCGTCGGGCGTTCATGTGACCGCGTAACCGCGCGTGCATCACGATCCACGAAACCGCGCCGCGTGTCCCCGCGTCACTGCACCGACGTCCCAATATTTGCGAACTGTAATACAAAAGGAATAAATAATTATTGTTTAGATTTTACTGTTATCTGTGTTTTGTGTTGTGGGTCAATATGTAATAGTGCTACTATTTACTAGGGATGTTATGAGTATAGCGTTTCGGATCCGGAGATACGATTAAGAACTATTTACTTATAATTGGGATGATGACAGGGTATGAAAATTAAAAATCTATTATTCCGTACATTAGGTAATGAAAAAATATTAGACACTAGTATTTTTTATTTTGTTATATAATAAAACAATACTTAGATAAAACGAATCGAAGTTTAGGTGTGGGGGCTAAAACGTCATTTCTACCTATAAAATTTACATAGAAGTGACGTCACGCGGCGTTTCAAATCAATATATCGTCGAAAGTATTCGTTTCTGAAAGAAAATAAAAAATACGTGTCCAATGATTTAAAATAAACTACCAGACGGACATTAAAATAAAAATTAGGCATTTACCCTATTTTGAGAGATCTATTTATAACGCTTTGCTTTAATGACAGCAATGTGTACTATTTTAGTTTGAATAAATTAAACTATACATTGAAATCATTTTACATGTAGAAAGGATGAATTAAAGTAGAGTAACGAAAGAAATATACAGATCGGACATGAATGGGGCCGTCGGTAGAGGGCGCCCTAGACGGACATAGTAGAGGTATATTATACTGACCAGATTGGCGATATATTAAAGAAGGGCCAAATTAAAAGTACCCTTAACCGACGAGCATGCATGAAAAGATTGATGACTATTGATGAAGCGAAAGAGGTGTATAGGAATCGTAGTAATTGGCGTTCCATAGTCTCTGCCTGCCGCCATGGGAGACAGGCGTGAAGGTATGTATGTATGTGTATGAAATCATTTCAATATGATATGCCATTGAAAAAATAGCTTTTTACTACCTTACATACATACGATACACACACCAAAATAACATTTTGTATCATTTTTGTTGTCTGTCGTTTGTTCTAACATATCTCTGAAATGGTTAGATCGATTTTGACGGGCCTTTTATTAGTAGGTAGTTGATGTACTAAGGAGTAAGTTAGGCTACTTTTTCAACGCGGACAAAGTCGCGGATACAGCTAGTCTATATATATGTAAATGAAACCAGTTTTTTTTTTTTTTTTTAAGGGGGGAAAATCATCGAATGACTTCTCCCGCCTGGGTGAGGCGGGAGCCCCGGTTACCCGTTAGGTTCTCCGCGACTCCGAATCGGCATCGGCCGTATTGGGCCCCATCTGTGGTGGTCTGATGGCTCTTTGAGGCGCGCGCGGAACGCGACGCGCCGTACGCTCGGGTCTGTTTCTGGTCGGACGGGGAGCCACCCATGCTCGCCGTCCGCAGGCCCGCGCTTACGGTGGCCGGAGATCGTCTCGCGATCCCCGACGCCCGGTGTGTCCTTCGCGATGGCTGGGTTGCGAGGAGGCAGCGCTTCGCTGCCTCACGCGTCCCGCCTCCTCCTTAGCTAGCATGACTGCTTCGCAAAAGGAGGAGGCGGCATCCCAGTCCCCCTCGCTCCGCATCATGGCCTGCACTAGGCCCGGACGCGAGAGGTCGCCATCGCCGATCACTTCCCTGAGGACACGGCGGTGCTCAGCCCACGAAGGGCATTCTCCCACCGTGTGTTCCACCGTGTCCTCAGGGCGGTCCTCGCAGTGTTGACACCCGGGCGTTTCCTCCCGCCCCATCAGACACAGGTACCTCCCGAAACTTCCATGTCCGGTGAGGACCTGCGTCAGGCGGTAGGTGAGGACGCCGTAGCGTCTCTCAAGCCACTCCTCAAAGAGGGGACTTACCGCTGCGATGGCAGCGAGCCCAAAATGAAACCAGTTTACCGTTGTCACGCAATAACTTGAGAATGGCTGGACCGATTTGGTTGATTTTTTTTTTGTTGTGTTTATTATTATCAGGAGAAGGCATAGGAGAAGGCAAGTATTTTTTTATGGCATAAGCCGGTAATCGAGCAGACGGATCACCTGATGGTAAGCAAGCGGCGTCGCCCATGGACACCTGGACGACCAGAAGCGTTTCAAGTGCGTTACCGGCCTTTTGGAGATTAGGAGTTTGAGGATCGTAGGGGATTCAGAAATTGGGGAGATTGGGGAAGGGGAGGGCCTCTAGTTACCTCATTCACACGACGAAACACAACGCAAGCGTTGCTTCACGTCAGTTTTCTGCTCGGCCGTGGTATCACTCCGGTCGAGCCGGCCCATTCGTGCCGAAGCATGGCTCTCCCACACTTAATGTTGCGTTTATTGTGTTGTGTTCATTACTGTCAGGAGAAGGTTTTAATGACAGAAAAAGGTCCTGAAAATCCTACAGGAACGGGAGAAAACGGGATAGTACGTACGAAGTCGCTGGCAGAAGATAGTAAATCAATAAATTAGAGGTTTTCTATACTCGGGAATCGTTTACATTTACACCCGATACAATCGGTTCCAGTTATAAATCTCCTTAACATCCCTACTACAGACACAGATAATATTTGTTTGTTTGTTTGTCTGTCTATATTATCAATTTATTCAGTTCGCTCAGAATACAATTTCTAATTAGTTAGTGGCTATTGTATTTATATTGTGGTTGTATTTTAATTTGATAGATTGTTTATTCTAATTTCCGATGTCCTGTATTGAGTTTAATCAATTTTGAAATCCTGGGCCTATATTATGAGGATTTAAAGATGGATCTATTGTATCTTTTTATGACGTTCCAAAAGTACCTGAAAATGAACTCACTTCGGAGAATTTCCGAAGAGGTAGGAAGAAGTGCACATTACGGCACTTAATGCCACTATACAATGTAACACCCACTTTTCACTATTTATGTTATGAGTACCATGTAATAGGGGGTGAGCCTATTGCCATATACCGGGCATAAAAGACATGCCGTTGTATTACCTTGAACGCCATGGGGGACAAGGTATGGGCCACGCTAGCGGAGGATTTAACTTCGACAGTTTTCTGACGGCAGTCAAAGCTTTAAAATACAATGACATTAATCTTTTTAAAATATTACGTTATTATTTATAAAGCTTCGCCGATTCTCTTCAAAAATTGAAACGTAAACAAAAACCTACTCACACTTTAATTAATTACTTAATATTCAAAGTATTCATAAAAATCTTGTTTTTCAATCTTGATCTATAGCTGTCTCTCTCATACGTATACAGTTTGCGTGTGTTAGAAAGAGATAGACAGACACTAGCGAAACGTCAATTACTTGACGACACTCGATTGGCTTTTGTTTCGCGAGTTCCACTAAAGATAGTGCGGTACCAAAGTTGAGAAATTTAATAATATTAGCACACTTCTTAAAGTAGTATTGAAATGTTATTTTTAATCACATCACAACGTCATCATCAGCCTATAGGTGTCCACTACTGATCAAACGCCTCTTCTTGTACGGAGAAGCAATGAGCATTAATCACAACGCTTACTCAATACGGATTGGCAATGTCAAACTTACTATTATAAATTACTAGCTACTTCCGCGCGGTTTCACACGCTCTGCTCAGCTCCTATTGGTCGTTGCGTGATGTTTTATAGCCATCCTCGATAAATGCGCTATTCAACACAAAGATAATTATTCAGATCAGACTTGTGGTTACGGAGATTAGCGCGTTCAAACAAACAAACAAAAAAATTAATTCTTTTGCTTTATATACCTCTATAATAGTATAAGATATGCTCATGTTTCATGTCCAGATAATCCTAGAGAGTACATTTAACTCGGAAAAAGTTACATTAGTACTTGCTAGGTATCGAACCCGCACCCTCAAAAACGTGAAGAGAAAGATAAAATTTTGTCAATAGCCGTGCTGATGATGCAATGATTGCCTCGATGGCCGTGTGGCCGCAATTGCAACTGCCGGGCAAGGGGTTTCGGGTTCGATTCCTGGTACGGACAAAGTACCACTGTATTTTAAAAAAAATATCTCAGAGTAGTAGCACGGAGCCTGGAAATGTGCCCGGTATATGGCAATAGGATCACCCCCTATTACATGGGACTCATAACATAAATAGTGAAAAGTGGGTGTTACTTCTGTGTGCATTCGTGATGTTGTGATAAAATTTTGTCAAGTTTTGTACCGTATCATTTGAAGTGTCCGACAATTTAATTGGTCGCCATCCGTCACGGTCGCAAATTGGTTGCATTTTGTGAACGTCGCGCTGTGCCGCGGCGCCGCGGTCGACACCTACCTTTATCTTATTAATTCTACACCGATATTTACTTGTCTACTTTACTTATGACCTAAGAATTGAACCAAACTTTAAGCAATATTTGCAATGAATACAAAAATTGTAATTATATTGAAGCTAAAACCAGATTGTATAATACTTGTAATTTAATTAACTATATTATTGACTATCATGACTATGAACGAAAATATTTGAATGTTAAAGAATTGAAGAAGTTGATACTCCGTGATCAACCAAAGGATAGAACACCTAACACGCGGCGTGATAGGTGTGCGAAGGGAACAATACCATATTATTTTTCACAACTCCAGCACCAGTCGGGATGCGAGGATACAGATGGACTCGATAAGAAACACTGTGCTACTGTAAAAAAAGGTACTATACCACACTATTTTCAGGTCTTGGATAAAAAAGCATTTTTTCGTGAAACACAATAACTTGCAAAGTAAATCTAAAACTTTTAAAATCCTACATCAAAATATTGCCAGCATTTTATCAAAAAAGGAATTACTACAAATGACGCTGCTAGAATTACGAGACGCGAATCAAGAACCCAACATTTTATGTTTTTCTGAAACCTTTGTGCGTGCCGGATATGAAAAATACTTAAAATTACATAACTATACTTTAGCAACTGCGTTTAGTCGAGATAAACAAAGAGGAGGAACATGTATTCTCACAAAACAGGGATTAATTTACAATGAGCTTAATTACATAAAAAAATATTCAACACAAAAATCATTTGAAGCCTGTGGCGTGGAAATTCCATTACATAAACTGTTAATAGTCTGCCTCTATAGAACGCCAACTTCTGACCCTTATATATTTCTGAATAAGCTTGATCAACTTTTGTGCGAAGCCCTAAAAAAATATAGACCAAATACGAAAATAGTAATTGCTGGTGACTTTAATATAAATACTTTAAAACCGGGAAAAGTCACTACATATTTAAAGGATTTGTGTAATAATTACAATTTGCAAATGCATATTAATGTCCCCACTCGGAAGGATTCTTGCATAGACCACATACTAAGTAACATAAGTTTATCTTCGGCGAATGTATTGCCTCTTTACCTATCTGACCATGACACGGCACAATTACTGGAATTCCCTATAAAAGAACAAAGTTCAAAGGCTATATCTTATTTCATTGAGAAAAAGGATTATTGCAATGAAAACATTACAAAATTTAAAGAATGCCTCGCTAACTTATCGTGGTCAGAAGTACATCTAGAAAATGACTTAAATAATGCGTTTAGTAAATTTCATGAGTCTTTGTGTTTGCTATACAACTTATGCTTCCCAAAAATTAAAATTAAGGTTAACAACTCTAATACTAATAAACAAAAGTGGATGAGTAGGGGTCTTCGAAATAGTTGTAAAACTAAACGAGTTCTGCGATATATTTATTATAAAAGTAAAACTCTAGCAAACAAAATAAAATATAAAAAATATTCAAGCGTTCTGAATAGGTGTATCGTAAAATCAAAAATGAATGCTAATGCAAAATTCATTGAAGGGAGTAAAAATAAATGCAGAGCAACATGGTCTGTTGTTAATCATGAAATCGGAAACTTAAAATGTGAAAACGACATTTCTGAACTACAATTAAACGGGAATATCGTGACGAATCCAACTGACATCGCTAATATTTTTAATAATTACTTTATTGACTCGACAAATACCCAAACATATAATAATAATTACTCTTGTACTGCGACAATTCCTAACACTTTGTTTCTCAGTCTCATGACTGAAGATGAAGTCAAACGGGAGATAACATCGCTAAATAATACTAACTCCGAGGGTTATGATGGACTTGGTACAAAGATTATTAAAGCAAGTAGTGCGGAATTAGTGCCTATTCTGACACATCTGATTAATTTATCATTTTCATCGGGAACGTTTCCTGATGTATTAAAATTATCAGTTGTGAAACCACTGTACAAAAAAACAATAAAAAGGACGTTAAAAATTATCGTCCAGTTACTCTTATACCTATTTTATCAAAAGTATTCGAGAAATGTATGAACAAAAGACTTTTAGAATTCTGTAGTAAATATAACATTATAGCTAGTGAACAGTTTGGTTTTTAAAAGCACAAATCCACTACGCTTGCTATATTTTCTCTTTTGAATAATATTCTGACGGGTCTGAATAATAATCACTTAACGACAGGATTGTTTTTCGATCTGTCGCAGGCTTTTGACTTTGTGGCACATGACGTTTTATTGAAAAAACTGGAAAATCTTGGGTTAAGAGGTCCTGTATTACAGTGGATCTCATCTTATTTAAGTAACCGAAAACAATGCGTTGTCGTAAGTAAAGTACACGAAAATATACTCACTTCTTATTTTTCAGACTATAGAGACAAAAAATGCGGTGTTCCTCAAGGGAGTGTGTTGGGGCCCATATTGTTTTTATTATACATCAATGACATTTCATTGGCTACTAATCACAAATGTATATTGTTTGCAGATGATATTTCTATTATAGTGACATCCGATAAGAAGCATAAATCAATATCTGATCATGAGATAGACATTAATAATACTATTGACAATATATTAGAATGGCTACAGACAAATAAATTAATAATCAATTTAGATAAATCTAATTTTATGCAATTTAATAAATCGAAACATGCTAAATATAATTTTGAACTGAATATTGATAGATTGAAAGAAGTAACACAAACAAAATTTTTACTCATTGACCAAGATTTAAATTGGAAAGTACATCTAGATGGCCTGTGCAATAGGATTAACAAATTTGTGTATGCTCTCAATCAACTAAAGAACGTCACTAATAGAAAAACGGCAATAGTAGCATACCACGCATACATAGAGTCCATTTTACGCTACGGGCTTATTATATGGGGAAACAGTACGGACAAAAACAGAGCATTTATTGTACAAAAGAAATGTATTAGAGCCATATGTGGAATCCGTCCTGACGAGTCCTGCAAACCAGTTTTTAAAAAGCTAGGCTTATTACCACTTCCTTCCTTGTACATTTATGAAATTTGTAGTTTTGTCTTCAATAATAAGGGATTGTTCCTAAAAGCATATGAAGTAATCTCCCAACCCAGAAAGGATCCACACAGGCTTGTATTAAGCAATACTCCTAAATCTGGGAAATATGCTAAAAGCTGTCTAGTGATGTGTGTGCGCATATACAACAAAATTCCGGAAGAACTAAAATTATTAAATAATATTAATATTTTCAGAAATAAACTGTATAAATGGTTAAATGAACATAATTTTTATAATATAAATGACTTTTTTGATTTAAAAAATGTTTAAATGTGTTTTGGTTCAATTTCTTTTTTTTTTTCTTTTATTTTATTGTAATGATTATTGGCGTAATGACAATTGTATTAACAAATATTTTGCATGCAATCTATAGACATTATCTATACAGCTAAACATGTGTACTTTAAAAACAAATTGTAACACCACTGTAAACCATGTTTAAGGCAAATAAAGACTTATCTTATCTTATCTTATCTAAAAGTTGAGGTGTCATGTTTCATTCAATTTGTGTGGGTTATGACTGCCTCGTTGGCCGAGTGGTCGCAAGTGCAACTGCCAGGCAAGGGATCTCGGGTTCGATTCCCGGGTCGGTATTACTGTGTTTTTTTTTCAGTTCTCAGTAGTAGTACGGGGTCTGGAATTGTGCCCGGTATATGACAATAGGCTCACCCCCTATTGCATGGGACTTATAAGATAGATAGTGAAAAGTGGGTGTTACATTGTACAATGGCATTCAATGTCGAAATGTGCACCTCTATCTACCCCTTCTGGGATAAAAAGCGTGATCTTATGTTATGTTGTAATCTGGCTTTCTACTTTATTTATTTTGGGTATTTTCACAAACACACACACATACACACACACACACCTAGACCTGAAAGAAATCACCAAGCAAATCGTGGTTCATGCAAAGAATAAATTATTCTTTGCAGCAATGGAATCCGTAGCACATTGCTCAGCAGGCAGTCGACTAATACTCTTTACAAACGATATCATTTTGCAAATAATTATATTATCAGAATCACATAATTATGGTCAGTGAATCTCACAGTAACATGACCTTAGCAATTGGAGCTGAAGACCTATCTGATTGAGCTAATTACATCGATTAAGATTATCTTAGAATCTAGATTGTTGCACTAAATAGACTAATTACTGATCAAATGTAACGTTACAACTATTTGTGGCTAGGTAATAACTATTAGTGGTTGCGGACAACCTAAGTTACCGGCGAGTTACCTCGGCTCCGGGTCGAAGTGCAGCAGTAGGAACGGGGTGGTTTTTAGTCAGTAAGAGTCTGACACTCCCTCCCGCCACACCCAAGACGGCAGAAGTGATTAGATGATTATCTCCGCTAAAAACAGAGTATTTTGACAACGCGTTTGACAATTTCACAGATGCATTTTTGACACTTACTTTAACACTTTTTTTTTCTTTTATAATTATTTGAAATGTATGACGCCTTGGTTTTATGACTTTAATGTAACATAACATAACATCACGCCTTTTATCCCGAAGGGGTAGGCAGAGGTGCACATTATGCCACTGTACAATGTAACACCCACTTTTCACTATTTATGTTACGAGTCCCATGTAATAGGGGGTGAGCCTATTGCCATATACCGGGCACAATTCCAGACTCCGTGCTACTATTGAGTTTTTTTTTAAACCCAGTAATACTTTGCCCGACCCGGGAATCGAACCCGAGACCCCTTGCTCGGCAGTCGCACTTGCGACCACTCGGCCAATGAGGCCAATGAGACTTTAATGTTATACTATTTAATTGAAATAAATAACACTAACTTTAACAGTAACCAGAGAAAAGTGAGCGGTACAGTTATAGTTAAAGTTATGACGTCATTAATTAACAATTTGCCAATTGGTGCAATATCTTTTTGACCTAACCGATACTTTAACAGAAATTTTGACGTACTTCATTGTCAATGTAAGTTGGTACAACACAGCCTAATGTCGGAATACTGAAACGCTACTCAATTTTAAGTCGTGCTTAAGTATAGTTCTGTCTCTACAAATTCTTTGTAAAATGACAGAGATGGCACGATATTTGAGCACGACTTAAAATTGAGTAACGTTTCAGTATTCCGGCATAAGTCTTTTAAAACGAGAGTGACCAACACAAGTTACTAAGCTACATAGTACATACCACCTATTGAAGCAATATAATATTTTATCGATTATAATGTCGTATGTTATCATAACTGTGTATCCTATTAAATTTTCCATATGTATGACTTTTACCTGGCTGTATATTGAATTTATTTGCTTTCGTTTGTTTGTTTAAAAAATTCAATTCAAAATGCCATTACAGGATATTCACTTAATAAAATTTGTTTATAAATAGCCTGGGGTGCCATTAAATCAATTTTTTGTGACCGTTTGGGACAAAATGGGTGAATAGAAGAGGTAGGACACAGAAGTACCAGTTTATACAAAAAGTGGAAGAGTGATGATCAGTGACGTTTATTAAAATCAATTCTTATAAGAATATTTACGTATTTTAATGCATGTTCATAGTTGTTTTATTTGTATATTAAAATGTATCTCATATACGCACCTATGATATGCCTCTTTAATATAATAAACGATTTATTTTCTGCTGATTCATTATTACATAACAGGAGGAAAAGTTATACTTATTGGTTGTATAATATAATAACTATCGTGAGACACTCGAATTAAAAAAATATTTGTGGTTTACATACGCTAACAATTTAACTCGTCGAGTACGGTTTTGTAGACACAATTATAGAACAATAGGTTGCGGTCACCGGTGACCGCTCGGTGTTTGACAGTTTAAGAAAGCTGTATACTGCTATGTAATAGGTACAAGCAGTTTTATTGAAATGTATTACAACTTTCGTGAGACATACTGAATATTATTATTATGTTTTCAGCTATATCGCGTAGCAGCGCGACAGTCGCCGCGTCGCGGGTCGCGAAATGCTGCTCATGAATATGAGCTTCTAGTATGGCTTGTAACTAGTCGAGTTCCTCGTGAAATAATTACGTTATTAATCCGAAAACATAATAATATATGTACTGAAATGTGTTTTAAAATTCAATAACTTCAACTATTTATTTCTAAATCTATGAAAGTCAGGAATACCTTGCAATAATCATACTTGAAATCACTCAACCAATGACATTAGAATATGAATTGAACCTTCTGCATTTTTCTGTTTTATGGCATCCCTAAGCATTAAGACTCGCCCTGTGCGAAGTCACAATTAATGTTTTTGCTAAAAACAACATTTTTTGTCCAGTTTCAATGTATTGTTTTAACGTCCTCTTGTTATTTGTAACTTTGTTTGTTTCGTTCTTCCAGTAGATACCTATCTATCTGTACAATCTATACTGATAATAGAAAGCTATAGAAATCTAACAGAAAGATAATAGAGAGTTGTTTCATTTGAATACTTTAATTAAAACCTATACTAGGCAACAAAGAAATGGAGTCACAAGCGGTTTTTGTTTATATCGAACCCTATCCAAGGTGTAGTTTTGAAACCGTGTCATTTCTCGGGGGCGTGTCACAGAAGTCATAAAGGTTCAATGTAAGAGAAAGTTTCGGGCCAATAGTTAAAAATACGGATATAAGAAATCGTTCAAGTTCGACAGTATTTCAGAATAAGCGACAGCAATGTTTCTTATTGTAGTTTTATGAAATTAGGAATAATATCAATTACGTGTTTGAGATTGTGTGTGTTAAGCCGCGTTATAAAGCTAGTTACAAGACGGCGGCGTGTTGTTCGCACTTACGGATTTCCTTAATTTACAGAAAAAAGAAAAATATTTACCTACAATTTTTTTTATCGGTTCGGACTCAGAGTCGATAGCCGAGTTACCTCCTAGAAAATGACGCGGCTTTAAAACAACACCTCGTATAACCTAAAAAAAATTCCTTTTACAACAAAACTCTCTCAATTTAAAGATAACTAAATTGCCTTTTATATGCCAAATGTTACCAATTAAAAAAATACGCTAGAGCCTCCTTTTATATGCTCTCAAGTGTAAATCACACGGTTTTTTGGTAATTATTCTTCGATAAGTCCGATGAACTATAAACACAATTTATACTTCAACTTTTGAGACTTTGTATTAAATTTGTTGTCCTCAATGTTAATTTTTTTTGGGTGGTATTCAATACTTTAACTGTAAATTCCCTTTTTTCAATCAAAATGTTCGAAATTACCACCAAAAATATTGAATTGGACACTAAATTCCATCAAATAAATCAATTATACTATACTGTTAGATCTTTAAAGCTTAACTGTTTTACTGAATGACTATCTTTTAACTAAAAGTAAATCTAATAATCTAAACTAACCTAACCCATAATGTCGTAAAAAAAACCAAACCTAACTTAACCTAATATTCAACAATTTGAAATCAAATCAGTATTTTTGTTTCACGGTTCATTTTTCTGATATGCAGTAGGTTATTAGTGGAGAAATTTGGTTTGCTTAAATTTTTAAATAGAGGTGCAGTAAAAAAATTCCCTTTTCTTTTTCCTTCTCATTTTTTTGTATTGTTACTTTCGTGAGACATACTAAATAAATTATTATGTTTTCGGCTTACTCACGTAATAATTTGACGAGGAACTCGACTAATTTCAAGCCATGCTAGAGGCTCATATTCATGAGCAGCATTTCGCGACCCGCGACGATTCCTTCTCATTGACTAAATATTGGTGTTACATTGTTCTCACTTAATTGAACCAACGAAACAAACCTTATTATAGCTTATTTATTTATTATTACCTTTTTTTAAGGTGTAAATATTTTAGTTCATAGTTATTTATATTTTAAGTTGTATATATTTTCATTTAGTTATAGTTAATGTTAATTGTATGTATAAAACATTCTCAAATAAAAACGAAACAAAGTAACCAAGAATTGTATTGTGAACCTGATTGAAAAAGAGTAACCTATGGAGTTTCTTGTTCGTTCTTCTCCATAGGAATCTACAACTTGGAATGAGCAACTAGTTTCACTAGAGGACTTAAAGAACAGACTGACATTTTTTCTTTAATATTCAAATATTTTGTTGTTGACGTTCAAAAGTGCCTTCTCGGTCTAATTGAAATAAATGATTTTGACTTTGACTTAGACTCTCTCGGTGGTTGAGAAGTCGCAAGTAAGATCTTGGGTTGAATTCCTGTGTCGGACAAAAGGTAACTGAAGTTCTATCCGAAACTGTCATTTACCCCAGTACCTCATTTCCTAGTACATGGAACTCATAACATATCTGTTAACGATGAAAAGAATCTTTCTTTGCTTTTATGTCTTATTTTTGCACACGATTGTCACTCGGCTTTTCTCAGTTTGTACTCTTCATATATTTATTTAAAGAAAATGTTTTCCTGTATCAATCCAAAAATTATTATGTTGTGGTGACCACGAGGTGTATGACGCATGGGAATGCATGAGGATGAGAGTGCGGGCTCGAAACCTACCAACGGCATTCTAAGATTGTTTAGACACCATTGAGAAACGATAAAGGAAAACATCATGAGGAAACCTGGGCATATAATTTCTAATTATATGTTTGAAATCGCCAACTCGCAGTGAGCAAGCGTGGTGATTAATGCTCAAGACCAAAAGTGTAAAAAAATAAAAAAATATCAAATCAAAATTAAACACTCAAATCTTCATCCATCCCATCTTCCAAACTCAGCGTGTCGAGCCGGTGCTGCCGCTGCTGCTGCCGAGAACCTCAAACGGCGAAAGTATGATAGCCTGATTGGCAATTATGCTTTCGAACCGTTTGGGGTTGAAACTTTAGGGCCGTGGGGACCAAGTGCACATCTTCTTTACAAAGATTTTGTAAAGAGGATGGTTGATACTTCAGGTGATCGAAGGGCTGGCTTCTACCTTGGACAAAGGTTAAGCATTGCCATTCAACGTGGTAATGCTGCCAGTCTATTGGGCACCCTACCTCACGATAATGATGAGGAAATTTTTTTTTTTGATGCCTTATTATAGCTTATTTATTTATTATTACTTTTTTTTAAGGTGTAAATATTTTAGTTCATAGTTATTTATATTTTAAGTTGTATATATTTTCACTTATATTAAGATTATATATTAGAGCACTGCTAAATTTCCTTAAAATGTAATAAAAGTTAAGAACACTCAAACACATTGGAACCAAGTTTATATTAAAACTTCCGTGAGACATACTTATTAATTATTATGTTTTCGGCTCACTCACGCATCAGTTTGACGACAGTTGCCGCGTCGCGGATCGCGGAATGCTGTTTATGAATATGAGCTTTTAGCCTGGCTTGAAACTAGTCGAGTTTCACGCCAAACAGTAACGTGAGTAAGCCGGGAACATAATAATTAACATTGAAACCATTTGTATGAAATCTCGCTGTAGCTGTAAACAAAAGAGCCTTGTTCTTATTGACTTGGTTGTCAGACGGAGGTCAGACCGTCAGAACAAACAAACAAACATGTTCTTACTTAAGTTTTCATTTCCTTCGGCGTCTCGCGAACGAGTGCGAATAACGCCTTTACAAGATATAGTACGTAAAATACGGAGTTGAGACCAATTTTGTAAAGTAAAATAAGTATTTTACTTTACAAAATGGTGAGGTGAGGGAGCACCTTTAAATACTTATTCACCGGGAGCATTCGCGTGTAATGTAACGTTACAGATCTGAGCATTACATCAGTGAAGGAGGAGAACCGACCATTACAATGCGCACCTTGTAACGATACAATGTGTAATATCTTGATACAACTTGTAACACCAATGTCTGACATCTTGCTATGAAATGCTCAAAGTCGAATGTATATGTTATATTACACACAAATGTTCGTTAGTCAGGCAGGTATTATTGCAATGTAATGCTCAAAGTTGAATCTACCTCTATAATGTTATATTACATGTGTATGCTGTCGATGAGGTAGCACCTTAAGATTTATAATTTACGTATTTAGGAATCTAAGAGTTCATTAGCAAAAAACGAGACATTATAGAGGTAATTTAATGTAGAATTTTAAGTATAACTTTTAATTTGAACTTTTAGTTTAGTACCTTCATAAAAAGGTTCAACATGGACCACCTGTCCGGCCTGGGTCCCAATCTATCAGGTCTTTTAAATACAACACCATCGATTTGCACGTGTTTAGCTTTTTTGATCTAACATAAGATTTAAGATTTAATTAGAAAAAGCGTAGCTTTAAACAACGCTTGCATAAATTTTACTATCACGATAAGTACCAAAATCTCCGTTAAACCTGTAGTAACATATTTAATACCTACATACCGATAAAAAACCTTACAATTGAACAACCCAGCCAAAAGAAAATTTACCAAAATGTCTTAACTTCTCAGTCTACATGAGCCACCGCCAAACAAAGCTTCGTTGAAGCTATTACTCAATTTCCTGAGTTCCGACAATTGTCGATTGACAATAAAACGATCGAACAATCAAATATTTTCCTTCCCCCCTCCCCCTGCACCCCTTCAACCCCGCGTCCCCTTTTCACACCTCACAACCCCTCATAATAAAGGGAAATTAGTTTTGTTTGCTTATTTTGGGGGCAGATTTTCAAGTGATTATTGTCCCTTACCGAACTCCGCCATTGTGATTTTTTACAAATAAATTGAAATATGGAATGTCTACGGGCCTTCCTGATTGATTCAGATGTTCTTCGAGTGAGTTCTTCGTTGATTGGTTTCTATTGATAGAATTGTATTTATAAATCAAGTTCGGAGATCGTGGGTAGATAAATATTTCATTCTATTTTTTATTACTATTGAAGATAAACATAACATCATGCCTTTTTAGGTAGAAGTACACATTACGGCACTTAATGCCACTGTACAATGTAACACCCACTTTTCACTATTTATGTTATGAGTCCCATGTAATAAGGGGTGAGCCTATTGCTATATACCGGGCACAATTCCAGACTCCGTGCTAATACTAAGATTTTTTTTTAAACTCAGTACCTATTTCTTTGCCCGACCCGGGAATCGAACCTGAGACCCCTTGCACGGCAGTCGCACTTGCGACCACTCGGCAAGCTCATTCTCAGATGTAGATTCCTCTATGGAGAAGAACGAGCAAGATACTCCATAGGTTACTCTTTTACAATCATGTTCACAATAAAATTCTCCAGTTACATAGTTTTGTAGTTTCTATACGGTAGTTGACTGACAGGTCAGTCATATTCAACACTTTTATTGATATGTCAAAAACGATACTTTTCTATGAATTTTGTATTGGATCGCTACTTATGACGTCATCATATTTCTGCGTCAAATAGCATACTTATTTCCTTAAAATTAGCGAGAAAACATCCACAAGTAGGTAAATTGTCAAATCAATTTATTTATTTATTTAACTCGTCGAGTACCGGTTTTGTAGACACAATTATAGAACAATAGTTGCGGTCACCGGTGACCGCTTGGTGTTTGACAGTTTAAGGGACAAAAAACAGTTACATATTAAAATTTTACATAAAAAGTCTTACTAAATATTTATTGTAGCTGTTGTTTAATACATATAGAGGTACATACAAATATGTAACCCACACAATTGCCCACAATTTGGTATAAAGTATAACGGCAAAAATGACCGTGTTATGGTAGTGTTATCGTAATTTAATTGAATTAAAGTTTACTAGATATAAATAATACAAAAAAAGATACAACAAAAAACCTTTGTACATTGTACTTATGATTAAGAAAAAAGAATACCTAATTAATAACCAACCATTACTGTAGCAACCCTTTGCCGATTGGCAAACAGATCTGCAAAAGATCACCAAACAACAAATTATAGGTTAATTCTAATTCTAATTTTAACTTTAAGTTGCTTGAATAAATGTAATTTAATGTAAGTTGTAAGTTAAAGATCTGAAGAAAAGGCTATATTATTATTATTATTATTATTGCATTGAAAAGTTGAAACAATTTATTTTAAACCGAGGAAACTAGCCAATTGTGTGAGAACACCGTACCGTTCAATACTCAATTTTTTTCCTAATTTATCATACCCACAACCATTCAACCAAAGTAATTATAGACATTACATTCAAAATTAGGTCTCCCAAAACTACATGCGATAGGGATTTACCTCTGGTATCACAAAGACCCGTTAAGAGACCTTGGAGACGTATAGTGGTCCCCACTTATCTGCCTAGGTACAGACATAAATCTAGACTAAGTAATTGTGTCTAATAGGATAGGAACAACCCGAACAACGGCCTATTTATATATAACATTCTTGTAATTTGTCTTTGCTTTTGGGGTAATGAAAACCAGGAAAACCCGTCTTACAATTCTCGGCTTGGTAAAGTATACATAAGCTAGAGAATTTTCGGTTTTACTCAACTTAAATTATTAATTACCAGCTACTTCCGCGCGGTTTGTGATGTTTTATAGCCCATAGCCTTCCTCGATAAATGCGCTATCCAACACAAAAAGAATTATTCAAATTAGACTTGTAGTTACGGAGATATAGTACGGTATGCGCGTTCGAAAAAACAAACAAAAAAACAAACTCTTCCGCTTTATATAATAGTATAAGACTAGTGATATACCGAGAAAAGCTCTACTAGTTTCGAACCACAGAGGGGTTCTTCCTCATGAGAAGCGTGCGCGGTCGCGGCGATATCGCGCGGCCTACTTTTCTCAGTACCTATATTCACGTGAGTAACTCGCGATTTTTAGTTAATTTAGTATGTCTCTCGATAGTAATTATAAAAAGATACATATGGTAAGATGGTATAGAAATAAATGCACCTTAAAACGTAACAAATATTCGGCGTTACGCAGATAGAGTTTCTCTGCTTATCCCTTATTGAAATTAAAGATATAATGTAATGTTAGGTAACCATTACAACGTACAAACAGAAATTCTAACAAAGAATACGTTTTTTGTTTAAAACCCTCATACCGTTATCTGTTTAGGGGTGAATTTTCCTCAATACGATCGTCCCAGTGTTATCGCGGTGGGTTTTCGGGGTTTTTTCACACAGACGGACATATCGACACGGTTCAAAGATATCATTTGTATATGCTCTCATCCGGGATGCCAAGTCGTGTGGTATAAGCAGAGATAAGCATTGATAGGACTGACTTTTTTATTTTTTTCCCCCGTTTTCTGGTTCAAAGGAAGCATAATGTTGGATTTCGATTGTTGAAAATTGTTATTGTGGTTGATTGATGTTTTTTTTTCATTGTATGATTTTGGCTTTTTCTAATGTGGTAATGAATTGCAACAGTTTTGTACCTATATTTTTTTTTGTTCTTAGTTTATGGTTTTTGAAGTCGGATTTCTTAAACGTAGTTTTATATCTTTAATACCTACTCAAAATCGAATTAAAATAAATTAAATTAAATCATATTGAACTCAATACCTTCCCTCCTAGTGTGGGGCAAAGTTAAAAATAAAAATACCTTCCCACACCAACACAGCCTAAAAACACGCTTGCTCAATGCGGGTTGACGATTTCAAACTTAAAATTAAAAATTATAAGCCCAAGTTTTTTCACGATATTTTCCTTCACCGTTTATCAGTGGTGTTTAGATAATCTTAGGAAGTACATATAACTTGGAAAAAGTTACATTGATACTTGCCGTTGGTAGGTTTCGAGCCCGCATGAAAAGAACCTCTGGGGCACCATAACATCCATCATAACAAAAACAATGACTCCTTTTTGGAAAGTCGGTTAATTAACAATTGTAATTTGTTCTTTTTGGTTTGATTAAATGTTCAATGCTTTGGACCCAGACCTGCAACCTGAAATCCTTTATTAATAATTACCTGAAATCTAATGCAACACACAGTGTTGCACAAGTGCAGTACAAGACCTGAGAAGAAAATAAAATTTACCATTTTACCAGATATTAGCATCAGCCGGGGTATACCCCAATCCCCACGCTTAGCATTCTATACTTATATTAAATACTTAAATGGAGTTTTTTGCTCGTTCTTCTCAATTTGAAACTGCACTTTGTACACTTTTCACTGACAGATAAACGGAAGGGCAATTAAAATAGGACGTTTTAAAAGTGCCTAAATAAGGATGAATTGAAATAAATCTTTTGACTGTGACTATGAAGTTACCAAAACATAAAAGAATACTCCTTGGTAGCATTTTCGGTGACTTAAAGTACATACATAAAGAAAAATATCCCGTCTCCCGTCTCCCGTCTCAACCTTCCCGTGGTCAAGTAAATTGATAAGACAGAATGAATATGTTCGGTCCAACCGTCCTTCTGATAACAAGCCTTCGTCTTCACCGACGAATCGAAGGTTGGATCGCTTCGGAAATGTTCGTGTGTACTCGGAATTCATAATTATGTATGTGAGACTGAATGAATTTGTTTGTTTTATAGATAAAAATTTGAGGTTAGTTGAGAGATATTTAGATTGACAGATATTTACTCGGTCCGATGATGAGGACAATATTAAATAATGACATGTATCTATTGTTTAATTGCATTGTTAATGTTGTTTATTATTACCATTTATCTCTAATTTCGGATTATAATTCATTATAAATAATCCTTACTAATATAATATTATAAATTGGAAAGTGAGTTTGTTTGTTTGTTCCGCTTTCACGCCGTAACTACTAAACCGATTGCTTTGAATTTTTGCAGACGTAAAGTTAGACGTCTGGATTAAATAATAGGGTACTTTTTATCCCGGAAAAATTGATCTTCCCGAGGGATAACAAAAGTATTGGTATAGATGGCGCTGTGTGTATTGGTATATGTCACATAGGCTACTTTTTATCCTTATGTGACGCGAGCGAAGCCGCGGGTAAAAGCTAGTTGTTAATAAATAAATACTAGTCTTTGCATGTCCTCTTGTGTGCACATAGGACTTGTGGGAGCATGGTCTGCCATTTACAGTCTTAAATCATTACTATGTTGTGTATTGCGCCGTATTTCTGTTTTGTGTACCTATTAAATAAATAAATAAATAAAAAAAAGATATTTAGATATAGGATCTAGCAAGATATTTTTCAAAATTTGTTACCGTTATTGGTACACTAGGTTCTGTTACCTCATTGGTCCAAGTTTTGCTGCTGAACTTGGAAGATCTTGAATTCAATTCCCGGATCAGATAAAGGAAGTATTATTTGACATTTTCACATGGATTGTAGTAATGCGTCTGATGTATAACGCGTTAATTTCTATTACATGTCACTATGTGACTCATACAACTGATGGATAATTTTTGTTATATTGCATGTTCATAGTAAATTTCTGCCTACCGCTTCAGAGAATAAAAGGCAGATCTACCAGGCGAGCATACTACTGCAGAGGTTCCGCTTTACGAAGCGTGTGACGCAGCGACGCGCATCACAGTAAATTAATGTCCATAATTAATTGATTATTGATTAGTCATTATGTTTACTAAGCGAATTGTAGAAAATACTATATTTCTAGAAGAAGAGAAGTACACAAACATGGGAAAGCCATGCTGCGGTACGAATGAGCTGGCACGACCATAGTGAAACCACAGCCTCACAGAAAACCGATGTAAAATTCAGAACGGATGTCTAACTCTTTTTAACCCGTTGAAAATTGTTGAAAATCATCCCCTGAATTTGTTTCTATAAAAGTAGTCTCTAAACATTGGAAATAAGGTCTATAATTTAGTTAGTGGAGAGCGGTCACCGGTGACCGCTTGGGGATATATGGGGCCTCCAGGCCGGCAACACACGTGAGAATTCTTGGTGGTGTCCATAGATGCTTACCAATAGGCGATTGATCTTCTCATTTGTCTTTTATCATATGAACAAACAATCCTACTATGCGTTAAGTCTATTTCTTTTAAATAATCCTCTTCATCAACATCAACATCATCATCAACAGCCTATAAGTGCCCACTGCTGAGCAAAGCCTCTTCTCACACGAAGAAGGTTTGAGCATTAATCACTACGCTTGCTCAATGCGGGTTGGCGATTTCAAAATTATAATTAGAAATTATAAGTCCATGTTTCCTCACGATGTTTTCCTTCACCGTTTGTCAGTGGTGTCAAATAATCTTAGAAAGTATATTATATAGCTCGGAAAAGTCACATTCGTACTCTCATGCATGAGAAGCAGGCGTCTTATTCTCCGGGCCACCACGACATAATCTACAATCAAGATAATTTATTTTTTAGTGAATCAAATCAATAGTATCACATACAACTACAAACACCCACACATACAAACGGCTAATGAGTGTGTACACGTGCAACCATAGAATTGCAACCACAGATAATATACCGCAATACAGATTATACAATACAATACACATCGCCACAGATTATCAAATTAGTTACGTTCTAATGCTGATTGAAGTTTGATTGGAAACATTGGCGTAGAAGATAGGTGCAAACATTTTATTTTTGTTATAAAAAACGATACAAAATGACACATACAACCATACAAAATGTGTGGTCGAAAGAAAAAACGTTACCTAAATATTCCTTTCCAGCCTGAACGTGGTGGTGTTAATCAATAAGAGTCTGATAGTCTCTCTCAGTCACCTAAGGCGGGAGGTTTTTTTTTTTTTTAAAGTGGGGAATATCATCGAATGACTGCTCCCGCCTGGGAGCCGAGAGCCGGAGCCCCGGTTACCCGTTAGGTTCTCCGCGACTTCGAATCGGCAACAGCCCTATTGGGCCCCATTTGTGGTGGTCTGATGGCTCTTTGAGGCGCGCACGGAACGCGACGCGCCGTACGCTCGGACTGTTTCTGGTCGGACGGGGAGCCACCCATGCTCGCCGTCCGCAGTCCCGCGCTTACGGTGGCCGGAGATCGTCCCGCGATCCCCGACGCCCGGTGTTTCTTTCGCGATGGCTGGGTGGCGAGGAGGCAGCGCTTCGCTGCCTCACGCGTCCCGCCTCCTCCTTAGATAGCATGACTGCTTCGCAAAAGGAGGAGACGGCATCCCAGTCCCCCTCGCTCCGCATCATTCATCATCTCCCGGACGCGAGAGGTCGCCATCGCCAATCACTTCCCTGAGAGCACGGCGGTGCTCAGCCCACGCAGGGCATTCTCCCACTGTGTGTTCCACCGTGTCCTCAGGGCGGTCCGCGCGCATGCTATACACGCGCGCGAGCACCTTCGCCTCCAGATCCAACGGCGGTAATCCGGCAAGGAGGTTCGCCGACTCCCCGGAGATCATGCGGTATCCGCGGATCATTCGGATCGCCATGACCCTCTGTGACATGAGCAGCGTCCGAGCGGGACGCCGCAGCAAGTTCGGCGCCCACACAGGGGCGCCGTAGAGTGCCATGGACCGCACGACCCCGGCATACGCCGGCAGGAGGCGTTTCCCCTCCCGAGGTTGGGGAGGATGCGCTTAAACGCAGCCCCCGCCCTCGCCAACTTTGGAGCCAAACGTCGGAAGTGCTCCACGAAGTTCCACGGGAGAAGCCATTGGGTGAGTATAACATAACATAACATCACGCCTTTTATCCCCAAAGGGGTAGGTAGAGATGCACATTATGCCACTGTACAATGTAACACCCACTTTTCACTATTTATGTTATGAGTCCCATATAATAGGGGGTGAGCCTATTGCCATATACCGGGCACAATTTCAGACTCCGTGCTACTACTGAGATTTTTTTGAAACCCAGTAATAGTTTGCTCAACCCGGGAATCGAACCCTTGCCTGGCAGTCGCACTTGTGACCACTCGGTCAACGAGGCAGACAATCTTCCCTCAAAAAAACCCTTAAATATCTTTAGATACACAAATCATATTATCACAAAACACATTTTTGCGACGTGAAGGAAAAGAAACAGTCTTGCGACTACAGAAGTTACAATAAAAGTAGAAAAAAACAAGCAAAAGGTAAAAACTAAAAAGCAAAATATAACTATTTTTAGTCATACGTACTTATAGGTTACCCACCCACTGACAGGTGAGATGTCGGTGCCACTTTATAAAAAAAATTTTATTTTAACCCGTGACTAATACCTTATATTACCTAAGCAGTGTACAATTTTATGACAGACTTGCTACTTCCCCGCGGTTTCACACGCTCTGCTCAGCTCTCCTATTAGTCGTAGCGTTATGTTTTATAGCCTATTATTATAGATTATAACTATGACCATTAACCTAAGTTATATTTTGTTATGGGCTTATGGCACCGACTTCTAACGAGAGAGAAACGAACTTTTCCAACAAAAAAATAATCATCAAAATCCATCCACAAACGTCGGAGTAATCGGGTAACTTACACAAAAAAACATACAGCCGAATTGATAATCTCCTCCTTTTTGGGTAGTCGGTTAAAAAATACATAAAAATATGTCATATTCATTTACCACAACATAAAGTTTAATCTGAAATCTGATTACATACATAAAAATGATCTAATCCATATTTATAAACAGCCCATATAAGATTTCTTACAGCATTTTCTACAACAAGGAAACCGACCCTTTTGCCCCGTCTTTTTTTTCCCAGTCTTTTTACCTTTGTCTTCTCCGAAATCAGGACAATTTTCTGTAATAACTTCTACTCTATTTGTAGCTTGTTGTCTAGATTTATATATTCGAATCCTCTCTTTCTCAATCTCCTTCTGTTTTATCCAATCATTGAGCTTGGATTGTAAGCCTAAAAGGCTTTTTAATCTATCCTGTTTCTTTGATGACATCCCAACCCAGCCTTTAGAATAATCCTTGTATTTCAATAAGGATTCTTTTATATGTTCATATCCAGAAGGTTGATTTTTTCTTCTACCTGAGATAGAATCAAAGGCATCACTTAAGTTTTTTGAATTGATTATTTCATCATATGGGTTGCCTATAGTACCGTTGCATATGATGTCAGCTTCAGTCATTAACTCTGTACCATTGAATTCTGTAACTAATTGTCGTAGCTCGTTCATGTAGGCAATTCCTTTTTTAGCTTCAGTGTCATTACTCCTTTCTAGGATGTTTATTGTATCGTTGACCGCTTCATTGATTTGTGCGTAAATGTCATCTTTTAATTTCTCCAATTCTTTAATTTTTTGCTCTGTGTCTTCCTTGTTAGGTTCCGTTATTATTGCTGATTTTGTTGTATATATCATGTGAAGTATTACAACGAATAGTACAGATTTCATGTTCATTATATTATTTACTAAGATGTCGCTCCGAGCTATTTCTTTCTTGAACAGTTTTATGTGTTCATTCTTGATACGATATTTATTTAGTTTCGTAACACTGTTTCAATTTTACAGTTTATTTTATTGCCGGTTGTGTTGTTTGGAAAAATATTTTGACAATGTTTATTACAGTTTTCTGATTGTCGATGTTACTTGATTTTTCCATGTTATTGTGACTGACTTATTGTGTGTAGTTTGGTTTGGAATTGCATTGGGATTAGACAATGCTGATTAATTTGATTGATTAAAAACCCTATTGAATTCTATTGACTACGCGCTGTAACCGTAATTATATGGGTTTAATCTTTTAGATATAACTAGCTCACCCAAAAAAAACCCAAACTTCGTACCGCCTTAAAAGAATTCTCACCTATTAAACCTTTCCTAGACTTCCACGGACATTTGTACACAAAAATGAGCCAAATAGGTTCAGCCATTCTCGAGTTCTAACAAGACTAACGAACGAAATTCATTTTTGTTGTTATAGATTTGATAGAATATCGGTGTCAATCACATCAAATGTTTTTTTTTTGCTCACTCAAATATTAAAACTTGACTGCCTCATTGGCCGAGTGGTCACAAGTGCGACTGATGGGCAAGGGGTCTTGGGTTTGATTCCCGGGCCGGGCAAACTATTACTGGGTTTTTAAAAAAATCTCAGTAGTAGCACGGAGTCTGGAATTGTCCCTGGTATATGGCCTATTGCCACCTCTCACTCTCGCCGCTCACCCCCTATTACATGGGACTTATAACATAAATAGTGAAAAGTGGGTGTTACATTGTACAGTGGCATAATGTGCACCTCTGCCTACCCCTTCGGGGATAAAAGGCGTGATGTCATGTTGTGTTCAAATATAAAAAATTTGGTTCATGGCACAAGACAAAATTGTATATCCTAACTACAAATATTGTAAGGATGTAAGGATGTATGTGTATTTGTGTGTGTGTGTGTGTGTTTATTAGTCTGTCACGTCAAAACGGCTGAAGGGATCGAGATGAAATTTGGCACAGGGGTAGATTGTGGTCCGGAATAACACGCTGACCACTTTTTATCTCACTGCAACACGGGCTAAGACGCTGGCAGAATCTAGTTTATTATAAGACTCAGAGACGTACTACCTACATTAATAAGTGTGGGAGAGCCATGCTTCGGCACAAATGGGCCGGCTCGACCGGAGTGATACCACAGCCTCACGAAAAACCGACGTGAAACAACGCTTGCGTGTGAGTGAGGTTACCGGAGGCCCAATTACCAAAAACCTAAATAGTAGGTAGACTAGGGAGGGGTCCCTAGTCTACCGAATCTTCGAATCCTTCACAATCCTCAAATTCCCAATTCCCAAAAGGCCGGTAACGCATTTATAACGTCTTGGTGTTTCGGGTGTCCATGGGCGGCGCCGATTGCTTACCATCAGGTGATCCGTCTGCTCGTTTACCAGCTTATGCTATAAAAAAATTCTACAGAATCCAAACATTTCAACTTACTTTAAGTTGTTGTATCTTCATAAAAAATACCTATTTAAATATCCTTTAAAAAAACAACAAAACCTAATGATAAACAGATAGCATCAATTACTAACACAACCCTTTCCATTCTAAAACGGACCTTACAACTAAGAAAATAAAGATAACTAACGTCTAACAGACAGAACCTCGTTTGTTTAACTAGGTAACCGAGGCGTGAACAGGACTATAGGTATCTATTGGGAATGCAAATTCAAGATGGCGGGCGTTGTTAGCAAATCTTTAATTTCCAACCAACGTCGTTGTGGATACACGTTGCTTTTGTAATGGACATTTGGGGCCAGTAAAACAGTGTATTTACAAGTTGCTTGCACCATTGCCGCGGTGGTGGGGCAACTGAGTGCCGCGCAACGTGTCGCGGGTACGGACGGATCAACTCTCTGCTCTGCTCCACAGATTGTCTGTTCCGGGTCTGGGTGTCATGTGTATGTGAACTTGTATGTTTGTAAACGCATCCAAGTCACAGGACGAACATCTTAGTATGGGGCAACGTTTTAAAAAAATTGTTTAAATTATGTCTAAACTAATTTGTATACTGCGTCAAGCGTGTGTTTGCAATGGCCTCACATATACGTACTGTATTGGAATATGTATCAGAAACATTGTAGAACATAAAAAATAACGTATGGAGTTTCTTGCTCATTCTTCTCCATTCGAATGTACATTTTGGAACGAGCACCTAGCCTCACTGACGAACAGACTGATAGACAGACAAACATAACAAATTATGTTTTAATTGAAATAAATGATTTGACTTTAACTTTGTAAAACAACAAACTTACACACCATCTGGAGTTGGAATAACAAATTATGGATCACACAAATACCTTACGTAATGAACTCAGGAATTAAACCAGACTGCCTCATTGGCTGAGTCGTCGCAAGTGCGACTGCCGAACAAGGGGTCTCAGGTTCGATACCTGGGTCGGGCAGAGTATTGTTGGGTTTCTAAAAATGCTCAGTAGTAGCACAGCCTAAAAATCTGCCCGGTATATGGCAATAGGCTCACCCCCTATTAAATGCGATTCATAACATAAATAGTGAAAAGTGGGTGTTACATTGTACAGCAGCATTAAGTGCCGTAATTTGCACATCTGCCTTTTCCTTCGGGAATAAAAAGCGTCATGTTATATGTAATAAATACTTAACGTTATCAACTCGAGACTTAACCCAGCGACATAAATAATGTAAAGAGCGAGCATAAATTAATTAATTCCTCAACACAAATACATGTCGCAATCACTATAACCCTGCCTGCCTTGTGGCCCAACAATTAACTTGAACAACAAACCCCATCATCTTACGTCTATCGACATCGATAAAGACGTCGATAATCGAATTATATCGACGTTACCGTGATCGAAGGGTTAAAACAAAACCTTGGTAGACGGGCGACTAATCTGCATAAATAAATATGACATTTATCTATATACTAATACTGTATTGTAAAGCTGAAGACTTTGTTTGTTTGTTTGTTTGTTTGACACGTGTACACAGCATTGAAGCGTCGTTTACACGAGCCTTGACCTTCCACCTTCTTGATTATCCGTTTTGAAGAGAACTTTTTTAGTGTGGGAGAGTCATGTTTTGCTACGAATGAGCCGGCTTGATTGGATTAATACCGTTGACTTCACAGCACACCAGCGTGAAACAACGCTTGCCTTGTGTTTGGTCATGTGTGTTAGGTTACCGGAGTCCCCAATTATCCCCTCTCCAATTTCCGAATAATCATCAATTTCCTAATCTTCAAAAGGCTGGCAACGCACTTGTATCGCCTCTGGTGTTTGGGGTGTCCATGGGTAGCCACAATTGCTTACCATCAGGTGATCCGTCTGCTCGCTTTACCGGCTTATCCAATAAAAAATAACTACTCCCTGAAAAGCTGGCAACGTACTTGTGTATCCTGTGGTGTAACGAATGTCAATACAATACTGATCGCTTACCATCAAGTGATCCATTTAATCGTTTACGGAAAGATAAACGGATTCGAATAAAAATTTGGAGAAGACCATAAACTATCGTGAAACATTCTAAATGAACTATAGATCGCGGGTTACTCACGTGAATATACTGAGAAAAGCTCTACTAGTTTAGAGCCACAGAGGGACTCTTCCTCATGAGTAGCGTGCACGGTCGCGGCGACGCGATTTTTAGTTACTTAAGACTATAGACCGCAGAACATTACACTACAATGAATGAGAACTGAGTGACAGGCGAAACCGCGTGAACGTAGCTAGTGTAATAAATATACATAGTTTGCAGTACAAAACCCTGATAGCCTATGAATAAAATTATTAGATTTTTCAATGAAAAACGGCTTTACTAACTGATTAATGGTTTTCTTGATAACGCTTTTTAATTTAGTTTTCATTTAAATTGATTTGATTTGAATTATAGGTGTGACTTAATTTAGACGATTGGGTATTTTTGTTGTGTTAAATAAATGATGTTACGAAAAATAAATGTTGATTTTTCTATTCGAATTTTTATTTCAAATTAGCTTCTGTTCCACGACTTTGTGCGCGTAATCCCGTTTTCTCTCTTTCCCGTAGGATTTTCAGCATTTTTTCTGTCATAAGAACCTATTAGGTAAGGAACTATTAGGTATTATTAATTAGTGAAATCGGTCAAGGCATCATGGGAAAAAGGAAAACATCCAAGGGAAGAAGGGGTTCATTTTTATATAATTATATAGATGAAGAAAGAATGGATGAAAGCAAATTTACGAAACAAATACACAGAGTGGATATGAATGGGATAGAGTCCTGTTTGTAAAGAGCATCCTAGACGGACACGTTATATCGACCAGATTGGCGATATATTAAAGAAGGGTCAAGTTAAAACTACCCTTAACCGATGAGCAAGCATGAAAAGACTGATGACTGTTGATGAAGCGAAAGAGGTATGTAAGAATCGTAGCAATTGGCGTTCCGTAGTTCCATAGTCTCTACTCCCACGGTAGGCGTGAAGTTATGTAGGTATGTAGGTATGAAGTGAAAGAAGATTAATTTTGTCGGAATGCCTAAAGTTTTGCGAAAGAGATGAATGAACTATAGTATCTAAAATTTTTTTTTTATATTTTATTCCATACACACATAACATAACATCACGCCTTTTATCCCCGAAGGGGTAGGCAGAGGTGCACATTATGCCACTGTACAATGTAACACCCACTTTTCACTATTTATGTTATGAGTCCCATGTAATAGGGGGTGAGCCTATTGCCATATACCGGGCACAATTCCAGACTCCGTGCTACTACTGAGAATTTTTTAAAAACCCAGTAATACTTTGCCCGACCCGGGAATCGAACCCGAGACCCCTTGCCCGGCAGTCGCACTTGCGACCACTCGGCCAATGAGGCAGTTCCATACAATTGAATATTTATAATTGGTTTTTTGTACCGTTCTATTCGTATTACCAAATAAATAAATAAATAAATAAATGTTTTATACAAATAAAAATGTGCCAGATGTGTGTCAACTGTTTGTCTCTGAGCAACAACTTTACAGTTGCTCGTGTACGTTATAATATTATAACCATAGTCGCCATTAATTAGTAAGCTGCTGGCCACAAGAACTTAATGACAACTGAAAACAGGATTGACATAAAGCCTTCCTGA
This sequence comes from Spodoptera picta, assembly GCA_038387885.1. Classification (NCBI taxonomy): domain Eukaryota; kingdom Metazoa; phylum Arthropoda; class Insecta; order Lepidoptera; family Noctuidae; genus Spodoptera; species Spodoptera picta. Next base: position 2,910,151 of record JAZHFQ010000782.1, on the reverse strand, counting down.
ATGAAGTGAAAGCTTCAGTTTGTGAGTTAACGAGTTAATGGCTCTTTAGTTTATGGAGTATATTTATACATTATTATGGGAGAGGATTGATTGGCATTTGGGATGGATGGGTGGTCTAGTTTTTTCTTAAAAGTCAAGTTGCAATTTAAACCTTTTGCAGTACCAAACTCCGTGCTGCTACGAGTATTTTTAAATAACCAAAATAATACGATTTTTTATTGATTGGGAAATTCATTCAGTGACTTCTCCCGCCTGAGTGATGCGAGAGGGAGTGTCAGTCTCTTACTGACTAAAAACCACCCCGTCCCTACTCCTGCACTTCGAAACAGAGCTCCGGCAACCCTTTAAGCCCTCCGCGACTCCGTATTGGCATCAGCCCTATTGGGCCCCATCTGTGGTGGTCTGATGGCTCCTTGAGGCGCGCGCGGCCTGGTTCTGGTCGGGCGGCGAGTCACCCATGCTCGCCGTCCGCAGGCCCGTGCTTACGGTAGCCGGATATCGTCTCGCGATCCCCGACGCCCAGAGTGTCTCTCATAATGGCTGAGGCGTAAGGAGATTCGTTCGCTCACGCGTACCGCCTCCTCCTTAGCTAGCAAAAAAAACCCCCCTCGCTCCGTACCATATTTTGAACTAAAATAATACGATGTATTATATTCTATACTTAAATACATAAACAAAGCCACGACACAAAAGAAAATATTATATGTTAAAAATGATCGATACGGAAAACAAAGCAGACATCATTGCTCGGCGGCCGGGCTAGTAACCACTTGGCCAATAAAGCAATAAGGTGAATATCATTGACAATACTGACAATCTAATTCAGAATTATGCTCAAACAACTATCTCTACAATGATGCTTAAATCTACATACATACATATGATTTCGCCTATCTCCCGTTGATGTAGGCAGAGACAATAGAATACAAAATGACACGATTCAATCATCAACAATAATATCTTAATACATTTTAATTCAAAAACCAAAAATACGACACCCAAAAAGTAAATTTAATTAATCTAAATAATACATTAGCAGAGTACATTGAAGTACGATAGCGTAGACAAGCAAGTAACTACGCGACTAAGGGTCAGCTCACACTGAGACGCGACGTAATAATACTCAAAGACGCCAGTGACGTCGTACTGCAAATCGGAACGAGTTGCATTCACAAACACTCAAAAATCAACTTTTATGGTATACACGAAAAGGTATATTTTTCAATGATGACTGTGCTCGACTTAGCTCGAGGCCGCTCAACTTTTAAAATGATTCTTTTATGGGATAGTTCAGCAAACGAGCAGACGGATCACCCGATGGCAAGCAATTAGCGTCGCCCATGGACACACCGCAATACCAAAGAGATACATGTGCATTGCCAATCCTTTGGGAGTTAGGGATTTGAGGATTGAGGGATTGGCGAGGGAAGGAATTGGGTCACCCACGCAGCGAAACAACTTTTCACGTAAAAAATAGAGTAATTTTGAGTCGGTCTTTTAAAGTGCGCGCGTCGTTACGCGCGTACGTCGCGTCGTGTCTTGTCTCAGTGTGAGCTAACCCTAACTATGTGCTAGTACTGGCTGCCAGTGCTGGATGCTAGTAAAACAGTCAGTGTGCGGCGTTGTTGAGACAAGAACTACGTTATCGTATTATGGAGTGAATTTAGTAGTTATTTGGGAACTATGTCAGTAGTACAACTCTGTAGTAAACATTTTTTTTTTTCGATGGTATAACAATTACTTACAAACAACTTATAAGTTATAACTTATTAATGGACATGTAATGATTGACTTATAAGTTGTAACTTATAATTTTTTTGTAAACTGAACTACAATCTTATTTACTTTTTATATACAGGGTGATTTTTTATTTGGCCATAATCTCGTATAGGGTTATAGACCAGATCATTTCCAATATTTTTGTCGTAAATATTTAACTTTTAGTATTAACCCTTCAAACACAAGGTCGGACTTTTCCTTCAGTTCATAGGAGTGAGTGAATTTCTCGACTTTCATGTATCACCATTCTTTTCCTTTTTCATAATATCCAAGGTCACCTCGATATCCAGTTTTTCTGTAAAAAATTTTGTATTATTAAGACTTTGACTGCCAATAAAAAACTGTTGAAGGTAAATCCTCCGCTAACGCCGGTCACCGGTGACCCCCATGGCAACACTTTGTGTGATCCACAAATTGTTGTTTAGGGTCTGGGTGTCATTGTGTATGTGAACTTGTACGTTTGTAAACGCACCCACGACACAGGAGACACTTCTAGTGTGGGGCAACGTTTTTGCAGGGTGCCACCTGAAAATCAGCGTTGGGCAGGAATGCCCAACTATATGCTGAGGTGGAGGCCCTTTTGGCATGTGCACACACACTACAATATTACTATGTATTATAATATTATCTACGTTCAATTTTTTTTTGTATATCTAATTTTCTTTATAACAAAAACTTATTGCATTTGTTTTGTATTGTACGTAAATTATTTTGTTATATTTTGATGTTTTTTTATTATGTATTTATGTAAGTATCTGTATCTTTATTCTTTATCTTTGTTTGTGTGCCATTTAGCAAATAAATGCAATTTCTTTCTTTTTTTTTAAAATAAGATTATGTACTGTCAGTTACAGTCCACAGCTGGTCGATGACGTTTCTGGATGATACCTGTACTGAAGAACTGTCCCTTACTGCCGGATATTACCCAATCTAGGTATAGACTACCTCGTTGGCCGAGTGGTCGCAAGTATGACTGCCGGGCAAGGGGTCTCGGAATCTATTCCCGGGTCGGGCAAAGTATTACTGGGATTTAAAAAAAATGTCAGTAGTTTAGCACGGAGTCTGGAATTGTGCCTAGTATTTGGCAATACGCTCACCCCGTTTTACATGGGACTCGTAACATAAATAGTGAAAAGTGGGTGTTATATTGTACAGTGGCATAATGTGCATTTTTTTTTAAATATCAGGTTAATCTTGATTTCGCGTAGCGTCGCGAGTCTCGGAATGCTGCTCATGTATAGCCTCTAGCATGACATGAAACTAGTCGAGTTTCTCGACAAATAATTACGTGAGTAGGCGGAAAAACATAACATCAGTAAATTCTTAACTGTAAAATTTAAGTGTGGGTGAGCCATGCTTCGGCACGAATGGGTCGGCTCGACCGGAGTGGTACCACGGCCTCACAGAAAACCGACGTGAAACAACGCTTTCGTGTGAATGAGGTTCGCGGAGGCCCAATGACCCTTGTGTCCCGAATCCCCCCGAATCCTCCACAATCCTCAAATTCCCAATTCCTAAAAGGCCAGTAACGCACTTGTAACCCTGTCGCCCTGGTGTTTCGGGTGTCCATGGGCGACGCCGATTGCTTACCATCAGATGATCCAACTGCTCGTTTACCGGCTTATATCATTAAAAAAATAAAAGTAGGCAGTACCTATGTACCTCAAGCTTTAATGTGTTTTCCTCTGTAATATTGTCTGCTGTATGGTGTACCTACATGAAATGATAAATGAATACATAAAATTGACATTTGACAGTTTTTAGTAGGTATGGAACAATTGTCAACTGTTCCAAGTTATCGCTCAGTTAAAATTTATCTGGCGTTGGAAAAATGCCCTAATTATAATGGGAATAATATTTCAAATTTACACACACTATTAAAAATCAACGAATATAACTAGTCTTTGCTTTATCATTACCAAAAGTTATTTATTACACAACCAAATAACCGCAAAACTTCTGCCCTCATCTATATCATGTCACCTATAAGACGCCGGCGGGGTACCAGCAGAGAGACCCCTCCCACGCAATTACTGGAATGCAATTAGAGCAAGCGGCTCTGTGACAGAGCTGCTACAGGGCAGGTACGGGACAAAACTGATACGAGTACTAATAACTCATACTGTGTCTGTTTATGTCAGCAAAGGGTCTCGAGTTCGATGCCTCGGTCGAGCAAGTTATTTATTATTGGGATTATTTTGGTTCGACGGCCTTGTTGGCCGAGTGTTCGCTAGTGCGACTGCCGGGCATGGACTTTCGGGTTCGATTCCCGGATCAAGCAAAGTATTACTGCATTTTATTAATAAATTCTCAGAAGTAACACGGAGTCTGGAATTGTGCCTGGTATATGGCAATAAGCTCACCTCCTATTACATGGGACTTGAAAATAAATAGTGAAAAGTGGGTATTACGAGGTACATTAAGTGCCGTAACGTGTACCTCTGCCTACCCCGTCGAGGATAAAAGACTCCTTCACATTGTCTCAGATTAACAAAGAAACTACACACATCATACAAGATGACACCTTAACATGACAAACTCACACACACACAGAAATAATTCTACCATCCCCAATTAATTACACAAGGGCAGGAGGCTTATGGAATAACTTGTACTGCAAAGCGGTCACATCAAAACCAGAGCATAGCAAGTCCAAGTCGTACATCTAAAGCCTTTTACATGTCCCTCGGTGTTCAGTAATCTACCGGTAGATAGCAGCACTTATGTTTAAAGTACTCTAAGCCTTACTGGACAGTTGTGAGATGTGTTTTGATGGTTTCTGGTAATTTCTGGATGGTGTCTAGTGGTTTTGAGTTATTTTATTGTTTGTGGGTGTAATATAGATGAGGAGTTTTTCTTCTGTCTGTGTCATAATGCCTAGGAACTTTATGTAAAGTCACGGTAGCTAAAAACTAGAAAAAAAACTGATCAAAGTTTTTTTGCGGTTTTATTTCCATTGACAGGGCATAGTAAGTACAATACCAAAAAACAAATCAAATCTAAGCAAAAGAACTTCCGTAGAATTTTCAGTACATTGCATAAAATTTGAATCACCATTAACATAGAGGTATTAAAGTAATATACAACATCACACATCTTATCTCACATAAAACAAAATAAAAATAGAAAACCTATTCAACAATAAAACAACATCAGCGACAATAAAATAAAGTGTAAAATTGAAACAGTGTTACGAAACTAAATAAATATCGTATCGAGAATGAACACATAAAACTGTTGAAGAAAGAAATCGTTCGAAGCAACATCGTGTAACATCTTAGTAAACAATATGACGAACATGAAAACAGCACTATTCACTGTACTAGCATACATCTTCTGTACAAGTGAAACTTTTAGTGCAGTTACATGCAGTGATAAGGCTCCGAAAAGTTGCTCAGAAAATGAAGAAGATATAGAAATACCATCGACTATCAAAGCCGAGGAAGCACTAAAGATTTTAGAGAACGACAAGACCCACCCAGGGGAAAGCGTAGCCCTGATCAACCAACTACACTTCCTAATGGATAATTTTTACATAAAAGAACTAGAATTGTCACCTTTAAAACAAAATGGAGGAGACGCAGCTAAGAAAGCTGGTAGAACAGATTTTATCGTTAGTAAAATTAAGAAATCTGATTTGTATACGCCTTTGAAAATGTCTATTATGGCTCATGCATCATTTAAATCCAAGGTACCGGGTAAAACACTTGAATCAAACTCATCTTCATCATCAAAATCAATATCAAGATCAACATCAACATCAACGTCACCAACACCAACTACAACTCCTCGTATAGAATATTTAATTAAAGACACAAAGACTACCAACGATACAATACCTGCTGGGTATAATGTTCCTGATGCGAAGAATATATCTAACACAAATGTGAAAGAGACTCTATTGGTTTAACAATAAAGTTTAGTATCTATTACTTATTCTTCAGTGGAATGTTCTTTTGCGTTGATTGTTTTATTTCATGAATCATCATCAACAGCCTATAATTGCCCACTGCTGAGCAAAGTCTCTTCTTACACGAAGAAGGTTTGAGTATTAATCACCACGCTTGCTTAATGCAGGTTGGCGATTACAGGCTTATAATTTAAAAATTATATATATATTGGGCTTATAGCCCAGGTTTCCTCACGAGATTTTCCTTCACCGTTTCGTCAGTGGTGTCTAAATAATCTTAAAAAGTACATATAACTCGGAAAACGTCACATTGGTATTTGCCGTTGGTAGGTTTCAAGCCCGCTCCCACATGCATGAGAAGCGGGCTTCTTAAACCTGCAAGCCACCACGATATTTCATGAATAACCATTTTATTTTTGGCAATGAATTACCCTGATTTTTAATTTCATGTGCTTTCAACATTTTAATATAATAGCCTAGTTATTTGGCTATTAAAATGGCTGGTCTCAGAAAGAGCTTGACAATTTTTGAAACTTTCGCAAAGCTTTCCAGGTAAAACCAGTAGTTTATAAGGAAAATGTAGTCATTTGGATAATCATTTATTTCAATTAGATCAGGAAGGTACTTTTGAATGTCAACAAAAAAAATTAAAGTGAAGTCTCTTTGCTCATTCCAAAGTGTAGTTCCTATGTACCTCTAGAAGAACGAGCAAGAAACTCCATAGGTTATTTTTCAATCATGTTCACAATTCTCTAGTTCAGTATATAGTTTCGTTGTTTACCGTAACCAATTGCTCGATCTTCAGCTCTTCTCATCAAACTTTACCATCAAACCAATGTAAATGTGGGAGATCCATACTTCAGCACAAATGGGCCGGCTCAACTGGAATGAAACACGGCCTCGGTTGTGTTTCGTCGTGTGAGTGAGGTTACCAGAGGCTCAATTGCACCCCTCCCCTTCCTAACGATCCCCAAACTCCTAATTCCCGAAATGCCGGTAACGCACTTGTAACACATCTGGTGTTCCAGGTGTCCATGGGTGACGCCGATTGCTAACCATCAGGTGATCCGTCTACTCGGTTACCGGCTTATACCATAAATAAACCGAAACATAATTCGAAACGGAGTTATTTCAATATTTATATTCATGACATTATTAACATTATTTTTATAAGTAATCGTAGTATTCGTAGTTTCAGAATTCCAATCCATGGGACCAAAGCATCAACATTTATTTATTGAAATGGAAACATGATGTACACACTAGGATTTTCTTTCATGTCTTGGGTGCGTTTACAAACATACAATTTCACATACACAATTTGCATTACACATGCAGGATGTCCCTGAAGTCTACGATCAAATGGCACCGGTTTGATAAGGTTCCAAACAGTTATTAAAAAATAAAAGTTTTTGAATTACAATGTTTTATTTATTTACATTTCTCGCAATTGTATACAATGGCGGACATAATGCCTAGTGGCATTCTCTAACAGGCTTATGTGTTATCCATAAAAAAGTACACCCTGTGCCAGTCTTTTGACTCTTACTACTACAATTCTTTACTCTTTCGTCTGTATTTTTGCTTACGTTATCCTGAATAGTCCTCCAATATTATCGAATCATAAACTCTGAATCATAACCTTCTCCGTGTGAGAAGAGGCTTTGCTCAGCAGTGGGCATTTATAGGCTGTTGATGATGATGATGATGATGATAAACTCTGAGCCAACTGCTCTAGTTTGGAAAAGAATGTCGTCTGTCTAACCATGTGTTGTCAATTAATTTTCACCTTACTTTAAGTGACGGTGCTGAAAGTAATTTGTACTGTGCTAGTAGTGGCTAATTTCACTAAACTTGGAGTACCTATTTGATTCTTTGTGTACCGTTCCCTAAATTAATTCTTAAATTCGACACAAAATATATTTGGTTACACCACCTGTTACGTAGGTGGATAAGTGTCCAGACTCACTTATCCAAATAAACCAGTGAACTATTGAACTGCTCGTGCAATGGTTTCATTGGTTGTTTATAATTATTATAATTTACTAACATTAGGCTAAGTTGTACTACTACAACATAAATATGGATGTTTTATCTGAAATATTTTTTTTTAATTTGAATTTGAATTCGTCAACGAAACTTCGTTTCGAACAATTTATTTGGATTTATAAAATTTATTCTAGTCTATCCAAAGCGCATCTGCAAACCTTTTATCCTCTAGGGTTACCTACTTTACACGCGACATGACATCATCATGTTGGAAATCATCGGGGGTCGCTTATTAAACCACATCGTCTGTCTACTTATGACTTTGCTAACAGCAATTGTCGGTAATATTTTTACTAGAGAAACAAATGTTGTCATTCACACCTCACTAGTCGGCAGTCGTACTTGCGACCACTCGGCCAATAAGGCAGTTAATCTTGAGGAAATACAATAAAATAAGTAGCATGGATGATTCATAGATTTTATGTTATGAGTACTAATGATTAATTTGTCCTGACACTGAAATTTAAGTGTGTATTTATTGTGAGTTGTTCATGAGGACAAGGTTTTTTTTATAATTAGTAGGTCGACGTTTGACCACCATCTTGCCATGAGCAACCTGTTCACTCGTGACTTAAAGAAACTCAAGTCATATTTGACGGGAAACACAGAAATACAAACACACAGGTGTTCACAAAACCACTTTAATGATCATAAGGTAAATATAACCTTCGTGAGACATGCTAAATTAATTATTTATTTATTTATTTATTTATTTATTAAAACTTTATTGCACATATAGTGAAATTGGCGGACTTAATGCCGTAGGCATTTTCTGACAGTCGACCATTGGGTGGTGCAGAATGTTAAAGCGGTAGGTGCAAAATTGTAAAAAGAAAGTATGAAGTAGATAACGAAGTTAAGGTAATAAAATATTGAAGAGGGAAGACATGATTGTTATAGTCGATAATACATAACTAAGGGTATAGGGTCTTAAAATGAATTATATAATAAATATAATATATCCCAAATATGCATACATATAATATAATACATACATATATAAATAAATGCAATACATAGACTACATATTAGCACTGTTTTGAGTTTGCCACTTTCTATAAATGTTTTCCCGAACCTTGAATTTAAATGAACAGCGATTATTATGTTTCCGGCTTAGAGTCTATCGTCGCAGAGCCGAGCAGCCAGTAGCAGCGCGACAGTCGCCGCGTCGCGGGTCGCGGAATGGCACGTGTAACGCGTCTGGTGTTCCAGGTGTCCATGGGTGACGACGATTGCTTACCATCAGGTGATCCGTCTGCTCGTTTACCGGTTTGTAAGTTTGGAATCACGAACCCGCATTGAGTTAGCGTGGTAATTAATGCTCAAACCTTCTCCGCGTGTGGAGAGACCTTTGGTCACCAGTGGCCACTTGTAATCTGTTGACGATGATGATGAATGGCACACTTTAAGTAAATGGGCATATAAATAAAAACAAATACAACGCACTTTAATCTTTATTTATTTATTAATAAGATGGCTAATATACTGAAGCACTCACATTGTATAGTTCCCTTCGGTGGTACATCATCTAGTCCTCTGCACTACTGTTCTATTTGCTCTTGTGCATCTTTATAAGGTTTTGCAGTGAACGATGGGTGTGCAAATATAGCTAATTTTAGAGCTAAAGATCCATCCCCTTTAGCCATTTCTTTGAAATCGTTTGTCTTTCCAGCTTTAGCTTGTTGAATTGAACTCAGATTTTGTTAAGTAAGAGTTACTTCTGTTACATTTAAATTGTCTTTTAATGTCTTTAGTTTATTGATTAGGGCTAAGCTTTTAACTGGATCCGTCTCATTGTTGTTTTTTATAATCTTTAGTAGTTCTTCGACTTTAATTACTGTTGATATTTCTGTATGATTTTCTTTACTTGCAACTTTTTCTGTGATGTTATTCTCACTTAGCACTGTATAGAAGATGTATGCTAGTACAGTTTTCATTATCGTTATATTGTTTATTAAGAAATGTCGCTTCGAACGATTTCTTTCTTAAACAGTTTTATGTATTCATTCTCGATACGATATTTATTTAGTTTCGTAACACTGTTTCAATTTTACACTTTATTTTATTGTCGCTGATGTTGTTTATTGTTGAATTGGTTTTCTATTTCTATTTTGTTTGTATGTGAGTGTTAATTTGTTAAAATTGTAATATGTACTGCCTCGTTGGCTGAGTGATCACAAGTGCGACTACCAGGCTAGGGGTCTCGGGTTCGATTCCCGGATCGGGCAAAGTATTACTCGGTTTTAAAAAAATTATCAGTGGTCCGTACGGAGTCTGGAATTGTGCCCGGTATATGGCAATAGACTCACCCCTTATTACATGGGCCTCATAATATAAAATAATGAAAAGTGGGTATCACATGGTACAGTGGCATTAAGTGCCATAACGTGCACCTCTGCCTCCCCCTTCGGGGAAGAAAGGCGTGATTTTATGTTGTTGATGTAATTATTTTTTTAGATGATATAACTTTTCTGGAAACTTCTTTTCTCGCAAGCCATTAATAATTAAAGAGTTCCACTAATCTTACTAACCCTACTAATATTGTAAATGCAAAATGTGTTTGTTTGTTTGTTACTCTTTCACGCAAAAACTACTGAAGAGATCGAGATGAAATTTGAAACACGGATAGATTATGGTGTGGAATAACATACAGGCTACTTTTTATCTCAAGGGAATGCGAGCAAAGTTGCTGACTAAAGTAGTCTATATCTACCTCTATATCTATACTAATATTATAAAGAGGAAATATTTATACCTATTTTTGTATGTTTGTAATGAATAGGCTCAAAAAGTACTCTGTAGGTCTACTCCGGTTCTCGAATGCGAAGTTTCGTTTGATTTGCGGCGGCAAACAACGTTTTCGGAACCATAGACAACTTTCGTGAACTACGGTGAACGAATGAAGTGAAGATAAATAAATAGGCAATAAGTAGGTTTAGATTCGAAATTAAATTTAAAATTGTATTTTAAATATTTATATTACTAAAATCATAATGCCATGGCTTAGCACACATAATCATCAAGAAAATCATGAATAATCTTTTAATATTACGTTTAAGATTAAAAATCTTAAACAGGATAACAACCTCCTTTCAAAAATTTATTATACGACCAAGTTAAAAAGTTTTAGAATGTTGTTTTATTGTCATGTGAATGACATTTATGTATAAAATAATGACAACCAAATTTATTCGTATTATATTTACGTACAGTCAGTTTAAAAATTATAAATGTCTATATAAGAATTTGAGGAGACTAAATTATTTCGTGTTATGATGATTAACAATATATTTTTGAAAGAATTTATCTTATCTATAAATGTCGGTATATTAATAGATGTGAAAGAATAGCGAAAATATATACTAGCAATACTTAAGTTAATTTTTCTAGCGGTATTATTAGTTTTAAAATAAAACATTACACATGAAACATTTATGTTCAATACCTCTACATAAGGTATTCAAATATGTATTTGATTACCCTAAATGTTACTAACTCTCATAGACATATAAAATATATAGGTTCATGTTAACAAACTATTTGAGCTGACTGTACATTGATTTTATATCATCATTTAAGTAGTTCCTTTGGTGCCCTATGTGTTGCCCACACAAAGACACCGTGACTAAACGAAGACTTATAATTACTTTTCTTCATTTTTCAATAAATTTAACCCAAATGAAAATCAAACGATAACTATTTTGGTTTCGTCGAAATGACATTAAAAGTCCGAAGAATAATCTGTCAAACTAGAATTTTCGTTCGTGCGGATTGTACAATTAGAGTAGGGTTCCGAAAATATCAATAATATTAATTTATATCTTCGTCAATTTATATTATATTATAATTATATATATGAAGTTATTTATGTATGTAGATATTTTGTGTTTATTATATATTTTTATACACAGTATTTATTATTACTATTAGTTATTTATTTTGTTTTTTTTTTTTTTTTTGGATATTACACAGGCCCATTTTCGCTGAGCTTACATTTAAAGGTTGACTGGTAGAAAATGCCATATGGCATTAAGTCCGCCTTATGTACCTTATTTTGTGTGCATTAAAGTGTAAAATAAATAAATAAATAAATAAATAAAATATCGACGTCAAACAGTACATCTCATACTAATTTCTGGCTTGTTTCATTCCTTTTTCGTTCGTAATAAATTTATTTATTTAACTTATTTATTTATTTATTTATTTAATGCACTAACAACTAACATTACAGATACATTCCAATACGATAGTGTAGCCATCAGTCTTACCACATCTTTTAGTACTTACTTATTACCTAATTATAATTAAATTAAAACTTAACCTATATACTAATACAATAAAGTTTCCCATACAAATTTAATATCTTATATGAAACACTTAAAATTAAATACTCACAATTAATCATAAACGATATTTTACTTAACACCTATTCAGTATCTACTTACTAACATAAACTATTATTAAAATAACAAAACAAAGAAATAACTTTGAGACTTTTTTTTAGAGTAAACAATTTTGCGATCGGAAATTCTATTGCAACGTATTATTATATGCACTTATATTTAATAATACTCTCACTAGATCACTCGTATTGCACGAAAATATGTCAATGCGGCCATGAACCTCATTTACCGTGCAAATGGCTCGCGTGAGCGGGGTCTTGGCCAGAAGATTGGTCCTGGCCACAGGTACAGCGAGCAGCGGCGGACGATGTCGCCTCCATACGTATCGGTCTGGCGCACACAGCTGCAGGTGGCGCAGCACTCTCGGGTTATGTGCCACACCTCGTAATAACTTCACCACGTAAGCAGCTAACATAAATTCTCTGCGCACTCTCAGCTCGCTATACCCCACCATGCCCAGCACAAACAATGTCGGGTACATTAAAGGGTAAAAAGGGTACACGCCATACAGTTTGAAGTACAAGTGCCTTGTGAACTTGTTCTGAACTCGCTCTAACATGACACTGTACTTCGTTTCATGTGGAGCCCAGATTACCGCACTATGTTCAAGGTGACTTCTGACTAAAGCATCATAAAGTACCTTTATCGTTGATATCCTATTGAACCCCTGTGTCTGCCTCAGTACAAACCCCAAGTTCCTATACGCCTTTTTACACACCTTAATAATATGTTCCCGAAAGGTTAAGTCTGGTATCATTACGACTCCGAGATCTCGAACCTGAGCAGCCCGCTTCATTGGTACAGACTCCACCGTGTACTCATATTGTGTTGGTGTTTTTGCACGAGTAAATGTCATCATGGAGCATTTGTCCACATTGAAATGCAGTCTATTTCTCTGGCTCCAATCTACTACTCTTTGTATATCTTCTTGAAGACGTTCAGAATCTGATACATCTTTAATTTCCAGCAGCAACTTGATGTCATCAGCAAACAACAAACAAAGAGCATGCTTGACTACCTCTGGCAAATCGTTGATCATTATAATGAATGCCAATGGCCCCAAGTTGCTACCTTGACTTACTCCGGACCTAGCGAAATATAGTTCAGACTCGGAACCCCTATAGTCAACATACTGCTGCCTGTTCTTCATGTAACTGGCGAAGAAGTTTAACAGGTGTGGCGTAAACCCCATCTCCGCCAATTTACTGAGCAGTATGTCGTTATCAACCGTGTCGAATGCCTTTTTAAAATCGAAATAGGCGGCATCTACCTGCACCCCGGCGTCCACTGCCGGCACCACGCGCGCCATGAAGTTAAGTAGATTAGTGGCAGTACTACGCCCCGGCCTAAACCCGTGCTGCGCATCTGCTAACCGAGCCTGCACCTGTGTTTGCACACTGGCTTGAATAGCAGACTCGAACACCTTTGCCGGGATCGACAGCACCGCCACCGGTCTATAACCCTGGACATCCTGGCTTGGTTTGCCTTTAGGAACCGGAATGAACCGCGTGATTTTCCACCGAGCTGGAAACGTACCTTGTTTCAAGCACATATTAAATATATAATGTAGAGGGTCCGCCAGCACCCTACCACAGTCTCTAAACAGAAACGCAGGCAACCCGTCTGGGCCCGCTGACCGCTTTGGTTTAAGTTTACTGATCGCGTTCTTAACATCTTGGAGATTAAGAACCCCGATATGCACCCGTGCACTGTTAGGCCGCGCCTCCCCCGCCGCTACCCGCACATCCAGCTGAGGTGGTTCCTTATTGTAGACTGATTCAAAGAATCTAGCAAATTGTCTAGAACATTAATGATCTGTGAGGTACTGGCCATCCTTCACTATACTTTGCCTATTTACTCTACTTCTCTTAGATTGAATATACTGCCAGAATGATTTTGGATCTTTTGCAAACTGATTTTGAATTTTATTTTTATGTTCATTATGTGCAAGTTTTATAGCTTTTTTAATTCGGGCTCTGTACAATGAAAACTCGTAGTAATCACTATCGAGCTTCGTTTTCTTAAATTTTTTATGAAGTTTAGCTTTAATTTGTATATCTTTAATAATTTCTGATGTATACCACTCAGGATATATGTAACGAGATTTTTTATTATAATTGCTACAAAGATTCTTACGCGGTACACATTTATCTAATACATTATAAAGTTTATGATAAAACATATTCAGCACCTCCTCCAAATCGTGTTGTTCATAAATTTCCCCCCAATCAGTCGTAGTTAGCGTAGAATAAAGCAATTGATAATCAGCCTTATAAAAATTCCACCGTGGTCTAATACTACTCGCGCCGCTACAGCTGTTCGCGATGGGGGTGAGCGGGGTGTGTGCGGGCGCGGGGAGCGCTGGGCCGAGGCGCACACACACCGCGAGCGGTGGGTGATATGCGTCGATAGGTACAAGAGGCTCATCCGCCACCGCGACCGTCACGGCTTCACTAAAACCTGCACTTAGAACCAAATCTAACTGCCGCCCTTGACAATTGGGTACAGTATTATTTTGAGTAAAGTCGCAGTAAGACATAAAACATTCGTAATAATTACTAATATTAACAGTACATGAATACAAATTAAAATCACCAATTACAATTACCTGTTGGTACTTATCACATAATTTTTCTATTAATCTAAATAAAGTCATATAGTCATTCTCACAACTACCCGGAGGGATATAAATCACGGAACACAAAAACAAAAATCGGTTATTTAAATGAACCGTTGCACAAACCATTTCAAACACACACGCGTCTATCGATACGTCGGTCACTTGTACTTGTCGCAGCTCGAGCCGGTGTGTGGCCACGAGAAGCGCGCCGCCTTGCTTCCGCCCGTCCGCTCGATCGCACCGAAGTATTTGATATCCCGGTGGAATAATTTCTGAATCATTTATGGACTCACTACAACCGGATTCAGTGATTGCATATAAGTCGTACTTTAATGACTCAATATTAACTCTGAATTCATCCAACTTAGTGCGAAGCCCCCTCACGTTCTGATACAAAATGTCAATATTATTCACTTGTGATATTTTTTGGTGATTTTCGAAACCAAATCCACTCATTAAACTGCGCATTAGTAGGCCATAGATCTGATGAATTCAATTTATCAAAGTAGCATTCAGGAACTCCGATCACAAATGATGAGTAATCTCGCTCGGTCTTATGTTTGATTTTGTCTACTTTAATGTGAATTTCTGACCCACAAACATTTTTCACATGGTCCGTTATCGCTTCAATGGTCGTATCTGTATGCAAACGCCAAACATGCAGGAATTTTTTCCTCTCAGTTGCCTGGATTCCCTTTAACTCCGCATTTGTGCCCACCCCCACATCTCTAGGTTGTCGGTTCATCTTCCGGGTCCGTACTACCGTCGTCCAGCCAGAATCCTTATCATTCTCCTCACCTGACGGCCCAGTAGATTCCTTTCCGTTGCTAACACTTGTTATGTCAATCGCTTTCACGGCAGACTTTGTGGCCCCACGTTTGTTCACCTTCAACGTTTTGGCGTAGGTATTAGAAATTTTTGCAGAATTATTTGAATTGTTTTGTTGACTAACAACTGTCGCAAAAGTGGAATTGGGTGGAAATGTATCCTGTATCTCAATAACTGATGCTTTATCCTGGGCTAACCTAGCGGTCACCTTTTCTTCGAGCACCCTCATTACTTTGATAACATTATCCAACTCATGTTTCGTTTGAGTAAATTGGCTCAATAACAAGGTAATCGCATTTGCTTGGCTATCCATACGAGTTATCATTTCAGACCTAAATTGTCTCAATTCCGCTAGCAAAGCTGAGTCCGAGTCTATAATCATAGGAGTAACATGAACTTGACTACCGCGCAAAGTACTTATATTATTCAACGGAGTAGTGGAAGACAGCTGGAAGTCAAGTGAGCGGATAGGTGTTTCACTATTTCCTCTTTTTGGCCTAGCGCAAACACACTCTGGGCACATCCAACCTTTCTTAAATTCTTGGGTATAGGTCTTAAATACTTCGACGCTTATTTCAAGACAATCGAGATGATATTTCTTTCTACATTTACCGTTGGCACATTCCATGAAAGAGTTCTTTACTGTAGAGGTACAAGCACCACAATTGCTTGCCATATTTGCTAGGTACGTTCGCAATAATTCAATTCTAGGAATAATATTTGAATTTAGTTCTTAGCTCTACTCACTGTTAAATTCCGTTTTAAGTGTGCGACATTAAATGCCATTGTGGTAGGTAATGTTCGAAGTTTCGTCCGAAACTTCGTTTTTCGTCGAATCAGAGTAGACCTATGGACCGATTTAAAAAATTCTTTCACCAATAGAATGCTACATTCTTCCAATTTGCCACAGGCTACATTTCATTTTGAAAAAAAAAATTGTCTACTCCGTGCGAAGCCGGGACGGGCTGCTAGTCATATATAAAAATGAAACCCGTTTCCCGTTATCACGCCATAATATTGACCGATTTGGCTGTTTTTTTTTTTGTAGTTTTTATTGTTAATAGGAGAAGGTTCTTAAGACAGAAAAAGTTCTGAAAATCCTACGGGAATGGGAGAAAACGGGATTGCGCATACAAAGTCGCTGGCAGAATCTAGTTTGATATATTTTGTAAGACATCCATTAGAAAATCAGTATTATCACTAACACAATAACCAAATCCACGACGAACAACAAGCACAGAATCAACCAAAACCACACTAGTTTAATTAAACACCGTATTCATGTAATTATAACACTGATCATCATATAATTGTATCGTGTCAATCATTAAACTATAATTAATCCTCTATGATATTTGTCGGATTACTGTGTATTATCGGAACTGTTTTGCTCATGCACTCTGATTTAACCGTTATAGTTGAACAGAATATGTAATTACTTGCTTCTGATCACGAAGGCCTGATTACATAGACATAAACATAACAAGACGCCTTTTATCTCCGAAGAGGTAGGCAGAGGTGCACATTATGCCACTGTATGTACATACAATATAACACCCACTTTTCACTATTTATATTATGAGGCCCATGTAGTAGAGGGTGAGCCTATTGCCATATACCGGGTACAATTTCGGACTCCGTGCTACTGTTAATAATATTGTTAAAACTCAGTAATACCTACTTTGTCCGACCCGGGAATCGAACCCGAGACTCCTTGCCCGGCAGTCGCACGTGCGACCACTCTCAAATTGTGGAAAGTGGATGTTATATTTAACAATGGCATTAAGTGCCGTAATGTGCACCTCTGCCTACCCCTTCGGAGCCTCTTCTCACACTGAGAAGGTTTGAGCACTAATCACAACGCTTGCTGAATGCGGGTTGGTGATGTCAAACTTATTATAAATTATAAGCCTAGGTTTCCTCACGATGTTTTCCTTCAACGTTTGTCAGTGGGGTCTAAATAATCTTAGAAAGTACATATAACTTGGAAAAAGTCACATTGGTACTTGCCGTTGGTAGGTTTCGAACCCGCACATTCATACATGAAAAGCAGGCGTCTTAAATCTACAGGCCATCACGACATTTTATCCCGAATGATAGCTTCTGATTAATTATGTTACCTTTGAATGTTTATATGAAATTTTGATTAATTATGATTAATTTTGTATGCGCTTCTCACGTAGCTTCCTGCCTCGCACAGCAAATCTGTGGAAAGATCTGTCGTCGGCGGTATTTCCGAACCGATACGACCTTCAAACCTTCAAGAAAAGAGCGTACTCCTTTTTAAAAGGCCGGTAACGCACCTGTGACTCTTCTGGTGTTGCGGGTGTCCATGGGCGGCGCTGATCGCTAACCATCAGGTGATCCGTCTGCTCGATTGCCTCCTATTCCATAAAAAAACATAGCTTAAATCTGATGCATTTAAAAAAATCATAACACAGTGTTCGTGACACTGTCTTGTGCAATTGTTGATGTTTTACTAAAAACCTTGAATAAAGTTCTAAATACAAAATACAATTAACCTAACACCTACTTACAGAACACAGAGATGTACCTTACTCATGTATCGGAATGTATCGAGATAATAGTATCGATTACTAGACGTCAATTAGTTTCAGGGTGGGAGTATGCCTCAGGGACACCGCTGAATAGTTTACCCCCCACAAGTAAATAGCCTTAGATATGTCTCGGATTTGGGTTGGTATCTGTCTGGGTTTCTACGTAGATTAGCGACAGTTTTGAGGTTGTTAAGAATGTAAGTGTTTATTTTTTGTTGTTAGTTTTATTGGGGTTTCTTTTTTCCTATCAACGTGTATGAAAGAAAACAATACATTTTGAACCTTTCTGCAGGTGTGGTAGAAGTCAAGAAAAGAGCGTATTCCTATTTAAACGGCCGACAACGCACCTGTGACTCCTCTGGTGTTGCAGGTGTCCATGTGGCGCTGAGCGCTTACCATCAGGTGATCGGTATGCTCGTTTGCCTCCTATTTCATAGAAAAGAGAACCACACATTTGGCATAGAATGAGCTGCAACTTTTTTTATAAACCTACTGAACCTTTTAAGTTATAATCACCGACCAAGAGTCAATTATTAATTCAAAACTCTTATTTTGAGTGTATTCATTCATAGTCCAAAAGTGAATTATCCCATGCAATAGATCTTAAGATGTTTTTTTATGGGATAAGCTGGCAAACGCGCAGACGGATCACTTGATGGTAAGCAATGGGTGTCGCCCATGGACACACTGAACACCAGAGGCGATACAAGTGCGTTAGCGGCCTTTTAGGAATTACTGATTTGAAGATTGTTGGGGATTCAGAGATTAGAGAGATTGGGGAGTGAGGGGGGTAATTGAGTCTCCGGTAACTCATACGGTGAAACCAAGCACTGTTTCACGTCGGTTTTCTGTGAGGCCGTAGCATCACTCCGGTCGAGCCGACACATTCGTGCCGAAAAAAGCCTCTTCCCACACTTGAATAGTTACTAGTGTAAACATTTTTATAACACACTTATTAAATAAAATGTGTATGTTTAATTTTAACATACCTTGTCAATAAATAAATGCTTATCATATAATTCAGATTCGAAATCCAAACTAGCCTAGCTCATAATACACAATTTATTTCACTTTGACATTTATGAATGTGAAATGGATGTAAATTGTTTACACAATGATTTTTATAACCTATATATAGCCTGCATCCAGGTCAGTCGTGCATGAATAATTATAGTCATTGGACGCTTACTACGGCGTAGTCAGTGTAGCTTGCTACGAATGCGTAGCGCGTAGCAAGCGTTCGTTGCGCTACGATGGTAATTAAATTAGTGGTTTGTGTTACGTTTATTCTTGACAAGGTATTTATTAAAACATAGAAAAATTAATGATTGAATTACTATTATTAGGTGTGGGAGAGCCATGCTTCAGCACGAATGGGCCGGCTAGACCGGAGTGACACCTTACAGAAAACCAACGTCAAACAACGCTTGCGTTGTGTTTCCCTAAGGAGGCCTAATTAGCCCCTGCCTCAAACCTCTTTCCTCAATATCCCCAATCCCTGAATCCCCAATAATCTTCAAACTTCTAATCGCCAAAAGGCCGGTAACACACTTATAACGCCTCCAGGTGTCCTTTGATGACGCTGATTTGCTTACCATCACGTAATCCGTCTACTCGTTTACCGGCTTATACCATGAAAAACAGAAATCTTTATACGTGAGAATTTATGATACGCCCTAAAGCACGCAAGGCCACTACTCGAAGGTCACAGTTTCTTTGAAAATTCTGAATTATTTATAGTAATGTCTAGTGGGAAAAGAGTACAAGGTATAAAAACACTACTAAATGTCACTCTTCTCGTCTAGCCGTCATGACATTGGTGATAAGACACGTGTGACCTATCATAGTCGGTGACAGGTTACGACGTGTGACGTCACAGGACCTGATAAATGCCAGGCATGTCACAAGGATGTCTGGCGTATATTCAGGGTGTTATATTTTCTGAAGTAGGTATTCGTAACAAAATTGATAGATATTATTTCTTTATGTTTGGTGCTCTCTAGAGGTATGTTTGTCCATATGATAGGAAATACAATATATAAGCAGTTACACACATAGTGAAACCACTTTTTTTCTTTTGACATGTAGTCTACGTTACTATCAAGCCACCTTTATATATTTATTAATATTTTTACAACACAAGGTGACGACTTACATAACAAGTCATATTACCAACCTTACAGAAATATTTTGTTACTTACCAATATAACACTAACCATCTCCAGACACAACTATCATGCTATAAAATCGCTCCTGCGTGACGTTAAATAAAGACAAACACATATAATGTACAGTTCGCACACTTGTAGTTGATGTTGGAGTGTGCAGAGAAAAGATTACTCGGATAATGTAACTATAAAGTTTATTGCACCCAAGTGTAGTACAGTATAGCACAGTTGGCAATTCCTTTCTCATTAGGTGTTTACTTCGCTGTTAGTAAAAACACACTCTACTCGATAATTACTTGATATGTGATTATATACCTAAGCAATATCGCGCGATCGTACCGATCTTAATGTCAGCAAAATATCTATGTACCGTTGAAGACTGTACATCTTGGCAACTCCAAAAGGTCACAACAAATGAGAGAAGGAAATGCCAGTACAAAGCAAAATAATCATAGAGTATAATAGTAAGATAAATCGCAAAAAGTTAGTCAAGATTGAAAGCTATGTTCCTAGTTCCAGAGTCGACGCTCCGCGGAAATCTGACCGGTCGAGGTTCCTCGCTGCTGCTGTTGCTCGACGATAATGTGCCGCCTGTCTCCCTTTGTTGATGGTTGACTTGGCGGATGACTTGTAACTCAATATCCTCATGCTGCACCACCGTGGTTGGGTTTTTTTTGAAACAGTGGCTCCAGCGCTTCCTCCCAACCGCCAGCAACAGCGCAACGATAGCCGCAGACAACAGAGAGTAACTGATGGCGTACTGATGAATGTCGTGTGTTGTAAGGCTTGGGAGGTTCGCTTCATTATCCTTTTGAGTTTTGATTTTCCCTTCAATTTTGGAGAATTCAAGATCTGTAGTCGTGGGTTCGAGCGTGTTCGGAGCGTAGCGGTACGTTAAGTTGACAATCTTGTTTATAGGTGTATTCAAAGTAGGGGCTGTCAATGCGTAGTTCATTTTCGTTTGGCTGTTGTACTGGCGATGAGCGACGATCGTTATGTCTCTTGATTGCAATACGCATCCTTGAGATAACGTCACTAGACCAGATGACTTTAGTGTGTATGTTGTTATGTCATTACTACATAGTGTACGTAGTACACATGTATCGCAGCATATCGCCAGCCAGCTGTTCGACGAGTGTAACTCGATCCAGGCGTCCTTGCATATTGTTGGCGCTATGTCGCACGGTGCGGTGTTTTGATGTGACAGCAATTTTGCTTCACACGGGGCTTTGTTGCTATGTAAATCGTAAGATGGTAAGTTATTTTTGCAAAGAAAGTTAAGTGATGTCTGTTGTACACATTGTCTGTAGTCACCTTCGGTCAGCAGAATGTAAGAACTCTTTTTAAGGTTTACAGCGATGTATTTTGATGAAATTTGAGCATATGTGAGTTGGTTGCCACTGGTAAATGGTAACGGTATAACTTGATATATCATGTAATCTTCATTTGAAACCAGGGGTATATGCACTTCGAATATAAAGTACGTTTCTGTAACTCGTGCTTTGACGTTAATTAGCTTGTAGACTTCTTTGATGTTCTCCTTATAGTTTTCAACAGGTAACGACACAGTTTTTGGTAGGTTTCCCGATATTTCACCTAATTGCTCAATCAAATGTACAGGAGTGATCAAATGCACATCAATATGTCCCTGATATACGTTCGTGAGGGTATTGAACAGCATTTCTTGGAAATTTTGCAAGCTATTGATTAGCAAATATGCAGTCAATGAGGCTGAGTTGATGTAAGTAGTTGCCGATATTATTTCCATCTCCGTTTCTATTGAGGCGAGGTTCAAGTTTGTTTGATTAACGAAACTATCGATGATGTTGAATTGGCGCTTAATGTTTGTTTCACTTTTCTTCAAAACTTGATTTTCGAGTTCCACAATAGTGGTCTGGTTTTTAATCAGATCCAGGAGGTACTTTTCGTTGTTTTGAATTGAATTAATATCGTTTTGGTATTTTTCTGCAAAGTGTTGATCTAATATCCCAAACAGGCTATTAGCTATATACCCAACGCCGTCAACTAAACCACGTCTTTTACGGTTGCTAAGGTGTTTGTGTGGATTCATCAGTACAGAGTTATAGTAACTGAGCAGCTCCATTTCATGACTAAGTTGTTCCATTATAGTTTGGCAATGTTGTAGCTTGGTTTGATAACATACGTTTTTTACATTCTCGAAAAAGGTTTCAGTTCGATGAATACTTTCCCAGTAATTAGTTAGATTGTAATACATAATTAATATCCATTCATCATGTATTACTTGCATTTTGCCGACAGTGTCATAGTATACAGGTCGCTCCGGTTTCAGTTCGGTAATTAGAGCACCGGGCGCGTGCTGCGTGGTGTCAGTGGCACCATCGACACCCGATATTAGTGTAAATAATGTTAATGTTGTTATGAGTAATGTAGAGATAAGTTTGCTTCCTTTTGCCCGTGGTCTTGTTGTGTTTGTTTTTTCCGTTTCTGACTCGGCCTGAATTTCAGTGTCCAAAGGCAAGGGTGACAGTTTGACCACAGGACGCTTGATATTTCCAGCCTGAGTTTTGACTGTTGTGACCCGTACGTAGCCATCGGATCCTGGATGCGTCTCTATGATGCGGCCCATAGCCCATTTTCCTGGCGGCAGATTATCCTCCTTCACCAGTACTAAATCACCTTCCTTGATGTTTCTATTGGGCTTGTTCCACTTACTACGAGTTTGCAGTGTAGTGAGATACTCATTTGACCATATCTTCCAGTATTGATGGAACATATGTTCGCAAAGTTGCCATCTACGACGTAAGTTAATATTGCTTGCATTGCTATAATCCGCTAGCGGCAATGACAATATAGGGCTGCCTGTGAGGAAATGGCCAGGAGTCAAGCAGTTGTAGAACTCTTCTGGATCTTCTGTAAGAGGACACAGCGGCCTAGAATTCAAGCAGGCTTCTATCTTGGCTAGTAGTGTACTGAACTCCTCGTAGGTGAGCTTCTGGTCACCCAACACTCGTCTCAGATGGTGCTTCATGGATTTCACAGCGGCCTCCCAAAGACCGCCTGCGCTCGGCCAAGCTGGAGCATTAAAATGCCACTCAACCTCTAAGTTTGCTAGTTCGCTGAAGACTTCTGGTGTCATTACTTGTTTGAATTTGAATAATGCATACTCTTCGCGGAGTAATCTTGCAGCACCGATGAAGTTTGTCCCACAGTCTGAGTACATGTGTTTCGGTGTACCGCGTCTTGCACACAGCCTTTGAAAGGCCGCTATAAAGGTCTCCGTGCTAAGGTCCGACACTAATTCAATATGAACGGCCTTCGTTGCCATACATATGAATATCGCTATGTAACCCTTTGATGTTTTGACGCCTCTGCCTTTGTTATGTTTGACGTTAACATGCCCAGAGAAATCTACTCCTGTATGTGTGAAGGGTCGGCACGGAGTAACCCGTTGTCTCGGCAAGTCTGCCATCAGTTGGTGGCTATCTGATTTGCTGAAACGATGACAGCGCACGCATTTTCGAAGCAACATTTTGATTGCTCGATTTCCACCGACAATCCAGTAGCGCTGACGTAGATACATTGAAGTCAGCCGAGCTCCTCCGTGTAGCGTGCGTGAATGTGCTTGGTCAATCAAAAGTTTGGTGTATCGCCCCGTATGTGGTATGATACTCGGATTTTTCATCTTAGGTGGTAGACTCGAATTCTTCAGACGACCTCCGACGCAAATAATTCCGTTTTCATCCAAGTAGGGGTTCAGCTTGAAGATTAAACTCTTTTTCGATATATCTTCGTTTTTGTTCAGTTGTTTGTACTCGAGATCAAACTCTGAACGTTGCACATACATGACGATACTTTTTTCTGCTGCACTTAGTTCACTTGCTGTTAAGTAGTCGGTTTCCGATTTCGTTTTGTTGCGCATATTGGTAATAAACCGTTGTATCCATGCGGTAATTCGAGTAATATGCGTCAATGAACTACAATTATTCAACAAATCGCTTATAAAATTTTGCTGAATCTTTTGGCCTACTTGTTTTCTTTCTACATGATTTGCGCAACCCATGTTTGTTTGGAATGGGCGTGGATTATTTTCGAAACCGTTTTGTATAGATAAAAAGTCTGGGCCTTGCCACCACAAACTTAAGCTCAGAAGTTTGCTTGGAAGCAGTCCTCTGGAAGCACAGTCAGCGGGATTATATTCTGACTTCACATAGTTCCATTGAGTTGCTGGTATAATGTGCTTGATTTTCGTGACTCTATTAGCGACATAGGTTTCCCATTTTGATGAGTCTCCCTGAATCCAGGCTAACACAACCTGGGAATCAGTCCAAGCCCTTACTGAAATGCTGAACCCATCTAGCGCTTCTCTAGTCTTTTGCATTAATTCAGCCAGCAGTAAAGCGCCGCACAATTCAAGCCTGGGGACCGTGGTCTTCTGCGTTAGGGGTGCTACCCTTGTCTTGGCGACAAGTAAAGTTACTACGAGTGAGCCTTGTTCGTTTGAAACTCGACTATAGATGACGCAGGCGTACGCTTTTTCACTAGCGTCGCAGAAGCCAAGTAACTCGACCCGTTGTTGTGTATCACCGATCCATCGGTTTAACTTCATGGATTTGATGTAGGTTAGTTCCGTATTAAGTTTCAGCCATTCAGTTGCTATGTCGCTGGGCACTTGTTCATCCCAGCCAAGTTTGGTAATCCAGAGTTTTTGAAATAATAGTTTAGCTTTGACCGTTATTGGCGAAAGCCAGCCTAGCGGGTCATAGAACTTGGAAATCTCAGAGAGTAAAGATCTCTTTGTTGGATGCTTTCCACGTGCCACCGGCCAGTTAAAATGAAAAGTATCGCTTCTGTGATCCCAACAAAGTCCTAGCGTCTTCGAAGTTTCCTCAGATTTGAAGTCGAAGGTGTTTCGGGTTGAGATTTGGTCTTCGTGGAGATTTTCAAGTAAGGCGGGGTGATTACTTGACCATTTGCGCAAGTTCATTCCTGCTCCCCTCAAAAGTTGAATCAAAGACAGTTGTAATTGTTGAGCTTTCCTAACGCAGTTGTGTCCACTTATGACGTCATCGACATAACATTCCGTTAGAAGTATTTTGGCAGCTTCTGGGTACTTATGCCCGTCATCCATGGCAATTTGTTTCAAGGTGCGCATGGCGAGCCATGGTGCACACTTTGTTCCGTACGTGACTGTGCAAAGCTGATAGTCACGTAAAGCTTCATCGGGCGTACCTCGCCAGTTGATCTTTTGCAACTCCTGTTGTTCTTCAGACAACCAAATACAGCGGTACATCTTTTCGATGTCAGCAGTGAAAACGTATTTATACGTTCGCCATTTTAGGATAAGAGCCTGTATGTCCTGTTGTAGGTTGGCTCCTTTTTCCATTAGGCTGTTTAGGCTGTAGCCGCTCGTAGTACGTTGCGACGCGTTAAATACCACTCTCAGTTTTGTTGTTGTTGAGTTTTCTCGCAAAACGCCGTGATGCGGTAAATAACAGCTGTTTGGTGTGGCATGGGGCGATAGTTTCATATGACCGAGTGCAATGTATTCCTCAATGAATTGCTCGTACATAGCGGAAAGTTTGGGGTTCTTTTTCAGGCGTTTCTCTAGTTGTAGAAATTATGATACAGCCGTTGATCTAGAGTTTCCTAGCTTTTTCTCAAAGTTGTCACAAAGTGGCATTTTAACCGTGTATGTTCCATCCTGCGAACGTGTAACAGTCTCAGTGTAGAATTTCTCACATTGGTCGTCCTTGGAAATGTCCTCAGAGAGTTGGATGTCTTCATTATCCCAAAATTTTGTTAGTTCATTCATGTTGAATAATGCTACGTTGCAGTTGAATGTTTTCATTTTTCCGCATAAAATCCACCCTATTAGCGTTTGCTGTGCTACGGGTGTTTGGTTCTTCCCTTTCATGACGCCATCTAGTATGATCTCCGAGTATACGTCGGCTCCTAGTAGAAGATCAATTTGGCTAGATATGTTGTAATCAGGGTCTGCAAGCTTTAAATTCTCTAAGTGTGGCCATTCGACCTTTTCAAACGATGTAGTAGGCAAGTTATGTGTAAGTTTCTTCATAATTAGCGCTTGCGTTGTGAAACAGTAATCGGAGTGAATCGATTTACAGGTGAGGTTCAATTGTCCCCTGCAATCCCCAGATACCGTTCCGATACCGGTAATGCAGGCGTTAACGTTTGATCGGGAAAGTCGTAGAAGTTGAGCTGCGTTTTCAGTGATTAGGTTCACTTGAGAACCTTGATCGAGCAGTGCCCGTAGTTTCACATAAGTTCCATCTATTGATTGGACTTTAAGCTGAACTGTAGTTAATAGTACTTCCAGGTCATCTGTTTTCACATGATTAGAGGTATGTTGTTGCGTTGATGATGATGATGCTCGTTCATAGTTAATTTTTCTGTTTGATGCGACTGTATTTTTCTTATCAGTAGTATGCAATAGCGTATGATGTTTCAGATTGCATTCTCTGCAATTTTTTGTCGACTTGCATTCTTCATTTCCATGGCTATACAAACAGTTTTTGCAAAGCTGCAGTTTCGAAACAGTGTTATTTCGGGTGCTAATGTCCATTCCAAGGAATTTGTCACATTGCATTAAAACGTGACTTCCATTGCAATGTGGGCATTTTTGTTTCGTTGCGTAAAAGTTGCCTGGTTTGTTATACAGATAGTTAGGTTTCTTTATACGGTTTTGCTTGTTCAATTTCCAGTTTAATGATTTTTCTGATGACGTAGTTGGACCTTTCTTTGTGGACTTCATTGTTTCGTAGGCCATAAAACGGGTCTCCAAAAAGTACAAAAAATCTGGTAGGTTTTGAATTTCCCGATGATCTCGTATTTCCTTCATGTACTCACTTAATGTATGGGAGTCCAGTTTTTGTGACATGACATGTACTATCATTGGATCCCATGATGCTGTTTCTACTCCGATGTTCGAGATTCCGTTTAAGCATTCAGTAATCACATCGTGCATACGTTTCAAGTTGACAGCGTCCGGGTTCTGTATGACCGGAAGATCAAGCATAGTATTCATAAACGAGGTGAATTGTAGACGACGATTATCGTAACGTTGATTCAGGATTTCCCAGCAGGAGTTGTAGTTATCAGCGCTAATGGACAGATGTTGCACCAATCGCTCCGCTTCACCTCGCAACTTCGTTTTGAGATGTTGCATTTTCTGTGCATTATTAATCACAGGGTTCTTGTGGATAGCTTCTATGAATAGATCTTTGAAAGAGATCCACTGACTGTAGCTTCCTGAAAATTCCGGGATTGCCATCTTAGGAGCTGATTTTGAGTAGTGGTCCGTTGACCATATTTTGGAGTTAAGACGTTTCTTTGTTTCGTCATATTTTTGTTCGACATCCTTGTAGGTCTTGTAGTAGTCCTGATTGGATCCTTTTAGTTCAAAGTCAATTTCCCAATGCAATTTGTCGATGGGGTCCCATTTTGCTTTTAGCGTAGTTAAATGATCATCTAGTTCCCATTTTTCAGCAATTGTTCCGCTGTTAATCTTCGCTATGACACTGTTGATCGCGTTAAAGTGACAAGCTTGCTTGTTGATAAGAAGTTGAATCTTGTCATCACTACTAGCTTGAACGTCGCTATCTGCTGCCGTTCCAGTAAGATTAAACTGTACCTTTTGTTGTAGTTCTGTCCAGTTGGACAGTTTTTCAATGATATCCGCTTTAGTCTTAAGATACATCTCCTCAGTTTTTTCGTAGATGTTATCTGTGAAATAGTTAATAGTTTTGTCCTCTAGGGTCCGTACCAGTTGAGTATGTCGCTGTCAAAATCCTTCCATTGGTTTTCCAGCGAAGCTAAGCGTTTGTTTAGATAGTCCAATGTTTTACGGGATGCTGAGTCCTTGCGATAATTGACACACAAGGACTTGATGTTTTCGAAACATGTCGACTGCAGTTCCAGATTCTCCATGATGGTGCTTGTAGTTAGTTGGGTCGGAATTCGTAGTTGACGGTCACCGACGCACGTAAGTTACGACGACCGGAGTACGTACCGCAGTTGCAGCTTTCTTCCAGTGGTCACTTGTTAATTTGCTCGTAGTAGCGTAGTTGACGGCGACAGCTGAGCGTTGCGTTCGACGACACGAAGACTGCTCAGTTGAGTCTAGTCTTCCCAGTTCCAAACCTTGAATAAGTTTTCTTCTTCGACTTGGAATGGTCGTTGGAAAACCCAGTGCCTTGCCGCCTTAGATACGGGATGTGCGCCTTCTCAAAACAACTGGGGATTCTCGCTTCTGAGAGGCCAGCTGCTCCGATTCGCACCCGTTTAAAAGCTCAACAATGCACCAAGAAATCCGGCTCGAAGGACCAAAAAATGTACAGTTCGCACACTTGTAGTTGATGTTGGAGTGTGCAGAGAAAAGATCACTCGGATAATGTAACTATAAAGTTTATTGCACCCAAGTGTAGTACAGTATAGCACAGTTGGCAATTCCTTTCTCATTAGGTGTTTACTTCGCTGTTAGTAAAAACACACTCTACTCGATAATTACTTGATATGTGATTATATACCTAAGCAATATCGCGCGATCGTACCGATCTTAATGTCAGCAAAATATCTATGTACCGTTGAAGACTGTACATATAATATTAGTAAGGATAGGAACAATAACAGTTTCGTCTATATGTATATGTATGCATATCCTTATATAACAGACAATATACAAACATCTGAAACGCTGAAATCCTGAAGACAGACAGCCTTCACACCTCTCACTAGCAGGTGACACCCTCACAAATACTATTTTTATAAAAATTCGCGACAGCTGTCAAAACTGACAGTTATTTGATACCCCGTGAGGAGCACATGTCATGACAGTTGACAGTTGGTGACAGTTCTGTATGTGCTCGTGTAATATGCGAAACATCACGCCAAATGGTATTCACTAAAGTAGTAAGTAGAGGACCTCTTACGGGTTGTGTTTTATGCAAATCTTCAAGTGTTATAGTTTTTAATTTTATAATACGTCTATTGTTAATTGTTGCCTCGGGTTCGATTCCCGGGTCGGGCAAAGTATTACTGGGTTTTTAAAAATTCTCAGTAGTAGCACGGAGGCTGGAAATGTGCCCGGTATATGGCAATAGGCTCACCCCTATTACATGGGACTCATAACATAAATTGTGAAAAGTGGGTGTTACTTCTGTGTGCACCTCTGCCTACCCTTTCGGGGATAAAAGGCGTGATGTTATATTATATTATTATTATTATGTTAAGAAACCGCAAATATTTTAAAGTGCTAAATCCTTACTAAAATAGTTTGTTTGTTCGTTCGTCTATATATTATATAAAAATGAATCCCTTTTTTCCTTGGTCACGGCATCACGCATGGATGACTGAACCGATTTCACTAATTCTTTTTGTTATATATTAAAATCTGATACGGGAACGGGAGAAAACGGGATTGCGCGTACGAACTCGCGGGCAGTAGGTAGTATCATTATAAATATAGACACTAACGTGTTTATTTATACTTATGATCTACATCAATGCAGATAATGACAAAGGATAAAGATAAGACTGTTATATGCCGAGTACATAACATAACATCACCGAAGCGGTAGGCAGAGGTGCACGCAGAAGTAACACCTACTTTTTACTATTTAGATTAGGTGAATACAATTCTAAATAAAATCAAATAAAATTGAAACCTTCATCTAAAACTGCACCCAATCTTAGACTCGAACGCAACACCCCAAACTCAAAACCAATTATATCCACAAAGATAACTAAACCACTACCTACCATACAAAACCCAAAACCTAAAAATACCCAACACGGTATAAAGAACCTTCATTCTATATAATACATAGTATACGTACTTGGTTAGAGACTTTCTTCACGGACTTGTACAGTTAAGGGTAGTAGCAGAAGTATACAAACATAGAGTGGTGCGGGCAACAAGTTAGCTCTTAAACTGTCAAATACCAAGCGGTCACCGGTGACCGCTACCTATTGTTCTATAATTGTGTCTACAAAACCGGTACTCGACGAGTTAATGTAGTAAACATGACGTAGTTGGGAAGACAGAGTATAAGGTTCCGTACGTTAGATTTTACTTTTTTGCTGTAAGTAGTCTGTAGGCTCACCCCCTATTACATGGGACTCATAACATAAATAGTGAAAAGTGGGTGTTACATTGTACAGTGGTATAATGTGCACCTCTGCCTACCCTTTTGGGGATAAAAGGCGTGATGTTATGTTTTGTAGTCTGTATGCATGTGTCGTCGTGGTGGATCGTTGGCTAAGACGCCCGCTTCTCAGGTTCGAAACCTACCAACGGCAAGTACCAATGTGACTTTTTCCGAGTTATATGTACTTTCTAAGATTATTTAGACACCACTGCAAACGGTGAAGGAAAATATCGTAAGGAAACCTGGGCCTACAATTTCTAATTGTTAGTTTGAAATCGCCAACCCGCAATGAGCAAGCGTGGTGATTAATGCTCAAACCTTCTCCGTGTGGAAGAGGCTTTGCTCAGCAGTGGGCATTTATAGGCTGTTGATGAAGTTAGTGAAGTATGTATGTATGTATGTATATGCATATATAAAATAAAGAACTGAAACAACTGGCTGTAAGAGAAGTAAAATAAAGAGTACCTCGTTAATCAATCGCTTATAGTGTGACTGTTGAGAAAATTATTTGCTTTTTCATTATTGGGGTCTTTCAAAAATATCTCAATACGGAGTCTGGAAATACGTCCAGGATAAAGCAATTGGGCTCCTCACATCTACAGGAATTGAAAGCGTGACGTCATATAATATAATATTTTGAAGGGTTTCTCAATTCACTTGCGGAACTCTTATTTAAAACTCTTTGGAAACCGAAGTGTACAACTAAGTTACACGGACGTAGCCGCTCACCTGCATAAGGTTCTACTCGTACATGAAATGTATTGATGTTGGCTTTTGATGGAAGTTTGTCAAATTAGATCTGAAAATGTTTTGATGAAAATCCGAGATTTTTTAAGAAAATAACATTTTTTTTATATTTTTATCTAAATTCTTAGTAAGAACAAGTAGTCTGAGATTGTGGCCAATGTATGAACATGGGCTTATGCCATGTAACATGAGATTAATAATACACGAAGTGAATAAAAGTGAATGCTGCCTAATGAGACCTAAAGGTGTATTGTCACGCTATGTTTTTAAAAATACAATCACTCAATAATATCATCATAACATCACGCTATTTAACCCCGAAGGGGTAGGCAGAAGTTTACATTACGCCACTTACTCCCGCTGTACAATATTACCCACTTGTCACTATTTATGTTATAAGTCTCAATGTGTTGCAAGCGTACATAGGCCACGGTAACCACTTACCATCAGTTGGACCGTGTGGTTTTCTTGCCACCGTCATGGTATAAAAAAACAATAATATGTTATCACATAAATGACATATAAACACTTTGATTGAACCCACATAAACCTAATTTTATCTTAAAAATATAGTAAAAACGACTAGAGATGAGGTACCGATACTTTGACTACTTGTGTCTCCAATATCGATAGTGGGTGCATCACTGAAACACGTATACGTTAGGAATCAATAGAGATGCTCGCGGCAAAATCGGAATATAAGCACCGTATAAAGCTGAGTGTCGTGTGCTAGAGCTGGGGTAGTGTCGATAGTTAATTTGTCGATAGGTGACTTGTCGAACAACTACGTACTAAGAATACTATTGGTCGATTAGTCTTAACCATTAGACTCAGTGTTGTTATTGTGAAATTGTCATTGTGATTATAATTTTTGTTTGAGATTATAACAGTGAATATTATTACAATTTGAGTGGATTAAACTTTGTTGTACTTCGTTAACCATGTTTGAACTTTGAAAGTGACTGAGACTTTTTGGATTATTTCGGCATTTCTTCTCAGAATAGTCCGTAGGAAATGTCCGCTTAATTAAAATGTAAACAAGTAAAGGTACACTGTACGTAAATAAACATTCCTTTCTTTACGAAGATTTTTTTTTTATTGCTACTTAAACACACCTCTACCGATATATGTGACGAAGAGGGTTCTCTCTCAACACCACCCACACCATTCTCCGACATGTTTTTTTTTATGGAATAGGAGGCAAACGAGCAGACGGATCACCTGGTGGTAAGCGATCAGCGCCGCCCATGGACACCCGCAACACCAGGGGAGTCACAGATGGTGATGTAGTTACCATAAACTTCACTAATTTTACTCTTTGTGATATTATTTTATCCACCAAAACAATAAGAACTGCTTGACAATCGCACTAAATCAAGACAAGTTTACATTACACTTATCGATAAATTAGCAAAAATAGCGTATCCCATCACTATTTAACCAGTTTACTGACACAGGTAGTGCGTGGCGGCAAGCACG
This sequence comes from Spodoptera picta, assembly GCA_038387885.1. Lineage (NCBI taxonomy): Eukaryota > Metazoa > Arthropoda > Insecta > Lepidoptera > Noctuidae > Spodoptera > Spodoptera picta. The sequence continues at coordinate 2,877,462 of JAZHFQ010000782.1, read as the reverse complement.
GAAATCAAACAATCGGCACGTCACTATAGTGCTCTCGCTCACACGTAGAGGAAAATTGTGAGAAGGAAAGAGACAGAGTATGTTCAGAAGAATGTAACCAACAATTATTGTATGTCGGTTATCGGATGGTTGGAGCAATTGTTTTGAACGAGCCGATTATTGCACACACGAGTAGGTTTGTATTCAGTCTGTGGTGGATATAATGTATGTATGTAAAAATGGGTTGGCTTCCTAAATTTTCATAATAAGATCATAGCTTCAAAGCATTTTTCTATTTGCTGTTCTTTAATCTGCATATCTTTAATATTAAGTCTGGGAGAGCTATGCTTCGGCACGAATGGGCCGGCTCGACCGGAGTAATACCACGGCCGAGCAGAAAACCGACGTGAAGCAACGCTTACGTTGTGTTTCGTCGTGTGAGTGAGGTTACCGGAGACCCAATCACCCTCCCCTTCCCCAATCTCCCCAATTTTTGAATCCCCAACGATCCTCAAACCCCTAATCCCCAAAAGAACGGTAACGCACTTGTAACGCCTATAGTGTTCTAGGTGTCAATGGGCGACGCCGATTGCTTACCATCAGGTGATCCGTCTGCTCGTTTACCAGCTTACGCCATAAAATATATTATATATATATATCATCATCATATCAGCTACATGACGTCCATCCGCAAGGTGATCAGACGACCTGATTAAGGTCGCAGGGATCCGCTGGTTGCAGGTCGCTTCTAACCGACCTATCTCGGCCGGGGCTCCGGCTCGACGTGCAGGAGAAGGAACGGGGTGGTTTTTAGTCAGTAAGAGTCTGACACTCCCTCCCGCCTCACACAGGCGGGAGCAGTCATTCGATGATTTTCCCCCCTTAAAAAAAAAAAAAAACCGACCTATCTGGAAGTCATTGGAGAAAGCCTATGTTTAGCAGTGGACGTCCTGTATTCTGCACATACAAGTTTAGCCAAAGTGAAATCTTTAAAAAAATATTTAAATAGAAAGATAGCTTCACTTTTAATTTTTTTGTTGACGTTCAAAAGTGCCTGTCTGGTCTAATTGAAATAAATAATTTTGACTTTGACTTTGATATAATATGTCAGTAAAATAGTCCCTGATTGATATTCATACCAAGATGTTGACAAGCAACGCCATTTTACTTATTTTATGTGTATTTTCATTAAATTGGATAAGTATAGGAACAATTTTGCCGCTCTGAGTGAACCTGAAATTATTATAATTCGTAACTAAAAATGTCTCTACTTCGCTGAAAACTGCAAGTAATTCAAACATTTGAAAACTTGCAAAATATCAACTAGTTCGAGTCCATTACCAACTTCTGAATATCTACCATCAGGTTGGAGTCACCGAAACTAGCGCACTGGGTCACCATAATAGCACTTCCAAGGATACTGGACTTCAACTTACTTTCGCTGAACTGGTCACAATGTTCGGACTAGAATTACTTTTGTTATTTGAACTTGTGATGATAGGAAGTTCATAAGATAGTTTACTTATCTATACATATAATAAAACTGTAGAAGTGTAAATTTTGTACATTGAAAATATTAAAAAACTAGCGACCCGCCCCGGCTTTGCATATCGTGTTATACATATAAACTATCAATAAGAATCACTCTATCTATAAAAAAACCGCATCAAAATCCGTTGTGTAGTTTTAAAGATCTAAGCATACATAGGGACAGACTGACAGCGTATAGTGACTTTGTTTTATTCTATGTAGTGATAAATATATAGTAGGGGGTGCTACAAGACAGAACCGAACCCAAAAATGTGATTACAAACATGTTTGTCTGTCTGTCTGCCTGTCTGTCTGTATGTTCACGCATCACGCAAAAACTACTGGTCCAATTACGATGAAACTTCGTATGATTATACTTTAATATCCTGGGCACAAAACTGTACTTTTTAATCCCAAAAAAGTATATACACGTAAAAACAAACATAATTGTGCGCCTCAATGCCTAGATTAAATTACTGTACCAAATGCAAAAAGTTTTTCGAATGTTAAGTTGCCCGCAGTGGACTTTACTCTATAACTATAGGGCCGATGGTTGAAATTAGCTTGAACTGATATTATAAATGTAAAAATATCTTATAAAAATAAAAATTTGAGTGTCTGTAAGTGTATTTGTTACTCAGTTATATCAAAACTGCTGAAGGGACCGGGATGAAATTTGAAACAGAAGTAGATTATGGACTGGAGTAACACATAGGCTACTTTTACCCCTGGGAACGCGGGCGAAGCCGCTCGCAGAAGCTAGTACATAATGATAATTTATTTAACCATAATGGGGTAGGTATAAATGTATTATATGGGCCGTTGTTTATAACTGAAATTTACTTAATACATAAGTACATCAATTAACTATGTCACTGGCTGCGCCTACATTACACGGTCTATAGACTTGACCCCAATATATATACGGAATAAAATATATATCTCATACTCGTAATAATAATTTATTTATTTATTTATTTATTAATTATTTATGCACACACATTCAACACAGAGGACAACACATATATAAAAACAGAGTACATAGGCCCCACATATTCCAACTGGAATCTCTTCCTGTGGGCCTGTGGCAGGAAAAGATATAATAACACTGAGACACATAGTGTGTTACACAAACAATACAAAAAAATAATAATAATAATAAAAATGGATAATAATAACGAAGAAACCGATAGAAATAACAATAATAAACAATAAAACCAACTAATACAAGGCTATTATATAAAAAGAAGTAAAAAAAAATAACCCTTATACCTACATATATACATATATATATATATATATAAATATAAACAAAAAGATCTATATTTCAGGAGGAAAGATAATGTTCTCTCACTTGTCTCTTAAAGATAGAGATTGACTTGGCATCCCGAATGTTCGGCGGGAGTGAGTTCCATAGTCTCACTGCATGAACGGAGAAGGAGTAGGAGTAGAAGTTAGTATTATGGGGCACAATTTTAAGATAGGATTTAAGATGAGAGCGAGTAAGGACTTCAGGAGGACGCACCAAGGAGAAACGGTCTCGGAGATAAGTAGGATAGGCTGGGTTGAACAGGATGTTATAGAGGAGACATAATATGCGAGTGTTCCTGCGAAGACGGATTGGGAGCCACTTGAGCCTGTTACGAAATTCAGAAATATGATCGAACTTCCTAAGACCAAAGACGAAACGGATACATACATTTTGTAAACGCTCAAGTTTATTTAATAATCATACTTTTAAATGATGATGACTCAACTAAGAAGTCATCAGCCTTTGCCATCAAGAAATCAAAAGCGAAATATTAACTTCAAGCTCATTCCATCACTGGACACATATATTCCTTTTATTCTAAAGTACGGTTTTGGTGGAGTTTATCGAGTGTGCCAGGGTCCGAAGTCGCATCAAGTTCCAGCCAATATTTTGCCACGTCCCGTCACGAGTCTCGAACCATCGATTAGTGCCTAAACAAACACACTCAGAGTCACAGGCGACCCTTTTCCGAAACGAGGGTCGAAGATTGTAAGAAGGTCCATTTTCAACGACCAGCAAACACATGAGAGATGGCACAGTTTATATTAATGTGTGTCGTAAGGAATATGTTAAGGCCTATGAAGGTTACCTATAACCGATAGTCCACAGACGTCACATTAGACTTTACTAGCTTTTACCCGCGGCTTCGCTCGCGTCACATGTGACATATACCAATACACACAGCGCCATCTATACCAATACTTTTGTTTTCCCTCGGAAATATCATTTTTTTCCGGGATAAAAAGTACCCTATTGTTTAATCTGGACTTCTAATTTTACGTCTGCAAAAAATCAAAGCAATCGGTTTAGTAGTTACGGCGTGAAAGCAGAACAAACAAACAAACTCACTTTCCGATTTATAATATTAGTAAGGATCTTAAGTCAAAAGATCTTTTTTAAACGTGGCACCACACTGATATTTTCTCCTGTGTCGTGGGTACAAACATTGGTTGGTTGTCACAAACATACAAATTCACACATCACACATCACACATCACACCCAGACCCGAAACCAAAATTTGTGGATCACACAAAGAGTTGCTCCGTGCGGGAATCGAACTCGCAACCGGTTGCCCAGCCACCGCAGTGCCACTGCAGTCATCAACTCGACATTTATTGATAAACTGTCTATGTGCTTTTTGGCCTACATGTGATACTTGCTATATCTTTGACAGGTTGTCAGACGATATCATTTGTACAATTACACCGTAGAAGTACATGAATTACACTGGTTATAACACTTAATTGCTATATTTCACTAAATTACAGTAAATTATTACGATATAACAATTAAATTTATTTCATTTTATTAAAAATCGTAATAGACCGTTTCTATTACGACCGGCTCACAGTGTTGTTAGAGCAAAAAAAAGTTACACAAGTAGTTTAGACATTCCTAGGGACTGATATTATATGACCTTCTTGCCAGCAATAGCAATATTGTCATAAATCAGAAAGCTTTATGTCTCCATTATAGCTTGTTTTATAATATATATAGATCTGTCGTCGGCGGTATTTCCGAACCGTATCGGTTCGGAAATCGGTTCTTTAAGCCTTCAAGAAAAGAGCGTACTCCTTTTTAAAAGGCCGGTAACGCACCTGTGACTCCTCTGGTGTTGCGGGTGTCCATGGGCGGCGCTGATCGCTTACCACCAGGGATCCGTCTGCTCGTTTGCCTCCTATTCCATAAAAAAAAATTACATGCTAAAGTTAAGAAGCTAAATTATTATTAATTTGATAGTAGACTATTTGTCAATTTCATTTTTTGTAAACCAAGAAAATACGTTGGAACCTGGTTTCCGAGAAGGTTTATGTGTAGGCAGAATTAAGTGGTTTATATCAAAGTACCTCTATAGTTTTATAAAAATCATCAAAAAGCGAAAAATGGAATATCTCGGTCACGTGCTTAGACACGATAGATATTCACTGCTTCAACTAATCATAATGGGCAAAGTGGAGGGGAAGAGACGTGCTGGGCGCAGAAGAAAATCGTGGCTGCGAAACATCCGGGAGTGGACCGGCATTACATCTGTCGAACAATTGTTCCGCATAGCCATGTGGAATGCTTCTTGCAGTTCTTCTTGTACTTCGTGTACAAGAAACTGACGGCTGACCTTCAACATTGAAGAGGCACTATAAGAAGAAGAAGAAGAATAGTTTGTTATGGAATTTTATGTTCAGGCACAAATTAAGTTTCCAATTGACCTTTTGCTCATTAATTTGTGTCATAAGCAAAAGTTTTGAGTCTCCGATCCTCTATGCCGCATGAGTGTTTGTCTTTGTCCAGTTTTTTTGTTTATACCCAACATTATTAGATTGGAAGTGCGTTGTTTCCTCCAAGTATCGAAATTAAATGGCCTCCTACCTTCCCTGAGAGGTTCTTAGAACTTATAAGTACTTGGAGTATGTTGGAGTTACATTTAGATACTTTTATTTTGGCTAAAAGATTGTGTGATTCTTCTGTGTATTGGTCTAGATATAAGGAAAGAAAGTCTGCGTACAAATTGACGTAAACATTAACTTTAAACTGCCATACACCAAGCGGTCACCGGTGACCGCAACCTATTGTTCTATAATTGTGTCTATACCTCGACGGTACTCAACGAGTTAATTCTGTAAATGGTTTTATATATACGAGTTTTTTTTGTTGACGTTCAAAAATGCCTTTCTAGTCAAATTGAAATAAACGAATTTGACTTTGACTTTGATTTTGACTTTGACGTTGACTTTGACTTTGAGTAATATTATTTTTATATTTGACATAGATTTGTTACTGGTGGGTCGCGACATCGTAAATAATGGACAAAACTGAGAATGCAGGACTAAACTTCCTGCATTCTCAGTTAAGCGGAGTAGTGTTGACGAAATAAATGAGATCATTTATTTTAGCCCCAGCCACGATCTTTCTAAAAGTGTTTCCCGCGCCCCGTGACTCTGTTAACGTCATTCCCTGTCAAATGTCAAAATCTGATTAAATTTCCGGATCGACTATTCCATCGGTGTTGCCATTACTCCGCGCTAACCATCCTCAAGTAATTACTTGACGTTATCAAAGAATACTGACTGCCTCGTTGGTCGAGTGGTCGCAAGTGCGACTGCCGGTCAAGGGGTCTCGGGTTCGATTCCCGGGTCGGGCAAAGTATTACTGGGTTTTTATAAATTCTCAGTAGTAGCACGAAGTCTGGAATTGTGCCCGGTATATGGCAATAGGCTCACCCCCTATTACATGGGACTGATAACATAAATAGTGAAAAGTGGGTGTTATATTGTACAGTGGCATAATGTACACCTCTGCCTACCCCTTCGGGGATAAAAGGCGTGATGTTATGTTATGTTATGTTACTTCTCCTAAGTGTAATAAACACTTTTCTGCAAATCGCAATCAAACCCATTCAGCCAATCGTGAGATAATCGCGAACAAATATTTTTTATTTATTTTATTTATTTATATAAAACCTTAGCTAAACTATCATGACAGGTTTCTCCATTGCGATAGCTAGGCCTTAAACTAAATCTATGTAACGTCCAATTATAACAAAATCATAAAGTAAAAAAAAACAACACAATAACAACGCAATATACATACATACAGGTTAAAACGAGAACCTCCTTCTTTTTTTGACGTCGGTTAAAAATACAAAATTACTAAAATCCTGAAGTAAGTAAGAAGGTATATTAAAAGTACCTATGTACCTCGTGCTTGTCATGCGTAATATTGTCTGCTGTATGGTGTAATTGAAGTGATAAATAAAAATTGCTAGAATACAAGAAATAGGTACTAAATACAATGTACCTTCTTCTTAAATCTACATACACAAAAAATCGGCCTCACAGAAAACCAATGTGAAACAACGCTTGCATTCTGTTTCGTCGTATGAGTAAGGTTACCGAAGGCCCAATTACCCATCCCCCACCCAATCCCTGAATACTCCAATCCTCAAATTCCTAATCCTAAAAGACCGGTAACGCACTTGCAACGCCTCTGGTGTTCCAGATGTCCATGGGCGTAGCCGATTGCTTACCATCAGGTGATTCGTCTGCTCGTTTACCGGCTCATACCATAAAAAACATATTGATAGTTCTTCTACCCAAAATAACTCTTCATAGCAACAGATATTACGTTTATTTGCTTTTCAAATATCAACCCTTCCATGTTCACAATAAGGACGATATTCAATATTATTATTATTAGCAATCTCGTTTCCCGCTGTCACTCACACGCAACCGATTTCCGCCTGTTATAAGAAATCTCTTGAAATACCCACACACTCAACATTTGTATAGGAAAACCTGCTTTAGCTCGTTCGATGTAAGGTTGAAATTGGTTTGTGATAGAAATGTCATTTCTTTATTTGAAATTGGAAAGGTCGAGGTTCAATGATAATGTTACAGTAACGTTATGTTGCATGTTGCGAGAAGACTAAAATGCGTAGCGTTTGTTCAATAACATAACATATATAACATCACGCCTATTATTCCGAAGGGGTAGGCAGAGGTACACTTTGTGCCACTGTACAATGTAACACCCACTTTTCACTATTTAGGTATGTTATGAGTCCCATGTAATATATGGCAATAGGCTCACCCCCTATTACATGGGACTCATAACATAAATATTGAAAAGTAGGTGTTACATGGTACAGTGGCATTAAGTGCCGTAATGTGCACCTCTGCCTACCCCTTCAGGGATAAAAGGCGTGATGTTCTGTTAAAATTCGAAAGTAAACTTGTATATACCTTCTGTCTACCTCACAACTATATTATTAGAATGTTGTTTCAATATCTGTAGTTCCTTACTTCGCTGTGTATGCATGAGTTGGATCAAATGTTTGACCAAACAGCTTTGCTAGCATATTATTCCCCGGAGACTTGGTTCAAACATTGGACCAACGCGTACGATTTATTTGCGTTTGGCAAACAGATCGGTGTCAGACGTTACAGATAGGGAGGCAAGCAGAGATAGATAATTGAAACATTCAGTTTTTGGCACTTCAGTTATCTTATAAATCCTATGTAATAGAGGTTAAGTCTATTCTCGAATAGAGAACACAATTAAAATGTTGACAGTGTATTAACATTAAACATGTAATTAGTCCGTCAGCTAGCTAATGAATAAATATTAGACACGTATTCTTCGTTTTTATTCTTCTTTTTTTATACTTAAATAAAGTTACTAACTATACTAGGATTTCGTCCTGTGACGTGAGTGCGTTTACAAACATACAAGTTCACATACACATAACACCCAGACACGGAACAACAATTTGTGGATCACACAAAGAGTTGTTCCGTGCGGGAATCGAACCCACGACACTTTGCGCGGCAGTCAGTTGCCCAACCAGTCATTTTTATTTGTCGTATAAGAAAACAATACATAAAACGAATCAAAGTTCAGGTGTTTTTTTTTTAAGGGGGGAAAATCATCGAATGACTGCTCCCGCCTGGGTGAGGCGGGAGGGAGTGTCAGACTCTTACTGACTAAAAACCACCCCGTTCCTTCTCCTGCACGTCGAGCCAGAGCCCCGGTTATCCGTTAGGTTCTCCGCGACTCCGAATCGGCATCGGCCGTATTGGGCCCCATCTGTGGTGGTCTGATGGCTCTTTGAGGCGCGCGCGGAACGCGACGCGCCATACGCTCGGGTCTGTTTCTGGTCGGACGGGGAGCCACCCATGCTCGCCGTCCGCAGGCCCGCGCTTACGGTGGCCGGAGATCGTCTTGCTATCCCCGACGCCCGGTGTGTCCTTCGCGATGGCTGGGTTGCGAGGAGGCAGCGCTTCGCTGCCTCACGCGTCCCGCCTCCTCCTTAGCTAGCATGACTGCCTCGCAAAAGGAGGAGACGGCATCCCAGTCCCCCTCGCTCCGCATCATGGCCCGCACTAGGCCCGGACGCGAGAGGAAAAGTCAACGTCACGCAGTGTTCCCAGGCGGTCACCCATCCAAGTACTGACTGCGCCCGATATTGCTCAACTTCGGTGATCGGACGAGAACCGGTGTTTTCAACATGGTATGGACGTTGACAAATGTAGGAGCTAGCTGCGTCATTTTAGAGTATAAAACGAACACAAAAGTGACGTCACGCGATATTTAAAATCAATATATCGTCGAAAGTATTTGTTTCTGTAAGAAAATAAAACGTGCGTGTCTAATATTTTTATATCTAGGTAATCTACCAGACAGATATTAAAATAAAAATTAGTCATCACCCTACTTATAGATTCCTACTTAGAATTTCAAAAATAGGAAATACAGTAGTATTTTGTTTAATATAAGAATCAAAGTCGAGATGCTCGACAACTCTGATTGCCGCGTAACTGTAAACATAGCGATCAACTGTAAACATACTGAAAATCAGAATTTAATATAATTCACAATGAAACATATTTATTTCTACTATCAACACAACATAATAAAACAGCCTACACATAACACACACACACATACAAAATCCAAACATGGCGGGGTCGAATGTGTGTCGAAGCCGAGCAATGGGCCGTTTAGATAAAACCACCGTTAGTAGAACACATCACATGAATCTGCCTTTACAAACAAATGCATCGTTAACAGTCAGAAGGTTTAGGACACAATGGAGGGAAAAAAAGAACTAAAGTCATTATCATCATATAATTCGTCCACTGCTGAACATACGCCTCCGCCCATAGATATAATACAGAAGGAGGTAATATTTTTTTTAAGAGGGGAAAATCATCGAATTATTGCTCCTGCCTGGGTCAGGCGCCAGGGAGTGTCAGACTCTTACTGACTAAAAACCACCCCGTTCCTACTTCTGCACGTTGAGCCGGAGCCCCGGTTATCCGTTAGGTTCTCCGCGACACAGAAGGAGGTATGGTGCGGAATCAAAAATGTATGCAAAACCGGTGAAGCCACAACTGCCCCTCTATAAAACTAATATTACACACACAGATCTGACAAAACAATACTACCATTTCCGCCAATGACTCCCCAGTCGGCTGATTGGAAGCGACCTGCGTCCAGCGACAATATTCTAAGGTGTACCTTTAGACCAATTGCCTGAACGATCAATAAAGAATTTTAAGATTGTTTTTGTTTTTATGGTATAAGCCGGTAAACGGGCAGACGGATCACCTGATGGTAAGCAATCGGCGCCGCCCATGGACACCTGGAACACCAGAAGCGTTACAAATACGTTACCGGCCTATTGGGGATTAGGAATTAGTATTGTTGGGGATTCAGGGATTCGGGAGATTGGGTAGTGGGGGGCATAATTGGGCCTCCGGTCACCTCACTCACACGACGAAACACAATCAAAGCGTTGCTTCACGTTGGTTTTCTGTGAGGCCGTGGCATCAATCCGGTCGAGCCAACTCATTCGTGCCGAAGCAGGGCTCTTTCACACTTGAAATCACAACACAAAAATCAAAACACTCAATAATTATTATCGTGCTTTGCCCAACCCATCAACCAGAATCTAACAAATGCTATTATTACCACAAAATCTGCTTGATTCAAATATTATTATCCATTTCATACGAAAATGCATTTTAAAGTAGGTAACATAAAAATAGGAATCTAAGAAATTACTTCATTAAGTTCATTTCTTTATTCAAAGGAATTCTTGTTGAAACTATATCTGTACCTAGTATAATTGAGCAGAAAATGATAGGATCAATCCCGGGTCGGGTAAAACTACTCTACATTCTAAATGCAATTGGAAATGAGTTCTGTGTCCTTAAGATTGTCCCTTATCTACTTTTATAGAAACTAGCAATTCGCAATTCTTGATAGAATATTATTTCCCGACTATCGATTCAATTCCTGGCTCAGACGAAGTTTTGTTGGTATATAGTTCTAGGCAATTACATGAGACACTTCCTCAGCCTGCTGAACAACTCGATAGTAGCACTTGCATTCCACTCTATTATAAGCAGAAAAAATGCCAAGAAATATTTACTAGGGCATACCTTTTTAAAAGGCTGGCAATGCACCTGTGACTCCTCTGGTGTTGCGGGTGTCCATCAGCGGCGCTGATCGCGTACCATCAGGTGATCCTTCTGCTCGTTTATAATGCACAAAAAAATCCAAGCTCACACTTTAAAATAACGAAAACACTACTACTGAACTTTACTTTCTTTTTATTTTATTCGCTGTAAAAATGTCTACCACAAAATTAAAAATATGAAGCCGTATGACTGACTCCTTTGAAAGTATTTTTTTAAGCAAAAACCGAACAAGTTGCTGACACTAAGTACACAGCAACTTTATGTTGGTGAAAAAACGTCATTTTAGCTTGTACCTCTAACTTTGTCATAAACGTAGTGATAAACCAAGTATGACGTTGCCGATTCGTATACGAAAATGGATACACATAGTTAATAGTGCTGTATATAATTTATCCTGGATTCGGATCTACATAACATAACATCACGTCTTTTATCCCCAAAGGGTAGACAGAGGTGCACATTGTGCCACTGTACAATATAACACGCACTTGTTTTTCACTATGTATGTTACGAGTCCCATGTAATAGGGGGTGAGCCTATTGCCATATACCGGGCCCGATTCTAGACTCCGTGCTACTACTGAGAATTTTCAAAAAACCCGGTAATACTTTGCCCGACCCGGGAATCGAACCCGAGACCCCTTGTGATTCATAAAATCTTAAATTTAAATAAAATTAATTTCTTTGGGAACATCACACAACGTCGTAACCGTAATGTCTCCGAAACAAAAAGTGAAGACTTGAATTTAACAAATAATGAACTAGATGGCACCACTAGTAACAGTCTGCCAAACATGTCAGATGACGAAGATTCCGAAGAAATTCTTCAACTAAAAAACAAAGTCAAAGAATTGACACTGCAACTAGAGACTGCACACCATGAAGTTGAATCTCTAAGTATAGATAACACAAATCTCAAAAAAACCATCGAAAACTTAACAAAGAAGGAAAACATCTACAAAAAATTTACTACTGACATTGTAAATAACACTCCAAAAAAGAAAAAAACCTCGCAACCCGTTCCGACAATAGATTTATGCATAACCCCCGAATCAACTAGGGGAGGTATAAAGCTTACTCCAGAAATGGCTTATAAAACAACTGCGGAAGTCATACTCCAGGTGGTAAACAAAAGTACTCAATGCGACTCTAATGAAATTAAACATTCATTGTGTAAGGATATAAGACAGCAAAAAATAAACGACACACAACTCCTGACGCAAAAACCAATAAAAAGCAAACTAAGTATACTAAGCACTAACAATAGAAATGGACTTTGTAACATTATTGAAGATTTATTTCCAACTTTTTATGAATTTTGTCATTACTCATATCCAAATTGTGGTGTTAATCAACTTCTGAGTGGCATAGAAGAGAAGGTTAAACACTTTGATAGAACAGATTATTGTGTCATCTTAATAGGAGAAAGAGACTTCTTGAGAACTGAAAACTATCACGATACAGTGTACAATATTAGAGATACCATCGAGAAACTAAGCCACACTAATATAATTATATGTCTCCCAACCTACAGGCAATGTGGAGAAAACACAACAATATACAACTGTCGGGTTGAGTTGTTCAATAATCTTTTATATCTCCATAACACAACATATCAGTATGCTTATTTGCTGGACTCAAACGCTGACTTATGTTATGATAATACAATGTTTTCCGGTCGTCGAGGTCTCCTAAATGACACAGGCATGAAAAACGTTATTGCGAATCTTAAACAGACTATTTGTGATATACAGATGGAGAATAATAGTGACGCCAACGCAGTCGATGCATCTGAAGATATATCGAATCAATTTTTTCTATGATCATTTGTCAATAATGCATCAAAACATCGCAGGACTAATAAATAAGGCAGACCAATTACTTTTGCATCTAATTGAATTTCAAAACCGCATAGACGTGGTTTGCGTTACTGAACACTTCATGGAAGCTGGATTTGAAGATTTTCTCACTATACCTAATTATAAACTGGCAACTAGCTACTCGAGGGATACAAGAAGAGGAGGAGCGTGCATATTAATAAAAAACGACCTTCAATATAAAGAGCTGGACGACATCAGGAAACTTTCAGTTCAGGGAGCATTCGAGTGCTGCGCAATCGAATTAACACAACACAACATTATTATTGTATGCATCTACAGAATACCTAAATTAAAAAATCTTGATACCTTTTACTCTAAATTGGATATTCTATTGCCTAAGATTTGTTATAGGGCTCGCAAAAATGTTGTTATATGTGGTGACTTCAACATCAATACTTTAAAGAAAAATAGTATATCTCTTGAGTTTATTAATTATCTATTAAGTTATAATTTGGAACTACAAATTGATCAGCCCACTAGGCTACAAAGCAATACATGTATAGACAATTTTGCGCACAACTTCATTCAAAAATGTACTCACAATATAGTAGATCTTAACATGTCGGATCACACCGCTCAAGTTTTAAAGATCCCTGTAAAAAAGACTTATACACTGGACAGTTGGAATATAACAGCGCGTGATTACAGCTACGATAACCTTGTGAAATTTAGATCAAGTTTATACCCTTTGTCGTTTTGTGAAATTTATGAAGCAGATAATCCTAATATAGCATATGATGCCTTTATAGAAACATTCCGACTGTTTTATGACTTGTGTTTTCCCGTAATTAACAAAAAAATTAAGTTAAAAAGGAAACCAAACTGGTTAACACCGGGGATAAAGCGTTGCAGCAGAAATAAAAGACAACTTCTTTGGCAACTAAGAGCAAAACCAAATTACAATAACTTAACGAAACTTAAAAGTTACACGCAAAGATTAAAGAAAATAATAAAACTAACACAAAAGGCAAGAAATAACCATAAGATAATGACCTCAACCAATAAATCCAAAGACATATGGAGGATCATTAATGAAAATAAATACTGCTCTCCCTATGAACACATAGCGGAAATACGAAGGAACGGGGATATAATAACCGACCCTAGTGATATCGCTAACGCATTTAACGATCACTTTGTGGAACAAGCAGAATTACTTTCGAAGGTCTCAAAATCTGCAAACTATGAAATCCCGCATACATGTTGCAAATCAATGTTCTTGGCTCCGACTACACCTGATGAAATACTTAGGCTAATAGACAATCTAAAAAATAAAGTTAGTGTAGGATATGATGACATCTCGACAAAGGGATTAAAATTTGTTTCCGATATAATATCTGGGCCCATTTGTCACATAATTAATGTTAGTATCTCATCTGGAATCTATCCTGATAAACTCAAACCAACTATAATTAAACCACTATTTAAGAAAAATGATAAAAATGATATAAATAATTATACACCTATTGCCCTAATACCAATGATATCAAAAATATTTGAGAAAGCGATTCATCACCGTATGGATTCTTTTTTTACAAAACATAATCTATTAGTACAAGAACAAAAGGGTTTTAGAAAGAATACATCAATAAACATGGCTATCTACGATTTCCTTAATATCTTAATCACAAATATTGATAACAGAATCCCAATTAGTGCTATATTTATGGACATGACGAAAGCTTTTGACTTAGTTGATCATAATATTTTACTACAGAAACTAAATGCTTATGGAATAAGGGGCAAAGCATTTTCACTTATACAATCATATCTTGACAATAGAACGCAGTGTACGGAAATTAAACGAGTCTCAAAAAAAGGTAAAAAGGAACTTAAATATTTATCTAAAACACGTAAAGTCACTTATGGCGTGCCACAGGGTAGCGTACTAGGCCCGCTGTTATTTTTGGTTTACATAAATGACTTTCCAAAACACGTCACTTTTCCTATGGTTCTTTTTGCTGATGACAGCACAATAATTATTGAACAGAATAAAAATAGAAATTATGAACGTGACATTAAAGATTCTTTGCAACAATCAATTAATTGGCTTGATCAAAATAATTTACAATTAAATGTAAATAAGACTAAAATTATACAATTTAGACAAAGAACAACTACTCCTGACATAAATATATCTATTGACGATAAAAGAATTGAAGAAGTAGAGCATACAAGATTTTTGGGACTAACTATTGACTGTAAACTGACTTGGAAAGAACATGCATCAATTCTTATAAAAAAATTAAGTCGCTTAGCCTTTGCTCTATACAAACTCAAGAAAATAGTTAACCAGGCAGCAGTTGTTGCTGCATACTATGGTTATGTTGAATCCACATTAAGATATGGTGTAATTTTTTGGGGAAATTCCTCCGAGAAATGTACTATTTTTAGAGCACAGAAAAGGTGCATTAGGTCGATGTGTAGCTTGAAAGTAACGGACAGTTGTGAACCTCAAAAAATAGTACTTTGTTTAAAAAAGCCTCTGAGGACCGTCATAGATCGACAAGATCAGAACGTCGACACGAATTATGTCTGAGAGCCTCAAAGACAGCCCTTAAGCACAAAAGTATCCTTTGCATGGCACCCAAAATATATAATAAAATCCCAAATACTATCAAGAATCTGAATTTAACACAATTTAAACGGAAACTTAACAATTTTCTAATTGATAAATGCTATTATACCATTGACGATTTCTTTCATGACAAAATGTAATAAACTGACAACTGTGTGTATAATTAATTATGAAAACTTGGGTAACTGATTGTTTATTTAGTGCTTGTATTAATTTATTTTGTTGCAAAATTTTTGACATTTTTGCTATTGATTGTTTATTTAATGCCTGTTATAATTTATAACTTATATTGTGACTAATTTTTGACATTTTATTAATTATTTATGTTACAATTTTGGATGTGATGAATATTTTTATACTTTAAATAGTGTATGCCTAATGGGCAGCTTTTTGCGCTACTATAATAATAATTTTAAGACCCTTTTGTATCACCAAAATGCACACGAATAAATACTTTGACTTTGACTTTGACTTTGACTTGGTCGGCAGTTGCACTTGCGACCACTCGGTCAAGGAGGCAGTGAATTCGGATCTATGAACTCGTATATGGCCTAAGACTACCATCACACGCAGGCAGATGAGTACTTTAATACAACTTGGGTGGCTTCGAGTCCTTATTATAATGGATAAAAAATTATTTATTTCAAAATTTTTTATCAAGATAATTTAATTAAAATTGTAAAAAGAAAATTTAATGATGCGAGTGAACAGGTCGCTCATACGTCAGCCACACCATCATTTATCACCAGGCGCGATGGTGGCTACACGTCACACTATAATAGTATAAAAAAGATGGGCAGCAAAATCTTCTAAACGTTCAGTGACCTGACCAAGATATCCAAGTTATCTGCCAAACATGGAGGCTGAGGCAAAGAGTCTTTTAATAGATAACCCTTTATTTAACAGTGGATGTATTAGAATACATACTAGCTGATGATGATGATGAATCATAATATCATCTTGATATGTACGGTTCCATCCACAGCTAGACATAAGCGCCTGCTTTATATGCGGCTCGTGAGCATGTTACCATGCTTGATCTTCAACTCTTCGCATACTTATCCCTTCTTTCAGAAGTTACAAAGCGTGATATAGAAAAAGATGTGGTATTTTTTATCGATTTAAGTATTTAATTTATTTTTAAACTATCAAACACCAAGCGGATCACCGGTGACCGCAACCTATTGTTCTATAATTGTGTCTATAATGACGGTACTCGACTAGTTAATTTAAGCATGGGAGAGCCATGCTTCGGCACGAATGAGCCGTCTCGATCGGTGTGATATCACGGCCTCACAGAAAACCGATGTGAAACAATGCTTGCGTTGTGTTTCGTCGTGTGAGTGAGGTTACCGGAGGACCAATTACCGCCCCTCCGCCCTTTCCTAATCCCAGAATCCACACCAATTCTCATATTCCTAATTCCCAAAAGGCCGGTAACGCATTCTTTGGTGTTCAATCAGGTGAACCAACAGCTCGGTTACCGGCGTAAACCTTAAAAAAATCAACTTACGGTTTTGGGTATAGATTACTTCCAGATTTCAAACTCATAATTATCAACTATGGAGATCCATAGCTATGGATCTTAACAAAATCACAAAAAAAAACACTTGAAAGTCCTCCCGAACAGAATTCTCTCAAGCAAGTGTGCACCCGGCTTTATAACAAATTCATTCTTTCTCATAAATATCATCTTAAGGTTTGTGATAGGAAACTCCGAACAATTCGCTTTTTTACAAGACAAATGGCCCTCTCTATTACGATAGATATCGGTACTAGAGATGTTCTTTATCGATATATTATGTCGATATTTGTGGCGACTAATGTGTATGTACAGAACGTAATGCGAAACTTCAATTGATTTCGGGATAATAAATATTGTTGAATTGGAACTCGTTTTTGAACAGTTCGACGTGAAGACGGCTCGATTTACAATGATGTAGAGTGGACTGTGTGATGTTAAATTTATTTATACTCAAGGTAGCACGTGTTTATTATTTTTAAGTTCTTCTTTTTAATTATTTCAAGTTAATAAAACGTTGGACTCCATTATCAATTGATTAATGAATCAATGTCAATAGCCGTGTCCTCAGTACCTTTTTAATTAATTTTAGTTTTAACTAGCTGTTGCCTGCGACTATGTCTGCGTAGAAGAATGATTTCTGGCAGAATTTGGTTTTGAATTAGTCTTTTCCGAGGTACATACATTCTACGGATGTAACAAATGTCATCAGAATCGATTCCGTACTTAGTTATATTTATTGGGGAAAAAGTATGCCACATATTTCTCGAGTCTCAAACTATATATAACTAGCTTTTACCCGCGGCTTTGCTCGTGTCACAAAAGAATAAAACGTAGCCTATGTGACATATACCAATACACACAGCGCCATCTATACCAATAATTTTGTTTTCCCTCGGGAATATCAAATTTTTCCGGGATAAAAAGTACCCTATTATTCAATCCGGACTTCTAACTTTACGTCTGCAAAAAATTCAAAGCAATCGGTTTAGTAGTTACGGCGTGAAAGCGGAACAAACAAACAAACTCACTTTCAGATTTATAATATTAGTAAAGATGTACCTAATGTCATTCAAATCGGTTTAGGGATAAAGAAAAGACAATGTCATGAGTAACTTTCGTATTTCATTCGCTGCTCGGCTCCTATAAGTCGTATCGTAGCCTAATGTTTCATACCTTACTCAATGAATAGACTACTTAACGCAAAAATCTTATTCAAATCAGACCAGTAGTTACGGAGATAAGGATATTCAGACAGACAAACCCTTCAGCTTTATATAACAAAAAATAAATATATATTAAAATAAAATTATAAATTATGTTGTATATTAACACTATTCCAATAAAAAATGCTGCTCATTGGCCGAGTGGTCGCAAGTGCGACTGCCGGGCAAGGGGTTCGATTCCCGGGTCGGGCAAATCGTTATTGGGTTTTAAAAAAATCTCAGTAGTAGCACGGAGTCTGGAAATGTGCCCGGTATATGGCAATGGGCTCACCCCCTATTATATGGGACTCATAACATAAATAGTGAAAAGTGGGTGTTACATTGTACAGTGGCATTAAGTGTCGAAATGTGCACCTCTGGCTATCCCTTCGGGGATAAAAAGGCGTGATGGTATTATGTTATAATAAAAAAGTAATAAGATAAGCGTATAAGATTAAAAATGAATAACAAACCGCACCAATTGCATTTTGACACAGATATAATTGATTTGCTTTTAATAATATATAAACAGCGGTAATGTCAGTGTATTTAACATTCAATATATTGAGGGCCGGTGTTTCAGCTTAAAATGCAGTACTTCAGTCTTGTATTGTTCTGTTGCCTACTTAGCGTCAGCTTCGGAGTTAACCACAACGATAATAATAGTATGTATATTATATGTGCTTTTTTATGATATAAAGGTTGTTTTTATTTTCTGTATAATGTAAGGGGAAATTATTCAATATAATATGTATATTAAATTATATATTATTTTAAATTATTATGTTTTCGACTTACTCACGTAATTATTTGACGAGGAACTCGACTAGTTTCAAGCCATGCTAGATGCCCATATTCATGAGCAGCATTTCGCGACCCGCGACGCGGCGACTGTCGCGCTGCTACTGGCTACTCGAGTCTGCGGACTCGCGTGCCCTCTGCCGTGATTCACGCGCACTTTCCTCTATTCGTGGTATCGACGACGGCGGAGCGCGTTCATTATATTTTTTATTTTACCATTTTGTAAATTTATTGTGTTTATTTAATTAATTAATTTCATCTAAACTATTAATGTCTAATTGGTGACTTGTTCGTCCGCGGGTCACTTAAGGGGCCAGTAGAATACCAGTGCAAGGCCCTGTCTTGCACATGCTGAACTGGTCCCATTTCACGGCAGACTTGGGACATGAGCATGTATCCATCATCATCATCATCATCATCAACAGCCTATAAATGCCCACTGTGGAGAAGTTTTGAGCATTAATCACCACGCTTGCTCAATGCGGGTTGGTGATTACAAACTTATAATTAGAAATTATAAGCCCAGGTTTCCTCACGATGTTTTCCTTCACCGTTTATCAGTGGTGTCTGAATAATCTTAGAAAGTACATATAACTCGGAAAAAGTCACATTGGTACTTGCCGTTGATAGGTTTCGAACCCGCATCCTCATGCATGAGAAGCGTGCGTCTTAAACCTCCGGGCCACCACGATATTTACCTCTATTATATCAGTACCATGTATCCATCAGTACCTACTAATACAATGACTTATTTGTACATGTCACTTGTTTTTCGGCGTGAAATATTTTTTTTTCTTTTCTTATATTTGCAACTAGCTTCTCGTTCTTCCGCGGTCCCGTGGTATAAAAAGTAGCCTGCCTATGAGTATAGTATTCCATACCAAAATCTACCCCTGTTCCAAATTCATCCCAGTCCCTTCGAACTTGGCTGAACATCGCCGTGTCCTCAGGGATGTGATCGGCGACGGCGACCTCTCACGTTCGGCTCTGGTTCAGACCACGGTACGGAGCGAGAGAAAGTGCTAGCTAGCTAAGGAGGAGGTGGAGCGCGTGAGGGACGAACGAACCTCCTTACGCCTCGGCCATCCCGAGAGACATTCCGGGCGTCGGGAATCCCGAGACGATCTCCGGCCACCATAACCATGGTACCTGCGGACGGCGAGCACGGGCGACTCGCCGCCCGACCAGAACCATGCCCGAGCGTACGGCGCGTCGCATTCCGTGCTCGCCTCAAGGAGCTATCAGACCACCACAGATGGAGCCCAACGGGGCTGATGCCGATACGGAGCCGTGGAAAACTTAACGGGTTGCCGGGGCTCCGGCTCGACGTGCAGGAGTAGGAACGGGGTGGTTTTTGGTCAGTGAGAGTCTGACACTCCATCTCGCCTTACCCGGGTGGGAGAAGACATTGTATGATTTCCCCCCTCAAAAAAAAGTCCCTTCGAACTAACAAACTTTTACATTGGTTTTTTTTCCATTAGGCATACGAGCAAACCTGATGGTAAACGTTTAGCGCTGCCCATAGACACACGTAACCCTAGACGATTTTGGGCTCGCTGCCATCGCAGCGGTAAGTCCCCTCTTTGAGGAGTGGCTTGAGAGACGCTACGGCGTCCTCACCTACCGCCTGAAGCAGGTCCTCACCGGACATGGAAGTTTCGGGAGGTACCTGTGTCTGATGGGGCGGGAGGAAACGCCCGGGTGTCATCACTGCGAGGACCGCCCTGAGGACACGGTGGAACACACGGTGGGAGAATGCCCTTCGTGGGCTGAGCACCGCCGTGTCCTCAGGGAAGTGGTCGGCGATGGCGACCTCTCGCGTCCGGGCCTAGTGCAGGCCATGATGCGGAGCGAGGGGGATTGGGATGCCGTCTCCTCCTTTTGCGAAGCAGTCATGCTAGCTAAGGAGGAGGCGGGACGCGTGAGGCAGCGAAGCGCTGCCTCCTCGCAACCCAGCCATCGCGAAGGACACACCGGGCGTCGGGGATCGCGGGACGATCTCCGGCCACCGTAAGCGCGGGCCTGCGGACGGCGAGCATGGGTGGCTCCCCGTCCGACCAGAAACAGACCCGAGCGTACGGCGCGTCGCGTTCCGCGCGCGCCTCAAAGAGCCATTAGACCACCACAGATGGGGCCCAATAGGGCCGATGCCGATTCGGAGTCGCGGAGAACCTAACGGGTAACCGGGGCTCCGACTCGACGTGCAGGAGAAGGAACGGGGTGGTTTTTAGTCAGTAAGAGTCTGACACTCCCTCCCGCCTCACCCAGGCGGGAGCAGTCATTCGATGAGTTTCCCCCCTAAAAAAAAAAAAAAAACCCTAGACGATTTATTCTAATTATCTTCTACTTCATTTCGTTTCGGATCTAAGACAAGTATTCATGTCCCTGAGACTCGCCGACTTCACTGTTTCGGTATTTCCATGGTTGCATCTGCTTTAGATTTTGGCTTATAGGAGTTGCAGCGATTTTGGGAGGTTCACCTTGTTTCGCGGCCTAGTCCCAATAAAATTGCATTGCCAGATCCAGGATTGGCTCTGGTAATAGATAGTAGTAGCCTAATATCTACTTATATTTTAATATAGTGAAATAATTTGTTTACAGTATGCCTCTTCGACAAACAATGCTCCCTATTGTATGGTGACTCCTGTATCTGCTATAAAGGAGGCGCATACTACGGAAAATGTTACTGTAGTGTGGATTTGGGTAAATATAAAATTGTTAAGTGCTTTTAACTAACTTTTCAAAACAAGTCATCATTATCAACAGCCTATAAGTGCACACTGGTGACCCTTTTCTGACACGGAGAAGGTTTGAGCATTAATCACCACGCTTGCTCATTGCGGGTTGACGATTTCAAACTTATGATTAACTAAATTGTTATCGTAACTGCCTCGTTGGCCGAATGGTCGCAAGTGCTGCCGGGCAAGGGGTCCCGGATTCGATTCCCGGGACGGGCAAAGTATTACTGGGTTTAAAAATAAATTCTCAGTAGTAGCACGTAGTCTGGAACTTTGCCCGGTATATGACAATAGGCTCGCCCCCTATTACATATGACTCATAACATAAATAGTTAAAAGTGGGTGTTACATTGTACAATGCCATAATGTGCACCTCGGCCTACCCCTTTGAGGATAAAAGGCGTGATGTTATGTAAATTGTTATATAAATACCCCATAGCTGTACTTACCCCATAGCTGTGCAAACATTTGCACAAGTTACTGCAAGTGCACTTCGTTCCACGTCCCATGGAATGAACTGCACCCAACTATTATGTGATGGACTCCGATCCTAAGTACAATTCAATTATTAGCTTAAATTTGATATTAAACATTTCAAAACGCCTGGTCGACGTATTTTGTGACCAGAGGGCTGGTCTTTTTCTCGGTCAGAGGTTAAGCATCGCCATACAACGGGGCAATGCTGCCAGCCTTCTACGTACTTTCCCTACTGACGTCGATGCTTTGTGTAAATATTTATTTTTACTTTTCATTTATTAATTTCGTATCTAAAGTTGTATTTATTTTTCAGGATGCCTCAAGAATGAAGATTGCAAGGGTAAAGGAAAACCTAATCAAATCTGTGTGTGTCTAAATAACAAGGGAAAAGGAGAATGTTCCTGCTATGATCCTCTATATTCACCAAGATCAGGACTAATTCCAAATTCACCTTAACTATAAGACGTTTTAGCTTCCTTAAATCTTCCTGCCTTACATATTTTTCAAATAACTTAAGTCTTTAAAAGGAGTTCCTCAGGGATGTATTTTGGGACCAACTAAATTCAGTTACTTCAGTCCTCTCATTATTACGTCCATTAACAATAAGTCTTATTGTCATTGAAGATTTATTGGTGCTATTCAAATTTCTACTTTTCTCTATCTTGTATTTTGTTTAAAATATAGGTGTGTTTTTCTTGTTAAGTAATTACAGATTTTTATCATTAAACAAAATTTTATACGCTATTGGATTTCTTTTATTTCAAGATTTTTAACTAACTATTAAATAAATAAACATTAAGATACTTAAACTTTGAAATTAAATGTGAAGTTGTATTAAATATTTAACAATCGCTCTTGTCTAAAATAGAACTAATAATTACGATTTTTTTAAAAAGAATAATCCGGTATTCGAGCCGACGGCTCATCTGATGGTAAGAAATTGGCGTCCCTCATAGACACCCGGAACACCAGAGGCGTTACAAGTACGTTGTCGGCCTTTTAGGGGTTAGGAATTTAAGAATTGTTAGGATCTAGGGATTAGGGAAATTGGGCCTCCAGTAACCTCACTCACACGACGAAACACAACGTAAGCGTCTCGTTTCACATCAGTTTCCTATAAGGCCGTGATATCACTCTGGTCAAGCCGGTCTATTCGCACCAAAGTATGAATGGCTCATCCAAAAATCCTACAACACCATCTCGAAACAAAATTATAAAATCAGTGACGAAATTAACTCGTCGAGTACCGTCATTATAGACACAATTATAGAACAATAGGTTGCGGTCACCGGTGACCGCTTGGTGTTTGACAGTTTAATTATCAACAGACTTACCTCTATCCCTATTCTCACACATACAAAACATTTCAAACATTTTCCACTTCACCTATTTGATCCAAACGTCTCCACTCATCCGAAAACTACCGAACAGCCCCGACACGACCCGAGCAATTCCGAGAACACACGAATGCACACGAAACCATCCGAATTTAATCCTTGCTACCGTATAAATAATTCAATAGTACTTAATACATATTCAAGATTATTTCAAGAAGCTCTTTTTGCATTCTCATATAGAGGTTCTCGTTTGTATAAATTAAAACAGCTGACATGTGTCGTTATTCAGTGAAAATGAGAAGATTTGCATAAAACATCGTTTTGAAGGGATTGAGGGAGTAATGAAAGCAGGAGAGAGTTGCATTAGGTGGAAAATATTATATTATATACCTTTTATTCATCAAATGGGACAAGGAGGTTATGTTTTAAATCACATATAAGTAAATGGTTACTTACTTGTGTGTGTGCTCCACCTAGGTAGAAGGTACTGTTGATTATGGAATCAACAGTACCTTCTACCTAGGTGGAGCAACGATATCCTCGAAGTGGTTGAATACAAAGAACTGAAGATCGAACTCAGTGACATGATTGCTAGAGAAATCTTAGTTTTACAGTAAACGGAACGGTACTAATGGATGGTTTTTAGTCAGTAAGAGTCTGACACTCCCTCCCGCCTCACACAGGCGGTTCAGTCATTCGATGATTTTCCCACCTTAAAAAAAAAACCTAACCCTTCACGTAAGTCTACTATAAATTCACCTCAATGTATCCCTTCGAAGGACAGCAGATTGACATACCAGCACATAACACTAACCTATCAAACTTATTTAAATATAAAACTTCACCATAAGACAATAAAGTAAAATTTCCCTTAAACAAAACACAATTTAGATATATCTTGTTCTGCATTTGAATCGGACGTTGCTAGTAGGTACATTAGACTCTTGTGTGACGTCATTCAATGGCCGACAACTAACAATAGAGTAGAGCAGACATCGATACTGTCAACTGACATGTTGGCAACTAGAGATGTACACACGACCACTCATCAACGTATACATATCCAGTGTATCATGACCTCGCT
This sequence comes from Spodoptera picta, assembly GCA_038387885.1. Taxonomy (NCBI): domain Eukaryota; kingdom Metazoa; phylum Arthropoda; class Insecta; order Lepidoptera; family Noctuidae; genus Spodoptera; species Spodoptera picta. Next base: position 2,852,821 of record JAZHFQ010000782.1, on the reverse strand, counting down.
TTATATGACCTCTCCGCATATTCAAGGGTCAGTTTATACTGGTTTTTATAGTCTCATGTGCAACCATGTCTAGTAACATTGGCTACGATTTATCGACAATTTAGCTCCAATTTGTCGACTTTGATAGTGGTGATCAGGGATCAGGGATTGTAGTATTGTGTGTACAATTGGTGCATTGGTACTGTAATTGTCTTAGTGCATTGTTGCAGGTGAATCCGGTGGATTAATTTAGTTCAGGTAATGTGAGCTGTGACTTTTCATTTCTTTGTTTTGTTAACAATGGTTAATGGACGTTTGAAAAATTGATTTGTCTACTGCAGTATGAATGTAAGAGTGACTACATTTTTTTTCCATTTATTTCAATTAGACCAGGAAGGCACTTTTGAACGTCAACAACAAACATTTAGAAGTGAAGCTAATTGCTCATTCCAAGGTGTAGATTCCTGTGAAGAAGAACGAGCAATAAATTCCATAGGTTACTCATTTTCAATCGGGTTCACAATACAATACTCTAGATACATAGTTTGTTGGTTCGATTTTGTAAGAACAAAACTTAAATCCAGTCAAAGAGATTGAAAAAGAAAATAACCTTGATAAAATTGACCTTGAAAAAGAAAATAACCCGATACCTATTGCTTAGTGTCCACTAGTGTCCACTAGTGTCCACTAAGCAATAGCTATCGGGTTCGATTCCTGGATAAAGCATGATTATTAGTATGAAGTTCTTTGTAATGGCCATAGTTCAGAGCTTGTCTGGTCACCTGATTCAATGTCCGATGTGTAGTAACATGTTTACCCCCTATTTTTTGTTCTATCGCGATGGAAATCCTCATAGAACTTCCCACGTGACGACGGGGAGGCGCGCGGGGTTCCTGCACTGCCTGCGGAATCACCACACACCAGGGACGCATAACATAAGTGGTGAAGCGAAAGTATTTGTGCGGGCGTGAATATAATATTATAATAGGTCAGTAGACAGAGTATGAAAATTAAAAATGTAATTAGTCAGTCAGTTAGATAATGAAAAAATATTGGACACATAGTTATTTTTTTTATTTTGTTCCGTATTTATATAATTAGTAATTTCCGTATTTATATAATTAGTCATTGTCATCCTAATGTATTTTTTTTCTTTTCTTTTTGAGATAGATATGCACCCATGGAATCATTTGTTATTTTTCTGTATGTTTTGTTTATCGTTTTATTTTTTGCATGTGGTGTTAACCTATAATTAATTGTTGCACTTGTAAATGTTTCTATAGCTATTTAATCAGTAATATATATAGTGTAAACAATTGTTCGTTAATCAAAATAAATAAATAAATAAATTTTGTCGTACCTATAAGAAAACAATACTTAGATAAAACACAGTTAAGTTTAGGAGTGGGAGGTCGTTACGTCACGATACCATATAAAATGTAGTAAATTGTGACGTCACACGATACTTCAAATCAATATCATTAGTTTTAGTTAATAGTTATGTTTGTGTATTCTCTCTTTGTGATTTTGTTTTGTCTTGTTCTAAATTAGTAATTAGGTACATAGATTTAGTTTTAGACCTAAGCTATCGCAATGGAGAAGCGTACGGCGCGTCGCGTTCCGCGCGCGCCTCAGAGAGCCATCAGACCACCACAGATGGGGCCCAATACGGCCGATGCCGATTCGGAGTCGCAGAGAATCTAACGGGTAACCGGGGCTCCGGCTCGACGTGCAGGATAGGGAACGGGGTGGTTTTTAGTCAGTAAGAGTCTGACACTCTCTCCCGCCTCACCCAGGCGGGAGCAGTCATTCGATGATTTTCCCCCCTTAAAAAAAAATCGCAATGGAGAAAACTGTAATGATAGTTTTAGGTAAGGTTTTAAATAAATAAATATATCGTCTAAACTAAAGTAGGTACATATTTAACTTTGTAAGAGAAGAATAAATACGTGTCTAATGTTTTAAATAATCTACCAGACGGAAATAAAAATACAATTTAGCATACTACCCTATTAGGTATACACCAGAAATTATTATAATTAAAAAGTTCACAAATTTAATCTTGAACAACATCTCTACCGACCTCCTTATCAAACAACAGGTATAACACAACGTTATTATCATATTTATTTATTCTTTTTTAAATATTTACTATGACAAAGGTTCTATTGTTACCGCGGCCCTTTGTTAAAAGATATCGTCGTTTGCGATAACACTTATTGTACCCATCACTTCTCATCAAGCTACACGCACCCAGTCTAAACTGGCCGTTGAATATATGAAAAGATCGTACAAAGCCAGACCACGTTAAACTGGTATTATATAGGTCGATATGTGTGGTGCGTACCTTTATTTAGTTAAATTTCTTTTATTTTCTTTTATAAAACATTACATCATGGTTTACGAGAGAAGGGAAAACAGATGCGTGTCATGTGAATGTTATTATCATTGTACCACCAATGTGTGTGGGTACTACTGTATCTCTGCCTACCCCTTTGAGGAACAGTATGATTCAAGCTGACATGAATAGACCTTTGTAACAATTATATATTATAAGAACGACGCAAAAAATGACTATTCTAAAACAATTACATTACATCACGCCTTTTAACCCCGAGGGGGTAGGCAGAGGTGCACATTATGCCACTGTACAATGTAACACCCACTTTTCACTATTTATGTTATGAGTCCCATTTAATAGGGGGTGAGCCTATTGCCATATACCGGGCACAATCCAGGCTCCGTGCTACTACTGAGTTTTTTTTTAACCCAGGAATACTTCGCCCGACTCGGGAATCATACCCGAGACCCCTTGCCCGGCAGTCGCACTTGCGACCACTCGGCCAACGAGGTAGTAGTTAGTATGACTATACAAACAATGCACTATTTATAATGGCAGTGGTTTATTCAAGTAGACTTAATAAAGTACAAAACACTGATTATAGGGATTGAGAATGGTGGGGTTGATGTCCGGCGGTGGTCAGAAACGTGCCAAAGATAATAATAATAAAAAAGAAATACTTAAAATCTGGATAAAAAGTTCATATTGTGCCGTTGGTGCTCTCCAGTACAGGAGTCATCCCTAAAAATTTGCATCACGGAATCCAACTCCTACATCCCTATAAAAACATATAGACGATTATGCAGAAAGCCGCAATACGGTAGTTTCCTAAATTTTATTTTAATGTCTATTGGGTACATTATTTTAAAAAATTAAACACATATTTTTTCTTCTGTCACAAAATTCAATACTTCCGACGATATATTGATTTGAAACATTGTGTGACGTCACAGCGTGCTACATTTTACAGCACGTTGTGATTGTGACGTAACGACCTCCTACTCCTAAACTTAACGCCATTTTATCTAAGTATTGTAGCTTTATACGAAAAAATAAAAAAATACGTGTCTAATATTTTTTCATTATCTAACTGACAGACTAATTACATTTTTAATTTTCTTACCCTGTCAACTACTCAATTCTGAACACATGCCGTATTGTCAGGAAGTTTTTGCAAGAAGAAACCACTGAACAAGAAACAACCCCATGAACTTTCTAGTAGTTTAGGCTCGTGAACCTCATACTTACCGCAAATATTATAATTGCAAGAATAAGGGCATACCTTAAAACAAATATTAATATGCGCATCTGGTATTTCAAAGAAATTTTTTACATAAGTAGTTACATCTCAAAATAAAAATAATTTAAAAATTTGTGTACAATAAAGTCGCTCGTAATGATAACACCAATCCATAGTACTTAATATAAGCACTTGTTTATACCCGTATACACAAAATGATACTTCACTGAGGACGAACACTATTGGATTAGCGTAGATAATACTTTTACTCACTAATAAATTTTTATTTGCCTAATAACATATGGTCCCTTCTAAAATCGACGGGCTACTCACGTGAATATCCTGAGAAAAGCTCTATTAGTTTCGAACCACAACACCGAGGCGAGCGCCAACGCCAGCCAGTGAGCTGCGCGACGTCGCGTCGCCGCGACCGCGCACGCTGCTCATGAGGAAGAACCCCTCTGTGGTTCGAAACTAGTAGAGCTTTTCTCAGTATATTCACGCGAATACCCCGCAATTTTAGTTAATTTAGTATGTCTCACTATAGTTATTACAAAACCATATTATGTTCCCTTCACAAAAATATTTTTTGTCACCATAAAACATTCCCTTCCCTACGATATTTTTTTTAAAATAAAATCTAATAAACCCTTAAAATATACTCTTAACAAAAAACAATAATTTCATTAAAAAAAAAACATTCTTCTCACCAATAAAACACTCATCCCTTTCACTTTTCACTCTCACTCTAAACATTTTATGAATACGAGGTTGTTTTAGACCACCATACTACTTCTCATACTGCGTTATAGGCGTTGTGTAGATCCTATTTAACTTGTTGACATCATATCTTGGAGGCAATGTCTTGTTAAAGTCCAATATATGGTGCATCTGTCCATACTCTGGTCCTTGCTTGAAGTCTTTCTTCAGCAACTCATATAAGTGACGTATGCGTGGAGGCACTGTCACTTGCAAGTCTGTCATGCGGTCTAGAAGCCTTTTAATCTGGAAATTGTATTTATAAACGCATTAATATAATATGTAGGTTCAAGGCCATGTGTGTACCATAGAATTGGGTACTGTACTTAATCAAAAATAAACTATTTCGACTGTTCAATCAATACAATAAAATATTTAAAAATATCGTACTTTCTTTAATTGATTTCATGATCAACTTAATTTTAGTTTCTTTCCAGCAATTTTTAAAGAAATAAGTGTGCTGTTTGACGCTAAAAAAACGTGACGTCATAATACACAATAACTGTTTTTGATAGTTCGATAGTCCAGTATTGAATTTGATTAGTTGCCAAGAACCTACTTGTCACTATACCTACATATCTCGCAATTCCGGAGCTGCGGACAACCTAATGGGTTACCGGGGCTCCGGTGCTAATCAGAAGAAACGGGGTGGTTTGATCAATAAGAACCTGATACTCACTCTCGCCTCACCCAAGGCGAGAAAGTCATTAGATAATTTTATTCGCGCAATCTTACAACTGACTAAAAGACTACACATTTGATAGAAACCATACAAAAGTGATTACTTGACTACATGATTGGTGCCGTGAGTAGGTAACCGGCTACCGCGTGTAACATGCAACTCTTTGTGTGATCCACAAATTATTGTTTCTAGTCTAGGTGTCATAGGTGAGTGAAATTGTATGTGAAGAAAACTATAATCACGCCTTTTATCCCCGAAGGGGTAGGCAGAACACTGTACAATGTAACACCCACTTTTCATGTTTATGGTGTGAGTCCCATGTAATAGGGGGTGAGCCTAATACTATATACCGGACACAATTCCAGATTTTTTAAAAAAACCTAGTATTACTTTGTCCGACGCGGGTATTGAACCCGAAATAAAGAGACAAAAAGACAAAGAGTATCACAAAATAATATATTATCTACCTTTTACTAATATACCTACAAAACACTAATAAGTTTGTGTATCCAACACCCACGATACAGGGGAAAAACTAACCGTGTAGCCACGTTTCTACAAAAGGAAGGGAAAAAAGTGCTCTCTGATAAACCTGAATCTAACTACGATCTCTAACCCAACCACCAAGCCTAGAGATTTCTTTTTATATTTGATGTCCAACATTTGACCATTATCCCGCCTGGGCCTTTAGCCAAACGCCACTTTAGCGCTTGTCTACAGAGCGAGTAGAAATCAAAATGTATGGGGATGAAAATGACAAGTGTCAAAATTTACGTCAATCCCATATAATTTGGTTTTCCATTCTACATGTAGACAAGCGCTAAATGGCATTTGGCTACAGCTCCTTGTGATAAGCAATAATGCGGTCTGCGATGGAGCACGTCGTCCCATAAGCAACCTATTCACTCGGGCCTTGAAAACACCCAGGTAATATAGACTCGTGCAAAGAATTCCACTCCTTAGCAGTACGCACAAGGAAGCTTGATGCGAAACTCTTCGTGCGTGTGGGTTGAATAGATAACTATAAACTCTATTATTGTATGGAGGATGCCCGGAGTCCAGCAATGGACTGTCTACTAATACGTTCTATGGTGTGTAGTGTGTGGTCTGTGGCGGTGCAATTTCTGATAAAACTTACGTGAGTGATAAGAATTTCGTTAGGACGTACGTAACTGTAATCTCTGTTTAGTAATGTGACTCGTAATCGCGCTGAAGACTCCTGAAAAAAGAAATCTGGCATTAAAAAACAAAATACATACATAACTTTGGTTCTATCTACTCTAGATCCTGCCCTATAGAAGTTGCAGCAGTTATAAAAAAAACCTCACACCTGTCTCCCATGGAGGGTAGAGAGAGACTATGGAACGCCAATGGCCACAATTCTTACATACCTCTTTCGCTTCATCAACAGTCATCAATCTTTTCATGCATGCAACTATTAAACAAAGTCAAATTCAAAATATTACGTAAAAAATAACTTAACAATAGTTTATTTTATTCGCAAAAACTTTACGTTAAATTGATTTTACCGTCTACCGTCCCCTAATTTGGACGGTAAACGAGCAATCGAATCACCTGATGGTAAGTATTTAGCACCAGCTATGGACATCAGCAACATCAAAAGAGATTGAACGTTTCCGACCATTTGGGAATTTATATTAGGGGTTAGAGTATCCAAATATACCAGGAGCTATTAAAACATTAGATATATGTATAAAATAATCCCAAATCGATGAAAAAGGTATTTCCAAGAATCACAAAATATTAAAAACTTGTATATTATCATCTATACAATATACATATATTATCTATACAATATACATATAATAAAACTATACAAGTGTAAATTCTGTACATTGGAAATTTAAAAAAAAACTAGTAGCGGTGTCACTAAATAGACACCGAACTCAAATATGTGATTAAAGATTTTTGTCAGTCTGTCTATCTGTCTGTATGTTCACGCATCATGCAAAAACGTGTCTGTGTGGGTTTGTTACACACAAACTCAACTGATTGTTACTCAGTCTTTTAACTCCTGGGAACGCGGGCGAAGCCACTGGCAGAAGCTAGTTCCAAATAAATAATTATCCCAAACACTTATAATAAACTGCCATTCACTTTGAAATCAAAAGAAAATAGTTGTAAGTTTGGGAGAGCCATGCTTCGGCACGAATGGGCCGGCTCGACCGGAGTGATACCACGGCCTCACAGAAGACCGACGTGAATCAACGCTTGCGTTGTGTTTCGTCGTGTGAGTGACATCACCGGATGCCCAATTACCCCCCCCCCCTCGCCTTCCCAATCCCCGAATCCCCAACCATCCTCAAACTCCTAATCCCCAAAAGGCCGGTAACGCAATTATAACGCCTCTGGTGTTCCAGGTGTCTATGGGTGACGCCGATTGCTTACCATCAGGTGATCCGTCCGCTCGTTTACCGGCTTATGCCATAAAAAAAAGAAAATAGTACTACAATTAAATTTAAAAGAACTTACAGAAAAGACACAAGCAGCCAAAATCATTATTCCTATTATACAGGACACCATCTCGATGACAGCAACGTGTGAATGCCTCGAAATGCGGGATTGTACTAATAGCAAGCGCCGTGTGAATATTGAGAGAATGCACAATGAAAAAACATATTTACACACATTACTGTATTATTTAATGCAGTTCCTTATGATATACATACGTATTTGGGGAAATATTTTATTTTCATTTCTTTTCGTGTTACTGCTAAAGTATGGACTATAGAGGTAGTTAATGTTGGGATTACCTAGTATGAAACCTTTATTACTTAAATCTACATTGTTCTTCTTCTATCCGAGTTAAAGCATAAAAGCCTCGAAAAAAATAAAACATGGAAAAATCGGTAATTTTTCCAATGCCAGATAAATTTTAACTGAGCAATAATTTTGAATATTTGAGAATTCTTACACACAAAAAAACTGTCAAATGTCAATTTTATCCTACAGTAAAAAAATTGCTGAATGATACTCGCCACTTTCGTCCAACTCCACTTTATTTATTTATCTATAAATCACACAAGTTATAATTTAAGCCCCACAAAACTGTTGTAAATTTGATATCGTTGAACTACCTCGCAGTAGGCCTATTTGCCAAGCTATATCAAGTTCTACACACGAGGATTACAGTCAAATCAATTAGGGTCAAATAATTGGCGTGGTAATTATAACAATAGCAATAACAATATAAAAAACAAATATCTACAAACTCCTAACGTATTCATGTATGCTTAACCTAGCCTGGTTGAATGATCCTTCTTTTTCTCAACTAGTCCAACGTTCACCCTAACATCTAAAACCATTCTAAAATCACTTGGTTTGCTGAAAACCTTGCAACTGTTCAACCAAGAAAAAATTGTCAAACTAATTTTAGTAAATACTAAAAGTTACGAATACAGAGACTTTTACTGTAACATATTGGTGTGATGCAACCGTAACTGTTTCGATTTTTTGTATAAAAACATTATTGACATAATTTTAACACAATACCACGTATTTGTCAACTGATTGTTTCATTATTTTACTTAAGAGAAACGCATCTGTCGTGAATTAAATAAAAAAATCAGATTCACTAAATAAAATATACAGATATATGTCGTGGTGGCCCGGATGTCTAAGACGACCGCTTCTCATGCATGTGGGTGCGGGTTCGAAACTTACCAATAACAAGTACCAATGTGACTTTTCTGAGTTACAAGTACTTTCTAAGATTATTTTCAAATTCAAATTCAAATTCAAATTCATTTATTTCAGGCACATGCCCATAGAAAATTATACACAGAAAATAGAAATTACAAAGTACAAATTACAAAAATTATTATTAATAGAAATTACAAATTATTAATTAATTAATTACATTACATGTCACAAATGTCAAACTTGCAGCAGTCATACACAGCCTGGACAATAATATTGTCAGTATTTCGTATTCGGTTCATGAAGGAGGCAGCCCGTTTTCTCATCACTGCATAAAAGTCATCTACCCTATTCCCGGCAAACATGCCAGACGCACTACACCTCCACGGTAGGTTGAGCATAGCTCTGAATGCATTATTATACTGCACGCGTAACGCGTGATACGTCCGCTGTGTATAGTTCTTCCATAGGTAGCAGGTGTAGAACGCCTGACAGTAAGCCACGAACAGAGTGATCCTTACTGCGTTACTGCACCGAGCAAATCGGCGCGCCAACATGTTGGCTTTTGCAGCAATGGACCTCTTTTGCCTTTCCATGTCGTCATCATCTTTTAGATTATTGTTAATTACATGACCTAGATATTTAAATTTCGATACAACGTTTAATTGAGTGCCGCCAAGTGTTATTACTGGATTAAAGCAACAAGTTCTGTCATGTCTAAAAATCATGACTTCTGACTTTTTAACATTATACGTTAGTCCATGTCTCAGAGCATATTTTTCGCATATGGAAAGCATTGTTCGTAGGCCGTCAACTGAGGGGCTCAGCAAGACCATGTCGTCGGCGTAGCTTAAGTTATTTACTGGTTCATTACACATGTGACAGCCGACGCCTGATCTGCTGAGCTCCTCAATCAGTCCATTTATATATAGGTTAAACAGGGACGGAGATGTTAGGCCACCCTGTCTTACGCCACATTTAAGTGTGTACTCGTTAGAAAAGCCACCATTACCCCATTTTACCACATTGGTCTGAGATCCGTACCAGTATTTCAACGTTCCCAATATATCACCTGGTATGCCTGCCTCCTCCATCTTTGCCCACAACATATCGTAACTAATAGTGTCAAACGCCCTGCTGAGATCGAGAAAGCAGGCATACACGGTAGTATTTCTCGAGTTATAGTATTTAACTGTATTTTTTAAAGCAAATATGGCCATATCCGTTGATAAACCGGCGCGGAACCCAAACTGAGCATCACTAAAATTTGTGTATTTAAGTAATTCAGGGTGCAACAGCCTTTCGAAAATTTTTGAGAATATTGTAGCAAGAGATATAGGACGATAGTTTCTTAAATCGGATGTACTGCCAGACCCGTTTTTAAACAAGGGAACAACCACAGTTTTCATAAATAATTTCGGCAAATAGCAGTGTGTTAAACACATATTATAAAACCTGGACAGTATTTCATACAATAGTTCGCCCCCGTAAAGTACATGCTCCACGCTCAGACCGTCGTGACATCATTTAGACACCATTGATAAACAATAAAGGAAAACATCGTGAAGAAATCTTAGACTAAGACTTATGATTTCTGACTATAAGTTCAAAATCACCAAACCACATTGAGCAAGCGTGGCCTCTTCTCAGACGGAAAAGGTTCGAGCAGGCAACAAGAAGAAGTTTGAAAAGGCCTTTGGTCAGCAGTAGCCACTTATAGGCTGTTGATGTGATGTGATAAACACATAATTATCTGGATTCAGGTCCCAAAGCTGCGACTACTATAGCCTCCAATAAATAGACAGGATCGTCTGCTTAAATTCCAGTGCGATCTTAAGGCCTGCTAACCGTGAGAACTATGTCAAACTCTTTCTTGAGAAGGTAAACCAATATTCAATAGATACATTTTCTAGCTCATGATGACGATAACAACATAACTACATGACGTAAATTTTGTTCTACAAACTCATAGTCATGCCACAATTCTCAAGACACAGTGAGACTTTTTTTTTTTTTTTTTAAGGGGGGAAAATCATCGAATGACTTCTCCCGCCTGGGTGAGGCGGGAGGGAGTGTCAGACTCTTACTGACTAAAAACCACCCCGTTCCTTCTCCTGCACGTCGAGCCGGAGCCCCGGTTACCCGTTAGGTTCTCCGCGACTTAGGTTCTCCGCGACAGTGAGACTAGACCTTATTAACTAGTAGGCATCAGAAACAATCCAGAAACTATATTACCCACAACTAGCAGTACCGTAACCAAAGCATTGAAACCTTCCGCTTACAATCACCAACATTAATCTATCTAATACCAACCAGCACGAAAGCTAAAACCTGTCCTAAAATAAGTGGAAACTGCATTAAACTGTCAAACACCAAGCGGTCACCGGTGACCGCAACCTATTGTTCTATAATTGTGTCTATAATGACGGTACTCGACGAGTTAAAATAACAATTTGAGAGAACAACAAAATGTAAGGAGTTGTTAGGAGTAAAAACGAGTGTATTAACTGTATCGAGTCGAATATCTTTCTCATTACGAGTGATAAAGATCGGGGCCATGGCAGAGGGTAGGTAATGTAGAAGTACAACTCGTGACAATCATTATTTACCCAGAATATAACAAAAAAAATTGACACCTTTATTCCATGATGATCAGTGAAAAGTTAATTTATTGAATTCTCTACTGTTTCCGTGAATATCACAAGTATCGATACAGCATCACTGTCTGAGCAACCCGAACCTTTTAAACTGTGACCAGGATATCACAATTATGGAGATCATAGCAAGGCTCCTTATGTAAAGAACGTTTGTAGTTCAGCAGTGAACTGTCACTGGTAGTTTAATTTTCCAATAACCAAAATTTTCTTACCTTATGGATAGGCCCTTTTGACAGACAAATAAGCGTTAGAACAACGTCTGAACGTTACTTGTTACGTACAAACAATTTTAGAACGTTAGGACGTCTGAAAGTTGAGTGGGGACTCTGTGCCCACCCAGTGGTCTCAGGGAAGACGGTAGCACAGTAGTCATGTGCTGCCATACACAGCGAGGCTTACAGGAGATGCCCGTCTTACTAGGGATGTGTCGTAAAAGGCGTTGCACCGTGGATTCTCCATAGCAGGTCTCTTTTAGAGGACCCTATGCCTCCATACAGGTGTTGAGGGTGGCTTAGTGGTTGTTTTAGTGAGGTATAAATCCCACACTCCATAGTCTTTCATCCCCAAAAAGCTAGGCGTTAAAGGTTTCACCCGTCATCAAAAAAAAAGACTACTGATATGTACGTACTTACATACGTATATGGCTATACAACCATGGTTGTACATGGACGTTGTTTTCCAAGTGTATACTTTACTTTTGATTTACCCTCATAATGAAACAATTAACAAAATCTTGCTACAGAATTCCTAGTAGGTTCTCTGCATATTTTCTGCCTTGTTCACAGAGGGTCGGTGGTATCTACCACGCCGGTGAATCCGGTCCTAACTCCGCTAGTGGGCGGTACATGCTTATCACGATCCACGCGAAATCCCGCCATCAATAGTGTTGGCCATCTTGATAACGTAGTTACTTACTCTCGCCCGCTAGATGGCGTTGTTATATACTTTTGTGGTTATGTAGTCGTCAAATGAATTAGGTTTTTTGTTTTCATGTAATACAATAAATTATTTCATTTTAGACAGTATGCGACTCCCACTGTTCTTCATTTATTTCATGAGTTATGAAGGTGTTATCATCTAAAATCAAAGTTTTCCAATGTCAAAGGATTTATTTCAATTAATCCTAAATTAGACCCTTTTGAAACTTCATAAATTAAATTATCCGTCTATCAGTCTATCAGTGAAGCTAGGCGCTCGTCCCAAAGTGTAGTTTCAAATGGAGAAGAACGAGCAAGAAAGTCCATCGCTACTTTTTTAAAAAACATTTTTTAAACATGGCTTATTGTTTTCTATAGAATATGCCATATTTAAATGAAACTAGTATAGGCTGAATAGCAGTCATCACAATTCTCTACAAAAAAAAAACAATTTTTAAAACCCCAGTAAGCTCTTTTCCTTAGAAAACCTTTTCCTTCTGACGTCATATTATAATAAATCTAAAATACTCACATCACAAAAATGATATTTAAAGTCAGCTAACACAGTTGCTATCGAGTGTACCTGTATAATTAGCAACGGATAGCCATCAGCCGGTACAGCGCTGCGATACCTGACGCCTCTAATTACTTGTTTCCAATGAATTTATTTGAATAATTAGGCCAGTAGTGTTGCCATGTCGTTGTATGTGAAGTCACGCCTTTATATCTATGAAGGGATAGGCAGAGGTGTAGGTACATAATATTTATTAAATTTGTTGTGGTTCTTTCCTCAAAAGGCCACTACAGAAAGAACTGGCACGGTTCTCACACATAATCTATTATACATATTGTCTGACTTTAAAAGAGACAGACCTCTGAGTGTGTTTCAGCATTTCTTCTCAGAGTAGTCAGTTAGGAAATGTCGGCCTCATCGTTCGCTTGATAAAATTGACGTGTAAAAGTGCTGCCTTGTAGCCAATTTGCAGAAATAAATTCATTTGTTTCACTTGTTAAAGTTTTCCCCACTAATGTTATTAAACCCATAAGATTGGGGATAAGCTTCACTGCCAAAGAACTTGAGAAATTTAAAAAGTCGGTAACACTTTTTCTGACTTAAAACCGGTTATCAGTTAATTTAATTGTCATTTTATAAGTAGCTTTCTATAAAAACTATATTAAGTGTGTGACAAGGATTAAGTAGAATATACCTCTATTTATTGTTGTGTGGAAGAGCCATGCTTCGGCACGACTGGACCAACTCGACCGCAGTGATGCCACGGCTTCACAGAAAACTGACGTGAAGCAACACTTGTTTTGCGTTTCGTCGTGTATGTAAGGTTACTGGAGATCCAATCCCCGAACCCCAACAATCCTCAAATTCTTAATCCCCAAAAGGCCGTGAAGAAAAAATGTAGAAGTGCTATTTTGAGTATCCTGAGTAAGATTTAAATTTGTGGTGGGCACTACAATACTATATTATGTCAGGGTTTTTTATTCTACCATATCACAGGGTTCGAGTCCCTAATCAGTGCTCTTAAATCGTTCTTTTGAAGTAAAAAAGTTTATAGATTCTTATAATAAATGAATGTTACCTTGTAATTAATTTCCTTAAAGTAATAATATTGCGGACATTAACGATGTTTGTTTATTTATGTACAGGTCGAGCCTTCCTGCGAGTGTTGAGGGTGTTAGCGAGCCAGCAGCCATCTCAAACCTATTTAAAAACCATTTTGAGGTGAGTTCCCCGTTAGGTGCAGCGGGAGGGGCCGCGACAACTAGGGATTCTGCGATGGAGTCGTTGGTAAGGGTTTCAGCTAAGGAAATCGCGGCAGTGTTGAGAGACATGAAGCGTGGGAAATCACCTGGGCACGATTCTCTGAGCATCGAGCATTGCCAAAATGCAGGTGTTCATATGCCCAGGGTACTTGCTTTATTTTTTAATTTATGTTTCTCACACACGTACCTTCCGCACGACCTAATGAAGACCCTGGTGGTGCCAGGTAAATAACTATAGGCCAATATCGTTGGCTACAGTAATTGCGAAGGTGTTGGACGGTGTGCTGGATAAACAGTTGAATAAACATCTGTCGCTTCACGACGCTCAGTTTGGATTCAGAGCTGGTCTGTCCACTGAACACGCTGTTCTTTGTCTCAAGCACACTGTTCGATACTACACGGATAGGAAGACTGCTGTGTATGCCTGTTTTCTGGATTTATCGAGGGCCTTCGACCTGGTGTCCTATGATGTTTTATGGAAGAAGCTGTATGGTGAGACGACGGTTCCGGGTGAGGTTATTGAGTTGTTCAAGTTTTGGTATGGCCATCAAACCAATATGGTGAGGTGGGCGGGTTCGCTATCGGATCCGTATGGACTGGAGTGTGGGGTGAGGAAGGGCGGCCTGACTTCGCCGAAACTCTTCTGTCTATATGTGGATGGGCTGGTTCGTGAGCTCTGCGGCACTATGGTAGGTTGTTCAATCAACGGAACACTTGTCAACAACATTAGTTATGCCGATGATATGGTGCTTCTGGCCCCATCGATCAGCGCCCTCAGGACGCTGTTGTCGGTGTGTGAGCGATATGCCGAGGCCCAGGGTCTTAGATATAATGCAAGGAAGAGCGAGTGTCTACTCTTCAGGGCAGGTACTAAAACTTATGATATACCACCCGTTGCACTTGCGGGGACTGCTTTGGAATGGGTCACTTCTTTCAAGTATCTGGGGCACTGGGTCACTGACACACAGACTGATAGTAAAGACATGGAGAGGGAACGTAGGGCGCTGTCAGTCAGGAGCAATATGTTGATCCGCAGGTTTGCAAAGTGTTCTCATGATGTGAAGGCTACACTTTTCAGGGCATATTGTCAATCTTTTTATACCTGCAGCCTATGGGTCGACTACACGCAGAGGGCTTACAGCGCCTTGCGAGTCCAATATAATAACGCGTACAGGGCACTGTTGAGGCTGCCTCGACACTGTAGCGCATCGGGGATGTTCGCTGATGCACGCATAGATAAGAAAGCGTGTCGCCTCCCTGATGCAGCGGGTGCGGGGCAGCGCCAACAGTCTTCTGATGACCGTGGCGGATAGGACTGATGGCCTTATGCTAAAACACTGGACAAAGACGCAAGTGTTGCCTACAAACCGTGCCCAAAAGTAGTGAAAGTCAGCAGTATTGTTACTATATTATCATTATATTACATATTATGACAAATTATTTTAATTTTATATGATGAGGTTTGATGTACTAATACTAGTTTATAAGTTGTAGATGTCTTTACTAACCATATGGATTGTATTATCTGAATAAATAAATAAATTATTATTATATATCTTATTTTTTGAGATGGCGTGTTAAACTGCATTTTTGATGGTTTTCTTCAGAATCGGGTCGACTTAAGATGCCTGCTTCTCATGTGTGAAAGTGCGGGTTCAAAACCTACCAGCGGCAAGTACCAATGTGACTTTTTCCGAGCTATATGTACTTTCTAAGATTAACTAGACACCACTGACAAACGGTGACGGAAAACATCGTGAGGAAACCTGTTATAATTTTTAATTGTTAGTTTGTAATCGCCAACCCGCATTGAGCAAGCGTAGTGATTAATGCTGCACAATCTTGTACATGTGAGAAGAGGCTTTGCTCAGCAGTGGGCATTTATTGGCTGTTGATGAGGTCGCGTTAGACGCGTACACGCGGCGTTCGCTGGCCGCACTTATACCTGAACATTTCACACTACGATCTTTAAACTGCCTAACCCCGGTAAAGCGTAAATATTATGGCCAACCCCTTTTATATAAAGGAAGCTCATCTTCCAACGCCACCCTATCACGTGATACTACACATACATATATAACCTCAACCTAACGCCTGTCTCCCATGGAAGTAAGTAACGCCATATGGAACACCAATCACTATGATTCTTACATACCTCTTTTGCTTCCTCAACAGTCATCAGTCTTTTCATGCATGCTCGTCGGTTAAGGGTATTTAAGGAACAGAGTAAAGTATTTAAGGAACAGAGTAAGGAAAAGAGTAAAGTAAGATCGGAAAAGGAGATCTAACCAGGCGAGGTGATCGTGCCTGGCGGGCTTTCTGCCCAACAGTTGTTCGTTGGGATTTCCTATCAGTGTTAATTCGCATGTAAACTTCAGATGTGCGATGTAGGATTTTATGACGTCATCCGTTGATTTTTTTTGTCTTTAATAGTCTTGTATATGAGCTGCTGTCATGCTGACATTTGACAGTTTTTTAACTTCTCAGAACAACTTACACAAGCTACCTCAATACATACTAAAGAAAACCGCCAATTTACCGTCGCTCTCCGCTTTACATATAAACTAGTTCTGTAGAATAAATTAAACTGTTTACTGATTGAAACCCTCGCGCCTTCGTATTGCTTTGTTTCAATTCTTGTTGGTTTATTTACTATTTAAATAGGTATGGAATCGAATATGAGACACAGGTGAAGATATAGTGAAGCACTCTTAACTAGAGTTCATGAACGATTATCATCATCATTATCATCATCATCATCATCAACAGCCTATAAGTGGCCACTAATGACGAAAGATCTCGATCTGTTCTCACACGGAGAAGGAATGAGCATTAATCACCACGCTTGCTTAAGGCGAAGTTGCGATCTCGAACTTATAATTAGATAATTATAACTTGTCAGGTTTCGAGCCCGCTCCCTCGTGCATGCCTTAACCTATGGGCCACCAAGATTTGTTTATGCCCAAATGCATAAATGTTATGACGCTTTATGATTTCGACATATCTATAAAATGAACACTTGTTTATGTTATCAGGTCATCACGATGTCAGAGATGTCGAATTTTCAGTCGTAATGACATAACCCAGAATACTTTCACCACCTAATGCATGGAACTGATAAAATAACTTTCGATAAATGAGTAACATTTTTTTATTTTTTGTAGCATAGGCCGTTAAACGAGTAGACGGATCACTTGATGGTAAGCAATCGGTGCCGCCCATGGACACCCGAAACACCAAGGCGTTACAAGTGCTTTTGGGAATTTGGAATTTGAGGATTGTGGAGAATATTTGGGAGAATAGGGATTGGGCATCACCCACACCACGAAACACAACGCAAGCATTGCTTCACGTCAATTTTCTGTGAGGCCGTGGTATCACTCAGGTCAAGCCGGCCCATTCGTGCCGAAGCATGGCTCTCCCGCACTTGAATATATATAATATAATAATATATTGAATATTATAATACTTCTGCTCTGACTGCCTCGTTGGGTTCGATTCCCGGGTCGGGCAAAGTATTACTGGGTTTTTTAAAAATCTCAGTAACAGCACGGAGGCACGGCTGAAATGTGCCCGGTATATGGCAATAGGCTCACCCCCTATTACATGGGACATATAACATAAATAGTGAAAAGTGGGTGTTACATTGTCATTAAGTGCCGAAATGTGCACCTCTGCCTATCACTTCGGGGATAAAAAGGCATGTTGCTATGTTATATAATACTTCTGCCTATCTATTCGGGAAATAAACTGGGTCGTGGATTTGTTGATGCTGGTCTGAGTATAATGTGTATGTTCGGAAATGCACCTATGATACAACAAAAAAATCACATCGCAAAGCCAATAGAAACAGACCCGAGCCATCAGACCACCACAAATGGGGCCCAACAGGGCTGATGCCAATTCGGAGTCGCGGAGAACCTAACGAGTTACCGGGACTCCGGCTCGAAGTGCAGGAAAGGAACGGGGTGGTTTTTAGTCAGTAAGAGTCTGACACTCCCTCCCGCCTCACCTAGGTGGGAGCAGTCATTCGATGATTTTCCCCATTTACAAAAAAAAAGAGCCAATAAAAAAAACCTGATCTAGAAAATTTTCTTGTTCAACAGACTAACTAGCAACTTGGTGAAACAACTGATGAAAGAACCAACCAAGAGAGACTTTCTCTCTGCCTAAGCCACAGAAAAGAGAAATACCTCCTTTAGGGAATACATCACACATCAAACCAGCTAGATTCAAACCAAAAACGATTGTTCTGTACAACTTTGCAATTATAAACAGGTTTCAGAACAAAAATAAACATCGGAATAGTAAAGTAAGATCGACGAGACATCAATATACCGACACGGGAAACGTTTTAGTCACTGACAGACGAATGACTGTCGCGGAGCTGACGACTGCGCTATTTGGTAGTACAGTGATTCTCAAAAGTTGTTGTGAATGCAGAGCACTTTTGTTGGCAACCCCTTTTCTCCCCACGATTGTCACCTCTCGTGAGAGTTCCGAAATTACTAATTACCGATCTAAAATCTCCAGATCGATCTTCATTTTAGACAGAAATTCCAAAATGAATGTCAAAAATCAATCGTAATTGAATTTGGATCGAAATACATTATTCATTTCATCTATCCTTATGGCTGATCTGCTGATAAACCTAATGCTTTTAACCAGTAATCTTGTTTAAAAAAATTAGAGATTATGTCGAACCTCTCTTTTTAATTTGTAGCCCATAGTCCATCAGAGGACTCTCGCATAGTTAGAAATGTGTTTAAAACAAACCAGGCGTGGACTTGAGAACCGCTGTAATAGTCCATTACCCATTCAGTGTGAGTTGAGCTACTGAGTACTCAGCGCATGGTGCCCTCTAGGGTACATGTTGCTGGTGAGCCTAGCCTGTCATGTGGAAACGTGTGTCTAGGCGAATATTTGTTGAATGTGAAGCTAAAATATTTGTAGTTCGGAGGTATGGTGGGTAGATTTGTGGTGATCATTTATTTAGTTGTCTGATTGTTTTGTTGATGTAAAAATGCATATCACTACATAGTAGAGGTATAAAACAAAGTCGATATCCGCCGTCTGTCTGTCCTACCTCTATATATGCTTAGATTTTTAAAACTACGCAACGGATTTTGATGCGGTTTTTTTTAATAGATAGAGTGGTTCTTAAGGAAGGTTTATATGTATAATACATGCATATTGCACCCGTACAAAACCGGGGCCGGTCACTAGTTGTTAAATATACAATTCTATTAATTCTAGAATGTCATTTAAATGTCCTGGTAGTACCCCATATCAACGATGTAAAACCACGATAATAGCGAACCACCAAATATAAAAATATATATATACATTTTATTCCTTTGATGTTAGTTAATTTCAGTTATTTAAAGTATTTTAAGTTATTTAGGAAAATCCGAATATTCTGTATGTAAAAATATGTAGCTATAATATACAAACTTTAAGCCAATAAAGAAGTCGCATATGATAAAAAAAGCTAACCTATTCAGGTTTGTACTAAAAAATCCAAAATCCTGACCACTTCTGTTACATGTGTGCATTAGTATGTATTAACATCACTAATTAGTAAATAGTGGCCCCTCACTATAATGTGTTATAAGGTAGGACATTCGTCATTAATGTCGCTGTCTACCCCGTCATACTCAGTGTATGTTCACGTCATGCGCTCTACACATTATTATAATAAATCTAGTCGCAAGTGCGACTACCGGGCAAGGGATCTCGGGTTCGATTCCCGGGTCGGGCAAAGTATTATTGGGTATTAAAAAAAATCCCAGTAGTAGCACGGAGTCTGGAATTGTGACCGGTATATGGCAATAGGCTCACCCCCTATTACATGGGACTCATAACATAAATAGTGAAAAGTGGGTGTTACTTCTGTGTGTACCTCTGCCTACCCCTTCGGGGATAAAAGGCGTGATGTTATGTTATGTGTAAAATAAATCAGACTATTAACTATCAATCTACCACCATTTCAAAAATAGAAAATAAACAACCACACATTCACGTTCAACATATGTACATACACATGTACACACATGCACACTGCATGGTGAAGTATCGCTTTTGTCCCCCAACGACAACTAACAACTGACGACTACTCTACGGAATTAGTCGGGTGAGCACTGACATAGCTAAACTTGCTTAGTGTAGTGATACTGCTGACCACAGATGAAAACATAGGTTGTTTATGGCGTATTGTTGATTGTGTCTTTCATCTTTGATATTTTCTTAACTAAAAATCGTGGGTTACTCACGTGAATATAACCTACTGAAGTTATTTAGAGCCTATTTGGTACTCCAAATAGGCTCTAAATAAGCAGCCTACTGGCTGCGCGACATCGCCGCGACCGCGCACGCTGCTCATGAGGAAGAACCCCTCTGTGGTTCGAAACTAGTAGAGTTTTTCTCAGTATATTCACGTGAGTAACCCTCAATTTTTAGTTAATTTAGTATGTCTCACAATAGTTATTATAAAAACATTGATATTTTCTATTTGCAGATACCATAGGGTGTTTTGGAAAAGAGTGTGCAACATGAAATTTATTTGCTTGCGTCACGCAGCAAAACAATTTGCCATAAGGAGTACTTGCGGTATATAAAATGAAAACAAAAAAATAAAGATGTCATTTGTCCTTAAGTTTAACTCGTCGAGTACCGGTTTTGTAGAAACAATTATAGAACAATAGGTTGCGGTCACCGGTGACCGCTTGGTGTTTGACAATTTAAGGAAAATATTAATCGACTTACGCTCATGAGATGGAACTTTGTTAGCACTATGTACATCGCATATGCCACCCGTCGAGAAATACCTCTTCGAGAATAACATGGCGTGATATTTAATAATGTGCTTGTAATAAGTATTACTGAGTTTAAAAAAAACTCAGTAATAGCACGAAGTCTGAAAATGTGCTCGGTATATGGCAATAGGCTCACCCCCTATTACATGGGACTCATAACATAAATAGTGAAAAATAGGTGTTACATTGCACAGTGGCATTGAGTGCTGTAATTTGCACCTCTGCCTCTCCCTTCGGGGATAAAAGGCGTGATGTTATGCTAAGTTTGTTTGTAATAAGTTCGTATATGTTTTCGAAGTTTACTTTTTGCAATGGTTAACCAGCTATTTTTTGTTTTAAACTTATTTCTTTGATATTAATGAGACAGAACTATTTTACTTCGGGACAAAAACGATATGAACCCATTGTATATTTATGTATATTTATAATTATTTACATATTATATTTATGTTTCATATTAGTATGTAGTATTGGTGTGTAATTTATGTACTGGGATACCTTTTTATGTACGTACATTTATCACCCTCGTTTTCGCAAACTTCGTTTAAAACCTACTGTAACACTTCTCTGCATCACCCTATGGTTGGCTGGTAGAGAATGCCATTCGGCATTAAGTCCGCCATTGTATAAATTTGTACAAAAGTGTTAAATAAATAAATTTCATAATGTATGAACCTCATTATCATCAGCCTATAGGTAACTGGTGAGCGAAGGCATCTCGCATGGAAAATGTATGAGCTATTAGTAACCACACTTGCTTGAATAGAGTTGTCCTGTGTTGAGCTGGATAAGCATATTGTAGTCTGTGTTTATAGACCTCCTATGTTACAAAATTTTAATAGTTTTAGCTCCGTAATGGAAGATGTACTGCACAAAACGTGTTGATTTCTTGGAAAATAACTCTATTTGTACTAACTTATTAAGTCTCTTCAAATCTTTTGATTTATCTAATATTTTCCTTGAGCCCACCCGTGTAACATCCACCACGGCAACATGTATAGATAATATTTTTTGTAACTGTGATTATTTACATAAAGATGTTGTTAATAAATTATCATCTGATCACAGTGGGCTGACAGTCACCTTTAACACCATCACAACTGTGCAAAAAAGTGAAATTATGTTTAGACAGATCTCAAATAAAAAAATTGAGTCATTAAATCATAATTTAAAAAATGATTTATGCGGTCAAATGCGTGATAGTGAACACCCGAGTGAGATTTACGCCAACCTATTGTCAATTATTAAAACTCAATTTGATAAATTATTCCCTGTAAAACGCAAAAACATTAAATGTAAGTTGGTATTCTGTGACTGGGCTACACCAGGTATACGCATAAGTAGGGAAAGGTTATTTGAGCTTTACGGTATGAAACCATTTAATCATAGTGAGGCTTTTCATATATATGTCTCCAAATATTCGAAAACGTTTAAATTAGTTTGCAAGCAGGCTAAAGCACTTTACATTACTAATAAAATTAAGACTGCAGAAAATAAAATAAAAACTACCTGGAATATAATTAATAACGAGACAGGTAGAAATAAATCCCGTAATGCTGAATTTAATCTAAATACTGCGAATGGACACATCAATTCAAATTTGAAAGTTGCCCAGGAATTTGAAAGTTTCTTTAAAAATATTCCGATAAAAACTACGGAAGCATTAAAATCATCTCCGACTCTTTCCGTCGAACTTCTTAAAAGTAATATCAAGGAGTGCCGTTCTGAGTTTCGATTTCAATACACAAACCCCCAAGCAGTAATTAAAGCGTTCAAAGAGATCAAAGTTAAGTCTACTGAAGATCTCTGGGGAATGTCTGTTAGGGTGTGTAGGTCTTTTATAGAGACTATAGCGCCTCATTTAGCTTTCATTTTTAATAAAAGTGTAGATCACGGAGTTTTCCCGGATTTAATGAAACATAGTAAAGTAGTTCCATTGTTTAAATCCGGTGATAGTGCAGAACCCAATAACTATAGGCCGGTCTCTATTTTACCAGCGCTCAGCAAAGTGTTTGAAAGGCTGATGCTTTCTCAGATGTTGCGTCACTTTAACATGAATTCTATCTTTCATGATCAACAATACGGATTCACCAAAGGTCGCTGCACTACTGACGCGGGAGTAGCTCTAATTAAGCGGGTGTTCGCCTCTTGGGAAGAAGCACGGGATGCCATCGGCATATTTTGTGATCTATCGAAGGCATTCGACTGTGTTGAACATGAGACGCTATTGCTGAAGCTGAAACACTATGGCATTCGGGGGACGTCGCTAAATCTGTTGAAATCATACTTTCAGGATAGGCAACTTAAAGTACAAGTAAATAAAGTAAATTCACAGGGTGCTAGCATATCTATGGGTGTACCGCAGGGCTCGATACTAGGTCCATTCTTATTTTTAGCGTACATAAATGACTTGCTCCATTTATTTAAAAATGAACCGCAGATGGTATTATTTGCTGATGACACTTCATTAGTTTTTAAAATTAATAGACGCACAAATAGTTATGACGACGTAAATAATGCCCTAATGCAAGTTCAAAATTGGTTTACATTAAATAACTTAGTACTAAACAATAAAAAGACAAAATGTATTAGATTTGTTTTGCCAAATGTTAAAAGCAACGAATGTGACATATTATTGAATGGTGAGAAATTAGAGTTTGTAAAAGAGACAACTTTCCTGGGAATTACTGTAGACGACAAATTGCAATGGGGTCCTCACATTACATCATTAGCGGGACGATTGAGCTCTGCAGCTTATGCTGTCTGGAAGATACGACAGTTAACTGACATTGACACGGCAAGACTGGTGTATTTCAGTTACTTTCATAGCATTATGTCGTATGGCATTTTGCTGTGGGGACACGCTGCTGACATTGAATTTATTTTTATCTTACAAAAGCGCGCCGTCAGAGCTATCTACAATCTAGGTCGTCGCGAATCTCTCAGAGAAAGGTTTAAGGAGATCAACATTATGACCGTTCCATGTCAATTTATCTATGAAAACATCATGTATGTTAGGAAAAACCTACAGTTATTTGGTAAAGTGTCTGACAGACACCACTATCAAACTAGACATGGGAATAGATTAAGTCAGCCAATTTCGAGATTAGCGAAAGTAAGTAAATCGTTCATGGGATTCTGTGTTAAATGTTATAATAAAATACCAGGCGATGTACAACAACTAAATGAATCCAAATTTAAATTATGTATAAAGAAAACTTTATGTAGACAAGCATATTACAAACTTAATGAATATATAGAGGATAAAAATGCTTGGATGCAGGCTAGTCCGGCTCCACAGGATAACTAAAAACACTGTGGTTTTAATGAAATCGTAAATAATACAGCCATATTGCTAAATTGTATATTTTTTTAACTTATATAACCAATGTAAATGTGAGAGCCCTGTAATTAACTTAATATTAAATTAGATTAGTAGAATTCATTTGTGTCAGCATGGAGTTGTCATGCTCACTCAAAGGTCTCATTGGCGGTGGCGCGTGCAGTGGATCGCTCGATTCCCTACAATATGGTTGAGTAGGGCGGTGCTGGTGTACGTGTCATGTTCGTGAACGGGCGCCGTCAACTGGGACTGGTCAGCTCCAGACTGTATTATTGTTCTTAAGGTTATTTTCTTTCTTGATCACTTTGACTGGATTTTGGTGTTACATTGTTCTCGCACAATCCAAACAGCAAAACTATGTAACTAGTAATAAATTGTATTGTGAACCTGATTAAAAAAGAGTAACCTATGAAGTTTCTTGCTCGTTCTTCTCCATAGGAATCTACACCTTGGAATGAGCAAATAGCTTCACTTTTAATATTAATTTTATTTTGACGTTCAAAAGTGCCATTCTGGCCTAATTGAAATAAATGATTTTGACTTTGACTTTGACTTTGACTTGAGGCGGTTAGACGAAGTTATAATTTGAACCTAAACGAGTTGAGTTCGTGATGTTAACAATACTTTATACAACTCAACTTTGATCCACATCTCCATCACACGCATATCTCATCAATCATCATTAATTAAATAATAATTGTTTACATGAGTATTTTGTATCAAACACCGAACTCTATTACAAGGACTGACTACTGTATCTTCAGATTCATTCACACGCATTCTTCGCAAATAAAACCTATTCTAAAAATCAATACTATTCAATATTTACTATTTTTTTTTATATTTACAAATTTACAATAATACTCAAGTGTGGGAGAGCCATGCTTCGGCACGAATGGACCGGCTCGACCGGAGTGATACCACGGCCTCACAGAAAACCGACGTGAAGCAACGCTTGCGTTGTGTTTCGTCGTGTAAGTGAGGTTACCGGAGGCCCAGCTCCATCCCCCCTTCCCCAATCTCCCCAATCCCCGAATCCCCAACAATCCTCAAACTTCTAATCCCCAAAAGACTGATAACGCACTTGTAACGCCTCTGGTGTTCCAGGTGTCCATGGGCGACGCCGATTGCTTACCATCAGGTGATCCGTCTAGCTCGTTTACCAGTTTTTATACGCCATAAAAAAAACATATTCTGTATGTGTATGTATATAATTATATATAAAAGAAAGTCGTGTTAATTACATTATTTATAACTAAAAACAGCTGAATCGATTTAGATGAAAATTTGGTGATAAAGTAACTTAAAAGCAGGAGACGGACGAACGGATACTTTTTATTCAATATTTTTTTACTTTTTACCAAAAATATCGAACTTTAAATGGGAAAAAACAAGATTGCGCGTACGAAGTCGCAAGCAGAAGCTAGTTAGTAATAATATAATAATTAGACAATAGACAAATAAATAAACATGAAAAGCGAAGCACTTACATTACAAAAACAAACTTATAATGACAGCATTATTGGAAAAACATTCAAACAAATTGTTTGTAAAACATTTTCTTTGATAAGTAAACGTAAATAACAATGATTTCCTCGTCCTCCGGGGGCAGGAGGGACAGGAGGAAGGGAGGAGAGGGGGAGGGTGTGCACTCAAATAATTAACTAGAAATAAATACTTGTCGTCTGAATTTGTAGCACCCGAGGGAGGATGTCGAGTCTGTCCTGATGAGGGAAGATTAAAAAAATAAAATATATTTTTATTTATATTTTTTATGAAACTAGCCTTCCGCCTGCGGCTTTGGCCACGTGAAATGTTAATGATTTCACTCGAGGTCCTTTAATTAAAAAGAAATTGAATTGAATGAAACGGAACCTGTGATACCTGTGATTAAAGTGTGGGAGAGTCATGCTTAGGCATGAATGGGCCGGCTCGACCGGAGTGATATCACGGCCTCACAGAAAACCGACGTGAAATAATGCTTGCGTTGTGTTTCGTCGTGTGAGTGAGGTTACTGGAGGCTCAATTACCCCCCTGTTTCCCCAATCCTTGAATCCCCAACAATCCTCAAATTCCTAATCCCAAACGGCCGGTAACGCACTTGTAACGCCTCTGGTGTTCCAGGTGTCCATGGGCGACGCCAATTGCTTACCATCAGGTGATCTGTCTGCTCGTTTACCGGCTTATGGCATAAAAAAACCTATTTCCTGAAAAATTAGTTATTCAAATAATTATGTATTTTGTCTAAATGCTGATTCAATGTAATAAGTAGACCCGATGCAAATAAATAATTAAACAAAACAATTTCTGCTATAAAAAACTATTATCTGAACATTGATATATTCTAAGACAATGGACTTAACAAAACCATAAAGAAGGTAGGAACTTCCTTAAAATTTTTAGTCACTTAAATAAACGATGCACAAAGCGTCGACCAAACATGGCGATAATAACAAAATAATCCCTGCTTAAGAAAGAGGCCATCGTTCAGCTGACGACATTTTCCAACCATGGAACATTCGATGAAAATAAACCATAGCTCAACCGGCTGCATGTTATTTACATAATCATTTCACTACGCTCGTCGCTAGATGGTGCCACTTCCACGCAAATCACCCACTTACTCGGCGAAAGGGGTAATTTTACCCCCCATTGAGCGCTTGTCAATGGCGAAAAAATGATTGAACACTTTATAAATTAAATGTTTTAAAGTATAAGATGGGGTTGAGGACAGGTTTGTGTTCATTAGTTACAAATATTGTGTGTTTATAGAACTACAAATAGTTTCGATATTTTTATCAGTTTAAATATGAATGAAAAAGTTATAGTTATTTATGTTATTTTACGAGCGTAATAAGTAATAATGGGAGAATGTATTTGTTTGTCGTTCCTGTAACAAATAGTTATCAAACTGAACTATTTTATAGACTGCTTTTTAAGCTGTTAGTTTAGGGTCGAATTTTCAATTATCAGTTAATTGGGATAATGACAGGGTATGAAAACTAAAAATCTAATTAGTCCATAAGTTAGGTTATGAAAAAATATTAGACACATATTTTATATTTTGTTGTATAATAAAACAATATCTACTTAAGTAAAACGAATCAAAGTTTAGGAGTGAGGGCTAACACGTAATTTCTTCGTATAAAATGTAGGTACATAGAAGTGACATCACGCGACATTTCAAATCAATCTATCGTCGAAAGTATTCGTTTCTGTAAGAAAATAAAAAATACGTGTCCAATGATTTAAAACAATCTACCAGACGGACATTAAAATAAAAATAGGCATCTACTGTATTCTTAACTGTAGATTAAAATTGACATTTGACAGTTTTTAGTATGGAAGAATTGTCAAATATTGAATGGATTGAACTGAATCTGGCGTTAGGAAAATCAACCCTTAATAATTTAACAAATTGTTCTACCAAACATTCAAATTAAATCATTTATTTACATACAATACACCGACATCAAAACTTCATTTCGATCGCAAAATGGCGGACAACTGTCATCGGATGACGTTCAATTAACAGTATACCGATTATAATATTATTGTCTGTTAAACTACAATGGGCAGTCACAGGACAATGGCTACGGATATTAGTGGACAATGCCAGGCTACCCGGCCCATGAATTATTCAAAACAGATTTCGGTATTTGGTACGTTTTGATACTAGTGTTATGTGGGTCAGGTGTAATTGGAAATTGTGTTGGAGTTTTAGTTTAGAACTTCATGGACAAGTCTATTTTGACGCCTTAAAGTCAAAGTCAAAGTCAAAGTCAAAATCATTTATTTCAATTAGGCCAGAATGGCACTTTTGAACGTCAAAATAAAATTAATATTAAAAGTGAAGCTATTTGCTCATTCCAAGGTGTAGATTCCTATGGAGAAGAACGAGCAAGAAACTCCATAGGTTACTCTTTTTCAATCAGGTTCACAATACATTTTACTAGTTACATAGTTTTGCTGTTTGGATTGTGCGAGAACAATGTAACACCAAAATCCAGTCAAAGTGATCAAGAAAGAAAATAACCTTAAGAACAATAATACAGTCTGGAGCTGACCAGTCCCAGTTGACGGCGCCCGTTCACGAACATGACACGTACACCAGCACCGCCCATCTCAACCATATTGTAGGGAATCGAGCGATCCACTGCACGCGCCACCGCCAATGAGACCTTTGAGAGAGCATGACAACTCCAAGGTGACACAAATGAATTCCACTAATCTAATTTAATATTAAGTTAATTACAGGGCTCTCACATTTACATTGGTTATATAAGTTAAAAAAATATACAATTTAGCAATATGGCTGTATTATTTACGATTTCATTAAAACAACAGTGTTTTTAGTTATCCTGTGGAGCCGGACTAGCCTGCATCCAAGCATTTTTATCCTCTATATATTCATTATCTATATATTCACCTTAAACCCCTATATGTTTTTTTTAAACGAGCTGACGGATCACCTGATTGTAAGCAATCGGCGTCGCCCATAGACATCTGGAACACCAGAGGCGTTACAAGTGCGTCACCGGCTTTTTGGGGATTAGGAGTTTGAGGATCGTTGGGGATTCAGGGATTGGGGAAATTGAGGAAGGGGAGGGTAATTGGGCCTCCGGTAACCTCATTCACACGATGAAACACAACGCAAGCGTTGCTTCACGTCGGTTTTCTGTGAGGCCGTGGTATCACTTCGGTCGAGCCGGCCCATTCGTGCCGAAGCATGGCTGTCCCACACTTATGGGATGTGGATTAATTAAATTCATTTCATTACTTTAACTTACACACAACCAAACCCATACCCCAAAACCAGTTCCAAACTAAAACTTCGACGCAATTTCCAATTACACCTGACCTACAGAACACGTAACATCACGCCTTTTATCCCTGAAGGAGTGGCAAAAGTGCACATTATGGCACTTAATGCCACTATACATTGTAAAAATAAATTTTCACTATTTATGTTATGAGTCCCATGTAAAATGGGGTGAGCTTATTGCCATATACCGGGCACAATTTCAGACTCCGTGCTTCTACTGAGATTTTTTCTAAAAACCCAGTAATGCATTGCCCGACCCGGGAATCGAACCCGAGACCCCTTGTCTGGCACTCGCACTTGCGACCACTCGGCCAACGAGGCAGTCAAGCTAGCAGGATAAATAAGATATCATGTTATAATATATCACACAGATGTCCTACAACATTCTAGAAGTGGCCTCACACGCGCCACCGCTGTATAAATGAGCAATCGCTGTATTTCAATTTGTCGGCCGTGAGCAGGCAACCGGCCTGCGAACCACATAATATTAGGGTTGACAACGTAAGACAAAATTGCTACGCATTAAAGTAGTTATTTAATCAAAAATCAAATCAATATGCATGTGCCAAATTCCTGATCCTATTATTTAACTTACGGGATCGTTCGAAAAATTATGGACTCAATAAAAATTTGCCTGACCGAACTAGCAACCACTCGACTAGCTAGGCAGTCGCAGCAACAATCAATCTAAGTATGCATACAAAAATAATATTAATCGTCAACATGATTACTCTGATTAATTAATCTTTGCTATGTTGTGTCTGTAACACATTAGACTTGTTTGAAAGAAATATTCGATACATTCGCCAGGACATAGTTCCCGTGCGAATAAACAAATAGCAAATATTGTACGTGACACCCCTACCTATAAACGTAACGTAATGTGTTTGACACAGTTTGGTTTATTGCATTCTCGTCATCTCCGCGTGTACGTCTGCAACCGCTGCGCACTGCATCGAACTTGACACTTAGTGACGTCATCTGCCACGACCTCTAGCGGAATTGCACGGTAACATCGTATAGGACTAGTTGGATTTTTAAGCCCATTGCGATAGTGGCAGATTGGAATGAACTCATTTTTGTCACCAGCCTTGCTCATCCTGCGGTTGTCTTATATGCCTTATAAAGGTCACTTTTTATTTCTTTGAGGACACTTGACAACTTGACACGCCCGGCAAAATGACTTCTCACGCCGGGGTGAGGCGAGAGCGAGTTTCAGACTCTTACTGACTAAAAACCACCCCGTTTCTGCTTCTGCTTCTGCACTTCGACCCGGAACCCCGGTAACCCGTTAAGTAATCCGCGGCTCCGTGCCAACTGAAGGCTAATCTAAGTCTAAGTCTGACCAAAGCTAAGTTGTTGTGGGATAAAAACTATCCCAACTAATGATAAAAATGCGATCAGGTGATCTCTGCTCGTTTACTGGCCTATTCCATAAAAATCTACTCAAACAGTTTGTTTTAGCATTTAACATAATATCACGTCTTTTATCCCCGAAGGGGTAGGCAGTATGTCACTGTACAATGTTACACACAGTTTTCACTATTTATGTTATGAGTCCCATGTCATAGGGCGTGAGTCTATTGCCATATACCGAGCACTATTCCAGACTCCGTGCTACTACTGAGAATTTTTAAACAACTCAGTAATACTTTGCCCGGCCCGGGAATCGAACCCGAGACCCCATGTACGGCAGTCGCACTTGCGACCACTCGGCCAACGAGGCAGACCTTTTTGTTTTATATAAAGATATATGTATATAATTAGGAACATGAAGGAGAACGTTCTACATTTGTAAAACGTGGGTAAAGACTCAGATAAACCCTAGTTATAATACAAATAGAACCGTTTGAATTTAATTAATTAAGCTTTCAGAAACAAAAGTTTTGTCTTCTATTGAAAGAATCGAGGCTTCGTTGTCTCTAGATAAAGGTTTGGTGCCACTGACAGCGGGTGTGGTCACGGTATAGGCGGGGCGTGCATTCATATTTTGTTTAGCACAATACGCTCGTCATTTGCAAGTATTTTAGAGTCGTATTGTTAAGAAATTCAAATGTTATTTTCAAAATAGTAAATTTTGGAGATTTTTGCTTGAATTTCTTCATTGATGTTCACTTTAGATCGGGTTTCTGTCAAAGAAAGTGATTTATCTTAACTATTCGTATGTAAAGATTTACTTAATTATGTTAAATGTCAGAACTCTTTGAATAAAATGTCTCAGTTTTGTTTACTGATTTGATGACAACAGGCTAACAAAACTATTATTAAAGTAGTAGAGTATTACTATTATAAAGAAGTTACACTTCCATTGTTTTTGAGAAAAAGTCCCAAAAATGACGTGTGAATAACATGACAGCACAATTAAACTGTTTCTCTATGGATCCGCAGCGCACACTTGGTGCCTCTGGTGGCCATCAAGCCAACCATAACCTTTGTCGCTAACGATAGCGTTACCATAAAAACCTTATCCACGTAATATAAATGTGGAAAAGCCATGCTTCGGCACGAATGGACCGACTCGACCGGAGCGATACCACGGCCGAACAGAAAACCGACGTGAAAGAACGATTGCATCGTGTTATGTCGAGTGAGTTAGATTACAAGAGACCCAAATACCCTCTCCCCTTATCCCCATCCCTTTTTTTTGAGGAGGGGAAATCATCCAACGACTTCTCCCGCCCGGGTGCGGCGACAGGGAGTGTCAGACATTTACTGGCTAAAAATCTCTCCGTTCCTACTCCTGCACTTTGAGTCGGAGGCCCGGCAACCCGTTAAGTTCTCAGCGGCTCCGTATCGGCATCAGCCCTATTGGGCCCCATTTGTGGTAGTTTGATGGCTTCCTTCGGAATCCCCAACTATCCTCAAACTCCTAATCCTAAAAGGCCGGTAACGCACATGTAACGCAACTTGTGTTCCAGGTGTCCATGGGCGACGCCGATTGCTTACCATCATGTGATACGTCTCCTCGTTTACCGGCTTATCCCATAAAAAAGTCCTGTCAGAAAGTTAGAAACACATGAAAAAAATATAATGAATACTTTAATATATAACAATACTACTTCCCACAGATATAAATCATTAGACAGTACACCCCTCAGAAGTTGCATTGTGTCAAGTTACAACTTAGTTTTAAACCAGTACGTGACCACAGACAATGAAACGAGACGATAAGGGCATGAAGTGAGACACAACAATAACTGTGTTACGTCACTGTCTAGTGGTTTAAAGAGCTGTGGTATTTTTATGTAATCTAATATTTGAGTTGGATGTTTTTCATTTTATATTTGTTTTTTAAGGTTTTGGGATGTTTATAATAACATCATTGCCGTTTTCAGTCAAAATATGTTCACTACTGAATAATTTCTCTTTTACTAGGGGTTTGCCACGATCCCTATACTTGGTAGAAAGTTCTAAAAATAAGTTACATTAAGAAAAAATTAGAAGAATTTGCTATCCGTTTCTATATTGGGTTGCTGGCATAAACTAGATTGATGACATGGCTGGATTTTCTCCTGCGTCATAATTCACAATTTCCACATAGATACATCACGCAATGTGGAGCAATAAGCTCACCTCTGCCCACGTGACAACACTGGCAGGGTCGCCATGCAATGTGGAGCAATAAGGGAGACGTGTTGTTCTTACGAATAACTTTAATTAATTGTCTTTAATAACTAACTTACACTACTTACTTAGAGGGTGAGGTGTCACACACACTACAATCACACCCAGATTAACCCATAACACACTCGTACACATACAAAGAATTTTTCCGTGTAGGAACAGACACTTCGACACGACAAATCACTGCATCAACCGTGCAAGTCCAACGAAAGATTGAGTTCTAATAACATGTATAAAAACCTCATTTTTCCATTCCTATACTATAACATAAGCAACTTTCCCAAGTCATAATATGTCCCTTGCATATTTAGCATATCGCTACGATGCTACGAGGCTACGAGGCTACGGTGCTACGACGCTACGGTGCTACGTGCTACGAGCTTCGTTCAACTTCGTAGATTGGTCCCAATGGTATGAGCTATCAGGTTAATGGCATCGGTGTCGATACGACCGGCGTTCGATTTTTATACGGAAAGTGACTTTTTGTTTTTGTTCTTAAAGCGAAGATTACAGTGAAATTGTGTGCTGACCCTGGAAAATCCACTGCTTTTTATAGTAAAGTTATTTCAGAGAGTTGAAAAGCTGATGAAGTATTTAGTAAATGTCTGCTTTGAGTTATCTGACTTAATCACCGGGCTGGTAAAGAATTATTGGTACAAATGACACTGAATTCATATCTTATATAGTACTGCTGAAAAGATTAATCGTTTGCTTGTTTGTTTGCACGTTAATCTCCAAAACTACTGATCTGAATTTAATAACATTACTGTAATTATTTTTCTGTTGGAAAAAATCGAAAAAACATATAGAAAAAAATCCACAAATTATAATGTTCAATATTTCTTCGCCACCACGTCACCAGGTCCTATATAGTAAAAAAACGAACCACGCATTAAATATAAACTTAAATGAACTCACGTAATCATGGCAATGAGTATCAATATTTTACACCGTCCTCAGTGACATGTTGACCTGTCTGACATGTCGACTATCACGGATCGCCGTCATGACGTGACGTTGTTACGTCACACGTCGGTGGAGTCATGACAAGTGACGGTACCGGCGACTACTGACGCTCAGTAAATAGAGTGCCAATCAGCAGTGACTGACAGCTTATCAGTGTATCAGTGGATCATCAGTGAGAAATGTTTCAGCTATGTATTTAATGTTGGAAAGATTGGTATTATTTAAAATTCCTTATTGTATCATGACTAACTCGATGGTTGAGTGAATATTGAAAGACTGATTTCGAATTCTTAGTATTGGAAACCTAATAATGGACTTGATAATAAAATAATCACTGTTTGTTAGTTATTTCCCATGCTTACTAAACTAAAAGGGGTTAAGACGTAGACTAAACATAACCCACAGTCTACATATATACAATAATTGAAAATAACATAAATCTAGTAACCCAAAAATTCTTTCTTCTAGTCGCGAACATAACCACAGATTCTGACCCATTGACTGCCCCAGTAGTTTACTCAGCAAACCACTTGATCAACGAGAATGTTAACCAACCTAAATCCATCAAAAAGAGAAAGAAAAAATATATTGAATAACGCTAATACATACATACACACACACACACATACACACACTAAGACAAACTGACTTGCAATCAATAACATAATTAAGGTGAGCAGGTGCGTTAGGCAAGTTACACACCGGCCTGTGTTTGTCAGGACGGTGACACGACACGCGTCTCATGTGTAAACAGCTTAACATCATTATCGCCGGCTGCTGTAGCATTTAATTATTATCCTAAAAACCTTGTTCGTTGTTCTTGATTGTGGAGAATGGTTGGTTTGAATCTTGGGTCATGTAAAAATGAATAATAGATCTTTATGACTGACAAGCACGACTGCCAAGTAAGGGGTTCTTAGTAAGATGCCAAGGCCCGGCAAAATACTCTTGCGACTTTTTGACTTTTATGATAGCTTTACTTATGAAGTAGTCACGTCAAGTAAAAATAACGTCCGAAAAACTTAAATACAACCTAAAAATCTGGATTTTGAATTCGTACTTTCTAACTCATTTTAAAACAAAACAGTCACTTGTAGCTAAGTGTGATTTTCAGCTGAATCCTTTCAGGAGTAGTTTCAGTAATGTAGTCAGTGAGAGTGTATCTTCTAGTTATCTGAAGGAATAAACATTTCAATTGCCACGACCCTTTTCAGGAGATTTTACAGCGGACTGAAAGCTGTACCTTAGATTTGGTGAAAAAATAGTTTGAAGAAAGTGTGTGAAGGGGAAACTGTGAGCTTTGTTGATGGGACGAGTAAGGTATGACAACGTACTATTAATAATGATTATTATTAACATTTTTTTATTCATTGTCCATACATAATCAAATATTTAAAATATTTGATTTTAAATTGATTATATTAAAAAAAAACACTGCTCGTTAGTGTAGTGTAGTCGCAAGTGCGACTGTCGGGCAAGGAGTCTCGATTTCGATTCCCGGGCCGGGCAAAGTATTACTGGGTTTTAAAAAAAATCTCAGTAGTAACACGGAGTCTGGAAATGTGCCCGGTATATGGCAATAGGCTCACCCCCTATTACATGGGAATCGTAACATAAATACCTACCTATATTATGTATAAAAAACACTTAAAAATGTAAAGAGCAGTAGTCCACCAGTAACGGGAGAAATCCAAGCTACCGGCGGTCAGGGCTCCAGAGAGAGGAATTTCCGGAAATTTACGCGCCGACTCAACCATCTAACACTAGCTTACTCAGGTGTTGGCCGAGGCTTTTAGCAACGAGCTATTGCCAGATACGACTATCAGCACAATGATTGATTATTACATTGTTTTTAACTTTTTAGTTTAGAATTGTTGCTCGTAATTGTCAGTCAACAGCCACGATCAATAATAATAAAAATAATAAGGTTGGGGCAATAGAAAAATAAATAAAAATTCATGATGTCAGCAGTCAATGCATAGGCATCCCCCAATTCCTTCTGAACCAATGATATAGGGAACAGCCTTATACTGTCATGTATTACTAAGAAACAAAATTGGTTTACCCAAGATATTATTAAAAGCTTATACTTTGCTTAAATCACTAGACCTAAATATGCATTTTTCATCTAAAATTACAAGTGTTTAGAAAAAATATAAAGTTTTAAGTTAAAGCTAAAGCAATGTTGGTGCTTAATATCAAATGTTTCTTTTATGGAAAATAAGTGGAGTCGAATGCGAGCACCTCGCACGGGTAGTCGTTAAAACAGTCCACGGAGCGTGAAGGAGTGCGCGTCTACATTATAGTACGACATGCGATACAGGGAGATGTGTTGTAGATTCAAGTAATACTGGGGTTTTACGGGTACTATGTTATTAGTATCTAAACTATTTTGATTACGAACCAAAGGCTAGTTTTATTCATAAAGTAATCAATATTTTTTATAATAACTTTCGTGAGACATACTTAATTACTTAAATCACGGGTTACTCACGAGAATATACTGAGAAAAACTCTACTAGTTTCGAACCACAGAGGGGTTCTTCCTCATGAGCAGCGTGCGCGGTCACGGCGGTGTCGCGTGGGTCAAGCAATCATGAGCACGACTGACAAACAAGGAAGTTTCTAGTATGAGAATTTGTTTCGTGTTTTTTTCGGTTGATCGATAATTCTCGGTGATAACACGACACAGTTTGTATTTGTGTATATAATAATATAGAATTCCACTTAACCCCCGCTCATTATTATATAGAACTAATTAATTACGTAACAGTTAGAAAAGGGGTGTTACATCTGTTATGTTGGTGGATTATGAAATTATAGTCGGATTTATTTTATTTGGATTTGTTACAATAATGTGCAGGGCTCACGACGTGTACACACACCAGAGTATGACGGGTAGACAGCAACGTTAATAACGAGTGTCCTACCTTATATAACACATTATAGTGAGGGGCCACTACCCGTAACAGTTGAAAAAGGGGTGTTACATCTAATGCGTAACTCTGAGCACCTCTTTGGAAAATGAATAGGTAATATTTTCACTTGCTTATTTAATCTACGTTTACTCAATGTAAACAAACTCACCAAAGTGTTTAGTTCAAGGGGTCTTGAGTGTTATTCACAGAAATAGTGTTGGGGTCCAACGCATGCCTTGAAGATAAAACTGTACAAAGAGGGCACAAACGTAAATAAACTCTTATAAATGAACTCAACCCCAATTACATGAGGTTTTTATTACAGGAAGCTTGACATTCGATTCCCCATATAACTGGGTAGAAGAGTAACCATGGAGTTTCTTACCCATTCTGCTCAATAGGAATCTATAATTTGGCACGAGCAAATATCTTCAATACTGGACTACTATATATACTATCTTCAAGTTAATGGTAACTGCAACACTCTTTTAATCGATTGATTTTAAAATATTGGCAACACTGAAAGTGGGGCAATGTTAAAAAACAAATAAAACTGATGCAAATTTTTAGAAATGGCTACGCGGTTTGTCCTGTGGCTGGATAGCTGGCTGCCGCGTAACGTGTCGCGGGTTCGATTCCCCCACGGAGCAACTCTTTATGTGATCCACAGATTGTTGTTCCTGGTCTGAGTGTCATGTGCATATGAATTAATATATTTGTGAAAGCACCCACGACTCAGGAGAAAATTCAAGTGTGGGGCAACGTTTTTTAAAAACAAAAGAAAATTTTATAATAAAAAAATGTACAACTGTAAAACTAATAGAGAAAATTAAATAAAATAGTTAAAGGTTAAAGGTTCAAGTTACTATAATTTAGTCCAAATCTATTGGCAATAGACTATTGCTAAACATCATTTATATCACACCTTTCATTCCCCGAAAGAGTGCGCATTTATTAACCCTTAAAGTAACACGACAGTCACCGGTGCCGAATACTGGTGGAGGTTTGACTTTCACCTTTTGAAACTTGGCAGTCAAAGTGTCATGTGTCGTGGTGGCCCGGAGGATCAAAACGCCCACTTCTCATGCATGAGGGTACGGGTTCGAAACGTACCAACCGCAAGTACCAATGTGAGTTTTTCCAAGTTATAAGTACTATCTAAGATTATCTAGACACCACTGACAAACGGTGAAGGAAAACATCGTGAGGAAACCTGGGCTTATAATTTCTAATTATAAGTTTGTAATCGCCAACCCGCGTTAAGTAAGCGTGGTGATTAATGCTCAAACCTTCTCCGTGTGAGAAGAGGCTTTGCTCAGCAGTGGGCATTTATGGGTTGTTGATGATGAGTCAGTGTACGGAACTTAATTTTCGTAAATGTTTTAATTCCCTGGTAAAATACCCAGGCGTCATTGCTGAAATAAAATCTCTGTAAATCTTCATCTAATCTAAGTATTGACCACAAAAGCTCCTCGTTTACCAATTCGAACACTTGACAAACGAAACAAATCGTAGGAAAGAGAAACCTGTACATTGAATACTTTTTTAAAAGAATTAGTGGGGCGTGATATCGAAGCCAAACATATGGATTATAACATTTTAGTCTGTTCAAACTCAAACAGTAGGGTCTAATGATTTACTTCAAGTTTTGCATGAATATTACCAATAGGTCGTTTCAACAAATAGGCTACATATTCGCTATTACCTACGAGTGAGGAGCTGTGAATCACTATTCCACGCGGACAAAGTCGCGGGCACAGCTAGTACTCAAATAACAAACAAAGGCAACAACAATTATCAGTCCCAGTAATGACGAACATACAATTCTCTTCGCCTAGAGAATAAGCTGCAGTTTCAACAATTTTATTTTAATGCTACGATATCATATTTGCTGGAGCGCCCTGGACGCTGGACGTCCACTCATTAGAGAGTGGTCGTGCATTCCCACACCACATCACACAAGAAAGTTTATGATCAGAAGGTCTAGTCTGACCTGAGATAGACACATCTTACTCATAAAACTATAGAAGTGTAAATTCTGTACATTGACAATGCGATTGAAAAAAATTTTGGATGTCTGTCTGTATGTTCACATTTCGTGCAAAAAAACTACCAGTGCGATGAAACTTGATATCATTATAATTTAATACTGATTGTTATTTGTTGTATATAATAATTGACGGTTGGTGCGGTGGCTGGGCAACCGGCTGCCGTGCAACGTGTTGCGGGTTCGATTCCCGCACGGAACAACACTTTGTGTGATCCACAAATTGTTGTTTCGGGTCTGGGTGTGATGTGTATGTGAACTTGTATGTTTGTAAATGCACCCACGACACAGGATAAAATCCTAGTGTGGGGCAAGGTTTCTAAAAACAAAAAAAAAATATCCTGAGTACACACTGGGTCCTTGATATCCCGAAAAAGTATATACACAAAAAAACAAACTGTACCAAAAGCAAATATTAGTTTGTCGATTGATAGGTTGCCCGCAGTGAACTTTACACTGTAACTGTAGGGCTGATGGTTGAAATTAACTTGAACCGATATTATAAATGTGAAAATATGTGAGGTTGTGTGTATATTTGTAACTCAGTTACATAAAAACCGCTGAAGGGACCGGGATGAAATTTGGAACAAAGGTAGATTATGGTCTTGGGTAACACATAGGCTACTTTTTACGCCACGGGAACGCGGACAAAGTCGTGAGCCGGAGCTAGTAGTTATACAGGGGTTGTTCACATGTGCTATTATCAATCATATGAATATTGACCAGGTACTTTATCACCATGACAGGCGCAAGACGTCCACTACTGAATTTAATTCACTTCTATGACAAAAGCTAGACCAATGCCAATGATTTTATTTATTTCCAAAATTCTTTGTTAATATACTCTCATTGTCTATGATAGATAAGTAGCTGAACCGAATCTATCAAAAAACAAACTATTCCATTCAAAGATCAAAACCAAGTCATAAAATTCTAAATGTTAACAACACCAACAAAAATCGTTGAACTTCTGTTCACACATTTCATACTATATTAACACAGAATAGCGCGCGAACAAAAATATAACGTAATTATATAACATTATAGTTTAGAATTCATCAAAGAGATGCAGCGTAGAGATGGCGGGCGGCAGCATGCAGTGTTTTTAATCAAATCAAATCAGCGTAGCGGCGTCGTAGCACCGTAGCGACGTAGCGGCTTCGCGTAGCCGTGCTACGGTGCTACGGGAAAAATAAAAAACTGATAAAATTATAATTACGCGAAAGTAAATTCTATTATTTTATATATGAGTGTGTGTGTGTGTTTGTGTTACATTGTAGCTGGATTGATCTTGATACGATTTGATGAAAGTGTATGTAATTAAAAACTAAGGACTATCTTACATTTTTAAATAAATGTTTGATTTTATTGTCCTCAAGGTTATTTTCTTTTTCAATCTCTTTGACTGGATTTAGGTATTGCATTGTTCTCACACAATCGAACCAACAAAAATATGTAACTAGAGAATTGTATTGTAAACTCGATTGAAAAAGAGTAACCTATGGAGTTGCTTGCTCGTTCTTCTCCATCTCGAATCTAGAGGTACACCTAGGAATGAGCAAATAGCTTCACTTTAAAATTTTTGTAGTTGACGTTCAAAATTGCCTTCCTGGTCTAATTGAAATAAATGATTTTG
Source organism: Spodoptera picta (assembly GCA_038387885.1). Taxonomy (NCBI): domain Eukaryota; kingdom Metazoa; phylum Arthropoda; class Insecta; order Lepidoptera; family Noctuidae; genus Spodoptera; species Spodoptera picta. The sequence continues at coordinate 2,812,636 of JAZHFQ010000782.1, read as the reverse complement.
ACTTTGACTTGAAAATGACATTCAAAGGCTTCTAGTTTATGCACGAGTTTCTTCGACTTGCTCAGTATTTTAAATTGTAATTAAACTATCTGATTAGTATTATTAAACAATAAACCATCTAGTAGCACAAGGAAAAACTTGAACTAAAAACAAATAAATCATAATAATATGCAACAATTGACCCAACAAAACTCAACGACAAAATCCCCACGATTCAGAAAAATAACATTCACACTAAAACAGAAACTATAAAATACATTAAAATCAGTATCGCAAAGTTATAAATTATAATAGATTGTGTTTATTGTAAATATATCCACATAATATACATACAATACAAAGTCACATGCAGTAAAATCTGGCGAGTGGTTTTCATCGACGATTTTACGAGAAGTATTACGACTTAGATAAAAATAAAATAATAAATTGTTTTATACTTATGTGCAGGTGGCGCTGTGTTGTATCATCGCCTCCGAGCGCGCTCCCCCCACCAAAATGTTGGGCATAGTGTTCACGGTTCTCTCAGTCAGTGTGGCCTGCCACGCCGACATTCACAATTGTGAGTACTGTGCAATTGTTATGGGATGACCCGGTAAACGAGCAGACGGATCATCTAATGGTAAGCATCAGGCATCAGCAATCGGCGGCGGCGCCCATGGACACCCGAAACACCAGAGGCGTTACAAGGGATTAGGAATTTGAGGATTGTTGGGGATTCGGAGATTGGGGAGATTTGAGATTGGGGTGTTTTGTCCTCGTTCCTCTCTTTCTCTTTTTTGAAGAATTGAATTGTTAGGGTGGCAGTGGATGAGCCGTTAGATGCAAGGCAATGTGACAAGCATTATTGTTCTCTTTCTGATCCCTGTGTAGTAATGTAGGAAAATCAGGAGCCCGGATTAAGATCGGCTATCACAATCAAATTGAATAGACACAATTTCTGACTTTTTTCCTGACTGATCTGATGATAATTGTGAAGGTAGATGAATAGACGTGGCTACTATGCAACATGACGTTCCAACTCTAATTGTAACTGTTTATAACTAATGAACGCTGCTCAATTGACTTGAACTTTACAGCATCATCGGAGCCCATGCGGCTGTTCCCACCACCGCCACTATCACGGCGTATGTCATCAAACTTGGTGGACAAGCTGAGACGGCAGCTCATGCGGGACAATTATGACTATCAGAATGGAAACTCCAACGAGCGCAGAAAACAGAATGCCACCCGCAGCGACGCAGCCGCGGTACGTATCAACGGAGTCCCAGAGATCCTCATCCCAATAATTCGCAATTATTCAGTAATACTTAGTAATAAGTTATCAGCTGCCCGGGAAATACAATTTCATGGCTATGTTACACGTAGGACCGTATTGCATGCCACAATATTTTCAGTAAAGGTATTCGACGCGACTAAAAAAGGAAGGTACATGGATTAGCTATAAATATTTTGTTTCTAAGTATTACTAAAATATATATTTACAGAAGTTAGATTAATAGAAAGTTGGAGCCGACAACTTACCCCCGTATACCTAGAATCTTGGAGAACGTGCAGGCAGGCAGCGCAGAGCAGCGTATGCAGGGCAACCTCTACGTGCCCGACCAGCCTGAGCAGCCTGAGCAATTTGAGCAAGCTGAGCCCCTCCAGGAGCCCGCCCAGTTTGAGCAGCCCGAGCAGTTCGAACAGCCCCAGGATGGCGAGCCCCCACCGCAACGTGAACCACCACCTCAGCGCGAGGTACCGCTGCATCGCCCACAACGCCAACAATGGCAGCGTGGTCACCGCTTCGAGCAGCGGAAACGGTACGACAGACCGCAGCAGAAACAGACCGGTGACTGGCCGCGCTACCAGGATGGAGCGCCACCCACTGACCAACGGGACGATCGCGACTACTCGCCTGACAGTCACGGCAACCCCACCCACCTCAATAAGCGGCGCGACGCACTGGACGACGGTTTTGTAAATCAAATGCAAGTCGCCCCCGTTGGTCAAAGATACAGGAAAAGGCAGCAACAAAGACGGGGACAAGGTGGTGGTGGCTACATGCGAGAAGAGGGCCCGACACCTCCTATAGATCTAGACGAAACAGACACGCCGCTTAAAAACGAGCCGCATGACAACCCGGAGGATGTAGATCAGCCCGAGCAGCAAAACGAGCGTGAGGTACACGATGCCCCCGAGCAGCAGAACGAGCGCGAGGTACATGATGGCCCCGACCAGCAGGACAACTCCGAGCAGCACGAGCACTCCGACCAGCAAGACCACCCCGGACAACAGAACGACCAAGCCTCTGACTACTCGGACGCCAAACGTCAACGTCAAGCGGTCTACGATGAGTTCACAGGACGTGGCAACAAGCAACCACAGCGCGGAGGTAGGCCTACAGGCCCACCCCCGCAAAACAAGCGAGATCATCAAATCTCCAACAAAGACTTATTGTACTACATGGACGACAACCAGCTGCGACGAAACAATATTGCGTCAGATTATCAATCGTTTTCCGCCGAAAACGAATCAGACGAGCAGAACAGCATTGATAATAGTACCCATACTAACCGTGCCCATGTCAACGCTAGCCGGGTCACTCCAGGCGGCTTAGCCCCTGGTCGCACAGGTCCTCATCGAGCTAATTTCAGTTATGTTTACGCAAATGGTACGAAAATGAATGTAGGGCGTAGAATGGATATGGAAGTGAATGCAACGGTGCGGCCGCGATTGGACCCTACAAAGCGCACCTTCGTGGTCACCGTGGCGGGAGCCAACGTCACCTACAAACTATTAACGGTAAGGAAAATGTATAACTCTCTATCACCTCATCCAAGGCAGGAGTGCAAATTATTGGATGATTTTCTCCCCTCAAAAAAAAACTAAAAGTTCTTAGTTGGCACTCCCCTGGTGCCTAACAAAAACCAGTGTTGGATGCTCCCTACCTCAAAGTATACTAATCTGATAGTCATTCTAACTTAGACAGTGGGCACTTAATGGCTGTTGATGATGATGACTAGTTAAGAACTGATACGATTGAAGGTTTTGAGTTAGTAAAAAAATATTTCATTTATGACGTGTTTATTTTTTTCATGTATCTCTTTTGTATTGTTGTATCTTGCCTGCTGGTAAATAACTTCTTTCTTTTTTCTATCTAACGTGGTATGGTTTTCGCGTGTGACATGGCAATGTGTTGCAGCTGAAAAGCCACGACCAACGTCGCAGTGGGTCCAGGCGGTTCCTGGAGGAGCGCGCGCCGCACAGCGTGGCACTCATCAGCCTGGACAAGGCGCCCCTGCCCGCCTTTCGCCTGCCGCGCATGCGCCGCCAGTACATGCACGAGCCGCGCGACCACCGTAACCCACTCGATGACGTCATGCCCCACCACCGACACCCCAGCCACCATTAATAAATTGATATCAGTTACGTTTAAAATGTACGCCTTTCATTTAAACCTCTCAAAGTCATGAATGTTATTAAGTCTTCTCATTGTAGACCACTTATAATATCTGTTTTTTACACGAGCCTTCCTACAAATCTGATAGTTACAAAATTTTAGCCTTATGATTATAAGTCGATGTCGACTGCTCGACCGAGACTCGGCTACCGAGTACAAACGGCAACAACGTATTGTTATTTAATATTTTAGTATTGCACAAGTGACGCAAAGTATTGATTTTTTTCGCTGTTTATTGTAAAATTTATTGATTGTCATAAAATTTCCAATTGGAGGATTATATTTCACGTGTAGGGCGATAAATTAGAATCAGTCGCTCTGTACGAGGGAGACAGAGCGCTGAGCGATGCAGAGGACGCTGGTCACGCTGATCGCTCTGTACCACGCGAGGCTACTGGGGCAGCTGCATGCTACTGCCGCCGTGCAGCACCTCGGCACAGGTGAGTGAAACACGTTCAGTATCTGCCGGAGCCGGCCAACCACCTCCACTCATAGTCTTGTTTTTGTTCCAAGTACAGCTGATAAAGGCAGTCAGAAAACCCCAAACAAAACTGTTGAGTTTTTAAATATAATCAAAGAGGATCTACGGCGTAATAACGATGACTACGCGGTGTTCGAGCATAACCTGTTTCTGGAGACGCCCACAAGTGGTTCTCCCCCGGAAGTAGAGCGCCAACCTACGCCACTGCAGCAACCCAACCGCATCCCGCCAAACGGCGGCCCCGTGGCTGGCTCGGGCCCCCGAGTCGTGGCTAAGCCGGGGCCCCCACTAGCTCAGCCAGCACTCGCCGCCGCTGGAGCGCGACCACCACCCCTCGTGCGTCAGCCTGGCCGCGCGCTGCCACGCAAACCTCTAGGAGCCCCGCCCCATCGCCTGCAACGACCGCGCCTGCCCCTGCACGTCCCCATCAATACCAGACGAGGTGTTAACATGACTATAAAAAACGACACATATCACTACGGCCACATGCCTCCTAATGCCACTCAGTTCAGGAGTTACACACACTCCAAACATTATAAGAAAGTTCGCGTCGACAAACTGAAACGACTTGTAGATAAGGGAAAGAATCGAATGAGAGATCATGCCGGCCGGACCGGTCCGGAAACCTTAAACGGAGCACAGGGTTCGCCTCGTGAGAAGGCGGCAGAGGGCGGTGACGAGGTGGGAACAATGGCGACCACTCCCGAGATGCAGCACGAGGACATAGACGCCTCGGCTCCTGCGGATGTTATTACCGACGCAACGCAGACCACGACGTTGTCGCTGTCAGAGATGCTGGCGACGACGAAGAAGAGTCACGAGGCGCCCAAACTGCGGCACCACTTGGAGCAACACGCACAGTCTCCCTCGCCCGACCAGCTCGACATGGCGCCCGCCCGAGGACCCGCCATCACGCTCATTCGTTTCAAGGTACTGTTCCAATTTGCTCGTGTTCATAGTCTATCGTCGTGTTTCCTATAGGCCAGTGTGAGCAGTTTCGAAAACGAAAATTGATATAGTTTAGTAGGACATGAAACCTATTACGCAGGTATGGTATACCGATCTAGTACCTACATATCTACTTGTACCATATCTATTTGACAGGGCCGGCTGTGCCAGCGAAGCATACTGAACATGGAAGGTCCCTCGTACGGGAAAGACGGCTCCATGGTGATGGGTGCCTACAATCCGGAGCACGCGAAAGGTCGTGAGTTCGACGACACCACGCCTGCCAACCCGATCCTACCTCGCTGCTGCAACTGCTGCAAGAAGTCGGTGCTGGGCTGCCAGTGACGTCACCAGGCCACGTGGTCATATCGCGTCACCTTCACATTATCACATACTACTACTGTCAACTACATTAGCATCATCAAACATAAGTCACTTAGTTTTATTAAATAAATTATCAACAAACACAAATAAATCATTAATTACTATCAGTTGTTTTAGTTTTGATGCTACTGGTATTATTAACCGACTTCAAAAACAAAAAGGAGGTTTTCAGTTTGACCTGAATTTAGAGGTATGTATGTATGTGCGCGATGATCTCGCGACTGGCTGAACCGATTTTGATGCGGTTTTCAGAAGTGTTTGTTACACTTCCTTTACTGGATTAGGTTTTAGTATTATAATAAAACGACTTCAAAAAAAGAGGGAATTGAAGTCAGTTTTTTTAAAGTAGTAAGTGAAAGAATTAACATAACATAACATCATGCCTTTTATTCCCGAAGGGGTAAGCAGAGGTGCACATTATGCCACTGTACAATGTAACACCCGCTTTTCAGTATTTATGTTATGTATAGGGGGTGAGCCTATTGCCATATCATCATCAACAGCCTATAAATGCCCACTGCTGAGCAAAGCCTCTTCTCACACGGAGAAGGTTAGAGCATTAATCACCACGCTCGCTCAATGCGGGTTGGCGATTTCAAACTTATAATTAGAAATTATAAGTTCAGGTTTCCTCACGATGTTTTTCCTTCACCGTTTGTCAGTGGTGTCTAAATAATCTTAGAATGTACATATAACTCGGAAAAGTCACATTGGTACTTGCCGTTGGTAGGTTTCGAACCCGCACCCTCATGCATGAGAAGTGGGCGTCTTAAACCTCCGGGCCACCACGACCATATACCGGGCACAATTCCAGACTCCGTGCTACTACTGAGAATTTTTTAAAAACCCAGTAATACTTTACCCGACCCGGGAATTGAATTCGAGACCCCTTGCCTGGCAGGCGCACTTGCGACCACTCGGCAAACGAGGCAGTCAGTAAATGAATAATTGTAGAGGTATTGTACATTTATTAAAACAAGGAAACTAAAGCTTTTATTTAATCACATATCTTAAGTTTACGTTCGAGTAGCCTATTGAAGAACCTGTCAAGCAACTGGTTAATCTTGTATGTCACCCGCCCACGGCGGTGGCGGCATTATCGGAGGTCGCCGTCTGCAACGGGAATGTATATAATTATCATTATAGCCATTGTAGGCAAGCAGGCTGTGTAAGCACTCGGAAGGCATTCAATAGTCATTCACCTGTGCGCCCCCCTTATATACCGCAGCACCCTGTAACACATAGATACGTGAGTGTATACCAGGCCAGAGCATCCTACTGAATACAAGAAGCGACCTCACTTGTCGGCATCCTCGCCCAACGGCATGAAGTCACGTCGCACGCGCTGGTCCAGGAGCTGCGTCTCGCTGCAGCACGTGCACGGAGTACTGGACTCCGCGACCTCACTGGCGAGTGGTATAAATTGTGCTCGTTGTGTATTGGGCGGACCGGCCACGTCCAGTAACTCGGCACACAGCAGAAGCAACATTTCATACGCCGGGCCAGTCCGCTCTCGCGCCAGTCCTTGACACGCACGCCATATGTCCGGCGTCCGTTCGGTCTGTTGCTCCGAGTCACCCAAATATATCGATCGCGGCCGGTAGTAATCGAACTTATCATTGTCAGCTTTGTCCCCCTTATAGGCGGGGGTTGGCGAAGGCGTGGGCAGCGGTGCAGGGTCAACATTCACGCGGATGCCATCGTCCAACGTGAAGGCACTGTCGGGTATGTTACTGAATGGCCCGTCATCGTCAAGCCGCGCGCGGTTGTTTCGCTCGCGCGATTCCGCGGCACCCATCAGCAACGGGATCATCAGCTCCACGGTAGGTGAGGTTTTTGGCTACACGCAAAGAGAGATACATATACTGGGATTGTGTGACACTAGGGTAAATTATAACATTTTATATTTTTACTAAATATAGCTGAAAAAGTTACTCACAGTTTCGTTAAAAAGTTCTATCTCATGGAGGGGCGAGGCAAGCGCGAGGCGACTCTGTGGATGTACAGATATGGTAATCATTAAATATATATATATATTAGATGGGCCGACGTCTGACCACTATGTTACTTTACTCTTATTGGCAGGATATTTGGAAAGACAATAGGCCCCGTCACCGCTTGAATTTACTGCTCCTGATTATATTAGCTGGTAAAATAGTCAATCACTCTTCTCGAGTCAGAAAAGTTATGTAGAAAATGATACTATTTACACAAAATTGACTCTTTCGAAAAGTCGACGTGCAATATTTATCGCCGGGTACTTACAGTGCAGTGAAGTGAGCTCATCACGACCAGCGCCAGAAGCGCGCCTGTTCTCATGGCGGCGGCGTGGCGACTGCGTGGCGGCTGCGTGGGATGCAGTAGTCGCGAGCAAGACTGCCGACCTTATATAACCCACTACCCCGTGAAAGATAACCCAATCAACTTATCTGTCACACTCGCGATATCCAATAGACACGCTGTAACGCATTCGCGACGCATCCTACTTGATGCAATCATTCTTAATTCATTATTTCTATATCTAGAGGTATTACCACTGGTTGTACCATGTAATGCGTTGAGTCTCCTGTAGTGTCAGCGAACTAGCGTAACTCAAAATGGGGACTAACTCACATTGGTGTATAAAACTGCTATTTTGAATTTAAGAATCCTACCCACTGAACATTTCGATAGTAACAAAAGGACTATTTACCTAATTCTTTGCATTCGTTCAGAATTTCATGCACTATTTTGCAATGGAATAAATAGAAAGGTAAATAATCAGTACATAGTATAAAACAAAGTCGCTATCCGCTGTCATCTGTCCCTATGTATGCTTAGATCTTTAAAACTACGCAACGGATTTTGATGCGGTTTTTTTAAATAGATAGTGATTGTTAAGAAAGATTTATGTGTATAATACATGAATATTGAACCCGTGCGAAGCCGGGCGGGTCGCTAGTTCCTTTATAAAATACGTTTAAAAAAATCGACTTCAACCTCCCTTATTTTTGGTTCGGTTTATTAGTAGGTATACTAAAACCTTATTCTAAGTGTCATATACACTTTTCTGCAAAATTGCATCAAAATTGGTTAAGCCAATCGCGAGATATCACGCATAAACACAAATACAGGTCAAACTGAGAATCCTTCTTCTTTTATTGAAGTCGTTTAATAATAACGGCTCCAGGTCTGTTTCATATCTAGAAAAATCCGTAAAACTCGGCAACAGAAGAAGTCACCTTAGTAACATAACATAACATCATGCCTTTTATACCGAAGGGGTAGGCAGAGGTGCACATTATGCCCACTGTACAATGTAACACCCACTTTTCACTATTTATGTTACGAGTCCCATGTAATAGGGGGTGAGCCTATTGCCATATACCGGGCACAATTCCAGACTCCGTGCTTCTACTGAGTTTTTTTTTAAAACCCAGTAATACTTTGCCCGACCCGGGAATCGAACCCGAGACCCCTTGCTCGGCAGTCGCACTTGCGACCACTCGGCCAACGAGGCAGTCAAGTCACCTTAGTAGTCTCCCTACAAGTATTAAATCGAGTTTGATTCATCTCAGAGACATTCTATGTCTCTGAGATGATTTCAATCAATGATTCTCCACGCAAGTCTTAACAAGTTTTGGAAGTACCTACATGTATAGTTACATGACATCACGCCTTTTATCCCCGGAGGAGTAGGCAGAGGTGCATTACGGCGCTTAATCCTACCGTACAATATAACTACCAGTGTTCACTATTTATGTTATGAGTCCCATGTAACAGCGGGTGAGCCTAATGCCATATACCGGACACAATTCCAGACTGCGTGCTACTACTGAGAATACTATTTTTAAAAACCCAGTAATGCAATGCCCGACCCGGGTATCGAAACCGAGACTCCTTGCCCGGCAATCGCACTTGCGACCACTAGGCCAACAGGGCAGCAATATGTATAGTTAATGATCAGTTAATTATTGCATAAGGCCGTGGATGGAGACTTCTCATCGCGTCGCAACGAAGAAACTATGCTTCAATAAGAAGGCAAACTAGCCATATCATAGTGTAGATTTTTGAAAACTTCACCTCTTTATCCAAAAATAAAAAAGTCAAGTAGATAATAATATTGTAATTTATTTAATCGCTAGACTAGGAGGTACATATTGTTATCGCTATGCGTCCGTCCGTGCATGCCCCAACACAGGCCACAGATACAGGCCAAGCAGGCCAAGCATACAGGCCAGGCCAACAGGTTCACTTGTGCAGGCCAGCCCGCTTGGCCTCGAGCTCGTATATAAGCAGCCGCCACATTTTCACCACGAACACCTCCGCTTCTTCGTCTAACACCTGTAAGACAGAATTATATTTAAAATCGTGTCAGTTCATTATTACTTCATTCTAAATATTAATTGACGTTGTATTTAGTATACCATTATGAATAATAATAATAATAATCTTTATTACGTAAAAAGTACACAAGTATACATTAATTTGATACAAGTCATAGTGTCGTAGTACAAAATTAAAACTCTGACCTCTGTACTAGGGAAATACCTGTATCACAGAGATCAGTGCCTTCATGTATGGTATCATTGTGAGCCTAGTATAGACTTTACATAATAAATTAATTTAAATTAAGATTAACAAAAAGCAAACAGAGAAGACAAAGAATGTAATTAAATTAAATAAACAAAATGGGATGACAAACAAATGGTACCTATGTGTAGTGTGTATGTGTGTGTGTTTGTGAGAGAATGTGAAAGTGTGTGTGTGTGGTGTATCTGTGAGATTATGAATTTGTTTGAAACCTAACGCGTGACAGCAAGAGTGTATGCGAAAGAGAATGCACTTTTTCCAGATTCTAGTCCCTCACCACTACAGACGGCCCCCCATCAGCTCCTCAGTGGTGTGATAGTCCAAGCCAAGCAGAAATTTTCTTACCACTGTTTTACATTGAAATTTGCTAATGGAAAAGATGCTTAGTTTTTTTTTAGGCTATTATACAATAAAGCACTATTAATATAATATTGTCGGTTTGCGAAAGATGTCTTTCGAGACTCCACAATAAAAATGCGATGTTTTTTTATTGTGGAGTCTGCAATGATCTTAATGTTTTAAATTATTATTTTTCAGTGAAATAAGATGTAGAGAAGTATCAAAGGAAAATTATTGTAATGTCTAAGATTTCCTTGGACTTTGCTTATGTAATATGTCTATAAGACTAAATCGTATTATTTAGAATGAAATAAAACTAATGTGTTGCTCTGTAAAATTCAGAAACGACATTTAATGTTTTATTCTTCTATAAATTCTTTAACACAAAAGTCACATATTGACGTTTTTAAAAAAACAAAGACTATTTGACAAAGTAGTCAATTAAAAAATTAAGAAAACCTTTTTCTTTACATCTACCCTCCCGAGGAAGAAAATTCACCCGTGAATTTTCTCTCAGGGCCTAAGCTTACTTCTTCTTCCATCTCTTCTTCACTTGTTTCTTCCTTATCTTCATCCTTTTCTATACGTACTGGAATTAGTTTTGATATATGAAATAGATTTGACTCTGTCTTCCTGTGTCCTGTATCTATCTTATAAATTGTATTTGATTTTTTTTCTATTATTTTATATGGTCCAATTCTTAGTTCATCCAGCTTTTTCCGATTTATTTTATTTCCATTTTCTACATATACCATATCTCCAACTATAAATTCTCTCTTTTTTCTTTTTCTATCATAACGCATTTTGTTATAGTAGTGTGATTTCAAAGCATTATTAAACGCTATTTCTTTATCTCTGATCCAGTCACTATGTATGCGTTCTTGGCGTAGCTCATTTGGTAAGACTGTAGCATCAGTTCCATATAACAAATAGCATGGTGCATAGCCAGTTATCGAATGATTAGTCTGATTATATTTCTCTACACATTCGTGCGCTATTGTAGTCCAAGCTTTTTTTTGTTCACCTCCATTTATCCGACATCTTATCTTATTTATTTACTAGAGTTTGATTTAACCTTTCATTGAGTCCGTTTGAAAAAGGTGCATTCACTGCTGTAAATATCATTGTTATTTGCTTATCACTGAGAAATTTCTTGAATTCTTTTGAATTTATTCCTGGATACTGGTCGGTGAGAAGCATTTCAATCTCTCCTATTTCGGTGACTTTATTTATTAGCTTTATAAAATCATGTGCACTCTGGGTCTGTGATGTTATAATGAATGCGTATCTAGTGAAGTGGTCTACAAGAAGATGTAGGTATTTCTTCGTTGATCTCGAACCACCAAAACCACCAATTGTGTCTATTGATACTATTTCAAGAGGTCTTTTCGCCGGTCCTAGATGTGACATCAATCCGTATTTGTGCTGTCCTCTTGTTTTATTTTTTATGCAAATTTCACAGCTTCTACAATTTTTTTTTATATTCTTAGTTAAATTCTTTGTTACATACAGTGACCTAAGAGTTCTTAGCATTTGTCCAACTCCAATGTGGCACAGATCCTCGTGTATTTGTTTTATAAGTCCTATGCTGAAATCTTCTGTTATTATTATTTTTTCTTTGTTTCTTATTTTTTTGTAGTACACGTTATGTTTTTTTAATGATTTTATTTTTATTTCTTTGTATTTCTTCATTTTTATTCTGATCCATTATAATGTCTTCCAAAGTAATAAGGTTCACTACTTTTAATAAATCATCTAAATTTTCTTCTGGTTCCAGCACAGGATTTCGACTTAAACAGTCTGCTTCTAAATTTTCTTTTCCTGGGAATATTTTAATTTTAAAGTCATATTGTGAAAGGTACCAGTACTGCCAATATCTCAATGCTTCTTTGATGGCCAAACATTCTAAATATATAGCTTTTTTCTTCTTTTGTGCTGCATTTAGTTTTTTTTGAAAAATAAGCTACTGGTTTTTCTTTACCGGCTGTTTGTACCTGTTTTAAAATTGCTCCAACGCCCTCCAGTGATCCATCTGTATAGATGTGAATTGGTAGATTTGGATCAAATATTTCTGGTATTGGTTTCGAACATAAGAGACTCTTTATTTTCTCAAATGCTTCATGACATTCTTGAGACCAAACAAATTTCTGGTTTTTTCTAAGTAAGTTATGTAATGGGTCTAGTATGATTGCACTTCTTGGAATGTATTCATGGTAAAAATTTATTTTTCCTAAAAATTGTCTAACATTCTTTTGAGTTTTTGGCACTAGGAAATCCTTTATCGAAATTAGGTTGTCCTTAACTGGTTGTATTGAATTGTTTTGGATAATATGTCCCAGGTATTTTATTGAATCTGATGCAAATGTACATTTTGTAAATTTTAATCGGAATCCTTCAGTTTGAATTGCTTCTAGCAACTGTTTCAAGTGTTCTATGTGTTCTTCGAATGATTTCGAAAATATCAGGATATCATCGATATAATTCACGGTAAAATTAGTAAGTTTATATTTTCTAAGTATATTACTTAGTATTCTTAGAAATATTGCTGGTGCTGTCTTCAGCCCGACCGGAAGACAAGTCCATTGGAAGTGTCCTTCTTGTGTTACAAATCCTGTCTTCTTCCTGTCTACACCAGAAATGGTAGTACCTATATGTGATTCTATGTATATTTAATGTAAGATCTTAGTGTAGGTACCATGTACTTAAAAAAAAATATATCTTTACCTATATCTTTTTTTAAATTAGTTTAAAGCTCGAACTCATCTCAAACCATCACCAGTCTATATCTCACAAGATAATAACATCGATCACGACAATCAATTTCATATTATTTTAACGTTAATCTCATAGCAATGTTACATCAATCCCACATACGTCCAACATCATATCATTCTAACTTCAACCAATTACACAATAGTATCATCAGTCATCACGCTCTTTCACGTAAAAACTACTCAATAGATTTTGATTAAACTTGGCACAGTTAAATCACAGACACATAGGCTACTATTTATATTGATTCTGCAAGCGAAGCTACTGACAGAAGGCAGTTTCATCATAAAAGTCGCAGTTTAAGTGTGGAAGAGCGATGCTTCGGCACGAATGGGCCCGCTCGACCGGAGTGATACCACGGCCGAGCAGAAAACCGACTGGTGCCATAACTCACCATCTGGACGTCATCAAGGATCCCTTGCGGCGCCGACCCGGCAACTACTTTACTGCAGATAAAGTCAACCAATGTCGGCTCCGGCTCGCCTATGTACTCGATTATTTTCTTATTTATCCACGGCCGGATTTTCTTCTCCATTAATACGTTGTCAATCTGTAAACACCAAAAAGGGATTTAGAACACATGGTCTGAATAAATCAAAGGTTGAAATGATTTGGTATTTAACTCGTCGAGTACCGGTTTTGTAGACACAATTATAGAACAATAAGTTGTGGTCACCGGTGACCGCTTGGTGTTTGACAGTTCAATTTAGTGACTAGTGTTAACATAACCTGGATGAAAAAGGTCTTTGAAACGCAATCTTGTGGAATATTCAGAGGTTTTTTTTTTTAAGGGGGGAAAATCATCGAATGACTGCTCCCGCCTGGGTGAGGCGGAAGGGAGTGTCAGACTCTTACTGACTAAAAACCACCCCGTTCCTTCTCCTGCACGTCGAGCCGGAGCCCCGGTTACCCGTTAGGTTCTCCGCGACAATATTCAGAGGTTAAGGATACTTCACTAAAGGAGGTAATGAAAGGACAAATTTCAAAACACGACAACGGCCCTTAATCATGTGAAGCATAAGATACCGACTGGCACATAGGTAAATAGCCAACAATAGTATAGATATCAGTCGGCACACATGAACTGTTTCACTTCAGTTTTTTTTATTAGTACTACATAGGATTAGAGTTCAGTGCTTATTTCCAGAAGGGTATACTTGAGTAGCGTGCCATTGGCGACGCCTATGTCCAGCAGTAGAATAGAAAAGGCTGTTGTTACTTGAGTGTCTTCAAGGCCCGAGTGACTTACTGATGAACATACTCAATTGGGATGATGACAGGGTATGAAACTTAAAAATCTAATTAGTCCGTAAGTTAGGTAATTAAAAAATATTAGACACGTATTTTTTTATTCTGTCATATAATAAAAAAATACTTAGATAAAACGAATCAAAGTTTAGGAGTGGGGGCTAAAACGTCATTTCTATGTATAAAATGTAGAAGGGTCACGCGACATTTCAAATCAATATATCGTCGAAAGTATTCGTTTCTGCAAGAAAATAAAAAATACGCGTCTAATGATTTAAAATAATCTACCAGACAGACATTAAAATAAAAATTAGGCATCTACCCTATTGTTGTTGGGCGCAACATTTTTTAACACCAGTACCACTAGCCAAATGGCACTTTAGTGCTTGTCTACCAAGATACGAGATAGTGGTTAAACTACCTCCAATCAATAAAAAAAATAATTTTCTTACCTGTGCCGTATCAAGTTTATACTGAAACAGTTGATCCTTCTGTGTGGGTATCTTGTCGATGAGACTTTTAATATGTTTCCGTTTCTCCTCAGCGCTTCGATTCTCTTTGTCTCCGGCCGCCGCCTCGGCGTTAGTGGCACCACCGCTGTTTTTCTTTGATTTGTCTTTCTTTTCCTTAGCTGTAATGATATATTTATAATTTGTGTTAAAACCGGTTTGCTGTTATGTTTGATCTTATAAAATGATTTAAAGGATACACTAATACATACATACAACATACATAACATCACGCCTTTTATCCCCGAAGGGGTAGGCAGAGGTGTACAATAAGCCACCGTACAATGTAACACCCACTTTTCACTATTTATGTTATAAGTCCCATGTAATAGGGGGTGAGACTATTGCGATATACCGGGCACAATTCCAGACTCCATGCTACGACTGAGATTTTAAACCCAGTAATACTTTGCCCGATCCGGGAATCGAACCCGAGACCCCTTGCCTGGCAGTCGCACTTGCGACCACTCAGCCAACGAGGCAGTCGTTGGCCAGGCAGGCAGGCGGCAGTAGATACACTAATAATGACATTAAAAACAAGATATTTTGTGACATTCATCTGGTGCACTTTGATTCGCTGCTTAAAGGACTCCTATCTATTAATCATTTTTTTTTTTTAAGGGGGGAAAATCATCGAATGACTGCTCCCGCCTGGGTGAGGCGGGAGGGAGTGTCAGACTCTTACTGACTAAAAACCACCCCGTTCCTTCTCCTGCACGTCGAGCCGGAGCCCCGGTTACCCGTTAGGTTCTCCGCGACTTCTATTAATCAATAAGGACAACAATTGCCTATTTCAATTATGTTCAAAATCTTACAATATAATAATTACAAAATAAGAAGCCTGATTGAACACATCTCAAAATGCTTTTCTAAATGAAACAAAAAGGACTTCCGATGCTCTTTATGACCGATTCCATTGAAACAGAACTAAATTAAATATTGCAATACTCACGTCGTGGTTGATCGTGTGTGTGCGACCCTCCAGTAGGGGTCCCGTGTGTGGGGGGTCCCCCGTGTGGGGGTGGGTGCCCGGCGTGGGGGGCCCCGCCCGTGGACTCGTCATCGTCCCCAGCGAACGCTGCGTGTACGCGTCTAACGCGACCTGATTCTGTTACAGAGAAAAACATCAAATGAATAGAGACACACTTAATACACTTTCATTAAAAAATAGATTTATAAACAATCTGTATTAATTTATAGGTACTTTAAGGAAAATAATTATAAAACAACACTCATCTATTATAAGAAACTACAATATTTTAACTTCAAAAGAATGCTTTAACTTCCGAGTCTCCAAGCAGTCACCGATGACTGCTCGCCACCTCCACTTACACCATTATAGATATTATTTCCAATGTATAGAGAATACTTTTGTGTGACCAAATGTTGTGTATTTTCGGTAATCATGGATACACAAATTAACCTTAATTATTCGGGACTGGAACCCTATAATATGTTAGCATAAAAGTCGCGAACATTTAGTATTTGACGACCTCAAAATTCTCTCAATAATAATTAGTCAAAAATAGCACATTAACATATCTTAAAACTATAACTTAAAAATAAATTGAGTTTGTAAGATGTTAGTATATCA
Organism: Spodoptera picta; assembly: GCA_038387885.1. NCBI lineage: Eukaryota > Metazoa > Arthropoda > Insecta > Lepidoptera > Noctuidae > Spodoptera > Spodoptera picta. Next base: position 2,796,347 of record JAZHFQ010000782.1, on the reverse strand, counting down.
AACCTCGTCCCATATAGTGTCCCAACCTCCAAGCTATCCAATGCAGCGTGAATGTACAAATATAATGATTAAACAAACATACGAAACAATAATATTAGCCATCATTATGTCATGAGCTTACCATTCTGTTGAACGCTGATGGTGAAAACTCAAAAATTATAATGTTTGTCGTTCTTAACTTTGTATTTGTACGTAAGGGAAAATAGTAAATTATCAATACATATGAAAAGATAGTTTTTTGCTTTATTATACTATGTATTTTTTACTGAAGTGTGAAAAATAACTGATTAATAATTGAATGGTATTTATTGAAATGTGATTGAAGAAAAATGATTAAGAATTTTGTATATTTTCTGTATTTTTTCAGCGAGCTGCACGACGTCGCCGCGACCGCGCACGCTGTTCATGAGGAAGAACCCCTCTGTGGTTCGAAACTCAGTATATTCACGTGAGTAACCCGCGATTTTAGTTTATTTTTAAGCGGTTCAATTATGTAAATTTTTTATTTAGAATATGTCAAAAATTATAAGATTTTTGTACGAAATTTGTCCACATAGTGCCATTAATATGCAAGTACTTTGCAAATACTTACAAGTATTTAGAAAATGAAACAATTTTCTAATTATTGATTTTTAAACCCCAATAAGTATATTAGTTTGAATGGAAAAGCAACATTTTGCATAAATAAGCATTATTTTAGAATTTGTTAGTACATTTTAATAGTTTTATAGCAAGACAAGATACAATAACCATGTTAGTAAGACCTCAAAAAGGAACTAAGTCTAGCACTTACCGTTAGGCGTGTCATTAGCTGAAGGGCTCAACTTATGGTGGTTCTTGAAACTGATTGTGATAGGTGAACTACCCGTTGACGTCACAGTCTGCAAAACATTGTTATTATGCTTTATTGCTTGTATTATTTGGTTGGCCAGAAATACTACTACGAACTACGGGTCTCGTTTCCTGGGTCGGGTAATGTGGTATTCTGTTTTTGAAAATTCTCAGCGGTTTGGAATTATACTGTAAGCTACTAGGTACCTTTTATTAGATGAAATTAATAACAAAACTGGTCAAAAATGAGTGATACATGCATGGACATTTCTGCTTACCCCTTCAGGGATAAACGATGATACTATGAACATTGAAATGGTGAGTAAAAAGTAAAAAAACTATGTTGATAGAAAAAATGTAAAATGATTGGAACAGGGTAACTCACCCTGTTCCTGATGACCTTATGATCCGCGAAGGTATCCGCATTCTTGCACCTCCATACAGACATGCAAGAATGGACGGCGTCTGGTTTAGTCTGTACGTCCGTCACTCCCCTCCGTCGTCCCTCCTCCGACCAGGAGGGACTCTGAGGAGATCCCAAGCACACTGTCAGTCCGGGATAGTGGGGGAAGTAGTAAGTCCAGTAGTATACGTACGTGGTGGGGCGGGGTCGGGGGCTGCGGCGGGGTCGTGCCGGGGTCCGAGCTGGGGGGCGAGCGTCGGTGGTGGCGGCGCGGCGGGGTGCGGGGGGGCGACCCCGCGGGGGACAGCGGGGGCGACGCGGCCGGGGGGGACGCGCCCGAGCTGTCCGACTCGATGGGGGACGCCTCGCGCGGCAGCTGGCGGACGGCCGCCAGGCGCAGGTAGCGCTCGCGCTCACGGGCCGCGCGCTCTCGGGCCTGCGGATAGTTTATCTTTTATAGTACGAATAATACTTGTTCAAAAAATATTGATTACGAAAATTTTTAAATGATTAAATATTATATCTTTAATATTAGTAAACAAACAAAACAGGCAAATATGTATATAATAAAGCGAAATATAGACGAAATACACCTGGGAGCAAAGAAACGGAGCCATTAGCGTTTTTTCTTAGTTATTTAGAAAGAAAGAAAGAAAGAAAAAACATTTATTTAGCACCAGGCACGATGCAGCATAAATAAAATAAAAAAAAAGACAATCAAGGTGTGACAGTGGAAGTAATAAAAATATAAGAGTTGAAAAATTGAAACAGAAGAATATATAAATATTTCTTGATAGAAGTACTTTACCAATTCGGTAACGTAGATATGTTGTACACACGGAAAATTTTATTTAGTTACCTTACAACAAAACTGCCTAGTTGGCACGGGGTCTCGGGTTCGATTCTCGTATCAGGCAAAGTATTATTGGGTTTTTTAAAAATTGTCAGTCGGAGTCGCACGAAGTTTAGAATTGTGCTCGATAACCTCCTATTATAGCGGACTCATAACATAAATAGTGAAAGTAATGTGCACCTCTGCCAAACCTTTCGAGGATAAAAGGCGTAATGTTATGTTGTGCTTACAAAAATGCTAGTCAAACCATTATTATGTATAGAGAAGTATATTAAGAGCAAAAGGAATATTTTTTGGCTTTGTTTGTTTGGTCTCAAGTGTAATAGTTTCTTTATCGATCTGGATCATATTTTGCAGTAACCAAGGTCGTACCTCCCTGCGGGCCTCCTCCCTCTGCTCGGCGCGCTGCAGTTCCTGCGCGCGCTGCTGGTCGTGCTGCAGACTGACGTCGATGAGCAGACGCGGGCGGTACTGCGCGTCCAGCGCGGCGCGCGCGCGCTCGTAGGCCGCGCGCGCCGCCGCGTCGTCGGCCGGCCGCGCGCCCCACACGCGCGCCCGCAGCGCCTCCAGCTCCGACGCCTCGCGCGCGCGCTCCCGCGCGTCCGCCTCCGCCTCGCGCACTCGCAGCCCGAGTCGTCGCTGGAGCTCCTGCAGTGATAATAATATTTATTGTGTGGACAGGTTAAAATGTGTGCTAGCCATGTTTCGGCACAAGCCAAGTGATACCAAAGCAGACGTGAAACAACGCTTGCGTTATGATTCGTAGTGTAAGTGAAGTTATCGAAAGCCCAATTATCCCCCCCCCCTCCCCAATCTCCCCAATCCCTGAATCCTCAAACTCCTAATCCCCAAAAAGCCGATAACGCACTTGTAACGCCTCTGATGTTCCAGGTGTGTGGAACACCGATTGCTTACCATCAGGTGATCCATCTGCTCGTTTACCGGCTTATACCATAAAAAAGATACAACGTCAGTTTTGAACCGTAATAAAAATGCATTGTATTTTACGTATATAAAACAACCATCGCCAAACTACTTATATCTAACCAGTCGACAAATGGATATAATTTTAAATAAAAAAATATACAAATTAATATCATTATTATGAAAATAAAATCTTGTGGATGAATTAATCGAAAGCAACCAACACCTAGCAACACTTAGTAGTCTATGCACTTCATAGATGTCATCTAAGACCCATTGGAGAAAGCCTATGTTCAACGATAGCCGACTCATGGCTGATATGATGAAAACAATGATGCTTACCTTCCCCTTGTAGTACTTGTGATCGTCCCTCTCGTCATCATAGTCCTCAAGGAACTCCTTCAGTCGCTTGGCCTCCTTCTCCCTCTCCTCCTCGCGACACCGCTCCCTCTCTCTTTCCTTCTCATATTCCTTTGTCTTCCGCCGCTCCCGACTCTCCCAGTTTCGCAATCTGAAGAAATAAGACAGTACTGTATATTGACTCGTACGCAATGAGAATTTCTTGAAAAGACTAGCTATTTATTTTAAAAAAGTAAATAAACTTTCGAAAAGTTATTAGGCCATTTTCAAAGATATGAATCCTAAGTTTAAAATTCGGATACTTTGATACACATAACATAACATCACGCTTTTTATCCCCAAATGGATAGGCAGAGTTGCACATTACAGCACTTAATGCCACTGTACAATGTAACACCCTCTTTTACTATTTGTATTATGAGTCCCGTGTAATAGGGGGTGAGTCTATTGCCAAATTACGCCGGACACAGTGCCAGACTCCGTGCTACTACTGAGATTTTTAAAAATCACAGTAATACTTTGCCCGACCCGGGAATCGAACCCGAGACCCCTTGCTCGGCAGTCGCACTTGCGATCACTCGTCTAATGAGGCAGTCAGAGTAACTTTGATATAATGATCTGTTAATAGAAACAGTTTATGTTTGACTAACAATACGTGCCTATTCAAGGACCATATCACATGGCTTTTTAGACTCGCAAACCTATACATTTTGTTTTGAGACTTCATTTTATCCCAAGAACGCGGATGACCGCAATGTCAGAAGGTATTGTTATATAAATCTTACCTCTCCTGGTAAGCAGCTTCCTTCTCCCTGGCTTTCTTCTCGAGCCGCTTCTTCTCCCGTGCCTCATCCTCCTGTTCCTTGTCCTTCCTGGCGTCCGCCTCGCTACGGCTGCGTCCGCGCGATCGCTCGCGAGATCTCTCGCGTTCTCTGTCTCGTTCGCGTTCTCGCTCGCGTTCACGTTCACTGGAAATACAAATATAAAATTAGTATGCGATCGGTTTAATAGACTGTTTTCGAGGTAATGAAAAACCCAATAATATTTGGCAAATCCAGAAACCAAATCTGAGATCCCTGGCTCATCAATGATGAAGAGCCAGGGATCTTTTGCTATTGGTGATTATGATGACATAATCACCAATAGCAAAAGCCTAAAGCTTCTTTACTACGGAGGTTTGAGCATTAATCACCAATAACGCTTACTCATTGCGGGTTGGCGATTTAAAACTTAGAAATTATAAGTCCAAGTTTCCTCACGATGGTGCCGCGGAGAACCTAACGGGTTACCGATGCTCCGGCTCGAAATGCAGGAGTAGGAACGGGGTGGTTTTTAGTCAGTACGAGTCTGACACTCCCTCTCGCCTTGACCCGGGCTGGAGAGTCATTGGATGATTTTCCCCCTCAAAAAAAAGCTTTCCTCACGATATTTTCCTTCACCGTTTATCGGTGGTGACTAAATAATCTTATCATCCCTAGCTCGGTAGTCTATTATTATTTTTTTTTATTATTTAACTTTATGCAACATGAGTACATAGGCGGGCTTAATGCCATGGGCATTCTTACTAGTCTATTATTATTATTTATTATTAGCAATGGGCGAGCCAGCAATGAACACAGCGACGAACTCCAAAACTTAAAAAGTTAATACTCTAATGAAGAATAAAAATATATTATACAGCGTGTCATCCATAACCGAACAAATCTAATCTAGCCCGCATCGATTACTGAAACGTACCGAAATTAAACTCTGTCCGAAAGACACAAAACACAGTCTTGAATGCCGACAAACAATAAGTACACTAAGAATAAATCTCTAAAAATAACTAGAGGGAACTAAGTTATATCCGCAGAAGAAACTTCATAGTAAGCCACTCACTTATATATTGCACGAACCGCTTTACCAAACAACATACTCTAGATAAGGGTATAAAAAAAAACAAATTACCCTAGTATTTCATATCGGGTTCTAATATATGGGCAGATCCCCAACATAGTCACTGCCGACTACTTACGACTATTGCCGACGATTGCCGACTACTACCGACTACCGGCGATCGACAAAACCTTATCGATTAACCGTAAAACCTTACTACGGCAATTCCTTTATTATAAAAGTCGCGCAATTCTAACAAATTATTCTTAACGGTTTTCTTATTGTGTTACTATGGACACAGACTAAGTGAAGATTGAAAAACAGTTAGTCCACTATAGCTATCTATATTTAATATTAAAATTCTTTTTACAGTGGCATTAAGTGCCGTAATGTGCACCTCTGCCTACCCCTTCGGGGATAAAAGGCGTGATATTGTTGTTATAGGCTCACCCTTACTTACTACTTACACCGTTATAGGCTCGCCCGGTATATGGCAATAGACGGGCCTATTGCCATATACCGGACACAATTCCAGACTCCATGCTATTACTGAGAATTTTTTAAAAACCCAGTAATACCTTGCCCGTCCCGGAAATCGAACCCGAGACCCCTTGCCCGGCAGTCGCACTTGCGACCACAAGGCCAACGAGGCAGTCAAGAAAGGAAAAATTCTTCTAATAAAAAATAAAGGTAAATAAATATGTGTTACAATTTAATCTTTGTCGACTACGCAATCTGCGCATGATTGCGTATGTACTTGCGACGTTATAAAGCCATATCGTCACGGTATCCGATATTTATATGTATTTATTTATTATTGCCTCGTTGGCCTAGTAGTCGCAACTGCGACTGCCGGGCAAGGGGTCTTGGGTTCGATTCCCAGGTCGTGCAAAGTATATCTGAGAGTTTCAAAAATTGTCAGTGACCGCACGAAGTCTGAAATTGTGCCCGGTATATGGCAATAGACTCACCCCTTATTACATGGGACAAAACATAAAGTAGTAAAAAGTGGATGTTACATTGTACAGTGGCATAAGTGCCGTAATGTGCAATTCTAAAAAAAGTATTGAAGATAACAGTTCTAAAAAAGTATTGAATTTGACTAGTCGGCAAAAAAAACTAAAACTCTCGTTCGAGCTGTGAAAAATTCCGACATCTCTCAAACTCATGGTTTAAACCACAATTCTGAACAATGTAGCGAATAGACCGCTTTAACCATCTGGTTCGACTGTAGTTATATGACCTAAATATTATAACCGTTGGAACTTTATTACTATTCACTTATCGGCTCTAGAATTGATTGCGCCTAGGTATCGTACAACGAATCGCAAGTTCCAATATAACAAATCTTACTAACATCAGAAGATTAAGAAATTTGTAAGTGAGATTGTATGTTACGTCAAAATAAATCGGCTAAAGGGATCGGGATGACATTTGGGACAGGGTAGATTAGTCTGGTACAACATATAGGCTACATTTTTATGCCACGAGACCACAGATAAGCTAGTTATTTATATGACCTGAATTGAGTACTTGACAACTAATCCTACTACTTCCTACTACTATTATAAAGGCGAAAGTTTGTAAGTATGGATGTATGGATGTTTGTTACTCTTTCACGTAAAAACTACTGAATGGATTTGGATGAAACTTTACCACAATATAGCTTATACATCAGAATAACACATAGGCTATAGCTTATACATCAGAATAACACATAGGCTACAATTTTTGAGGTTTCTAATGTGAGGTCGTAAAAAAACACATTTTTTGCGCTTACATTGCAAACGCTGACTGAATCCTACAAAATAGATCAAAACAATGTACTACAGTATTGTACAACTTAAAAAGGTCTACAAAAAAGTCCGTGATGGTATATGTTTATCTCTTAGGAATAACCCACAATAACCATTTTTTATCCTTCACTTTGTACGAGAAATAATGGCTTATTTACGAAGCGATTTTAAGCAAAACAGTATTAATCCTTATCCAATTAAGTATCTTAAATACATTGTACATTTAGGCTTTTTACAGCATGTAAATTAAAAAAAATATTTTCGAAGATATCACAGATTTAAAAAGTGCTTAGTTACCGTATTTCTTACTTATTACTAGACTAGACTAGACGGGACGAACCTGAAGTCCACGCGAACGAAGTCGCGGGCAAAAGCTAGTCAATTTATAAGTGTGGGAGCTTCCATGCTTCGGCACGAATGGGCCGGCTCGACCGGAGTGATACCACGGCCGAGCAGAAAACCGACGTGAAAGAACGATTGCGTTGTGTTTCGTCGTGTGAGTGGGGTTACCGGAGGCCCAATTACCCTCCCCTTCCCCAATCCCAATCCCTGAATCCCCAACGGTCCTCAAACTCCTAATTCCCAATAGGCCGGTAACGCACCTGTAATGCCAATGGTGTTCCAGGTGTCCATGGGCGACGTCGATTGCTTACCATCGGGTGATCCGTCTGCTCGTTTACCGGCTTATGCCATATATAATTATTTCTTAAACATTTTCTGGATAAATACTACAATTAAGTTGGTCATAAAATCAATTAATGAAAGTGTGATTGTTTTTTAATATTCTATTGTATTGAACAGTCGAAATGATTTATTTTTGATTAGGGCAAGTACCCTAAAAGTAATTAATATTCCAAAAAGTTCCAACTGATGTTACAGTTAACGCTTAAAAGTCAATTGTTGCTTAATTCTTTTTTCTAAATCTGAAATATTTGATTTTGCGATACCTACTATAATGCTAGCCGCTAGCGACTTTTTGCACTGTGAATAAAATAGTATTTAAAATATAATTACCGTTCCCTTTCCCTTTCTCGCTCTCGCTCGCGTATCTCCCTCTCTCGTTCTCGCTCGCGTTGCTCCCTGCAACAAACAATGAAACAACATTGTTATTACGGAGTAGAATTCAAAATTGGATAATTTCTTCAGTCAAAAACAAATTACTCTGCCACTTCATAGTAAAATATATACAGATTTTTGATAAGTTCTAATTAAAAATATAAGTAGGTATCCCATTTGACGTCATTGACTAGGCAGTCAATGACGTCAACGAGGCCGTTGAACGAGTGGTCGCAAGTGCGAGGGCAAGAGGTCGGTTCGATTCCCGGGTCGTGCAAAGTATTACCGGGTTTTAAAAAAATGTCAGTAACAGCACGGAGTCTGGAATTGTCCCGATATATGGTAATAGGCTTACCCCTATTACATGGGACTCATAGCATAAACAGTGCGAAGTAGGTGCACCTCTGCCTACCCCTTCAGGGATAAAAGGCGTTTTATGTATGCCATTTGAAGTACAAATATTATGAATTAATACACACTTTCAAGTTCAAATGCAGTTTGTTTGTATGTACTACTGACCTCTCTCTTTCCCTTTCTCGCTCTCGTTCCCGTTCTCTGTCTCGCTCCCTCTCTTCGCGTTCCCTCTCCCTTTCCTTGTCACGTTCCTCGCGTCGATCTTTACTCCTGAAACAAGATTACATTTCTTATGAAGTTATTACTATTTTTACTAATACATAATGTAGATGTCACACTTGATCTTGGGGCTACTACAATAATTAGTTATTATATTAAAAGATTCAAACTTGTCAATGCTTACCTCGAAGTACTACGACGGCGACGATCTTTATCTCTAGCATCTCTAGCATCTCTATTATCTCTATCCCTCTCCTTATCCCGATCACGTTCTCGATCCCTGTCCCGCTCGCGATCCTTATCTCGCTCCCGATCCCGCTCGGCGGGTCGCTCGCGGCGGTCGTCCCGCTCGCGCCGGTCGTCCCGCTCGCGCGGGCGTTCGGGCTCGTCCTTGTTGTCCCGCTTGCGGCGCACGACGACCTCGGCCTCCTCCTGCGCCCAAATACAGACTCTGAATACGACCGCGTGTCGTCCGATGTTTCAGTTCGCACACGAACCAACAAACTATGGCGCGGCCTCGCTGACGCGCTCGCACGGCCCTCGCTCGAACAGATCGAGGAGCCCGCGTCGAGTCAGCGAGCCCGCGCCGATTGATAAGTCGAGCAAGATCAATTTCATACGATTGAGGGTGGTCGGGCGCTAGCACGCGATAGTACGAGCGACAAGGATGCGCCGCTCCCCGCCGAGGCCGCTCCGCCGCATCTGAAAATCGCCACCTACTGACCACTGGAAGTGACACTGGCTACTGGTAGTATAACACACCGCCGCGCGCCCGACACAGGGCGCGGGCGGCGGCGACTACTCACGCGCTGCTGGCGCTCCCGGCCCCCGGCCGCCGCCGTCGCTGTATACTACTTATGTTACTGCTCGGTGCCGCCGCCCATAGCTTGCGGATAGCTAACGCTCGCTGTTTTATTCTTGTGTTGTCAAATTATATTTTAAATGCCTATTCTCCTGTCTTAATATAGTACCCATGACAGTATCATAATTATTATTAAGTTGATAAGTGAATATGGTCCGAGTAACCAACACCGCGGAGTGTTAAACTTGGATCCCAAGTTAAGAAGCTGAAAAAATTAGAAGCCTGCATTGATACAGGTCAAAATATTGGTTTCTTGGACCTTCGACATGTATGAACAGCAATATGAGCCTACAGTACATACAACTGATTATTGTAATTATTATTGTTTTACAGTGAAAGCACCTCTTCATATCTTAGAGTATTTAATCCCATTGACTGTACGCGTAAACAACCATAGATTATTGTAAAATGATTGTACGGTTTGTAAATTCACTACATTGAAGCAATCAGAATGATTACTCAATCAGAATGATTGTGTACATAAAATCATAAATCATAGCACGTGACTATGTCAAATAGTGTATGTCAAAAAACGTCAACCTGCTAATATGATTTTTGAAATGTGATTTAAAAGTGATTCGATACGTGTATAAAATCGATTAAAAGTAATAATGTCTCAAATACATTATTTTACTACGGCCATAAACAGCGATTTATTTAAAGATTCTGATAAGTGGCCTTTAGAGTCAATAGGATTAAATATTTCATCATTAGTTTTCCAAATCTGATGATTACACAAGGCAAGCGAAGACGACAACGAAATATGTATAATTTAACTGAACAAAAATTATAATTTTCAAACAGAAATAATAGGCTTTAAAACCACTTTTGTTTATGGCGCTGTTTTTTTTTTATTAAGTGACGTTTGACAGCAATGACAGTTGTCACGCCGGAGTTACGATAGAATTTGATATCACAGCTATTAAAAACCTTATTCTTTTTGTCAGCTACGGTTACAAAAATGATCAAAAAGGAGTACAGAACTCTATGATACATTAACACTTGCTAATACTACGTGCAAAATGACAGCTGTCATTGCTGTCAGCTACCTAATACGAGATTGTTAGATAAAATAAGTGCTAACCTCTATTAGGTATCAGTACAGCACAGCAGTAACAATGAATGGTATTATTCATAGATGCCTCAATCTTGTCTTCTTCTAGATATGATGTACTTTAATTTTATTAAGATATCATATTACAATTGACAACATTTTATTAATAATAAGTCTAACTAATTTGTCAATGTTAAAAAATGACACTGATCAAACTTAGCAATGTTGACTTTTAATTAAAAAAAATATGACAAATGTTGTCAACTGTCAGAAGAGCGCAGCTGTCAAAACTAATGATCACCATATTCATCCCTGGTTTATGGTTTATGAAATCCTTGTAAGGCCAGCGGTGAACAATTGAACACACAAACAGTGAATTTGATGGTAAATAGAAAATTATAGAAGTAATTAGTAAAATGGCTAAAAAAAAACATTCTAAAGTTGAAGAAGTGTGAATAATCTTTGTTTTAAATAATAAAAATATTCGACACGTATTTTTTATCTCCTTTGAATAGTAACGCAACTGTGAAACATTGAGATAAATAAGAAAGAGTACCTTTTTACACGTTTTAATGAATATAAAATATGCGTCAAATATTTATTGTAAAATCTAAACAACTGACTAACGGCCGAATACAGAGATACTACTCAATTTTAAGTCGTACTTAAATATCGTGCCATCTCTGTCGTTTAATAAAATATTTATAGGAACAGAAATACTGATTTACCTTAAAATTGAGAGGCATTTGAGTAATTGACCATAAATTAAATAAAATGCTTTCATACCCTGTCACAAATCATCCTTTAACCATTGCATGCCGATAAAATTGCGAATAAAAACTGTAATTTATGAAATGAACATTTAAACCGACCCGCTTTTTACCACATTTTGGAAAAATAGTTTTTAAAATTGTCCCTACTGTGAAGGTGTGAGGGATTGTACTCACTACTGTGTCCTTGGTGTCAGGCGTGGACGCGGCTTGTTGCTATGGAGCTAAAAAAGTGAGTGGGATGACTTCGGGAACAGGATGGGATGAGTTTAAGAATGGGACGGGATGATTTTAGCAATGGGATAGGGTGAGTTTGGCGATAGTGTAGGGCAAGTTTGGGAATGATATTGGTTGAGTTTGAGGATGATGTGGGTTGAGTTTGGGGATGACGTAGGTTGAGTTTGGAAATGGAACAAGATAAGATTGGGGACGGGGACGGGGCCGGGGCGTGACGCGGGTGCGATCTTACCTTCATACTCTCGCGGAACTTGCCAATCTCGCGATGGATCACATCGCGCTTCTCCTCAGATATGTCGGCTTCCTCGAGCACGCGCGCCGTTTTGGAGATCGCTTCCTCTGTGGACACAATTGGATAATTTGTAGACGTCAATTGAGAGAAACACAATATACTTTGATTTGACTAATGCTTTTCATACAGTTTAAAGACTAGAAATTAAAAGCAAATAGCTTTCAACATTAATGTGTCCAATTATATAGGCACCTATTGGACTAATACCGTTTTAAGCAAGTTTGCTAAAGTGGAATACAGTTCTTCGAGCGCTTAACACAGAAAAGCTAATATTCTAAGCTATGTAGAGTTAAAATTCAGGATTTAGTGGTTTGTGGAATAATGAGAACACAAATATGCAATTCTTGTAGTAAAACGGTACAAACCCTTCTGCAGCAGTTCATAATTATTAATATCGTCCTGGTAGTCCCTCATGATCTGTTGCAGTCGTCGTTCGGCGGCCTCGTCGAGCGCCCTCTGTCGAGCGTCGAGGTAGGAGGCCTCGCCCTCCGTGCCCGGGGCACCCTCCTCCTGACCTAGCCGAGACCGCTGCTCAGCTGGAAAGAAAGAGGAATATCATGTTATTACCAACTGTCAAACACCAAGCGGTCACCGGTGACCGCAACCTATTGTTCTACAATTGTGTCTATATCGACGGTACTCGACGAGTTAAAGCTTATAAAAGTTAAGTAGAAATAATGTAAGTATTTTGTAGACTGAGCCAGTAGAACAAGTTATTGTAACCTGTCAAATGTCTTCAAGATTTTCTTGAATAACTTTATTAATTATGGTTTATGCTTTTCTAAGGTTGCCAATCAGAGCACAGAACGCCGTCTCAATACGATTACTTTAAATTAAAAAGAAACTCGTATTAAGGCCTCTGAATGAAGTTAAGAATAGCGATAGATTATATTGTGGAATAAACAATAACGTGGACGAAAGCCAATACTTACTTTTATATGTATCAACTAACGCCTGCATCTTGCCATCAGTCTTGGCAAGCAGTTGTTTGTCAGCGACGGGTCTACTGTTCAGTAGCCTCACGCAGCGCAGCGCAGCCTCGGGACTGGCGAACTCACTGAATCCAAACGTGGAGACACGTTTCCAACTGAGCACAGGGCCACAAGCACCCAGGAGGGAGCGGATCATGGCGTCCGGCGCTCTAGAGGATATGTTACCTGGAACAATATTGTGTAGTTGTTAGTATAACTAGTTTATATAGGACAGGCACTTTTGCCCATTGTGAACCCGAAGTATTAAATGAATAGTATGTAAACATACTCATCTATATCTATACATATAATAAAATCTTAGGAAAGTGAAAACTGTACATCAAATTTAAAAGAATGCTCAGGGCGTTATCTACATTCGATACAGAAAACAAAAATATGGTTTGTCTGCATGTATGTCCGGGATGAACTCAAAAAGTGCTGCATAGATTTATTTCAAATTATGCATGAATATTAATAACAAGTCAGGTCAACATATAGGCAGGGTGATTCTCCAAAAAAAAACCAAAAAATTAACGGCGTCATTATCCTGAAGCCACAGTTAACAATTCTGCTGATTAAAATACAAAGTTTAGTTTCAAAAAATTGAGCCATGTCAGTGCTCTCACCCAATGCAATAAAAAACAGATGCTAATAAGTTACTGCGATGCTTAACAACGCGGGAGGATAATGAAAGTGAAGACTGCACGGTTGGTGCGGTGGCTGGGCAACCGGCTGCCGTGCAACGTGTCGCGGGTTCGATTCCCGCACGGAACAACACTTTGTGTGATCCACAAATTGTTGTTTCGGGTCTGGGTGTCATGTATATGTGAACTTGTATGTTTGTAAACGCACCCACGACACAGGAGATAATCCTAGTGTGGGGCAACGTTTAAAAAAAAAATAAAGAAAAAAAAAAAGATTTGTTAAATAAAAGTTAAAGTTTTTTGAAGAAACACCCGGCTACATATTATCATGCTATCAACTACAGGGGAGCAGCTGTGAATCACTATTCCACGGAAGTCGCGGGCTTAGCTAGTAATTTTATAAGATGTGACTCAACTTTTCATCATTTACATTATAAGTCCCATAAAAAAGAGGACAGATGTATTGCCATTAAGACTGCCTTGTTGGCCGAGTGGTCGCAAGTGCGACTGCCGGGCAAGGGGTCTCGGGTTCGATTCCCGGGTCGCGCAAAGAATTACTGGGTTTTTGAAAAAAAAAATCTCAGTGATAGCACGGAGTCTGGAATTGTGCCCGGTATATGGCAATAGGCTCACCCCCTGTTACATGGGACTCATAACATAAATAGTGAATAGTGGGTGTTACATTGCACAGTGGCATAATGTGCACCTCTGCCTACCCCTTCGTGGATAAAAGGCCTGATGTTATGTTATGTATTGCTATTAATCCAGCACAATTCTAGTCATCATCTCGACATTAGAGATCATTAGACATCTTAGAGACTCCATGCTTGACAATTAGAGGAAAAATGAATTATCATGAACACCAATATTTTTCTATGCAATGCACTCTGCCTAAGAGGCCGTCTATCTCCAGTGGTATCCAGCCATCTATATTGTTTGTGTAAAATAATATAACTAGGATTATTATGATTCTTACCTATGAAGACTGTAACGGCAGGTCCCTCAGGATCCTTAGCACCGTTAGCGTTGCGCGTCGGCCCACGAGAGATGACGGCTTTGCCGGGCGGGGGTGCAGGCAGCAGGGCTCCTCGCCCGCCGCCCGCACCGCTTGCGCTGTACGCTCCCACCATCACCTGTGACATAAAAGGATCCTATTATAATATCACGTCACAACTAAGATACAACAAAAACAACAGAATTAAAAAAGAAAGATCTTGCAGATGCTGATTTAGGAAATCATTTGGTATTCAGAAGGATGTACTACAAGGTTGTTATGAAGTAGAATGAAGAGTCTCTAGTTGGATTTATGTATGTGCACTAAAGATATTGAGTACAGAGTATTAACTTTCATTAGGTAGCTAATAAATATTTTAGCCAGAAACCTATAATAAAGTAAGAATATAGAAAGAAAGAATATAAACCTATAATAAAGTTAATGCTGTGAAAATGTCTAGTTCTAATGTCTAATTTTAAGTATTATTTACACCGTTATTAATGGTTTTGAAATGCTTGAAAAATAAAATAATTATACATTTGATAACTATTACAAATTTTGCGTAACAATCAAGCATATAGAAATTAAGAATTGAGCAAATCAATACAGGTTTTAGCATAACATAATAATATTATTCAAAGTAGTCGAGGTATTGTGTTAAAGCATAAATAATCAATATTAATTTAACAATAACAATTAATATATAACAGGTACAATAACTGTGAAAGGAACATAAATAATTTATTGCACTCTAACACATGAATTGCTAGTGTGACTACTTGCATCTAAGCATAAATTTCAAAAGTAAACAATATACCTAATAATTTGAGACATCATCAGTGATAGGTATTATCATATTATCAGTTGTAATAGTGATAATTTCTAAAGTTCTACTGTTTATTGAAAACAAACCTTTCCAATGTGTGGCTAATAGACTAGCATGCAAAGAATAAGTCAACAAAAAGATTTAAAATCAAGTAAAACTTCTGAGGGCTTTAGCTTTGCACTGCACTGCACCGGAGAAACCAAGTCTAATCTTCAAATGCTCAAATATCACTAAATTTTAAGACATGTTCAAGTATAGTTCTGACACTACAAATTCAATTCTTTATAAAATTACTGTCTGTTAGTATTTGGGTGTAAAACACCACAAAAATAACAAATACTTTGAAATTTTGAAACTCTATTTCATAAAAGAACAATAAAAACATTGAACATGACACTAACAACTAGAAAAAAAGAGTAAAAAGTCAATAATTATCTAACTATGTAATATAATAAATACATTAAAATATAAATAGTATGTTACCTGTTTACACTTTATCTAGACACCAATCTTATTGAAATTTTGCATAAATATAGTTGGGAGTATGGATAAGACTATAGGCTAATTGACATAGCTAAAACTGTCTGCAAGTCACACAAGCACTTCTGCCTAACAGTTCAGGGTATAGTGTACCATTATAACCAATTGAATACCAATAACTCAGTTATTATTGCCACCTGTAATATTGAATAGTTGGGAGTTGGGTCAATAGGTTAATGTGACAATAAAAGTGACAATTAATGCATCTAAAAAGAAATTAAAAGGTAAATTGAAAATATAGTTTTATAACATTTTCTATTCATGTTTAAATCTTATTGTCATAAAATCATATTTATGATGAATTGTAAAATGTTTTAACTGTATCTTATAAATTGTCAAAATAAACAAATAGTTGTATGTCTACAATGATTAATTTTAAATATCTCCAATTTAATGTATCTTAAGTTAATGTCAAGTTTATATTGATTTCCATGTTATTTTTCATGTCATTTTTATTGCTTCTTTGAGAAAGCAAAGTCAATTAGAAAAATATCTTAAAACTATGGGAAAATATTTTCAGAGACTATCAGTCATTACAATAATATGTTGGGATGTAAAATTAGTGTGTAATAAATTAAAATACATTTAAGAGATAAAATTAAGGAGGAAAGCTACATAAATATATCAATGAAATTGTTAAAATACCATGCAGTAAGTATGAAATCTTACATCTCTAAAGTCTGAAGATAAGGACTGTCTTCAGTCAAATAATTAAAATAACACATTTTAGTAATGAAAAGGAAGGAAAAATGCCATGTAATTATATAATGCAGTGAAATTGTAAAAAAAATACCATGCAGTATTAAATCTCACATGCCAAAAGGCTGAATATGAAGTATCTTAGACAATCAAAACCAAAAAATTGGTAAACATTGATCTATGGTTTAGGTGTTTAGGTTTGGCAAATTAGAAGTGTAAATTATCACATTTTCACCTTCTAATAGATAGCTACAAAATAATGAAATGCAAACTATGTTTCTTTGATTAAGATTTCAATGTGAAATATATGTTTTCATTCAAAGTCAAATCAGTTATTACTTATCCAGTTCAGGATTAGCTTTAATTTTTTTAAATGGAATCACAACTTTAGTGTAAAATATACCATAAAAATATGTGGTAATAAAAATAAATGAGAAAAGACAGTCATACCTTTACAAATATTTTCACAAGATTGTTAATAATATACTGTGAGAAATCTTAAAACCGAGTCAGATTACTTTGGTAACGTCGTATCAAATATTACGAGTCCTTGCAAATGACATGTTGTATCAGAAACACTTTTTCATGCTTGAATAATTACAATTATCTTGTGAAAATCGACACTGATCGAGTCTGCAGAATATTATAACGGAAATGTATGATGAATCAGCTGTTTGATGGATCTTGTTTCTGCATCAGCAGCTTAATTTGTAGCGAGGTTAGGCCCTCCAAGACTTACATGTGTAGGCATCTGCATTGTGACGACTCCAGGTGCTATCCCGTATGGCACCAGCGGCGGCCGAGGCGGGAACGACATCTTACCGCTTAATACCTGTGCTTACGGCTTGGCTGCACTGGTGACCGCCAGGTTTCACCACAAAATCACCACCGGTGACGCGTTCACTTTTTTTAGAAATAAATTCACTTAATAAGTAGCAACTTCTACTGACATTAAATAATAAATATATTATTATAACTATGATCTATTAAAATCAATCTTAATCTCACTATAAACCACAATTCACGAAATTCACTTTTATCACCAACATGGTTACTTTAGCAGCCATATTGTTTTTTTACAATCTAACATTTATAACATGTCAGCAGATTGTCAATAGCGCATAGTCTATGGTTTCGTTCAGAAATGTAAAAAAAGGTTCTATATTAATCGTAGAAACTGTTTATGGCACTGGTATGATTTTACATTTTATTGATAAAATCTATGATTTATGGAAAATCACAAGAAATTAATTGCCAGCAAATTAAACTGTCAAATACCAAGCGGTCACCGGTGACCGCAACCTATTGTTCTATAATTGTGTCTGCAAAACCGGTACTCGACGAGTTAAACACAATAATGATTAGTTATTATAACGAATAGTATTCTAACAAAATTATTCATTTTTGATCATAATAAAATAAAAATGACTTTCAACATCAACAAATAGTTCGTAAAGCTGACACTAGATGGCGCTGTAATGATTTTGGTGTGTAATGAGTCTTGAATAAATAAATTTTCATTTTAATGCCTTCATAACATTTCAAAAATGATTTAAACATATTTCCTACTGCAGTTTTTCTACAAACCGGAAAAGTCTCATTACTGCATACTTTATTTGACCCAGGAATTGAATGATTGTTTGGCAAACCACTCGATCAACAAGGCAGGCATTTCAAATATATTCTTATGTGAATATCATTTCATAATTGTAATCTTGTTGAAATTACAATTTCGTTACTATTTCAATTTCAATACAATTTCGACAATATTATAATTGTATGTACTTATTGGAGAGGCCCATGTCTAGCAATGGACGAATACAGGCTGATTTTTATGATGATGATGATGTACCTACTTATAAATCCATTTCCGGAATACTCGGAATATGCATTCATTTCAAAGCATTTTTTATGTTTCTCTTATAGAAAAACCACCAGATACATTATACGTTTACATACACACACCACATAAGATTATTTTGTCTTGACTGTGACTGCGTTTAAATCGTGGGTGCCTTTGTAATTTATGTGCAGTTTGACTTGCACATCTGAGATCACGCATCAAATTAGCCCTACGGGGATGGAACCTGCATCACGTTGCAGTCGCCTTGTCCTGTCTATCAGTATGTGTGTGAGTTAAGTTACGGGCTCGATAGGTACCTAAGAAAAAACCCGATCTAGAAAATCCATTTCTTCTCTTCTGGCAAAGTCAAGCGCAATAATTATTTAATTACCTTTTAGTTAGGTAGTTCTCTCACCGGAAACGATGAATGAGTAACCAGTAGAGCTGAAATTGGAATCGAGTAAGCAAGACGCGGGGAGCGAGAATGTAAGTTGCGTGCTTTCTGATCTGAGGCCTTAGTACGAGTTTTATTTACTTTTACAGTATTCGAAACGAGTACGCGTTCTGCGCTCTGATTGGCCGGCTCGAATGATCCAACCAATCAGAGCGCCGAACGCGTACTAGTTTCGAATACTTTAAACGTAAAACAAACTCGTACGAAGGCCTCTGCACTGCAGAGAAATCACTGGTCGCTTTCACAGCATTAGTTCTAATCTTAGATTATTTAGCCAATCTAACTAAGTATCAAATTCTTAACATCACTCCGCGAAATTATTCATTTAAATGGCGACTCTTTTTACTACTTTAAGGTAGATTGGTACTAAATGAAAACCTTTCAATAGTAATTTAACATCACATTTTGCATATATGTAGGTAATTAATTAGTTCGTAGAACAAAAATTCTGAATTGGTTTTTTAGTACAATAATTCTTGGTCGAAGGCCCGGCCGGTGGAGCTCGAAATCGTCGCTCGTACTTATCACTGTAGGTACTAGGTACGGCCAAGTGACGGTGCTAGTAATATCTTTTATACCTTTTGTCGCTCAGCAACAAACTAGTGAAGCGAGTACTCGCCCGCAGTGTGAACAGTCAGCGATCAACTATTTGTATCTGCACCTCTTTTGTTTAAACGTAATGTATATCTCTCATACGTTTCTTGAGCAAGGAAATAACCGATCATAGTAACCGATAGTTAGATTGTAACTGTCGACATTGATAACGAAAAAGTGCACCGGCTTGAAATTTTGGTGTTAGTCAGAATTCCAGTTGTAATCATTGCCTCTGCACTCACACACCTTATCTAAGACATAAGTCGTTAAATAAAATATTAAAAAGTATTTTTAAACTAACTTTAATAATTTGAACATAAAGTTATTGATTGACTTAGAATTATTTTTACAAAAGAAATTACGAACTAATAAAATAGAATTTTACAAAACATTTATTGAATTGTGATATGTACTCTAAGTTTAAATGATTTTATAACAATTTTTAAGTTAATTTTTAGAACATTCAAAAGTTAGAATAAGTAATAAATAAATTCACAGAACATATTGTCAAAACAGCACAACTATAATACTTAAGTAAAATAATTAAATGCTTATGATTCGTATGAATGAAAAATGAAATAAATGCCAAAAAGTACTTTTAGCATAATTATCATTTTATCAACTACGACTGAATGCTCCATTTACGGCATGAATGTTGATTTACTAAGTTTTGATTCTACACTCACTAGATGGCGTTTGAAGCATTAGGTTATAGAGCAATCAGCCTAGTATTGACAATATTCTATTGGTCAACAGACGAACCCCTTATTAGATTTTTTTTTCTTATTTGTTATAGTGAATGACTGACAAATGTGATTAAATGCTTAGACGAATATACTATTGTATAGTATGCTATATATAATGTGGGCAACTTGCTAATAAATCAAAGATTAAACTATTGTTTCTACGTGTCAAGATACTTTTACAGACATAAATAAATATCATTTTAAGTATCTAATCACAATATTCACAAATACTTTTGCATATCATAAGTAAGTAAGCTAATAAAAACAGCTTAAGGTATATTGCTATAAATAACTTATTTTGATTTCATGTTTGCTATTTATTATACAAAAGCGCAATTAACTGTTTTCTAGTTCCATCATAACATCACGCTTTTTTATCCCCGAAGGGGTAGGCAAAGGTGCACGCAGAAGTAACACCCACTTTTCACTATTTATGTTATGAGTCCCATATAATAGGGGGTGAGCCTATTGCCATATACCGGGCACAATTCCAGACTCCGTGCTACTAAGTACTTTTCTAGTTCCAATAAACATAAATATGTATGTACAAGTAATTAGATTGTAATCTTAAAAATCTGTTTTCATTAACCTTTATTAATTTGTAAAAACTTGCCAGAAGCTTTCGATTAAGTTGTCTCAAAAGATAAGATCTTGAGGTCACAAGTGATTTAAAACTCATCAAAAGTTCGAATAGTCATTTGACTATTCAAATATATTTATATTTGTTGATAAAAATCTATACAATGTATTAGAATGAGATAAAATCGCAAGCAATCATAATTTTTATGTTAATAAAGTGTTTATTATGTCCTATTCCATATACGATTCATAATTATTGGCCTAATGTTATGCCTATGTTTTACATAATTTATTATGAATTTGTTCTGGTCATCGTGTCGCCCACATACTAATATTATAGTTTGTTATAATTAACGATGTAGAAAATTATTCTAATTAGGCTTGGACAAGTGATTTTTAAGTGGTCTGTTTTTATGTTATGGAGACCAGTTTTGTTTCTGTCATGTTTTTTTTTGTTATCTTTACGTCTATAATTTACTTTTGGGAAGCTATGTCAGTAGTGTTAATGACTAAATGAGGCTTATAAATAAATAATTGGTTTTATAAATACTTATTATAATTTGTTATTTATTGTAATATATACAGGTAATTAGATAGATTAATATGCTTTAGTGAAATTGTAAAAACTTACTACTGAAATGTGGAACTACGCAACGCAACGCATGTTGATTGGTCGTTATTTTAAATGGTGTAACATAATTGGCGGAGATGATATGGGCCGTTGTCTGTTGTTTCAGTAACATGTTCTTATTTTGTGTAAACCTACGGTTGAACTGATCAAGTGTGCAAAAATATGATTAAAATAAAACTTAGATATACTTAAATATTCGTTATAAACTAGAATATACAAAGTAAATACAAAATAATTAACGTTGTGTGGTCCTATACAACTTATATTATGTGGTTCATAAATACTGAAGCTACTACTTTCGGTAAAGTATTTGAATAAGTCTTATTATATCAAAAGAAATATTTTAAAAGGTCTCACAGTAATTAATCCATACAAAGTATTATCGAAATTGGTAATCCGGTTATCATTAATGTCGAGACTACCGCCCTAGAAAATTGAAGGGCTCAGAATTAATATTTATGCTGTCAATTTTCTAATAAGGGAAATGTTAAGAAACTGTTTTTTAATTCATATACACAATATGGTAACATTTTAAAATATTTTCGATTGGTATAATAAACAATTATAAGAAAATTATGTGAGCCTATACTATTAATAGTTATTTGAAGGTGTTAAAGTTGTAAAGGGCAAGTTTGAAACGGCCTAAAGTTTTCAAAACATTCATTTATGTACTTATTTACATTGACCTATGAAGAGCGGCCTACTTCATATAAATTAAACAATATTTGCTTGTATTTTTCTCAAAAAGAGAATTGTTTTTTTGAGACGAATTGATTGGCGCCTTTATTGCCTGGATATTTACAACTTTAGGACATGAGTACAGAGATCAAGCTTCATTGCATTTTTATGCCAAATGTTTGTGATTTATTCGAAAATTATAGGACTTCACAACTAATTTCTGTCGTTATGATAATCGAGGCTTCGACGGCTGATTTTTTTTAGCTTAATCTCTACAACTCATGGCGTTACTGGTAATCGAAGGGTCACGTATGATGGTATTGAAGGTGTGCTAAAGGATGCTCGTAGAGTGGGTAGAGAGGCTGCGGTGCATGCGCGGGCAGGGCGTGAGGCGCTGGCCCATGCGCCGGCGCATCGCTGTCGTCGTCAGTTGAAGAGTCCAGTTGCTTGTCGCCTGTACCTCCGCTGTAAATAGAAAAAGGGTTGGTTATGAATATGTTTCAAATGAAAGAACAAAAATTACTGTTCCTAAAACTGATATTTCACAGCTGAGACACAACTATGACGACTATGATACAACCTGCACGCTGTATTAGATTAAGACAAACGAGTCAAGCAGCCAAAAAACCTGTCAATAAAAACTTTACGTCACTCTAAATCTAACTCCAGTCTTAACCAAAGTCGCGGAGAACCTTACGGGTTACCGGGGCTCCGGCTCGACGTGCAGGAGAAGGAACGGGGTGGGTTTTAGTCATTAAGAGTCTGACACTCCCTCCCGCCTCGCCCAGGCGGGAGCAGTCATTCGATGATTTTCCCCCAAAGGGTTACCTTTGAGTACCGTCACTATAGACACAATTAAAGAACAATAGGTTGCGGTCACCGGTGCCCTCGCGGTGTTTGACAGTTTAAAAAATAAATCTTAACCAAAAAGTATATAATAGGTAAGTATAGGGGAAGGAGTCCCAATAATAGTTATGGTGGACGTACGTGCACCATAACTCTATATAATATTTTTTTTTTTATATATTTGATGGGGCGACGTTTGACCACTATCTCGCCTGGTGGTAAGCGATGATGCGGTCTACGATGTAGCCAGAAATATATAATATTTTTACTTTTTATTCAACAAATCACGAACAACACCCATCAATAACACTGCAAAAAATCATAAGACCTCCTTCCTGTCACAAATTAGATGCTACTGGCAAAGTAACGCTACAGATTTGCATGTGGTAGACCGTAGAAGGCATTTTTTTTATATTTGATGTGCCGACATTTGATCACTATCTCGCCTGGTGTTAAGCGACGATGCGGTCTACGATGGAGCACGTCGGCCCATAAGCAACCTAGAATCACTCGGGCCTTGCCAGACACCCAGATTATACACTTCAGAAAATACCGACTTTTGCCAAACGCCGTGCCTAATTATTCTGAACTCTATGCAACTACTTACCTACTGAAAATTTAAACAAGTAGGTACCTATATGACCTAGAAATAAAACACAAACGCCTTTATTCAGCAGTTCGCCCAAACTTGCAGCCTTGCAACTAAGATAGATGAAGCATACAAGGATGAATGACACATGAACAAAACTTTCGCCATATATACTTGAACTTTTCACAATCTAAATGTACCTAGATTGCAATAGTTTACAGCAACTGCAAAAACTTCTTTAAATCGAACCTAAACATCAAAAACAACGCCCACCCAAATATTCTTAAAGAAACCGACACAAAAGCCACAATTCAGAAATTATTATTACCCATCGTACCCAATGAGGGGTGAGCACATCGGTACATATCAGTGATGACAGCCAGCCCTCCGGTCGAAACATGATACGCCAGGGTATTCTCTACACATAGACAAACCGAACAGTGATGTGCTAGAAGTTTTTATACGATTTCTGTTTTGTTGTCTTTGGTATTGGTAGTTGTTTGATTATTAATAATGTTTGTTTTTTCGAGGGAAAATTGATTACGATGATTGCGATTTTTGATTGCAATTGTATTTTTTTATAATATTTCTTGGTCTAGGAACCCTAAGTGTGATAGTCGAACAATGACCGGGGTTGGATTCCCGCGTTACATCATGAAAATTCTCAGTAATAATATGGTGTATGGAATTGTCCTCAGTGTATAGGAATAGGTTTCCTCTCTATCAAATGAGAATCAAAACAAGATATTCAATTGTACCTATATTTGAACTTTTATCGGAAAGCAACAAATGCTACGATACGAGCTAGGAATCTATTCGTAAACCTCATGCATTGTTCAAAAAGCTATCAGACCACCACAGATGGGGCCCGGTAGCACTGATGCCCGTTACGGAGCCGCGGAATTCCTAACGGGTTGCCGGGGATCCGGCTCAAAGACCATAAGTAAGAACGGGGTGGTTTTTAGTCAGTAAGAGTCTGACACTCTCACACCTACTGACTGAGGAGACTATTATTAATTATTTTGTATTTTTTGACGTTTCAAAAGCACCAAAAATAGTTTAATTAAAATAAATGCTTTGATTTTGACTTTGACTTTGACACACCCTCTCATTGGATAATTGATAACAATAGATGATATTCACCGCTCAAAAAAAATCAACCTCATGCGTATTACCCAAGTCACATGACAATCAAAAAACAAAACTTTTCCATAATGGAATGGTCCCCATCACATTCACGAATATTCAAGCAAATAAGATCAACTGACCTTAAAGTCTAGACCAACTCTTAGGCTAGACAAACCTTATCTTTTATTGCACCTCAATAAAGATAACGATAAGTAATAATAGTTCAATGCGATAGCCTAAAATAAATACAGTTTATCCATTGAACTATTATTACTAGCGTAAGTAGTATTAACTCAATGAGTTTATCTAAATAATTCTGCATAATTAATAATTAAAATAAACGAATAAATCTTCCCGATATGCTGATCTTGAAGAACACTATCTTTATATTAATAACTAGCTTTTACCCACGGCTTCGCTCGCGTCATAAAAGGATAAAAAGTAGCCTATGTGACATATACCAATACACACAGCGCCATCTATACCAATACTTTTGTTTTCCCTCGGGAATATCAAATTTTTCCGGGATAAAAAATACCCTATTATTTAATCCAGATTTCTAACTTTACGTCTGCAAAAATTCAAAGCAATCGGTTTAGTAGTTACGGCGTGAAAGCGGAACAAACAAACAAACTCACTTTAGGATAATATAAACATTACGTAAGTAATGTCGTTGTCATCACGCTGGTTGTGGTTTGAAAGGATTGGCAGACGTGTCATAAAGGCTTATTTTATAGGATTGAGTGGCAAACGAGCGGAAGGATCATCTGATGGTAAGCAATGCGGCGCCATCCATGAACACCCGTACACCAGAGAAGATAATATTTATTATGCATATTATATAGTATGAATTTATTAAGTGTGGGAGAGCCATGCTTCGGCACGAATGGGCCGGCTTGATCGGAGTGACACCTCGGACTCAGAGAAGACCGACGCTTGCGTTGTGTTTCGCCGTGTAAGTGAGGTTATCGGAGGCCCAATTACGCCCCCTTCCCCAATCCCTAAATCCCCAACAATCTTCAAATTCAAACCCCAAAAGGCCAGCAACGCACTTGAAACGCCTCTAGGTCCTAGGTGACCATGGGTGACGTCGATTGCTTAGCATCAGGGGATACGTCTGCTCGTTTACCGGCTTACCCCATAAAAAATGCATTTCCACTTTTCACCAGTCATGTTCTGAGTTCAAAGTCCCATCCTATCATTAAAACCTGGAGGTTGGCTAGTGAGAATGTCATTAAGCCCACCATTGTACTCTAGTGGCAAAAACTAAAACAAAACAAATAAATCATTCCGCGTACGTACGAATTGAGCCAATTCTAAACAGCGGACACAATTCCCGACACCGTACCTACCTACCTACCATTAATGGTGATTTTCGAAAAATCGAAAACAATCCAATAAAACTTTACCCTGCCTATGAATCGAACTTATAATCCCTTGCTCGGCAGTCCCACGGTTACACGATTATCGAGTACACACGTATTTATTCCATCTAGTTACAGAAGTGACAAAGTACACCCGGGAATAGAACACGGAACTGATCGGTTGGCAGCCAAACAGTTGCCATTTGTCTTCCAAAGGTCGTTTAAGTACAGTTAATAAAAATAAATTGTAGAACTCGAAGGTAACTATTGAATTTCAGTTGTAAAATTTTATCGAAGTGTTTGCCTACTGCAATGTGCAACCAAGTTTGTAATCTTATACTAAATCTAGTTTGTTTGAGTAGCTCTTATAATATAATTTTAGATTTGTATGTAGACCTACACATTAAATAGTCTACCTGCGCCCGAATACCTACTGAAAGATTAATTGGGATGATGACAGGGTATGAAAATTAAAAATCGAATTAGTCCGTAAGTTAGGTAATTAAAAAATATTAGACACGTATTTTGTCGTATAATAAAACAATACATAGATAAAACGAATCAAAGTTTAGGAATGGGGGCTAAAACGTCATTTCTACGTATAAAAATGTACATAGAAGTGACGTCACGCGACATTTCAAATCAATATATCGTCGAAAGTATTCGTTTCTGCAAGAAAATAAAAAATACGTGTGTAATGATTTAAAGTAATATACCAGACCGACATTAAAATAACAATTAGGCATCTACCCTATTTAAGGTTGAACAAATATTGCGCCATTTCTGTAATTTTACAAATAATTTGTAACGACAGAACTATACATAAGCGCGTCTTAAAGTTGAGTAGCCGTTCAGTATTCGGGTGCTGATTTCGGTAAGCGTTACGACGCACGACACTGGCATAGTGTCGTCACATGCACGTCACACCTAGATGCTAAATAACAATTTGCAAACCACAGAAATAATTATTCTGAGTGGGAAATCGCACTTTACACAGCAACCCTTCCGCCCAACCACTCCGTCAAACGCACGCATTATAAATAAAGCCGAAAACTTTTGCTGTTGATCAGTCAATTGTTCTGTGCTGCTAAATGACTCTGTATAGCATATATATATTATTGAAATAACACCATTTGATAAATAATAGGTACAAAATTATCTGAAGAAAGATCGAATTATAGTCTACATTTTTAACTTTGGCGATACCACTTGGTATTTTGTATTATAATAAATTTATAAGTGTTCTTTTTTAAGATAAATTACTTTTTAAATATGTATGTATATCTGTGTATCAATAGAAACAGATAAATAGTGAATAAATAAAATTATTATCAGATACAGAGATGCTATAAAATTAAGAGTAAGATAAAATCTTATTTTAAGAGATAAGTAAAGTACCTACCTATATAACTATTGCGTAACTTTTCCATGACATTAATTTATTATCAACAATTAAATAAAATCGTAATAGTAGAAAAAATACAACAAATCTTCATAAAAACTTCGCGCCAAGACAAAGCCTTTGTACTCCACAGATTATAAGGATTGTTCTTTTTTTTAAACCGGCAAAGATCCAGGACCCATGCCCATTCAGCCGAACGCTTCCACTTGATCAAATACGAACAGGGTTTAAGGTATTAGACCTTTTTGTTTGAAACTTTGGAAAAATACTCATTTTGTTTGGTAATGCAATACTTTTAGTAGTTTTTGTGATAGTTTGTATTTGACAAATGCCGTCCTACTACTGTATGGGCTACAATAATTGTAAGTACAGAAATTAATGTTATTATCCGTTTTTACGCTAATTTATTAGGATGCTGACAGCAATTTACGAAATTCCACTTTAACTTCTAGATGATTAGGCAGCAGTTTAAATACGGGTAGTGTTAAGAATTTAATGTTCTCTAAGCACTCACTCTATTATATATACTTATAGGTTCATTGTTTTAGTATTAAAAAATACTTTTTCAGGAAGGTCATAAATGGGTCTGTTGAAACAGCTAAACAATTCTAGGATATTTTGAAGACTAACTTAAGGCTCAATCCTTTCGGGGTAAAACGAATCAGTTCTTTTCTTTGATCACAACAAAACAGCGACTATATCAATACATACATTCAACTTCATCATAATTTAAACTTTATCAACAATTTAAGCCCTCACCAAATAACATATCCTGTATCCCAATCAAATCACCAACCCTACGCGTATTTATTTAAAGTTTTTAACAAAACAAGGCAGCTGATCCAACATTCTTTCAGGAAGTAATACATTAAAAGTAAAAAATACATCAATTATTACAACAATACAGTGGCCCAAGTACGTCCCTGTACGCTTTTAGACCGCAGATGTGAAGGTGTCGAGTTACATATAGCTGTCCCTTTTGTACCTATAGCCTGTTCTCTCTCTAATACGCGATACGTCATTGGATGGTATCCATATAGATACTGCATCCCACAGTTGGACAAGTTTTAACAGTGTGAAGTTTTATGAATTAAGATCTTCTGTCTCGTCTGTTGTCACTTAATTGATATATGGATAATGAAATAGGATTTCAGACTGTCACTTGTCTTTATTTCTTGTTATTTAAGAACGTAATTGGGATGATAACAGGGTATGAAAATTCAAAATCTAAATTGTCCCAGGTTAGGTATTGAGAAAATATTAGACACGTATTTTTTTGTTTTGTCGTATAAAAACAATACTTAGATAAAACGAATCAAAGTTTAGGAGTGGGGGCTAAAACGTCATTTCTACGTATAAAATGTACATAGAAGTGACATCACGCGACATTTCAAATCAATATATCGTCGAAAGTATTCGTTGCTGTATGAAAATCTAAAATACGTAAGTCTAATGATTAAAAATAATCTATGAGACGGACATTAAAATAAAAATTATTATTTATTTACATTAGGCATCTACCCTATTGTAAATATGTGATGATTTTCAGATCGGTGCAATGAATCTCTACATGGGACTGTTCATAACGAAACTGATGACAGCACGTTAGTGTAATATCAGATATGTACCCTGCGTCCCTACTCAAACAAGCATTAAAATACGTGAAGTCTGTTCAGATTGATTTTATTGTTAATTTACAAAAACTAGAATGAAACTTTACATTGCAATCTTATTAAATGAAAAAGAAGGCATGATTAATCAGAGTTATCTAGGGTTTGAATCCTGAAAATCCTGAGACGTCACGCTGGCTTACCCAGTGTCGCCTATGTCATATCAAACTCAAACTCAAACTCAAACTCTTTATTTGCATGTTAAGGTAATACATACATACATATCATAACCAATAAAATTGAGTGGACCACACAGTAGGACTATAGAGGTAGTACCTATTCTTTAAACGATTACAATTAGATATTTATTGATATCATTAAAATTGTAAACTAATCAATTAAAAACAATCAAATGGGAGACTACAGCTCATTCGAAATCCATACCTCGATTCTCACCATAACTAAATGACATCCCATTATTAATAATCTGATAAAAACTTATAATTATTTTTGCCGCCAATCATACACTGCGCAAATTGACATAACACAGCAACCATATTGAACCATAAACATTATTCAATTAAATATTTCGAACGCAAAAATTCAAATATTCCAACGATAATATTCTAAATTGGAAATTATTATAAAGTAACCGTTGGATGTACTATTTTCGTTCGTTTATTTGATTTACTATGTTGTTCCAGAAGGAATAAGGTTGGTTTTGCGTTGTAAAGGGCATAATTTCCAGGGATGTATTATGTTGGGTATCAGGTTTCATTTGAAGCCAGCCAAATGGATAGGCAAACGTGTACTCCCCTCTTTGTGTGTTATTATACCTATGTCTGTGTATTTGTGTACTGTTGTTGGCTTTGTGGAAGAATAATTTGGAAAAATATCGTAGTGAGGACAAGTTCTGCGATGTTTTTGAGTGATGGCTTTTCGGATATCGTATGTTTTTAAAACGCAGGAATTAGTAAATGGACAACTGTTTTGTACGAACAAAACGTGATGAATCAATTTTTATGATACGAAGAACAGAGTTCCCTTTTTCCCAACTTTCGCATACTAAAATATAATATGGTT
Source organism: Spodoptera picta (assembly GCA_038387885.1). Taxonomy (NCBI): domain Eukaryota; kingdom Metazoa; phylum Arthropoda; class Insecta; order Lepidoptera; family Noctuidae; genus Spodoptera; species Spodoptera picta. Next base: position 2,766,240 of record JAZHFQ010000782.1, on the reverse strand, counting down.
TATAGATACACATATATCTCTCGAGACATCTCGACATATATCTATTGAGATATGACTATGACTTCTAGTCGGCAAAATGTTGTTAAATTTTTCAATGACCGCAAGTCTCAGTACGATTCTCAAATGTCGTCTAGTTTCAAAATGGCGTGTTTGGCAATAAAATGTTCTCTTCTTCATCATCGTCATATCAGCCATAGAACGTCAACTGCTGAACATAGACTTTCCCCAATGACGTCTCATCTTACAATTTTTAAAAAAGCTACAGACTAAATTCAACTTTATCCTTCGACGAACAAAATTAACTTTAACATTTTAGTTTTGACCGTGGACCACAATACCTGTTACCATACTATTTGTAGATAAAAAAAAACAAAAAAAAAATTGTCAGAGTGTCATATCACCGACATGTCAATGACCCATTTTGTTGAAAACATGACACATATTGTAATTTGAAACTCAATAATGACACTAACGGTAAAATTATTAAAAAGCTATGAATTTATTATTTAAGTACTATCTATTTCATCGGTTGTGTTCGTCTTTGTATATATTTAGATGACTAGCGAAGGGGGGAAATCATCCAATGATTTCTCCCGCTCGGGTGAGGCGAGAGGGAGTGTCAGATTCTTACTGACTAAAAACCACCCCGTTGTTACTGCACTTCGAGCCGGAGCCCCGGCAATCCGTTAACTCCGTATCGGCATCAGCCCTGTTGGGCCCCATCCGTGGTGGTCTGATGGCTCCTTGGGCGCGCGCGGAACGCGACGCTGTTCGTGACGACGTGCTTACGGTGGCCGGAGATCGTGTAGATGACTAGTTTGCGCTTCGTTTCCGTGGGTGAAAAGTGGCTTATATCTTATTTCAAACCACAATCTATCTCTGTTCCAAATTTTATCTCGATCCCTTCAGCCGTTTTGACGTGATTGACTCACAAAAATAGACAAAATTTCATAATATTAGTAAGACTGTGACGATAGAGTCGTGGTGGCTCAGAGGTTTAAACTGTCAAACACCACGAGGACACCGGTGACCGCAACCTATTTTCTTTAATTGTGTATTTAAATATGTATTCATAACGACGGTACTCAAAGGGTTAAGACGGCCGCTTCTCATGCATGAGGGTTCGAAACCTACTAATAGCTCTTGGTGTTGGTAGGTCAAAGTACATTAAAGTGCCCACTGCTGAGCAAAGCCTTCTTATCACACAACGAAGGTTTGAGGATTAATAACCACGCTTGCTCAACTTTAAATCAATAAGGGCTAATGACCGATGATGGTGATGAAGAGAATGTTACGGTTAAGAACTAAAATTTTTAAATTCCCGTACTTAAAACCCGGCTCACGCTTAACCATTTGGTATTTGGGCGGTCAAACCCGGGATTTCTGCATGGATGCGCCGGCGCAGCTGCCGAGATTAAGATAACAGATCTTACACGTCGATAGCCATTTCATACAGTATATTCTATTTTGTTATATTGTGATTTTTATAGATAACATTAGATTAAATCTATGTTTGTAAGTTTGTTCGAGCGTTGAATGTTATTTTGGTGAAGTTTTCATCATACTGATATGATTAAGGTGTATTTCCACATAACATAACATCACGCCTGTTATCCCCGAAGGAGTAGGCAAAGGTGCAAATTACGACACTTAATGCCACTGTACAATGTAACACCCACTTTTCACTATTTATGTTTTGAGTCCCATGTAATAGGGGGTGAGCCTATTGCTATATACTAGGCACAATTCCAGACTCCGTGCTGTAACTCAGAGTTTTTTTAAAAACCCATCAATACTTTGCCTGACTTGGAAATCGAACCCGAGACCCCTTGCCTTGCCCCTTGCACTCCGCCAACGAGGCAGGGTTATTTCTGATAAACCCACTTTTAGTTTTAAGCACATATGTAGGAAACTGCTTCTTCGCTTAAATCGGAATTGGAAAGAAGAACAGCATTTTTGGCTAAAGGACGCCGTAGCGTCTCTCAAGCCACTCCTCAAAGAGGGGACTTACCGCTGCAATGACAGCGAGCCCAACCGTGAGGAAACCAAACGCTTGCTCAATGCGGGTTGGCGATTTCAAACTTATGATTAAAAATTATAAACCGTGAGGAAACCTGGGCTTATAATTTCTAATCATAAGTTTGAAATCGCCAACCCGCATTGAGCAAGCGTGGTGATTAATACTCAAACCTTCACCGTGTGAGAAGAGGCTTTGCTCAGCAGTGGGCATTTATAGGCTGTTGATGTGTAAGTATTTTGTCTCAACAAATTCTTTGTAAAATGACAGAGTTAGCATGATATTTAAGTACTATTTAAAATTTAGTGGCCTTTCAGTATTATTTATATATAAGGCGTATGACACCTAGAAGGAAAGTCACATGTTTTCATGTACCTTTAAACCATAATTTAAACTGCAAACCTAATCAATTACCAACTCCACAAAAATCCTAAATAACAAACAGATCAACATATTTGACTCGACCCAGAAATCGAACCTACAGTCCTTCCTGGTTATACACGAGTTCAACCTACAAACACTGAAACCTCGTTAGCAGTGAATGTTGTAACTCGATATTGTTATAAGTAACAAATATTACATTGTCAGCTAAATGTTATAAAAACAATTAAAATAATTTAAGTCAGCTAAACTTATAATGGTACCAATAACATACGTGGTTTATAACATAGAAAAATAACACACAGCACTACTTGGCTTAATCAAAAATAAATTATTTCGACTGTTAACTACAATCAAATATTAGAAAATAATCACACTTTCAGTCATTGATTTTATGACCAACTTCATTTTAGTATTTTTTCAGCAAATTTTTAAGAAATAACTATGTTGTTTGACGTTAAAAAAACGTGACGTCACAATACACAATCTCGTACAAAATTCATAGAAAACTATCATTTTTGACAGTTCGATATAATAAAGGTAATGAATTTGACTAGTTGGCAAGTATCCGATTGGAGCTGAGCACAGCGCGGGAGTTAGCTAGTTTAGAAATAGTTTTAGGACAAAATTGTGAAAGTCGGGAACAATTCAGTTAATTGTTTTTGCTAAATAACGTTTGAAATCACAGAAATCATGCCTTAACCCCGAGGGGACAAGTCGAGGTGACAGCAATACGAAGTAACTAACACTCTGTTTTCATGAGTGAAAAATTATAGGGAGGGTATCGTTTTGGAGATTTCGCTTCATTTTATAGAAAACTATCGTTTTTGACAGTTCGATAAATATAATGAATTTGATTAGTTGGCCAGTACGTAATTAACGGTTTGCCGGGGCTGCGGCTCGAAGTGCAGGAGCAGGAACGGGATGGTTTTTACTCAGTAAGAGTCTGACATTCCCTCCCGCTTCAACCAAGCGGGAGAAGTCATTGGATGATTTTCCCCGATTAAGAAAAAAACACCAATTCTTCCCATAATCATCTAAAGAACGCACTACAAGGGCAATTTGGCAGAGACCTGGTAGTTCCTATCGCACCTTAGACCTTCAGACTGAGATCTCCACTTGCCACACCTGGATATTATAACAAACCCTTTTATGTAAAGGAGGAACCTGTCACCAGCTGTCGATGATTACAGATCGAATTGAATAAGAACCTGTAGACCCAGCTACTACACTAACTGTGGAGCTAATTTATAAAACCAATGACTCACCTGTCTTTGTGTTCTGCTTGCCTGTCTCGCTGTCGCCTGTTCTTGAACCAATTCGAAACCTGAAACCAGAGGTATGTATTTAGTACCTTATTATTGTCATATTCTGTGGGGATATTGATAAAAGTTGTATATATTAGACACCTATAGGTAAGAAGACATATGTCCAGCAATGGACGTCTTGGAGCTGATATTACTATAACAGTGATTCTTACAACTTCATCTATTTATGTAGGTAAGACTATTGGAGTACCTATGAAAGTAATGAAAATTCCAAACTTCCTTCAAGTTCCTACTGACAATTTTCCAAGTCATAAAGTCCCTATAGGTTCATACCTCTACATTCATAGTTCACACAGCAGACGAAATTAACCATCACCAAAGTAGGGTAGATGACTATTTTTTATTTTAATGTCCGTCTACTAGATTATTTTAAAACATTACAGACGTATTTATATTTTTTTTACAGAAACGAATACTTTTGACGATATATTGATTTGAAATGTCGCGTGACGTCACTTCTGTGTACATTTTATACGTAGAAATGACGTTTTAGCCCTCAATCCTAAACTTTGATTCGTTTTATCTAAGTATTGTTTTATTATACGACAAAATAAAAAATAGGTGTCTAATATTTTTTTCATTACCTAACTGACGGACTAATTAGATTTTTAATTTTCCTACCCTGTCATCGTCCCTATTCTAATGAACAAAATACCACCTACATCATTTTACAATTCAGAGAACTGAAGACTCAGCAGTAGTATTTATGTCCACTGAGCAATCAAGCAATTTACAACCTACGATGATTAATACATAGTATATTTATACATATAGAATAATACATAGTTGCATGGAGTAATTCAATCCATATAGTTTGAGGAAACGGTTTCAGGTTACCGTCAACCACAACTGACCGTCTGAACGAGACATGCACTACCTGATAAAGAGTACGGCGTTTTTTATTTAGTTCTTCACGCTTATTGCTTGAGCTTAGCTAGCTTATGAGATAAGCATTAATGTAAGGAATGGGCTATTTTGGTTATTCTTTAGGTATATTATGGAGTTTCTTGCTCGTTCTTTTCCATTAGAATCTACATTTTGGAATGAGCACCTAGCTTCACCTAGCTTCACTGACGGACTGACTGACAGACTATTATTTATTTTGTATTTGTTGACGTTTCAAAAGTGCCAAATTATGGTTTAATTGAAAGAAATTCTTTGACTTTGACTTTGATTAAGTCTTGCAAACTACTAAGCTATTTTGTAATTTTCAATTCGGAAGATCGAAGAAAACTCGATCGCCGTCCGCCATATCATTGGCTGTGAAAATAATCTTGACCAATGGCGGGCGGACAATGCGATTGAGCTCAGTTCAAAATTTCGAATTGATAAATGCAGAATAGCGTAACCCTGCCTAATGAGAATTTAGAATTTGAAACACCCTTAAAATGTGACACCTTCTTTATGAAACTAGAATCTATCATCTCTTGTTAATTATTTTTTTATGGAATGCTTTAGATTAGACGGATCACTTATTTTTGCCTCCGGGTAAGCGAACATCGCCGCCATGGACACCTACAACACTAGACGAGACACGGGTGCGTCGTCGATCGTCGATTAAAAAAGGAATACGCTCTTTCGTTGAAGGTTTGAAGGTCAAATTTTTTAAAAAAAAACGGAAATATAGCCGAAGACAGATAATTCCACAGTTCTCAGTTCAGAAGACAAGGTACTAGTTCAGGTTCATCCACCGCTTTGTGTAGGCCTTTATCCTATTTCGGCTAAAGTTCTATGTTTTGTGAATCCCTTATTCATATTTCATATTATTCCATATGCTTGCAGTGATCTAAAGATACTAGCCAGCTGCCGTAGATTGAAACAGCATTCAAGTGCATAAAATAAACTTACTTGTACAGTGGTGAGGCCTGTGGTCTCTGCTAGCTCTCTCTTCTCTCTCGGCGAGGGGTAAGGGTTGTGTAGGTACCAGTCACGAAGCACTGACCTGGATTTTTCCTGGACAAAACAACACATTTTACTTCTTTAGTTAAATGGCTTCATCGTCGTCAGCTTTTTGCCATATAAATACTATCTACTTTGCTGTCACGGCAAAAACATTCAGTGTTTTCGTCTTATTCTCTAATAACTACGATATGTATAGAAGAGTATAATACTGCCTCGTTGGCCGAGTGGTCGCAAGTGCGACTGCCGGGTAAGGGGTCTCAGGTTCGATTCCCGGGTCGGGCAAAGTATTACTGGGATTTTAAAAATCTCAATATTAGCACGGAGGCTGGAAATGTGCCCGGTATATGGCAATAGGCTCACCCCCTATTATATGGGACTCATAACATAAATAGTCAAAAGCGGGTTTTACATTGTACAGTGGCATTAAGTGCCGAAATGTGCACCTCTCCCTACCCCTTCGAGCATAAAAAGCCGTGATGTTATGTTATGTTATGTAGTATAATACTCACTTTAAAACAATAAGAGGTTTCCTCTCCATCCCAGATGGTCCTGGGCAGCGGGAACTTGCGTCGCACACGGTACTTGCCGACGGCACCCAGCGGCCTGCCCCGTAACCTCTCCGCCTCCATGTAGTGTGCTGGATAAAAAAATTAAATATGAATTATTATGTTTTCGGCTTACTCAAGCTAGTTTCAGGTCATGCTAAAGGCTCATATTCATGAGCAGCATTTCGCGACCCGCGACGCGGTGACTGTCGCGCTGCTACTCGTAATTTAGTATGTCTCTCGAAAGTTACAATACAAAAATTAAATATGATTAAAAACTAGTTGACCTAAAAGGTGAGATTCTTTTTTTTCTCACCTCTTATACCTTCCCTTCCACAAAGATGAAAATCAGCCGGTATCGGTTCAGTCATTCTCGAGTTTGAGTAAGACTAACGAACGGGAATTCATATTCACTTATATATAGAGGTAGATGTCATCATCATCACCATCAGCTGATCATAGGCCTCCCCCTCAATGACTAGATATATGTGGTAATAGCCTATTTTACTAGTGTTAGAAGACAGACTTTCTTTAAGAAGGACAATTTTGGATCAAATATTCTTATTACAAAGTCTTTTCAACTAATGTCAGCCGTCATCGGTAACTTTAAAATTATAATATTACAGGCATACTAGCAGGTGTAACCATCGAGCTTGGAGAGAAGGATATAAGCTCCAGTATAGAAGTTATATATATAATCGAGAATCTCAATTTTGAAATTAGTGGGAGGAACACAGAGTGTCGAATAATGACCGGTGTTCCTTCCTTCCTTCTCCCGTTCCTTTCCTTCTCCTGCACGTCGAGCCGGAGCCCCGGTTACCCGTTAGGTTCTCCGCGACTCCGCGGAGAACCTAACGGGTTACCGTTAGTAGGAACGGGGTGGTTTTTAGTCAGTAAGAGTCTGATACTCCCTCCGCCTAATCCAGGCGGGAGAAGTCATTCGATGATTTTCCCTCCTTAAAAAAAAAAAAAAAAGGTTCTCCGCGGCTCCAATGTCCGGTGCTTACAAATTCAAAAACTCAGTGGTAGCACGGAGCCTGGAATTGTGCCTGGAATTGTGCCCGGTATATGGCAATATTACATGGGACTCATAACATAAATAGTGAAAATTGGGTGTTACATTGTACAGTGGCATTAAGTGCCCTAATGTGCACCTCTGTCTACCCCTTTGGAGATAAAAAGTCGTGATGTTATCAACAAGTCTTACCTTTAAGCCACAAGCTCTGCAACTTGGGATGATTGTGAGGACTAAAGGTGTGTGACTCCAGCAGTCTATACAGCTCCTTAAAGTTCCCTCTATGGAAGGCCACCATAGCCTTTGCTTTAAGAACTGACTCATGAGCATGGAGTCGTTCACACGCTGGTAGCGACCAGAGGAACCGACCTAGTCGCTCGATGTTACCTGCTTGCTGTAACACCTGGGGACAGAAAGGGGAATTTGTTTTAGAAGGTTATAACTATAATATAAGGGGATCGATAAACGAGCAGATGGGACGCCTGATGGTATGCAATCAATGTCGCGCTTGGACACTTACAAATCAAAGGAGTTACTAATGAATCAGTAGCTGGGATTAATCTGTTAACGTCATAGGAGTACAAGAGTCATTTGTTTATTCCGAGTGGACAGAGAATGGGACAATGATTTGTACACCTACACACTTTCGCACACTTATTAAACAGTTCCAATAAGCATATTGTTAATTAATACATATATTATCACTAGTTACTTTCGCGCGGTTTCACACGCTCTGCTCAGCTCCTATTAGTCGAAGAGTGATGTTTTATAGCCTATAGTCATCCTCGATAAATGCGCTGTCCAACCAAGAAAGAAATATTCAAATCAGACTTGTAGTTACGAAGATTAGCGCGTTCAAACAAAAAAACAAAAAAAACATCACGTACGAGTATCGCCCTCGAAACAATATATGTATATAGAGGTATAGAAAGAAATAAGAATAGAGTTTTATAAACCACTAGTGACCCGCCCCGTCTTCGCACGGGTACAATATGCATGTATTATACATATAAACCTTCCTTAAGAATCACTCTATCTATTAAATAAAACCGCATCAAAATCCGTTGCGTAGTTTTAAAGATCTAAGCATATAGAGGTATAGGGACAGACAGACGCGGATACCGACTTTGTTTTATACTATGTAGCGATTTGATAAGCCAAGAAAACATCGCCTTCGAAACAATATATAAAAAAATAAGAAGAGAGTTTTATAAACCATAATAGGTATATGGTCATAGACTGTCCTCGAGCTAGGTGTCTCGGATTCGATTCACGGGTCGGGCAAATTATTACTGGGTTTTTAAAAAATATCAGTAGTAGCCCGGAGTCTGGAATTGTGCCCGGTGTATGGTAATAGGCTCACCTCCAATTACATGGGACTCATAACGTAAACAGTGAAAAGTGGGTGTTACATTGTACAGTGGCATTAAGTGCCGTAATGTGCACCTCTGGCTTCCCCTTCGGGAAGAAAATGCGTAATGTTATGTTGTGTTATGGTCAGAAACTATTTGAAAGAATAATCCATCCAAAAATCTATCTAAAAATAGGAGACCATCAAAAATGAACAACAAAAACTAAAAAACACATTTTAAACACTGCACTCTCTAAATCCGTTGACATATTTGACATTACTGAAGCAAAAAATTGGCAAAGATCCCGGTTAGATGCATTATTTGTTTAGAAGTTCAAAAGTATTGGTTTAGGTACCGGATGTGCTTGCACATGTGCGCCTGCGCAAATACTGGGATAGCTATGTTTGTGACCACCCCCGGGCTGTTGACTGGTTGCCATGACAACGATAATGCTTTGTTAAAATTGTGCGGTAGGAAGTCTGTTTAATTTCTAATGAACAATTATCATTTTTATCAATTATCGAAGGGTATGTTTACATAGCCTATATGTGTCATTAACATCCCCTAAATTTGTTCACACAAAAGTAGTCTCTAAACATCGGAAATAAGTTCTACCTCTATAATTATAAAAGGATTAACCCGTCGTGTGCCGAAACCGGGTCCACGGGAGACAGAATTTTTTTTTTTAAGTGGGAAAAATCATCGAATGACTACTCCCGACTATGTGAGGCGGGAGGGAGTGTCAGACTCTTACTGACTAAAAACTACCCCGCTCCTTTTCCTGCGCTTCGAGCAGGAAAAGCGATCCTGCGACAATCGAAGATACTAGCGCTAATACTAGCACATTGCGACCAAGACTTTAACTTTATAAGTAAGTCGCAAAGATAAAAACTAACACCACAAAAATATAAAATGTAATTACAAATAATCCTACCATTACATCCCACACACAAGTCACGAACTACCATTACAATTTCATCATACCACCTTCAAATAAAATTAAATTTTCTTTCTATCAATTTCACCATGGTTGTTACGGTGGGTGCCCAAATTGAACAGGATCGACCCCTAATGGTTAGGTATCGGTTACAGTAATTTGCGAAGCGCCCGGTGAAGATAATGAGATTTCAAGGGGTCTGGTAGCTTATAGCAACTATGATGACGATGGTGTGTTAGATTAAGCTGGTTTTTTGGGGTTGTTATTAGGTTATGATGTAATTGTTGGTGTGTCTGGTGAGAAGTGGGTGTTGCATTGGATAGGTGGCTCTGTTTATTCATTTGGGAATTAAAAGACGTGATGTTATTGTGTTGACTTGTTAATTTGATGTTTTAAGTGCAACTGCTGAGAATAGAATCATAATTCATGATTATAGAGTTCAAAATGTCTATGATATCTATCCCGTTCTTTGTGATATAGAAATCTACGATATAAAGCCGATTTTTTAACCAACAGTGAATTCTTAACTCTAGAATAAAATTGACAGTTTTTAATAAGGAAGAATTGTCGAATATTCAAATATTTATTCCTCTGATGAAATTTAACTCTTGCCCTTAGGGACGATTTTTCCAGCATAAGATAAATTTTGAATGAGAAATAACTTTGAATATTTAACAATTCTTCCATATTAAAAATTGTCAAATGTCCATTTTATTCTACCGTACCTAAAAAAATATAAGTATCTACGCCACAACCTTCCAAAAAGGTTTGCCATCATAAACCGCTCTCTTAGCAGATGGGTTGAAGAGTATAGAGGTAATAACTGATGTTTCAAAAATCGGCACTTTAGTTAACTCCACTTTTGTAAAAACTTCGATATACCCACGTCCAAAGATAAACACACAGTTTCAGGTTCATACATACATACGTACATACATAACTTCACGCCTGTCTCCCATGGGGGTAGGCAGAGACTAGGGAACAATGAAAGTAGAGTAACGAAAGAAGTATACAGAGCTGATATGAATGGTGCCGTCGGTAGAGGGCGCCCTTTTTTTTAAGGGGGGAAAATCATCGGACTTGTAGTTCCCGGTACTAACCTAGACATCTGATTAATTTAAATTAAGTACTTAATTACCTATGTATTATTTCTTACTTTAAAGCCACTTGGAATATAGACAAATGTAAGATACAAACAAAGAAATTCCCTATAATATTATACGTTAAAGATCCTAAAGACAATTTAAACTATATTCTACCAACACCTACTACATCATTCTCGCCCAAATTGAATTACTCCATAGCACTTCGATTGGTCCACCCATCCCTATCTCCGGTCGACGCTCCGCCCTCCGGTAACCGGATAACCGGGAGGAAGCCCTGTCGCCAAGGCTACCAACCCTGTTTGTTTAGTCTAACTTCACAACTTTTAGGCAGGATTTTAATTGTCTGAGAAAGTGTTTTAGAAGACAATGGTACCATAAGATGGAAGATAACAATTAGGTATCTTACATTAGGAGGTTTAGTAGTCAGATGAAGGCAGAGTGGAGTACATTTCTATTTTTTATTGGACAAGCCCGCAACAATGTACTAAAATCCCTGCAATTCCTGATATACTTCTACACTTTAACAGAGACAAGGCTGCAGGGTTTTCTGACAAACCTGAACCTGATATCTTAAACCCTTACATCATACATCAACAGGCTATAAAGTGGCCACTGCTGACCAGAGGTCGCTTGTCACACGGAGACGGTTTGAGCATTAATCACCACGCTTTCTCAATGCGAGTTGGTGATTTAAAACTTATAATTAGAAATTATAAGTCCAGGTTTCCTCACGATGTTTTCCTTCACCGTTTGTCAGTGATGTCTAAATAATCTTACAAAGATTCTTAAGCTTGGGGAGAAAATTCAAATTATTTTCAACCCTGAACTTCAATTATATATGTGCACTCTTTTATCTAGATTATAGAAAGGTACTCCTTTTAAAGAACTCTTAACTACTACTGAGTATAATTATAAATAAATTTAGTCAGCATCTACAAATGTAAATATTGAAATGGACGACAATACGTGACCGGTTGCAGAGTGGGCAGATTTAGAAGTTTGTACTGTAGCTTGCAATGTTACTCTTAAAAGATTTACCATACTATTCGCACGCCATTTCCGAAGAAGTCAAATTATGGCCGATATTAAAATCACGCCGTATGTTCAGGGCCGTCTTAAACTACATACACTGGGGCACACAAAATTCGTGACCCTTTTGGAATGTTTCTTTTTTTTCAACGTTGCATACACATGACACCCAGACACGGAACACCAATTTGTGAATCACACAAAGATTTGCTCCGTGTGGGAATGGAACCCGCTACACGTTACGCGGCAGCCTGAGGATGGGGGCCCAGGGCACGAGCCCCGAATGCCTTTATGGTAACCACAGCTCTGCTTACGTTTTTCAAACGCTTTTTGAACTGCACTTGTCACTAATCATGTTACATAGTGTAACAGCTCACACATAGGTTCCACTTAGTTTTAAGTGAAATTTCCGTGGTGCTTGGCAACTGGGCTTCACCCAGTTGTACAGTCCCTTTTTTGTGGCTTCAGGCTTAATTCATTTTGTCGCGGAGAACCTAACGGGTTACCGAGGCTCCGGCTTGAAGTGCAGGAGAAGGAACGGGGTGGTTTATTTCCCCTTTAAAAAAAGGCTTAATTCATTCTGTCTCCTGCAGTAATTCGTCGAGTGGAAACTAACGTTTTATTCTTCTCCTCTTATAATATCTTCTGATTCACTTCGTTGCGGGAGCCAAGGCAGTTATTCATGTCCCAGGGAGGCGTTCGACTTCAGTGTTTCGGTGTTTTTCATGGTTGCATCTACTGTCGATCCTGGCTTACAGGAGTTGCAGCGGTTGTGGGAGGTTGTGGCGGGCTTGTCCCATTAAAAAACATGTTACGTAGATATAATTGTACACGCAGTAATAGATTTTGTGATGTTAAGAACTAACAAAAGCCGATACCAATTGGCCCGACACGGGAATCTTCCTTTTCTCAACAGTCACACTGGTTCTGACACTAACCAACAACATTTACATATGTCTTGAGCACATGTAAAACTTTTTACTTAATTTAAACCGCCAATCTAGACAGGAACTATCATGAAACTAAACAACACGTCCTCGGACTTAGGAAGTTAAATGTCTAGGCTAAATCTAGATTTAACTGGTGACATCCAGACTGAGAATGAAGTAACGGAAGAAGATGATTAGATTAGTCTTTAGTTGTGCATAAAAGTATAGTCTGGGATTCTTTTCAATTAAGACTTGACTTACAAGTGTGTGCAAGTTAATGATAAATTATATTATCAATAACTCAAAGCTATGAAAAATGAAAAGATTAAACTTACAACTTTCAAATTAATTTGTTAAAAATATAGTAAATGAAATAGTTAATTCGTTGGCCGAGTGGTCGCAAGTGCGACTGCCGGGCAAGGGGTCTCGGGTTCGATTCCCGAGTCGGGCAAAGTATTACTAGGTTTCAAAAATATCTCAGTGTTTGTACGGAGTCTGGAATTGTGCCCGGTATATGGCAATAGGCTCACCCCCTATTACATGGGACTTCTAATAAAAAATAGTGAAAAGTGAGTGATACATTGTGCAATGGCATTTAGTGCCGTGTAATGTGCACCTCTGCCTACATATTCGAGGATAAAAGGCGTGATGTTATGCTTATTAACACCATATCACCGCCGGAAACGAACTCTAAACGTTGCTAAATTTAAACAAACTCAGTGCAATACTTTATAGCCTTTTGCTTACTTAACTAAAATTGGACCTAGTTGACCGTTCTGAGAACACCAACACAGCTGTACTACAACTCTCAAAGTAGGAATATCATCCTTATGTTCAAGAGAAATAAGATTGATATTAAGATATGATCTTTACTAGATCTCTTTAGATGCACAAATCGCCCTTAATACTGAAAGGAATAAGGTTTAAATCAAGTTGTGTAGTTGATTAAATGGTGGACTGTGGAAGTTCAATTACATTGTAAACTTTAAGCTTATGGTTTTAACTTTTTAAATGTTTTGTTTAATGTACTGAGATTTGTGACGCGTGATATTAAACTGTCAAACACCGAGTGGTCACCGGTGACCGCAACCTATTGTTCTATAATTGTGTCTATAATGACGGTACTCGACGAGTTAAGGGTTAATAGAGAGACGGTGGTTAAATGCATGATGCAGTGATTTTTTATCGTAATCGAGGAGACGGATCACCTGATGGTAAGAAATCGGCGTCGCCCATGGACACCTGGAACACCAGAGGCGTTACAAGTGCGTTACCAGCCTTTTGGGAATTGAGAATTTGAGGATTGTGAGGGATTCAGGGATTGGGAAGACTGGGGAGGGGGCGGGGTAATCGGGCCTCCGGTAACCTCACTCACACGACGAAACACAACGCACGCGTTGTTTCACGTCGGTTTTCTGTGAAGCTGTGGTATCACTCCGGTCGAGCCGTCCCAGCAGAGCCGAAGCATGGCTCTTCCACACTTAAACCACATTACCCCCTAGAACGCGAGGAAAGCCGCTTGCAGAATGTCAATATTTAAAGGTGCTCCCTCACTTGGAGCTTTCACGTGTAATATAACATTATAGATTCGACTTTGACCATTACATTACAATAATACCTCCCTGACTACTCCCTGACTTTGAGCATTTCATAGCATAGACATTGATGTTACAAGTTGTATCAAGATATTACACATTGTATCATTCCAAGGTGCGCATTGTAATGCTCGGTTCTCCTCCTTCACTGATGTAATGCTCAGATCTGTAATGTTACATTACACGCGAATGGTCCCGGTGAGGGAACACCTTTAGCGAAAACCATTTAAGTATTTTTGACCAAGGAAAGTATCCAACTATTGCCCTAAACCTATATTTGGAAGAACGACGGAATAGAAAGTTGCAATAACCTCTTCTTCATTAAAAACAACCATATTATAATGTTTATTTTAATAAATTACTCGGAAATGTGTTGAATAGCTTATATCGGGCAGTAGGTAGACGTAGAAATAACATAAATACACTATTTTGTACGCGGCCATCATAAAACGCGCACTTATGTAACTATAAACAAAACAAGTGAATTCCTTCGGCTGCGTTGGCTACGTGTGTGTAATGAAATGAAGTATATTAATGTGTTTGTGTATGTTTTTTTTTTTTTTAAGTGGGGAAAATCATCGAATGACTGCTCTCGCCTGGGTGAGGCGGGAGGGAGTTTCAGACTCTTACTGACTAAAAACCACCCCGTTCCTTCTCCTGCACGTCGAGTCGGAGCCCCGGTTACCCGTTAGGTTCTCCGCGACACCGAATCGGCATCGGCCGTATTGGGCCCCATCTGTGGTGGTCTGATGGCTCTTTGAGGCGCGCGCGGAACGCGACGCGCCGTACGCTCGGGTCTGTTTCTGGTCGGACGGGGAGCCACCCATGCTCGCCGTCCGCAGGCCCGCGCTTACGGTGGCCGGAGATCGTCTCGCGATCCCCGACGCCCGGTGTGTCCTTCGCGATGGCTGGGTTGCGAGGAGGCAGCGCTTCGCTGCCTCACGCGTCCCGCCTCCTCCTTAGCCAGCATGACTGCTTCGCAAAAGGAGGAGACGGCATCCCAGTCCCCCTCGCTCCGCATCATGGCCTGCACTAGGCCCGGACGCGAGAGGTCGCCATCGCCGATCACTTCCCTGAGGGCACGGCGGTGCTCAGCCCACGAAGGGCATTCTCCCACCGTGTGTTCCACCGTGTCCTCAGGGCGGTCCTCGCAGTGATGACACCCGGGCGTTTCCTCCCGCCCCATCAGACACAGGTACCTACCTCCCGAAACTTCCATGTCCGGTGAGGACCTGCGTCAGGCGGTAGGTGAGGACGCCGTAGCGTCTCTCAAGCCACTCCTCAAAGAGGGGTCTTACCGCTGCAATGGCAACGAGCCCAGCCCTCGGTTGCGACAGTCGTTGCTGCCATTCCGCCATGAGATCGCGCCGGAGCTCACCCCGCCACGCACTTATCTGGCGCGGCAGCGGAGTTTCGCCCCGGCGACGTGCCTCCGCGCGCATGCTGTATACGCGCGCGAGCACCTTCGCCTCCAGATCCCACGGCGGTAATCCGGCAAGGAGGTTCGCCGACTCCCCAGAGATCGTGCGGTATCCGCGGATCATTCGGATCGCCATGACCCTCTGTGCCATGAGCAGCGTCCGAGCGGGACGCCGCAACAGGTTTGGCGCCCAAACAGGGGCGCCGTAGAGGGCCATGGACCGCACGACCCCAGCGATTTTTATAGACCTTTAGCTTTTGCCCTTAGATGCAACAGCAGTTTTTATTGTGTTCGTTAAATTACATAACATAACATCACGCGTTTTCATCTCCGAAGGTTTGCAGAAGTGCACATTACAGCACTTAATGCCACTTTATAGTGTAACACCCACTTTACCCTATTAATGTTATGAGTCCCATGTAATAGGGGGTGAGCCTATTGCCATATACCGGGCACATTTCCAGACTCCGTGCTACTACTGAGATTTTACTAATTTAAAACTTAGTAATACTTTGCCCGTCTGGAAATCGAACCCGAGACCCCTAGCCCGGCAGTCGCACTTGCGACCACACGGCCAATGAGGCAGTCGTTACGTTCTTCTTTAAATTCTATGTCAGAAATAGCTTTATCCGGAAATCCTTTATAATGAAAGCACCATACAATACACGCTTGTATAATGGGTTATGTTCTGCGGAATTATTTGATATGATGCCCACGGTCACTTTTTATCATCGCACCACTCGCCATCGTTCACGCTCACTCATTGAAGCCAAAATGGTCCCGTACAGTTCGGTTTCAGAGGAATTTTCTCCCACGGACCCTCCGATTGTGGAATGAACTCCCTGCCGTGGTTTTCCCAGTGGGCTACAAGTACAACATGAGGTTCTTCAAGAGGGCAGTGAATAGGTTTCTTAAGGGTCGGCAAGACGCATGTAATGCACCAAGTGTTGCAGGCGTACATAGGCCACGGTAACCGCTTACTATTAGGTGGGCCGTGTGCTTTTTTGCCACCGTCGCGGTCGTGGTATAAAAAAAAACCAACATAAAAATCTGTACAGTAACTTTTTGCAGAGCAGCGTCAACGGAATCCTGAGGATAATTGCTGATAGGCCAGAAGCTGCTGTTCCTCTCGGAAGATATATCAGTCTGCAAGCTTGATTCTGACTCATTGTATCATTTGACATTTTTTGATTATTGTTAGGTAACAATAATTGTAAGGTAAATGGGTATTTACCTTACAATTTTGATTACAAATAGAAATTTGTTACTAACAGTATATGGACAAAATCTAGTCTGAAATAAAATATGTTTTTTTGCCACCCCCGTGTGTATATAATAACTTTTCTGTAATCTCTCAGTCTTTAAAAATGTAGAGCGGATACATATTAATACTTATTTATTTACTGTTTTGGTTACTATCATACTAGGGTGGTTTTAATGCCGGATGGT
Organism: Spodoptera picta; assembly: GCA_038387885.1. Taxonomy (NCBI): domain Eukaryota; kingdom Metazoa; phylum Arthropoda; class Insecta; order Lepidoptera; family Noctuidae; genus Spodoptera; species Spodoptera picta. The sequence continues at coordinate 2,749,235 of JAZHFQ010000782.1, read as the reverse complement.
ATTCCCAGGTTTGAGCGTTTTATGCTTAGTCTAACATAATCTTCTATTAACTCCCTAATCAATCATTATAGGCGCAGAATGAAATTTAATAACTCTAAATAATTGGGACACTAAGATTATAATGGTTTTTATGAACATCGTTATAGCTTGAAGTAATTATTATAATGACCAATTAAAAATTCCAGTTGATAGTTACTGTTTTGTTTCTTAAAAGCTTACCTCGCAAACGCACGCGACTTGCTCCTGTGTGAAGCCGAAACTCGGCAGGGGAGCATCTCTTGGGGGGCTCGACTCCCGCTGACCCCATTCGGGGCCCCCCAACATGTCCAAATGCTCGTCTCCAGCCACTTTGATGCAATTTCACACCAATTTCGGAGAAAAATTAACAAAAATTGCGGTTTTCCCACAAACTGTAAGAACTGTCATTCACTTTCCCGCACTTTTGTTTTTTTAATAACGTTTTCAAAGTTCGGTATATCAAGTACGTTTAAAAATTAAATGTTTGCACTTCCACTGTTTTTTAAAAATACTTTAAACGGCAAATAAACACAAAAAGGCGGCAGTCCCAAAAATGTTTAAACAAAAGCGATCACCTTTTAAACGTCGATTACTTATTTGTGTTCCGATTTCGAAAATGGTTTGAAGTTTGTTTATGAATACGAGTGAGTTGTATTTGACGTTATTCTTTTTTAATTTTGTTTTTTAATTCACTCCCAGTCTCTGTCTGGTTAAAGTCCGTTCACACCATGCAGTTTTTTTTGTTAAATAAATGCTTTTTAAATTATTTTTTGGTTGATGTGTTTCACTCCGATATTGGTTTTCTCTTCTTTTTCATTTTATTTCAATTACTGCTGACGGTCACTGCGTTTACCTGTAACAAGAAAATAATTTTAATTCAGCCCTTGCTAATTTAAGGTCATAAGTAAAACAAAGGCAAGAACATTAATATTTAAAATATAGTTGATAATTAATACCCGTTAACGCCCTTAGGGTGCGGAAACCGCTACAGAAAGACAATTACGACGTCATGCCTAATAAAATTAGCACCTTTAACAGCATATTATTATTTAAACAACATTGTTCTTTTAAATAATCATGTTCCCCAAGTAAAACAGTAGTTTTACTATTATCAGTTTCTATCATCCCATTTTAAATGTTACGATTTGTCTACGATGAAATTTCGCAAAGCCGCAATCATGGTAGTATTAAAGTGCATAAATCGTTCAATATATCAACAAAGGTTTTCTATAATTTTGTACATCATGGCAAAAATATTAACACTTTTTTAAAAGGACACATTTATCATCATTTGATTACATCTTAGAGCGATAAAAACATATTACTTACTAATAACACTATTTTCAAATCTACTTATACGATACGGTAGTGCATTAATATTAATGAGAATTAGGGATGGGCCAATAATTGACCCTTGGGGAACACCCACCGGTTTTTTAAAGGTCTGCGTTTTGAGTGAGATGTTTGGAACTTTAAATTATTGTAACATGTTGAATTTAGGCAAATCATGTTTCCTAACTAGTTAAACTTGAATATTACAGACTTTATAGTAAATTATGTGGGAATATATCTAACATTAGTCTACGTTAAAACGAATATCAAATGAATCAAATGTATTTTTGAGAATGTTATTTTGTCGCATAGCAGAAATACGGAGTAAACAAACATTTGGCAATATTTCAGGTTCATAGAATAGCTGGGACCTTGGAAAATAATAAACAGCAATAACAATAAACTTTTTTAAGTTGAATTTTGCATAAAACAGAAAAGTGTTGTGATAAATGGAGTAGTATTGTACATAAGCCTGCCTTGTGTGATGTGAATTAAGTGACGTAATAAAATGCTTTCAATTAACTGTTTTTTTTTTTTTTTTTTTTTTAAACATTGCCCCACACTAGGATTTTCTCCTGTGTCGTGGGTGCGTTTACAAACATACAAGTTCACATACACACACATTGACACCCAGACCCGAAACAACAATTTGTGGATCACACAAAGTGTTGTCTCGTGCGGGAATCGAACCCGCGACACGTTGCACGGCAGCCAGTTGCCCAGCCACCGCACCAACCGTGCAGTCAAGTCAATTACATAATAACTATTTATTAAAAATTTTATGTCACAGCTTAGCTTTAAATAAACTTCCTCATAGTCTTAAGTATTTGTATTCTAACAGGACTCCACTTAAACTAATAAATTCACTATGAATTCCTTCCCCTATATAAAACCCCACAGTCAGAGCACATTAAATCAATTTCTCATCACAATCAACCACAAAATCTTCAAAAAAGGGGACCTACCATCAATTTTCCATATTTTTATCACCAAAAAAAACATACCAACACGTACTTTGAAGTATTATAAAGATTCAGTGACGCGACAACGCAAGATTTAGTACAAAATCTTATAAAACAATCGAAAAATTTGTGTTACAATGCCTAAAATGCTCTGTAAAGACAAAGTATACTTCTATTTCTGTCTCTTTCTGTTCCATAGCTTTGATAAAGGGTGAAAGAGATGCAGGAGGGTCGTCAGGGGGCATGATGTTAAATGTTTGGTGTTTTAAGTAATTTTTATCATCGACACGATCTTTAGGGAGAGCTCCTTGATATATAGAGTTGACGGGTTAACAGTGATGTACATTTATTGTCGATGTTTATTTCTTGTTTTGTCTCCTGCCAGTTTTAGCGGATAAATTGTGTCATAGACACGGTTTTGTTAGATTTTTTAAAGGTCGTTGACATGGGAGTGGATGGACTGTAAGTTTGTCATTTTGTGGCGATTAATTCATATAAATAAGGTACCTGTAATTAACGTAAGTTGGAACGTAATCTAGTCTAGCTTTCTGACATACACCCATAATACAATAGATACAAAAAAAATATAAGTATTATTTGCAAAAACAAAATAGAACAAGCCTTTACGAAAAATTTCTGCCGATACGAATAAAAAAAACAAATTCGTAATAAATAAATATATAAGGTCACTTTGTAGAAAACATCGGACGTCGCAAAACTTCTCTAAAACACATTTTAAATTTAGAATCATTTTAGAAATTTAGGTTGCGTTTTGTAGTCACATTGTAACGTATTTGGAAAGCTTCCAAATGGTTCCTATTCGTCAACTGAAATACTTTAAGATACTCAAATTAATACATTTCTTATAGAAGCAAAAATATGTATGAAATAAATATAAATTCTGTTTTTTAAATGTCATTTTGAAACCTGACAGAGATTTTATTGTCTGTGTATTTGCGTAACCTCTTTTATCTATGATCAAAATCAGAGATGGCTTTTAAATCAATTAACTTATAACATATAAAATATTTTGTGATAACAATCTATACAATGTTTACAAGTAATGATACATTTAGCTTTTTACATAAAAATACATAATACATGTGGGAGATAAAAATTAATCCTCATTAATATCATAAATGCAAATCGATGGCTATGTTTGTTTATCATGTTCAAACATCTAAACTACTGAATTGATTTTGATGACTCCAAAAGGACTAATCTGAGCCTAAAGATAACATTTATGAGTATGAAACAAAAAGCATTATAAATATTTTAAACTTTTCTAATGGGTGAAACCGTAACTTAAAACGAGTATTGAATGAATCATCGAACAATTTGTTTACTCAACTTTTTTTGCAAACTACAATATTTCCAAGGAACACCACACTAGTGATGTCCACTTATAAACATGCGATAAAATTTGTAATTCTCCAATTAACATTCTCGTAGTCCAGTCCGTTGGCGCCACTACACAGTATTTTACATTAATAACGACAATCGACATCGCAAGCCCCATCACTATTACCCCACGTGGCGTCCGCGATCCTTATCGAGCAACACCAGCTGTAAAACCGAAGATTTATCGATATTTTACCACTCCACGATGGTCGAACAAATCACAGCACTATTTAGCGATTCGATTCCTCGATATACCAATTATTCGGTTGTGAGTTTGTCAACTGATTTTTTTTTAAGATTAAATTCTGTTTTGACTGATTTTGGTTTGATAAAATAACTGAATTAATTAATTGGCCATCTTATATGCGTTTCAGTGGGAATGTCGTCCTATTCATTTAATCCAAGCTTTTTGATAACAATAATATATTAGTTCAAGATTTATACAGCTTAACCGTATGACACAGACATGACTACAATGAGTTTAAACGGAGCTACAAGTCATTGGGTCAGGTAAATCATAAATCTCAGTTCATTCTCTAATGTCTATATCCCAGTAACAGATCGGGCGAAGTATTGCCTATTGGACTTTAACTCCGAGTCGGTCTGTATTCCCATCGGGTTCAGAGAGTAAGGAAACAAAGAGTGCACTGTAATATCTCCTGCGTACATAATCCTGGGCTAATCAAGTTACTCAAATTGGCCACCATGAGCGAAAATCGATCGGGAGCTTTATTGGATTTTATCAGTCGATCAAACCCTGTTCTCTATCCCTATCGGTTTCTCTGTAGTGGCACATCCTCACTCAACCAACGAAGCAGATAGCTAAGAAATATATCGAACAACATCCAAAAATAATTGAAAACTCAACTGTCATAAAACAAATTCTAATCAAGCAATTAATCTTTATAACTTTAGACTATAAAATCTATTTATAATGTTTTTTAAAAAGGAGGAAAAGTTTTCGTTATGAATTCCTCGCCTTTAACATAACATTCCACGATAAAATATTTGTTTCATTCATCCAAATAGGTTAGTCTGCATAGGTAACCTATTTTAATTTTAGTCTAAGTATATTTACATGAAGTCTAGACGCAGGGAAACTAGTTTCTTTACGTGTGTGCATTAAAGTTTTCAACTTTTGATAAACAGGAACGAAACAATGTTTCTGAAATCAATATGTATCGATATCTTTTAGTATCTGATTCGTACGCAAATAATTATTGTATAAACTATGTATAAAACTTCACCCTCCTTTTTGGGATTGGTTTCAGTCGGTTAAAAATTTAATATTACGTAAATAAGAACAAGGACATAGGTAGCTTCGAAGAAGCAGTTCGGTTTTCTCTCAGTTTTTATGTTTCATTGTTGGAATGATCTAAGATAGGGATGGCGAACCAATTTGCTTAGATATGTTGCTATAGACCATTTGATTAGATATGATAGTAAAACAAAATTCTTTGTCGATACTGATATTCGTGATTCAATACTAATGGGAACAATTTACAAACCGGAAAGTCTAAGAACATTCTACCCAATCCAAAGATCTAAACAGAGACCACATACTCAGCAATACACAAGTAGAAACTTAAATAAATAAACACTAAACTCAACCAACTAAAGCAGCTTAAATTCGAATTAAAAAACATTAACCTCTTTAAACCAATTTGACAAAACTATTAATTAAACGGCTCGGACAACTGAACGCTCGAATAGGCCTAACTCAATTGAACCCCAGATTTTATCAAGAACCCATAAAATGGTACTTTTATGTTTCGAAAACCTCCAGGAGGTTAATTAATGACCATGTAAGACCATATTACACCACGACTTACGACCCTGAGCTTATAATAAACTTGGGAACATCGTAACATGTGTTTTTCGGATAATATTATTGAAAATTTTAATTCATTGCCCGATAAAACTCGGTTTGATGGTTTTAGGGGTCCTCCGATCTTTTTGGAACAAAAAGGAGGCTCTAATATATCGGAGGATAGTCTCAAAGTGACATGTCACGGTTTGTTTCTTGATGTCAACGTTTTGTTTATTTTAAAGACCATTTCAGGAATGAGAAAAAGAAATCGGGTCGTTCGAAATTCAAGGATCGGTTATGTCATCTGTTGTATTTGTAAAAATACAACATGTTTAGGTAACTTTGCCAATTTTGTGTCGATTGTCATCAAAGATAAAGTCACTAAGGCATTCTTTTCATTCTTCCAGAACATTATCATCGACATCGAATCTTTTCTCATCATTTAGTTATAACGATTAAGTTACAGAAAACAATTTTATTTATTGGTCGACACTTCTATAATTTCATAAGACAGTATTGGTCTCTCCGTGTGGTCTTGGCTTGAGAAAGGGTTCCACTATGACACTTCACCGTGATTTAGAGCGCGTGTGAGGATCGAGAGGCGAGATCTTTTAACGTTTAGTTTAGCCCTTCTTTACAGAGGTGTAGTAACTGATTTTGTTAAGAAGCCGTGATGAATATTTCTACATTTCTGTAATATTCTAAACCCGTCGGTGTTTTTAGTCTTTTCTTCTGTTGGCTAGTTTTTCCTAAAATTTTGATTTAGGTGTTTAGTAATCCGGACCTGCGGACAACTTAACGGGCTACTGGGGCTCCGATTCAAAATAGGAATAGGAACGGGGTGGTTTTTGGTCAGTAAAAGTCTGACAGTCTCTTTCGCCTCACACAAGGCAGGAATCAAATGGAGAATTCATTGGATGATTTGCTATCCCCTTAAAAAAAGGTTTTAGTCAGGACTCTGTACTTTTAATGTGTCTTCACATACGTAGTAACAGTTGTACATAAAGCGTATGAATATCATAATCAGTTAAACGTGATTTCCGAAAGTTCTCTCACCCACTTCATTGTATATTTATGTAGATTATCCCTCTTTAAACATTCTAACCCTAATCGAGGATTAGCATATCAGACGTAATGTGAAGGCTGATTAATATACCGGTAAATTAAGATCTGTCTGTGGCGTGGTCTGCCAACACATGAGTCACTGTATCTGGGACGTTTGGCACGACCCTCGATACTGAACGAATGTGGTGTACGAACGGACAATGATCTTTTTCAAATAGAGTACTCACTGTGTTGTCTTAGATTAAAAAGATATTTTTGAATCTTTTCAATTTCGACAATATTTCTTAGAGAAAAAATAACATCAACAACAACAGTGTGTGACAATCCACTGTTATAGTCTAGGCTATAGGCCTGTCGCGGAGAACCTAACGGGTAACCGGGGCTCCGGCTCGACGTGCAGGAGAAGGAACGGGGTAGTTTTTAGTCAGTAAGAGTCTGACACTCTCTCCCGCCTCACCCAGACGGGAGCAGCCATTCGATGAATTTCCCCCTTAAAAAAAATCCATGTTCTATGTCATAATTATGTCAGTCTTGGTGGTTTTCGGTCTTTCCACCTTCTTGGTGGTTTTCTAATTATCTTCCCTTAATCTATGTCAGTAATGAATGCCGAATTATCCAATTCAACGCAGTCGTTTGGAAGTTATGCGTGTAGTCCAAATTGAATGAAATTACACAACTGATTTCTAAACGTTTCAATCGGGATGTTGCTGTGGCTGACCAGATTTGAACTCTTTAATGTCCATGTCCATTCAATTAATGATAATGACTATATGAATCATAATTACTGATTAAATGTGAAGCAATGTTGGTTTAAAGTACGTGTTCATACAGCATCATACTTTTTGCTTGTCCCAGGAGTAGGTAAAGGCAGTTTATTGACAGTAATAGTCCTATGTAATAAGGGAATGATATTTGCTGCTTAAATAAACCCGTCGGCGTTAGGTCTAAATTGATGTTAGCACAAATGTCCATGTACACAACTTTTCATTTCATTTTTTCCACAGACTTCATTTCCTGATTATACCAAACGATTGTTTATGTGATTAATAATATTTCTGAGGCACAGTCATGTAAATTGGTTGTAAAACTATAACGAAATCTTGCTGAACTTAATAAAAAATTAGAATAATGAAGCGTAGATATACGAAATGATTATTACAACATAACGTCAATAATATCAATAGAAATAAATCACAAAACTCTCAATGAATTACTTTAAATTTAATCCTTTGATTAACCCATGAAAGTTAAATATAGCGTTTAAACGTAAACGTCCATTTGACACGCCCAATTTTACACAGAACTCATAAAATTATCATAAAATTAAAACATTACGAAAACAGAAGAACAAAGAAATTGTCTATGATGTTAAACACCAAAGAGGTGTATAACTTCAGTCAAGCGGAAGTTATGTGCGTTCTAAATTCGAAGTATTCTTGTCTCTTTTTGATTTTGTATTTGGAATTCCGATATTTTGTATTTTATTTTGTTACTTTTGGGCTTTTGGCTTTTTATAAACATTTCTTTCTGCCGATTGTATTTTAAAATCTAAATTAATACATTAGATGTCTTCGTGTTTTAATTCTTTTCTGTTCTAGGAATTTTCTAATACATTATGTCTGTATTTCAGCTGTTTTTACTTTGTTTAATTCGATGTCTTTATTCGAAGATTTATCTGAAATATTTTTGCCTAAATCTGTTGCCAAACTAATCGTAGGATCATTTATTAGTCATTATAACTGAGGATGGTTTTAGCCAGTTTTAGGTGTAATCAAAAAATCGCTAGTTACTAACATTGAATTCACATTTTTGTTTTCCCATTTACATATCGTTCTTATAGTTAGCTGGTCATATTTTTGATGGCACAAGAGCTGATAGATTGAAAGCGACTCTCAACATTACAAGTCCATTGCCTTTTCATCTTTTTATCAAAATTATGCAATTTTCATAGCACTTTTCTTAAGGCCACTCTTATCATGGTGTCATAAGTAACAATTTCTACCATTTCGTCATACCCTATCAGTCAATACTTGGGTTAAGAACCTTATTATTGATTTTAGATTAAAAACTACCGATAATAATAAATGACAGAAGATTAAATCACATCCTGGGTGGTGGACAGGAACTTTTAATGATAGAAATCGAGGACCTATCTTTTTAATGGCTTGCAAATTAATAACGAATTGGATTTGTTTGCCTTAGGACACATAAACAACTACCTAAACAATTTTTAAAAATGTATAGGTCCAAATAAACAATTAAACAGACCACAGAAACATGCAGAAAATCAGTCACGTATTGGGAAATAAGTCCTTATAATGCGATAACAGTGTTCTGTAAATCTGTCTGCACCGTTATTGTTATGATAATCAGAACAGATTGTGCGCAGGAGTCTGTTGCCCACATCATTTATCTACTTCTAATAGTGATTTTATTAAGTAATCTGTTAACTAATAGATTGTTGTTCACATTATTTATTTTCTAAGAATATTAAAGCGTATGTGAAACCACTAGTCTTTAGTCACTATGAAATAGAAAAAAATTGGTTTGTTTACACTTTGTGAGCTTTTTGTCTCCCCATACAATGTAAATGTTTAGCACTAAACAAAACACGGCTGCCGTCGGCTGACGATCTTTAAAAATAAGGAAGACAGGCCGTGGCATACTCACACTCATGTGCACCGCTAAATTAAGATCCGTCTCACATCACACCAAAAGCTTTAACAAGCTAAATGCTAAAAATAATATCCCCACCAATGACGAAACACAACCTATTTACGTTTTACTATTCAAAACTGAAAAACCGTTACGAATTTATAAATCGAACACAGAAAATCACCTCCAAACAAAACACACTGGCATACAACACGAATAGAATTCGAAATTCGATTTTTTTTTTAAATGCCGTCAATACCAAATTTGAAACGCGTGCGCGCCGTTCGAACGCTAAAATGGAACTGGTTTGACTTGAACTTCCGTCGGGCCGTGCGATTGGTTGAGGTGAATTAAAGAGATGGAATCGTCCAATGGGGATGTTTGGTGGTGTTGAAGGGTACCGCCTCTTATTGGTTGGTGTGTAGGTTCGCCATTTTTCAGTTTCGTGAAACAATTGGGTTTGTTATGTAGGCGGTTTCTGACTATCACGGGTTAGCAATTTGTGTGGTGGTATGGATATTTTCGATGCGTCCCACAATGCGGGGATATATTTTCCAGCTGACATTATTAAATCATGTGGTTCTGATGTAACGGGTGGAAGTCTTTCTCGGTCAATCAGACTGTTGGGAGCTAATTTTGAATGTGACAGTGGCGGTGGGCGATACAGGTCGCAGTGTCGATGGACTTTCGCCAATGTGTTTGTTAAATGCTTCTAGTAAATGTTATTGTTTTATATTGAGCTTACAATGTTTTGCTGTCTGAACTCCAACGCTGAAATCATCAAAATTCAGTTTAACAGAAGCAATAGAGGAATAACTTTCATGAAACGTTAGTAAATGTAATCTAAATGTAGTCTAATGTAATATGAAATGTTCACTGAAAACAAAAACACGGAGACAAAAACATAATGTTTAACATAACATAACATCACGCCTTTTATCCCCGAAGGGGTAGGCAGTGGTGCACATTATACCACTGTACAATGTAACACCCACTTTTCACTATTTATGTTATGAGTCCCATGTAATAGGGGGTGAGCCTATTGCCATATACCGGGCACAATTCCAGACTCCGTGCTACTAAAGAAAATTTAAAAACCCAGTAATACTTTGCCCGACCCGGGAATCGAACCCGAGACCCCTTACCCGGCAGTCGCACATACGACCACTCAGCCAAGGAGGCAGTCGACATGTCTAACATATACCTTTTGGTAAACTTACGAAACTGCAAAAACCAAACTTTACAGGGGAGCGTTTTAAAACTTTAGATTGACGATATTTATTTTTAAGAAAGTGATGAAGTAATAAATTCTGCGATAAATTTCAGAATTACATTTACAAAATCCGCCTGTTTTTATTATTTACCATGAATGGATTGTAAATATGAAGTCATTAATTTTATAAATCCTTTAGGAGATATAATTTCTTGCCTTGACTTATTTATCTACCTGCTTAGTGCTTACTACGAATTTTGACACAAACAATATTTTCATCACAAAACTAGACTTTAAACAATATGAACACATTATCGTCTGCCCTTACCAACCATTCACAAACTCCAGACAGTCCAACCTCCTTCCTAAAACAACGCATAGTCATCCTGTTTCATTCAATTGCACTTAATTAAATCGTTCCCATATAAAATCAAGCTGACTGTTGCCACGTGAGCAAATATTCCAACGCTACATTGTTACGATCTATATTTGAATAGAATAAAGACTTTTGGTTTAGACGTGACGACTTTTGGTACGAAAATTTCACTTGTGTCACGACACGACATGGTGTCGTTATGCCTAAAGGATTATGTTAATGTACTTACTTACCTACAGGGTAACCTATGTTGACCTTGCTTAAATTAAATTTATTTGTAATTTTTGTTTGTTGTACCTCTACTATACAATACGATTGTGGTACAATACGAACGATACCTTCAAGAAAAGATAGCATAGGCACCTGTGCCTCCTCTGGTGTTGCGGGCGTCCATGGTCGGCGCTGATCGCTTACCATCGGGTGATCCGTCTGCTCGTTTGCCTCTTACTCCAGAAAAAAATCCTAACAATATTAATCGAAGGAATTATTTTGCTCCTTGAAGACTTGGAACCCAGACAACCTTTTCATTTGATACAGAGGGGGGATTTGGTTGAAAGTCTTTGTTGAGCAGAGGATATTCTGGCGTCCGAAAACACATAAATCTGAGGAAGGGGTCTTCAATCAGATGACAATATACTGTTCAAAATTTGAAACTTCGTTATGCATATCTAAGGAGAATTTGGAAAGTCGAAAGCACCATATACAGAAAAGAAATTCTATTTAAAATTTTAATCGACTTTTTTTCATGCAACAGGAGCCGCGGAAGGCTTAACGGGTTGCCGGGGCTCGGCTCGAAGTGCAGGAGTAAGAATGGGATGGTTTTTACACAGTAAGAGTCTGACACTCCCTCTCGCCTCACCCGGGCGGGAGAAGTCATTCGATGATTTTCCCCTCTCAATAATATAAAAAAAAGCCTAGAACAGTTGATTACATTACTATTATTACACAAAAGATACATTTATTTCCTTAGTTCATTACTGACAATCATTTGTCGGCGTTTTAGAGCATTTCGTTTACACACTGAATATGTAATCTTTGATGGCGTGGGATAGAACTCAACTTACTTACAGCGAACTGATTCATCGACTGACAAAGCAATGAAGTCAAAAAGCAACGTTATAAAATAAAAACTACAATTTCAGCATCTTCAGCCTCAGCTGTGTTACAGAAGCATGTGCTAATTAAAGATATTAGCATAGTTAACTAATTATTATTTGCTTTTATTGCATAACACATTGTGACGTGTTTTATTTTAGTCTAATTAAGTGCACACGTGTGCTCTCTTATGTGGAGCAGTTAGTCTGTGCTGTAACTTTCAATTCGAAAGATAGAAGTGAACTGGATCGCATATCGTATCGTAACCGTCCCGTGAGTTCTTAATACCCTGTTTTACTTAAAGACCTTTCTTCTTCGGAGCATATCAAAGGTGCAATCGCTTGCTCATTTCGGCTCTATTCTTTGTAAAATGCGTGTTTAGAAAACTATTGTTAAGACTTTTATATTTTAGGTACTTACGATACTTTGGTTCCGTAGATTATAGATTTATTTTGATATTGACGAAACACAATGCAAGCGTTGCTTCACGTTCATTCGTGCCGAAGCATGGCTCTCTGATATCAGTGATAATATTGATTAAGTGTGGAACTTAATCAATATTATCACTGATATCATCATCTGTACGGTGAGTTTTAAGGAGACGAGTTAAGCACACGAGAGATGCTACATAGATAACAGTGTTTATTATGATATTAAGCAATATAATTTAGGATACATACACACTTAAATTTAGCGTACAGTAATAGGCACTTAGGTATACTAATACTTTGACAGCCTATAAGCCTCTTCAACTTAAGAACGGTCATAAGAAAATCGGTTCCTAGTACCATCATGAAGGTGCCCAAAATCCTTCTTGACCAACGCACCGCATACAATTTGCAAACCTCTTCGAGCTCCATAAAAACCGATCTCATAACAAATGACAAATTGATAGACAACCCCCAAAATTATGTCTTCAAAGCTTCAAAGACCTCTAAAAAACGTAAAAACTAAAATTGAACTGTATAATAAGTGGGATAAAGTTGACGAGAACACTTTAAATATATCGTTTGTTATTCATATAATGCATTGAATACGATCATTACACGGTTGTTTGTCCTTTTGTTGCCTTTTGTGTTCTCCCGCCATTGTAGTTTGACGTTTAGCGGTAGCCATGTTTTTTTGGCGGGATACAGATGACATTTTGGGAATCTTCAAGAGTTTTAAAATTTCGTTACGAATTTTTGACATGTTGTAATAAAGATTAATCCATCCTGGATGAAGAAGTGAAAAAAAAAAATTTAATTCATTTTCTCAGTTCAAAAATTCTATTTAATTCTTATAAATAGGACTTTGAGTTATATTTGGGACATAAAATAACATAACATAACATCACGCCTTTTATCCCCGAAGGGGTAGGCAGAGGTGCACATTATGCCACTGTACAATGTAACAGCCACTTTTCACTATTTATGTTATGAGTCCCATGTAATACGGGGTGAGCCTATTGCCTTACATTTTGGACTTAACGTAATTAGGTACCAATACTTGATCTTCCACCGCAACCAAAGAAGTTTGTATAAGATAGAACGGAAATTAAGCAGGCTGTGATTAAGTTTAACATTTTTACTCTTTACATTAACAAACTCTAGAACTCAAAGTTTTTAAAGACACACTAAAAATGACACAGCTCCTTTTTTCATAACCACAAAATGATATACGGAACCGGCATTAAACCAGATAACATGGAGCAACACTAGTCTACTACCCTTCAACAGTGAAGCAAGCAACAATAGATGATCGACACTGAGATAAAACTACAAATAAATGTAAAGCCCTCGATATAAGAGGGTTTGTTAAATAAGATGTTTATTTAGATAATGTAATTAGCATGGAATTATGGAAGGACTGTTTCCTTTTGACGGAAGAGTACAACATTTTTGGCCACCCTTCATCTTCTCGTGGGTATCGTAACATACTAAGGGACTATCATCATCTTCATCTATAGCCTATAAGTGAACACTACTGACCAAATGCCTCTTCTCACACGAAGAGGGTTTGAGCATTAATCACCACGCATGCTCAAGGCGGGTTGCTATATCAAACTTCTATTGAGAAATTATAAGTTCAGGTTTCCTTACAATGTTTTCCTTCACATAGTTTGTCAGTGGTGTCTAAATAATCTTAGAAAGTACGTATAACTCGGATAAAGTTAGCAACATGCCGTTGGTAGGTTTAGAACCCTGCATGAGAAATGGGCAACTTAAGCTCCGGGCCAGCACGACACCTTTAGGGGATTATATTTGACAGAAACTAGGCAGTCAGCGGTCTCTGATAAATCTTGAACCTAATAAAATGATATTTTTGACTGTTCTTGCCAATTGTAAAGCTTATGACAAATCCTCTTTATGTAGAAGAAGCTCCAGCCAATCCAACAGCAGACTGCCATGGTTGATCATTACATAAGGAAGTACATACATACATAACTTCACGCCTGTCTCCCAAGGGGGTAGGCAGAGACCATGGAACCACAATTACTACGATTCCTATATAACCTCTTTCGCTTCATCAACAGTCATCAATCTTTTCATGCATGCTCGTCGGTTAAGGGTACTTTTAATTTGGTGTTCTTTAATATATCGCCAATCTGGTTCCCGCCTCACCCAGGCGGGAGCAGTCATTCGATGATTGCCCCACCTTAAAAAAAAATATGTCCGTCTAGGGCATAAGTAATTTTTTTTATTTATAGGTACTGTAACTATAAAATAGTTCTACACTACACTGCGAAATAAAATAATAGCAGATATAAGAAAACTCAGCGATTACACGAACTCAAACACAGAACTAAGGAAACTAAGGAACTCAACAATGCCAAAAACCATCATCATAAAAGTCAAGTAGCAAACTCGAAAGGTTCATAAAAAACATCGCGCCCTTATTAAAAGTATAACAAATAGGGCTGTCTATGGTATAAAGCCCCGTCTATAGTAGGGGTGCTTACAATATGCTTGGTAACGACATAAGTTACTATAATGGGTACCACGGTTTGGAGCCCCGTGGAGAATTTACAAAACCACTGCTAATGCCATGAAGGTCGTTAAATGTTCATTTATTATTGGAATTGCTCTTTTTGTGTCTGGTTTTCTATATTTAGAATGCGATGATCTGATATTTCTTTCTGTAAATAGGTTACAAAATGGTGCTGTCAATATTTTTTTTAACCCCACTCTAGGATTTTCTCCTGTGTCGAGTGTGCGTTTACAAACATACAAGTTTACATACACATGACACCTAGATTCGGAACAACAATTTGTGGATCACACAAAGATTTGCTCCGTGCGGGAATCGAACCCGCGACACGTTGCGTGGCAGCCGGTTGCCCAGGCACCGCACTAAACGTGTTGCCGTAATAATTAATTAAACTGTCAAACACTGCGAGGACATCGGTGACCGCAACCTATTGTTCTTTAATTGTGTCTTCCGTAGATTTCCGACTACTTACCCTGAAAAGAGACAGTTAAATTAATTGCCGCTACCTGTCACTTTTAAAGAAAAAATGAAGTTGAAAATCATGCAAGTTTTTTTTATATTTGATGTGCCGACGTTTGACCACTATCTCGCCTGGTGGTAACTGATGCGGTCTACGATGGAGCACGTCATCACATAAGCAACCTATTCACTCGAGCCTTGAAGACACCCAGATCATACCCTTTAGGAAATAAGTACAGACTGACATAAATTCTAGTCCAAGTTTGTGCTGTAGTAATAGTTTCATTCATATTTGTGCAGAAAAAGATTAAAATGCAGCTGATTCAGATAATACTAGCTTTTACCCGCAGCTTCGCTCGCGTCACAAAAGAATAAAAAGTAGCCTATTTGACATATACACACAGCGCCATCAATTTTTTTTGTTTTCCCACGGGAATATCAAATTTTTCCGGAATTAAAAATGCCCTATTATTTAATCCAGACTTCTAACTTTACATCTGCAAAAAATCAAAGCAATTGGTTTAGTAGTTACGGCGTGAAAGCGGAACAAACAAACTCACTTTCCAATTTATAATATTAGTAATTATGTAACAAAGAGTTTCAGAAGAAGAAGAAAACGATACCAAAAATATAGATTTTTTTTCATATACGGAACCAATCTCATATGCTGCAAAAAAGTCACCTCTACTTAACATTAAGAGGGGTGCTTGAGAAGTAGTGCACTACTTAATTGTGGCATTGTGCAGCACATTGTACATTTTATTATTATGTTGCGAAATTATTATCTCAATCACTATTTTATGGGAATCAAGATTGATAACGTGTGAATTGATTTTTGCCTTTTTTGCGTGGTTAGTCGTCGTAATATGATTATTTTTTTATGGTAGGAGGCAAACGAGCAGAAGGATCACCTGATGGTAAGCGATTAGTGGCGCCCATGGACTCCTACAACACCAGAGGAGTTACAGGTGTTCTGGTCATCTTAACTAGAGAACATAAATCATATTTTTGCAGAAACATTTTCAGGCGTGAAGTTGTAAAACATATAACTTATATTAACTCGTCGAGTACCGTCATTATAGATACAATTATAGAACAATAGGTTGCGGTCACCGGTGACCGCTTGGTGTTTGACAGTTTAATCCTAAATTATGTATAAAACATACATAATTCAGGATTTTAGATACATAAGTACATACATACATAACTTCACGTTAGTCTCCCATGGGGGTAGTCAGAGACTAGGGAACGCCAATTACTACGATTCCTACATACCTCTTTCGCTTCATCAACAGTCATCCATCTTTTCATGCATGCTCCCGACGAGCATTAAGAAGTAATTAGTATTTTAATTTCATCATCATCATCATATCAGCCACAGAGCGTCCACTGCTGAACATAGGCCTCCCCCAAAGACTTTCAGATAGGCCGGTTGGAAGCGACCTGCATCCAGTGATTCCCTGCGACCTAATGAGGTCGTCTGTCCACCTTGCGGATGGACGTCCTACGCTGCGCTTGCCGGTACGTGGCCTCCACTCGAGAACCTTTCTGCCCCAGCGGCCATCGGTTCTCCGCGCTATGTGCTCTGCCCACTGCCACTTCAACTTGCTAATTTTAATTTTGTAACTTTGAATTATATCCATAATAAATATTAGATTTTCCTCTCAGCCACCTCATTACAAGTTCAAAATTAATTTACATTTTCTTTGTCTTCATTAAAGCTTAATTATTATCAATTTCCAATAAATTTCCACTATACCTCTAGAATTCAAACAATATAATTCAATTCAAGGTGGGCATGCATCTCTTTAAGTCACGCCCACCTATAGAGCCTTCGATCTTGCATCTCTTTCGTGACGTTGTCTCACTCTTACATAGTTTAAATTTAAAGTTCTGTGACATGTGTTGTTTGTGTTAACAATCACGTTATGTGAGAAGGGGGTAGGCAGAGGTGTAGTGTTAGAGGGTAGATTATAAACTAACAAATGCAGTGCAGGCTGTCCATTCACAAGGTGGACAGATGATCTATTTTTTTTGGGATAAGCCGGTAAACGAATACACGGATCACCTGACTGTCTCGTTCGCCGAGTGGTCGCAAGTGCGACTACCGGGCAAGGGGTCTCGGGTTCCATGGGGTTTTTAAATATCTCAGCAGTCGCACGGAGTATGGAAATGTGACCGGTATATAGCAATAGGCTCACCCCCTGTTACATGGGACTCATAAGTTAACTCGTCGAGTACCGTCATTATAGACACAATTAAAGAACAATAGGTTGCGGTCACCGGTGTCGTCGCGGTGTTTGACAGTTTAATAGTGAAAAGTGGATGTTACATTGTACAGTGGCATTAAGTGCCGTAATGTGCACCTCTGCCTACCCCTTCGGGGATGAAAGGCGTGATGTTATGTTATGTTATGTTATGTCGGCGTCGCCCATGGACACCCGAAACACCAGGGGCGTTACAAGTGCGTTACCGGCCTTTTGGGAATTAGGCCTCCGGTAACCTCACTCACACGACGAAACACAACGCAAGCGTTTCTTCACGTCGGTTTCCTGCTCGGCCGTGGCATCACTCCGGTCGAGCCGGCCCATTCGTGCCGAAGCATGGCTCTCCCACACTTAAAATCTTCGCGAGAGCGAGACACAATGTATTTTTAATTGTGCCTCATCTCATATACCAGCACTCAAGAGGTTAAAGGTGGAATGGATGGAAATTGGAAACTATGAAGCATCGTCTCATCATCGTCTTCTTGACCAAAGAAAAAATGGATTGACAGTGCGACGTGGAAGAATAGAACAAGATTTTTTACATCTATGTAAGTAATCTGAAGATGGGGACAGGAAGATGAAGTAGTCTTGTGTACTACGATGTAAGAGTCTCGAAGATGTTAAGCACACAAACTTCTACACAATGACAACAACACTACCCTACACTACAAGTCATAGTCGCGGAGAACCTAACGGGTTACCGGGGCTCCGCTCCACGTGCAGGAGAAGGAACGGGTTGGTTTTTAGTCAGTAAGAGTCTGACACTCCCTCCCGCCCCAGCCAGGCGGGAGCAGCCATTCGATGATTTTTCCCCCTTAAAAAAAACACCACAAGTCATAAAAACGATTTTATTTCGTTTCAAAAAAAGTATAAACATTTTAAAAATGTTGTAGTGATGTCAATAAAACACATAATTTGATTGTCCCGCGTCCACGGGACCGAATTCCCGGGATTCTCACACGGTGTGGCGTGGTGCCCATCCTATCTTATTTACGACTTATTAAAACATCCCGGGGTAACATGCACGGCCGGACGAAAGTTCATATTGAGGAAAAAATGATTAGTAGTATACAAATACTATATATACTTAGTCTTCTGTTCTCGCATCCTAACGGGTTACGCTCGACGTGCGGAAGAAGGAACGGGATGGTTTTTAGTCAGTAAGAGTCTGACACTCTCTCCCGCCTCACCCAGGCGGGAGCAGTCATTCGATGATTTTCCCCCCTTAAAAAAAAGCCTACTAGGCACCTCTCTTCCCTGAAGAGCTAAGCAGGGATAACTAACAGCAGTTCCACTTTAGATAAAGCAATCGACTTTAGAAAAATTAACCGTAGATGCACATCTGCACATATGAAAAGTAATACTCAGTTTTCACCAGTCAAAAGACCGATATGTCAAAGAGGGTTTGTCTATTGCCATTGCCACAAATACCGTCTTAAATGAGGTATTTGACAAAATATATTTAAGTCTCTATTCACACGATCTTAAAGTCAGTTATTGAATAATTTTTAGATGTTTAAATGACATTTTAAAATTTGTATTGTAACTTTCGTGAGACATACTAAATAAATTATTATGTTTTCGGCTTACTCACGTAATAATTTAACGAGGAACTCGAATAGGTTCAAGCCATGTATGGCTTTTATTGACATTTTAAAATGTTGCCACTGGACCAGATGTACTTAAAGGATTTTGAAAACCGAAAACCTTCATAATAACATAACTCTCTATCCGAGTGAATCAATTCGAAATCCTTCGCTTCGCAGTCACGGTTATGACCATAAACTAAATTTACTTTAAAAAGAACCACAGCCAGTACTTTCGTAATACTCTGTATCAGTGCGTATACAGCGGACACGACAGGCCCACCGCGCGGTAACCGGACACCGACGTACGTCACACACGAGGTGCCTTATACCGGCCACGGACAGCTGAGCTAAGGACTGAAGGTTCGATTCTTGGACTCAAAAAACGAGGTATACTCACACTTAGACCATAATCTAGTCTTGGAGAACCTAACGGGTAACCGGGGCATAGGAAGGGAAAGGAACATAACATAACATCACGCCTTTTATCCCCGAAGGGGTATGCAGAGGTGCACACAGAAGTAACACCCACTTTTCACTATTTATGTTATGAGTCTGAGCCTATTGCCATATACCGGGCACATTTCCAGACTCCATGCTACTACTGAGGATTTTTTAAAAACCCAGTAATACTTTGCCCGACCCGGGAATCGAACCCGAGACCCCTTGCCCGGCAGTCACGCTTGCGACCACTCAGCCAACGAGGCAGAGAAGGAGCAGGGTGGTTTTTAGTCAGTAAGAGTCTGACACTCCCTTCTACCTCACCCAGGCGGGAGCAGCCAATCGATGATTTTCCCCCGTCAAAAAAAATAGACCATAATCTACTAGAAATATTATAATAGGACACTTAGGACTGGTCGTTTTTTTTAATCCTCATTTTAAAGCCACCGTCAGCTACTAATACGTCCACCGCAAACTATGCCAGCCAATATGCGTCATTTGTAAAACTGGTGCAACTATTTGAGCTGAACTAAACTGACTCATTTTAGGTGCCGGTGCTCGTTCGCCTTTAAGGTATGTATAGTTTAAGTGTGGCAGAGCCATGATTCGGCACGAATGGGTCCGGCTCGACCGGAGTGATACCACGGCCTCACAGAAAACCGACGTGAAGCAACGTTTGCGTTGTGTTTCGTCGTGTGAGTGAGGTGACCGGAGGCCCAATTACCCTCCCCTTCCCCAATCTCCGCAATTCCTGAATCCCCAACGATCCTCAAACTGCTAATCCCCAAAAGGCCGGTAATACACTTGTAACGCCTCTGGAGTTCCAGGTGTCCATGGGCGTAGCCGATTGCTTACCATCAGGTGGGTTTACCGGCTTATGCCAAAAAAAAAATGGTCGTCCTTATCAGACCTGGCGGCGCACTATGATGGCAAAAAAACGAGCATCGATATGACGTTGAGCGAGGTGAAGTAGGAAACTCAAGACCATTCGAGATGGAGGACCTCTGTGGACTCTCCTCTGCCCCATCTATTGAGTACTAGGAAACAAAAGTAAGCAATGATTGTAAAGGATAATCTGAAATGTTCGATGACTGACAATGTGCACCGGAGACATTTTGTTTTTTGTGTAGTCGGTTAGTCGGCACTTACTATACCCGTGAGAAGATAAGTTACGTACATACATAACTTCACGCCTGTCCCCCATGGCGGTAGGCAGAGACTATGGAACGCCAACAGCTACGACTCTTACATTATCAAAGGTCATCAGTCTTTTCATGCATGCTCGTCGGTTAATTTGGCCCTTCTTTAAGATGTCCGTCTAGGCCCTCCATCGCCCTCTGCCGACCACCGATTCATATTCGCTCTTTATACTTCTTTCGTTACTCATTATTATATTACACGTAATTATCTTCCACACGTTGATTGTTCACGACGTCATTACTGACCTACCGCCTGTCCCGGGTAATTTGAGACGAGTGACCAGAGACTAATAAAACAACACCTTTGGCCGGCTACACATTTATAACTCCTCTAGTCGGTGCTGATAGCTTAACATCAAGTTCAACCGCTGTAGGTATACGAATTTATAAAAGCGTGATTGCAAGGGGCAAGTATAATTCGGTATTTAATCCGTGGTCAAAATATGAAAGTGTTAGACCCTTAGCTGATAAAAAAATATAGTGTTGCATGTAGATGATGATAAGTAGGTACTTCTACCTACCACTTAGGTGAGAATACAAGTTGTATTGTTTATAACAAAGTTCCTATAGCTACTAAATACAGAAACAAATAGAAATAATGCATGACAAACAACGGTCCTGGCACCACGAGGTACAGAAATTGCAGTAAAGGAAATTATGTAAAACACGTAGGTAATTTTGGTACATTAGCATTTATATTAGGTTCCAACAAACTTGGTAATATATTGATCATGTCTTTACGAACTTAATTATTTCACCTTACTGTGTGCGAGCTGTATGGTACCGGCAGTGGAATACTTTTTGTAACACCAGTCGTCACTGCCGTGGTGTAAGTATAACGTTCGAGGCCCGTTGGCATATTCATCGGATGGGCTCCAATAAAAAGAGAGTCGTCATCAACAGCCCATAAGTGCCCACTATTAAGCAAAACCTCTTCTCACACAAAAACCTAATTAAAACTTTACTAATTACGTAAGATTTAGAAATTACAACTAGAAATTATAAGCCCAGGTTTCCTCACGATGTTTTCCTTCACCAGTTGTCAGTGGTGTCTAAATAATCTTCGAAAGTAGGTACATAACACATATAAGTCGGAAAAAGTAGAAGACAAAAAAAAGAGTAAATGAAAAGAAGTCATCTGAATGGGAGCCGTGGGGGCTCCCATTCAGATGACTTCATTTCTTCATCCTTCCAGCTCGGAGACTGTGACAATATGTTGCCTACATGTCACTCTGTAGTTACGCCACTGACCAACACACTTAACGTGGGCATCATAAGAGCCCACTTTTTCACATTTAACAGAGACCAGATTAGGGTTGCCACCTTTTACTTTGGTATTTAAAGTACATTGACGATTATAGGTAAGAAAAAAAAGTATATAGTACAAAAATAAAGTACAATTTATTCTTATTTAGTATTATATTTAAAAATATACTTTTTATTGCTTTTTGCAGTTTGTATAAAATTAATATCTTTACTAAACAATTGCATCTTTACTAGAAATCGTCTAAGTGGCGCTGGCGAGTGGCGAAATCGATTCAACATAAGTCGATAAATATCGATATCGAATTTTGCAAAAATAAAGTACTTTCGTGTACTTTATTATTCTTATAAAGTATAGAGTACAATTACCTTAAATAACGTACAATACTTTATTATAAAGTACGGGTGGCAACCCTAGACCAGATGCAAGTCTCTGTGATTATCCTAAACTTTTTAACTCATACTATATAAATATATAAATATATAGGTATATGTTGACTACACGGTTGGTGCGATGGCTGGGTAACTAGCTGCCGTGCAACGTATCGCGGGTTCTATTCTCGCACGGACCAACTCTGTGTGATCCACAGATTGTTGTTCCGGGTCTGGGTGTCTTGTGTATGCGAACTTGTATGTTTGTAAAAGTACCCACGAGACAGGAAAATATCCTAGTGTGGGAACGTTCTATAAAAACAAAACAAACAAACAACATAACATAACATCACGCCTTTTATCCCCGAACGGGTATACAGAGGTGTACACAAAACTAACACCCACTTTTCACTATTTATGTTATGAGTCCCATGTAATAGGGAGTGAGCCTATACACCGGGCACATTTCCAGACTCCGTACTACTACTGAGATTTTTTAAAAACCCAGTAATACTTTGCCCGATCCGGGAATCGAATCCGAGATCCCTTGCCCGGCAGTCGCACTTGCAACCACTCGGCCAACGAGGCAGTCTTATACCTTAGTTGGAACTACTATAAGACGATATTTATTTATTTTATTATGTCAGCCATGATCCTACTGCAGGGTATAAGCCACCCTCAGATGATAATCAATCGGCGCCGCCTATGGACACGCGCTACTCTATGCCAGAGAAGTTACGTTGCCGGATTTTTGGGGATCAGGGATTGGGGATTTGAGGACTGGCAAGAGGAGGGTATTAGGTCATTTGAATCGAAGTACTCTCAGTGTATTATTCAGGCAATTTTAATATCTTCAATGTACTGGTTGTATAGCGTGAGCAGCCGTCCTGTTTTGAACGGTGCTGTCCCTTAGTCCTTGGTCCCGCTGTCCCCGAAATGAACTCTGAGACGCAAAATTGTCCTATTTTTGAGAAAAAATCGGAAAGAATTCAAATAATGCATAGTTTTAGGTTACAGAACTCACTAATCCTGAAGTCGTAAAAACGTTGAGTAGTACCGACATTTTTATGCAGTTAGTAATGTTTATTATGGGCACAAAATTTGCGTTAACAGAGTCTATTTTTATTTTATTTTTTTAAGAGTGGTATGCATCGAATGACTGCTCCCGCATGGGTAAGGCGGAAGGGAGTGTCAAACTCTTACTAACTAAAAACACCCCGTTCCTTCTCCTACGCTTCGAGCCACAGGGTCAATAATAGTAGGATGTAGCTATCAGATATCTGACTGAATCAAAATAAACGAATGTCCTGTTTTGAGTCGAAAAATAAATAGTCACATTATGGTTGCTCTGTCTACCTGTAGCCTGACCTCAAGCTTCTGGCGAAAACTAAAATTGTTATTAAAGTTAGTGCTTTCTAAAACTTTGCTGAATGCACAAAATAATAAAACAATAGGTAACGAAAAAAAATTTTTTAATCTTCTTTCCACAAAGAAAGACGAAGGACATGCAACGCCATCTAGTACGGCGTTGCGTAAACTAAGTTTATGTGACGTAGATTTGACGTCAAATGTTGTACTCAAAAACCAAAATAATCTTCATGAAAACAATAATTTAGGACAAACAGGGCCACAAAAGCATTGTGGGAGGTTTATATTTAAATATAGTATCATAACAATGCGTATGCTACGCAGTGCACGAACTATAGCTGTCTGTCACCACCCCGAAAACGCTTTGAAGGGTTAAATTAGTCAGAAGTAAAAGAAGATCTAATCATAATAAAGTGATGAAATAATTATGGATTATTATTAATTTCCTAAATAATTCAATGTGTTGCATTTAGTTCATAGATGGCTTTATGTTTTTATTTGCATAAAATGCACCATAAGTACATAATAATTATATCAAATCTTTAGATAAATCTATCAATAATAATTTGCGGGCGCCCGGCGACGCGCGGCATCATCTCATTAGAACCGCGTCATTTATTCCAATTCCAAAGACAATAGAAGTTGATTGCAATTACAAATGTTGCCATTCCTTATGTAGTAAACCAAAATGAGGAAACTTGTATTTGCAGTTTCCTTCGGAAACTTCTTGGTAATCTGAATGTGATCAATTTTAAATTCAACTATGAATTTATTTTTTACAAAATTGAAAATTATGGTTTTTAACATTTGAAAAACCACACTAATGTTTGGTTTCCGAACGTAATAACATAATATTAAAAGATATTAAACATATATTTAATATCTCCATTGTGTTATTGATGATGAAGTTCTGTATTATATCAAATGTACCCAACGGTATAATATGAAAAGTAGCTACCGTAAGATACGGTATTATTACCACTTCTTATATTAATTACATTTTTATAAAACTCGATTTGTCCTGTTGGCATGTGTTCCTGGCGACGAACCGTCAAAAAATACAATTAGTCATTCTAAAATAGCTAGGTTTTTTTTTAAGGGGGTAAATCATCGAATGACTGCTCCCGCCTGGGTGAGACGGAAGGGAGTGTTAGACTCTTACTGACTAAAAACCACCCCGTTCCTTCTCCTGCACGTCGAGCCGGAGCCCCGGTTACCCGTTAGGTTCTCCGCGACAAATAGCTAGGTCTCAATCGATAACTAAAATATTATTCATTTTTTAAACTAGAACTGTTCATATTTAAATAGGATGTTATAATCAAATTAAAATCGATAATACCATGAATCTTACCGTAAGTTAATGGTAAGTTACTGCGAGATATCGGTATTATACTGAGCTTTTTGGCATTATACTATTATACGGCAGTTTTACAACACTAGTAGTGCCTACGATATGTCATAATATGCTGTTGTTTGTTTTATTTAAGGAGTGTTCTGTATTGTTTTTTTTTTCTTTTATAATTATTGAAATGTATAACGCCTTGGTTTTATGACTGTAATGTTATACTACTTAATTGAAGTAAATAAATAAATAAATATTATGTGTCAGAAGTCATTTTAATTTTTTATTTTTCTTTCTTTCTTTTAAAGACTGCCTCGTTGGCCGAGTGGTCGCAAGTGCGACTGCCGGGCAAGGGGTCTCGGGTTCGATTCCCGGGTTGGGCAAAATATTACTGGGTTTTTAAAAATTCTCAGTAGTAGCACGGAGTCTGGAAATATGGCAATAGGCTCACCCCCTATTACATGGGACTTATAACATAAATAGTGAAAAGTGGGTGTTACATTGTACAGTGGCATTAAGTGCCGAAATGTGCACCTCTGCCTACCCCTTCGGGGATAAAAAGGCGTGATGTTATGTTATGTTATGTTATGTTATGTTATGTCTTTCTTTTAAAAAACGTTGCCCCACACTAGGATTTTCTCCTGTGTCGTGGGTGCGTTTACAAACATACAAGTTCACATACATATGTGCGTTCACATTTATGTACAAAACAAACATGCGTCAATGAACATATTCTAGCGATTTAGAATTAATAATATTTATTTATTTTATTGGGGAGATTGGAAAAGGGGAGGGGGTAATTGGGCCTCCGGTTACCTCACTCATACGACGAAACACAATGCAAGAGTTGCTTCACGTTGGTTTTCTGTGAGGCCGTGATATCACTCCGGTTCCGGTCGAGCCAGCCCATTGGCTGGCTCGACCGGAACCGGAACCGGAACACGAATGCGTGTCGAGGCATGACTCTCCCACACTACACAAATTCAACGTATCAATTATTTTTTTAAATTCACTTTCAAGTACTCAGTAATTTAAAAGTCTTTCATTCCAGACATTGTAATAAACTTTCATTCCACACATTGTAAAAACAGATAATAAGGAAATATAAGGCTAAAATGTGGCAACATAGTGCAAATACTTTCCAGATACTTTTGTCTATGGTGCATAGGGAAGTGACTGTAAGTATTTTTTAATCGAATCTTTTTAATAAAGATCGATGACATATTCGTGAATTAACTATTTTTAATTTCTCTATTATTTTTAATTCTATGGTTAAATTAATTGTATTTATCAAATGTTTTATAATTATTACTAACTTAATAGATGATACCAACCACCTTTGACATAGACTGCCAATAGTATATTAGTATTCGGATTATGACATTTCGATTCTGTGGCTGAATCCGATTCACGTGATTACGTCACTCGGGCCAAGCGAAGCGAGCGGAGGGAGATGTACGAGATTCGTACTGTGTTAAAATTAATACGTCATCTCTTATTCTAAAGTGATATCTGTTAATTAATTCGCGGTGTTGCTCAGAAATTTATAATAAAACAGTAAGTAAATAATTCTGGCGTCGATACACGCTTCACCGTATGGTATGAACGCGTTGTTTGGTTCCCTGTGCAGTGCCTATACAAATGCATAATATAACCTATCTGCGCTTTGCATAAATCTATGAGGCCGCAGCCTTGTAATTGATGCAGATGCAGCCGATGTGGAAATAAGGCGATAATGCGATTACAAAAGTAGTTAAAACGTCATCGGAACGAAGCCATCAAGACGGGGTGTTTTGCCGCGCTGTGTGCTGTGTTTATTGACGCGTTGGTTGCAATATTGCAGGCATAATGCCGGCGGCGCGAGGCGTTAAACGTGCTGCGTCCAAATCGTCCGCCGCTACGGCGTCAACGGCGGCTAAAAACAAGAAAAAACGTGGAGGTGAGTACATGCAAAGGCATTTTGCAATTGTTTTCTTTACATTTTTGCCTATGTCAATGACCTGTCAAACGCGATGGCGGGAAACGAAAGGCGCGAACACTCCATAAAAGTTATTTTTTGTGTTTACACGTAACTGTACTTGAAATGGGATTTGGATTGCTATGTTTAGTCATTTAGAATGATGTTTATGCGTAAATATCGCGTTGGTTATGTAAGCGTCGCGCACGAATGGAATATTTTGAGGTTAGTTAACTCGGACGGCGACGCTTCACATTATTTACAAATGTATTTTTCACATAAATGAGTATATTTCGTGAATAACTGTGACTAACTTATGCGAAAATAATTGTCTGTAAGTTGAATTGGAGTGTATTTATCATTGTAACGTTGTTCAAAGTTGTCTAATGAGACTAAAAGCAGGCCATTATTATTATACATTATACATTAGGCAACTAACTACAGAGATAAGCATAAAGTTTACAATACTACAACTATTTTTTGCATTATCTTTTTTCATAATGCTGGCAAATAATGACCTATATTTCTAAATATTATGTAATATTTTTAAACATAACTTATTGACACATGCTTGGTAACTACACTTTGTAATTTGATAAGATATTTATTGTGTTAGGTACCAGATATTCTCTGTCATGCAACATAAACATTATTTAAAATTGAAGAACTAATCTTAACAACATGCATCTGCTACTCTGAGCTAACATTACCAAAATTCTTGCAATTCATATATTTTAATAGGTTTCCATGAATTAGACATTTAGACTATGAACTTGTCTTTGGAAAACAGTAATTGAATAGATAAGCAACCCTTAACGGACCTACTTCAACACAATCTTAATATTTTATCTTCATAATAAATCAATGGTAAACATTAGTTTTTTTGCATGGCAACACAGTTTGACCTTGACATAATACCTAAGAAAATAACAGTCATGGCATTATCTATAAAAATATACATTTCATACATAACATTTGTTTGAACTGAGTAATAACTAATTTGTTTATTTAGCCTGAGTAGTGTGTATTTACATTTATTTACAATTATACAACTTTTCTTTTAAATATCAAAGAGTTATGTGAGTAAGCCGTTAAACATATTATATATAATTTAACAAAAAGTTTATACAAAAAAAAATTTCTTTACACTCTGAAGAAAATTAAAAATAAGGTTGCATACTTTGCAAACTTTTTTTTATCAAATATACAAAGATGTAAATCTTAAATCTCCATCTCACTATGTATTAAATATAAAATCCATTGATACTCGCTTCTCAAATAAAACATGACTAAAGTATACAAACGGATTATGTCATTGGTCTTTTTATATTATTTATGTCATCATATTTGATAAGAGTGACCTTAAATTCCGAGTTATGCCTAGACTTGACTGTTCAAATTTAATTTACACTGACACCTTCAGTTTATTTCCTGAATACTTATGTAGCATGTAAGTATTATAGATTTGGTGATTCATTGCTACTAAAAATACTGAAGAGTAATTCTCGCACCCACTGAACATAACAAAAGAATTCTTTAGTGAACCTATACAATACATTTAATGACAGCTTTTTAATTGGGAATTAAGGAATCATTTAAAGTTTCTCATGTACTTCAAATATATTCGGAAATTAATTGAAATTATGTAAGTTAGCTAAGACAAAATTAAGTCAAGTATTGTAAAATAGGCCATTATTGTAGTTTAACAATGTAACTATTTTTTTTAAGCTTTGCCCCACACTAGCGTTGTCTCCTGTGTTGTGGGTGTGTTTACAAACATACAAGTTCACATACATATTAGCTGTCCTTTAATGAGCAAATTAATAACTAAGGCACTTTTTATTTCAATCTTCACACCTCAGGAGTAAATAAATAATCTTCATAAGTCTGTGCTATTTTCGGAGCTTACACTGTTACACAAAAAAGGTTGAGATCATTGCACTAAATTGTCATCGACATAAATATCACACATAAAATACTAATATTATTGACATAGCATTCTAGAATAACCTTAAATGGGACCTAAATATATTACCTACCCACTGAAATGACTAGGATCCTAAGATATTATGCTAATTATAAAGACAAATAACTTTTTGTACTAAGTAAAGCGTGGTATTTTTTTATGTCGGAAAAGAATCATGGCTGTTTGTGTTAGATTTTCAGTCAATATTTCAATGTCCATTTATAAAAAACAGTCTCTTTTGACAATGAGAATGAATGAGCATTAACGAAAAATTCTCATATCTGGCCATTTTTATGAGGATCGCAGTAAGCTAATTTAGAGAATACAGCTATACCTAGTTTCACCCCGCTTTACTGATGGACTGACTGACAGACTATTATTTATTTTGTATTTATTGATGTTTCAAAAGTACCAAACTATGGTTTAATTGAAATAAAGGATTTGACTTTGATTCATATTTCGGTGACTGGTTTGATTACAGTTTTAAAGATAAATCCTTATTGGACACTCAAACGCTACTTTTAAGTATAGTTCTGTCACTACAAGTAATTTTAAAATAACAGAGATGGCACCATATTTATATACAACTTAAAATTGAGTAGTCTTTTAGTATTCGTGCATTAGACCTGCTATATAAATATTATTCAATTAAATCCTTTCTTGCTTCTTGCACCTACCAATATTTCTTCTCTACATCACCCAAAGGTCAGACTGGGAGGAAATGCCTGAGGCATTAAGTCCACCTTATTTACACTTTGTGCATGAAGCGTAAAATAAATAAATAAATATTCTTTCTTTCTTTCTTCTTTCTAGTATTATTTTATTAATGTTGTGTTTATTTGTCCAGCAATCCAGTGGGAGATTCCATCGGCTCCAAAGAAGAGGGGCCGTGTGCTAGCATGTGGACAGGGCGACGTGGGCCAGTTGGGGCTCGGGGAAGATGTTGTAGAGACCTCCAAGTAAGTTGTTTACCACAACTATTTGTTTTTTACTTCATTTATAGATTATTTATTTAAAAAAAAAATCAAGTGTCAGATTATAAAATCAGTAAATCAAGATTTGGTATTTAAGTAAAGAATTAATTATGATTATGTCTGAGTTGGATTTAAAATATTTTTTAAGTAGTTGCCATTAATTTTATAATTATTATGTAGTACTACCTTGTTAGTCATGTGGTTGCAAGTCTGACTGCCAAGTAAGCAGATTGACACAGTCTAGAAGTATACCTAGTGTATGACAATAACCACAACTGCTAGTACATGAGACTTATAACAAAACAAAACACATTGTACCCCTTTGAGGATGTAAAGGCGTAAGTAACCGTATTTTACGTATTTCATGTGTTTACAAACTAATAAAATAGACGATTATTCTATTGAAAATCTTTGTACTGAAGCAATATTTTTCCTTGTAATATTTATGTATGCTATTAAAATAACTTTATTTTGATTGCAGATTCAAGTATGTGACCGCGCTGGGTGACAAAATAGTTGATGTGTATGCTGGTGGCATGCATACAATAGCTCTTGATAGCAGTGGAAAGGTAAGACAATTAATTATAAAACACAAGGACTTTAAAAAAAGGTGGACACAATCTCTTATATCAAGAAATACAGACTTACTTGCAAAACATATACACATGTACACAAAGGATGTCTGTCATTTTCCCAAGTTGTGGACCTATTACACACGCACACATAAATAACCCACTGACATTTTCGTGCTTCAATCATTTCTAAATAACATTTTGTCTGCCCTTTTTTCAATGTCCTTGATAAAACATTGAATAGTTAAAATAATAAGGAACAACTTTTTGTCTTAAACCTTCATTAATTAATTTGGTCTTGTGTTAATGTTCTAACATTTTTATTTAGTACATACTTTTTTTCGTGTCATGTGTGTAATTTGGTAATTGATTAGTAATTGTATCCAGGATAAAATAATGGTAACACAATCAAGAATATCACTCATATTATTATAGTACTTGACTACTTATAAGTATTTACGGAAGTTCTATGGTTAACTCTGTTGGATTTTGGCAGGTTATGGACTTGTTATAAGGTTTTTAACAATCTTAACTAATAAATGTAACAAATTCCCAACACAAACTTAAATAATTTATCATAGTACATCGGTATACCAGCCACAACACATCCACTGTTGAACATAGGCTAACAAAGACTTTCAGATAGGCTAGTTGGAAGGTAAATACAAGTTGTTAATCAGCAATGTATCCCCCAGGTATGGACGTTCGGCTGTAACGACGAGGGCGCGCTGGGGCGCGCGACGTCGGGAGAGAGCGAGGAGGGCACGCCGGCGGCCGTGCGGCTGCCCGCGCCCGCCGCGGCCGTCGCGGCCGGGGACTCGCACTCCGCCGCGCTGCTCAACACTGGAGATGTTTACGCTTGGGGTGCTTTCCGGGTAAGATCCGTTAAAAGTTTCTGCAGTAAATTAATGTTTATTTTCGTAACTGTATGCTGAAATAATTTGGTTGACTGTTTTAAAAGTTCCAACTTACAACTGTAATAAAAGCCAAGGGAACTTGTTAAACTATGGAGCAAAGATTATTTTACATTTTATAAGAAAAATAATTTAATTTCTGTTTTTCAAACAGCTGTATATGAGGAAAAAGGAAATGTACTTCGATAAGGTTATCTCAGAGATTAAAAGAAATTATAATAAAATATTTATAAACTTGGGGATGACGTGTTTTCTGTACATATGTCCATGACTTAGATCAACGTTTTATTCCCTCTCCAGGACTCGCACGGCAGTATGGGTCTAGTAGTCCGCGGCCGTGAAGGCAAGTCGTGTCGCGAGCCCGTGCACGTCGACATCGGGGAGACTGCCGTCGCCATCGCGTCTGGTGGAGACCATCTCGTTATACTCTCGGTAAGACATTTTTATTAATTGAATTAGTTACTAGAGTTGTGTCCTGAATATGCATAACTCAACTATGTTCCTACACAACCCCTTGTGTGTTCATGATAAAGGCCAAAATAAAGTTAAATGTGACACCCACATTTTGTCAATTATACTATAGTTCCCTAGAACTTTTTATCACAGATGTAATTTCATACCCCCCTTCAGTTCCAAAGGCCTTTCTAAAGAGTAGAGTAAATTATACAAGTCCCCGCACTAAATCTAAGTTATATATTGCAGGCTTCAGGAGGTGTGTACACAATGGGTTGCGGAGAGCAAGGACAGCTCGGCAGACTGTCGCAGCGGTCCGCTTCCAGAGACGCCAGGCAGGGATTCAGTAAGTATTCATTTATGGTGACTTAAACTCAACTCTGTTCTAAGACTGGCTATGATGGTGGTCTCCTTGTTTCTGTGGTCAAAAGTATGTGTAAGCGATAGCGCCCAAATAGTATTTCATGACAAACACTGCTATCTTGTCCAAAAATGTTAAAAACACTCATAAGTTCCAGTAAATACTAAAAAGTTAAGAACCTGTATTGTAACTTTCGTGAGACAAACTAAATAAATTATTATGTTTTATGCTTTATTAAGTTAAGAACCTATTTGTCGAAGTCATAAAAAAAAGTGTTCTTACTAGAACATTATTATTTTACACTTCGATTTTATGGACTTACTTAAATAACTTTTTGACTGAGATAATCATGAACATACATTTTCAATCACAGTTAACCCCAAAACTAGTATTAAACTAATAAAACTTTACCTTTCCAGGTGCCCTACTGGTTCCATCGAAAGTGACGCTGAAGGCCGGCGGCGCGCGTATTTGGGCGGGATACCACGCCACCTTCGTACTCGACAACAATGACAAGATGCTGGCCTGGGGACTCAACAACTATGGACAACTTGGTTAGTCTATATTTTGTGGTATTTTACTGTCAAAGGTGCCATTGATATCTGTTCAGGAAGGAGGTGTTTTCTTTTCTATATTGTGTTAAAAAAGATAAAATGTTAACAAAAACATTTTTGGAAAGACATCTCATATTTTCTGATCAAATACTGGCTGAATAACTAAAGTTACTTATTAAATTATACTTAGCACAAAGCAAATACAAGTTCATCTGAACAAGTCTGTTTCATTAGTAATAGTATCTGAAATAGCACTAAGACTTTGAAACTCTCATACAAAGTAACAAATCTTTTACTTTTAAGTATTTAACACTTTACACATTTTTTAACCCTTGTTGACTACGGAGCCACGGAGGACTTAACGGGTTGCCGGGGATTGAAGTGCAGGAGTAGGAATGGGGTCGTTTTTAGTCAGTAAGAGTCTGACACTCCCTATCACCTCACCCGGGCGGGAGAGAATCCATTGGATGATTTTCCCCCCTCAAAAAAATCACAGCACTGTCGGGTAACAATACTTATTGAATACTATATTTTATTCATCATCATCAACAGCCTATAAATGCCCACTGCTGAGCAAAGCCTCTTCTCACACGGAGAAGGTTAGAGCATTAATCACCACGTTTGCTCAATGCGGGTTGGCGATTTCAAACTTATAATTAGAAATTATAAGTTCAGGTTTCCTCACGATGTTTTTCCTTCACCGTTTGTCAGTGGTGTCTAAATAATCTTAGAAAGTACATATAACTCGGAAAAAGTCACATTGGTACTTGCCGTTGGTAGGTTTCGAACCCGCACCCTCATGCATGAGAAGTGGGCGTCTTAAACCTCCGGGCCACCACGACGTCTATATTTTATTCTCCAGGTATAACAGGCGAGAAGCGTAAGACGGCGATATTCTCCCCGACGGAGTGCGACGCGTTCACCGCCCAGCAATGTAGCTGGCTACGGGTCGCCTGCGGACAACATCACTCGCTCGCGCTCGACGCCGCCGGGCAGGTCTACTCCATCGGACGGTGCGAGTACGGCAGGTAATACAGACTATACATGTAGCTGCGGGGGCCTGCGGACAACTTCACTCGCTCGCGCTCGACGCCGCCGGGCAGGTCTACTCCATCGGACGGTGCGAGTACGGCAGGTAATACAGACTATACATGTAGCTGCGGGGGCCTGCGGACAACTTCACTCGCTCGCGCTCGACGCCGCCGGGCAGGTCTACTCCATCGGACGGTGCGAGTACGGCAGGTAATACAGACTATACATGTAGCTGCGGGGGCCTGCGGACAACTTCACTCGCTCGCGCTCGACGCCGCCGGGCAGGTCTACTCCATCGGACGGTGCGAGTACGGCAGGTAATACAGACTATACATGTAGCTGCGGGGGCCTGCGGACAACTTCACTCGCTCGCGCTCGACGCCGCCGGGCAGGTCTACTCCATCGGACGGTGCGAGTACGGCAGGTAATACAGACTATACATGTAGCTGCGGGGGCCTGCGGACAACTTCACTCGCTCGCGCTCGACGCCGCCGGGCAGGTCTACTCCATCGGACGGTGCGAGTACGGCAGGTAATACAGACTATACATGTAGCTGCGGGGGCCTGCGGACAACTTCACTCGC
The DNA here is from genome assembly GCA_038387885.1 of Spodoptera picta. NCBI lineage: Eukaryota > Metazoa > Arthropoda > Insecta > Lepidoptera > Noctuidae > Spodoptera > Spodoptera picta. The sequence continues at coordinate 2,714,675 of JAZHFQ010000782.1, read as the reverse complement.
TCGCGCTCGACGCCGCCGGGCAGGTCTACTCCATCGGACGGTGCGAGTACGGCAGGTAATACAGACTATACATGTAGCTGCGGGGGCCTGCGGACAACTTCACTCGCTCGCGCTCGACGCCGCCGGGCAGGTCTACTCCATCGGACGGTGCGAGTACGGCAGGTAATACAGACTATACATGTAGCTGCGGGGGCCTGCGGACAACTTCACTCGCTCGCGCTCGACGCCGCCGGGCAGGTCTACTCCATCGGACGGTGCGAGTACGGCAGGTAATACAGACTATACATGTAGCTGCGGGGGCCTGCGGACAACATCACTCTAGATGTTAACAAATAATATCGGAATTTTAAAATATGTATCATTAAATTACGATCTGAAACACAAATCCAGGGTTTATTGTCAACATTATTGGATTTATAAAACTCAATAATATTAAAATTTTGTTTCTGCCCTGTATGCGGTAGCTTAGTACGCATGGATGAAGATCTTCATTAATTTTTCTATTCTTAGACTTGGTCTCGGTGATCGCGCGGGTGACGCAGAGGTATTGGAGCCAATCCCTGCGCTTCAAAACAAGAAGGTCATCAGCATAGCCGCCGGGACCAGCAACTCATTCGCCGTCACAGACTCCGGTTAGTGTACCATTTCAGTCATGACACATAATAGTTATCTAGTGTTAAATTAGATAAAATTTTACATATCAAACAGCCGTGCTTTCTGTATGAAACCTGATCATAAACTGGCAAATTTTTCTGGTACTGCGAGTGTCCATTTGAAGGGAAAATTGTATACTAACATCCCAAAATAGAACGAAGTGGAAAAAATTAGAAAGAGGCCTACATCAAATTGGTTGGAAAAGGCTTGATGATGCGAGTGTCTGTGGCGTAGATTTTTACCATCGAGCAATCCGTCTCCTTGTTTATTTCCTATCAAATGATACATGATAATTAAAACATTATCTATATACCACTGAACTAAATTACCACTACCATTATCCGAATATTCACCATTTGATTACCATTTCTTTTGTACTTTATACACTTTATATTTGTACTGCCTGTAAGGTGTAAGGGGTCTCGGGTTCGATTCCCGGGTCGGGCAAAGTACATCTGGGTTTTTTAAAAAATCCTCAGTAGCAGCACGGATTTTGAATTGTGCCCGGTATATGGCAGTAGGCTCACCCCCTATTACATGGGACTCATAACATAATAGTGAAAACTGGGTGTTACATAATACAGTGGCATAATGTGCACCTCTGCCTACCCCTTCAGGGATAAAAGGCGTGATGTTATTCTATATGTTCTTTTGTCCTGACATCACCTGTTGTACTCTCCCAGGGAGCGTAGTGTCGTGGGGCATGGGGTCGGAGGGCCAGCTGGGCACGGGCGCGTGCAACGACGCGTCGGAGCCGACGGCCGCGGTGACGCCGGCGCTGGCCGAGCGCACGCCGCTACATGTCTCCGCGGGGGGACAACATACTGTGTTGCTTGTTGTAAGTAGCTTTTTATTTCCTGCTCCATATCCAAGGACTAAGTCGACTGGGCTTGTATTCAAGGACTAAGTCGACTGAAATAACTAAACTTAGCAACAAAGGTGTTGTTATTATCAATTGGATATGTGCCAACTAGTCAAATTCAATATACTTTTTTCGAACTCCCAAAAACGAGAGTTTTCTATGAATTTTGTACGAAATTGTGTATTGTGACGTCACGATTTTTAACCGTCAAAGAGCATACTTATTTCTTAAAAATTTACTGAAAAATTACTAAAATTAAGTTGGTCATAAAATCAATTAATGAAAGTGTGATTATTTTTTAATATTTTATTGTATTGAACAGTCAAAATAATTTATTTTTGATTAACGAACGTACCCAGTTGTTATCATCTCACCTTTAGATAGAAAGAAAAACCAATTAATTTTGCACTTTTCTATCTACGAGGTGTCTGCAAGATATCTTATTAGTTTCTGAAAACCATTTACGAGTAATACTGACACTGTCAAAAGTCTATTTGTGACTTCCTTAAACAAGAAATTAATGCTTTATTTTAATAAAATAAATTCTAACATTACCTAAGCTAAATAAACATAAACCTAAGTCTTATTAACCTGTTATTCTCTACAGGAGGACCCAAGCGCCCTAAAGGAAGCGTCCCCTCCTCCAGAAAGTGAGACTTCAGAACAGAAGGGTGACTCACAATCTGCTGAGTCAGAGGAGGAGGAGCCCCGACCTGCCAAGCGGCCGAAGAATGAACAGGAGGGAGAGATCTCTTCCACCTCCAGCGCACAGCCCAGCGATGTAGGGGAGGAGGCTAAACCACAGGTAAGATATCTTTTACTAAGATCTTTATTTTTGCTTATGATTTTTTTTTAAATGTTGTCCCACATTAGGATTTTCTCCTGTGTTTATTTAAGATATAAGTTTTTCCTGCATGTAAAATCATTAAAGAGCATTAATTGAGTATTTGAGAAGAAGAATAATTATCAAGAGAGGGTACTCAGTCAGATCTATGCGAAAATGGGCTAGTTTTCGCAGCAAATAATAATTTCGACGGAAATAAAACAACTTCATGTGCTGTTTACAGTCCAAAAAACAAAGAATAAAAATTATGATGATTTTACATTGATACTATTCAAGTCGTAACCTAGAACCAATTTACCATAGGATCAATAATTCAACTCTAGTGTGTGTCAACTTAATGTAAATAGATAAGGAACTGATAAACGCCCCACTACACTGATTAGAAATGTTAGGGGATTCTATTGATAGTAGTCAAACTATTTTATGATATCTACTGATAATAAAGTTATTACCATATAGGTTTGGTTTTTAACTGTTGACATTATCCATCTATCTATCTACATATAAATATCTGAACAAATTGAGGCTATAATAATGCCATGTTATGAGTATTTACTTAACAACTATGAAAAGAACTATTTCTTACAGAAAAGTACACATAGGGACATAACTTCTGTCATATTTGTTGATTACAAACTAGACTGTAGATTTATCAAATAAACATGATCACATCTCACACTATCTTAGTAAAATATCATAATATATAAGGCTCCTACACGTATTTTCAGTCGAATTACCATTTACATCAACTTATGCGTGAGTCGCTTACAAAGTACTGCTAAAATCCAGTATTTTAAGTATTAAAGTACTTAATGGTCTATCTACTATAGGATAAAAAGCGTGGCCCCCAGCCAGGGTCGTCTGCCAGCAGCGCCAAGAGTTCCCGGAAAAAGGCACGCCGGAATTAGGTTCTTGATAGTTGTTACAATGTGGCGTTTAAATCATTTTCCGTGTTGCACTTGTAAAAATTGTACTAAATATACGACCACTTGGTTTATTTTGCTGATTATAGAACGAAAATGTGTATCATTTATGCTATGGGGAACGGATAGCTGAGACTACACCGTATACTTAGCTATGGGTGAACCTAGTCTGGAATAAAGTTAATGATTATACCTCTATATCCATTGCCTCGTTTTGACCGAGTGGTCGCGAGTGCGACTGCCGGGCAAAGGGTTTCGGGTTCGATTCCCGGGTCGGGCAATGTATCACTAGGTTTTCTAAAAAAAAAATCTCAGTGGTGTGCTACCACTGAGGAGTCTGGAATTGTGCCCGGTATATGGCAATAGGCTCACCCCCTATTACATGGGACTAATAACATAAATAGTGAAAAGTGGGTGTTACATTATACAGTGGCATTAAGTGCCGTATAATGTGCACCTCTGCATATCCCTTCGGGGATAAAAAGGCGTGATGTTATGATATTATATATACATGAAAATTTTTAAATTGTGCAGCAAAGACAGTCGATAGTCCAGCAATCGAATGACACAAACAATCTATTTGAATAGCGGTTTGTTTTATCTCTTTCGAAATTAAAAGTTAAGACTGTACAAGCCAGAAAACGGCTAACCATTTCAAATTATTAGTTTTATGGGTCAAAATATGTTTTTACAAGTGCAACATAATAAAATGAGTAAAGTAGGTTTATAGGTAGGTAAAGGTGAAACAATAGTAGATGGATTAGCCGTAATAATACTTATTAGTTTAAAATAGGTGATGGAACAATATAATTATTTTTTTTCTGTATTTTTTTTAGTTATGATTTGTCTATTGTGTTGTCCTATTTATTTTCTGTGTTTTTTAGTTAGTTTTGTGTTTATTTTTTTTACAGTATGTAGTTAAATGTATTTTGTTATTTTTATGTAGTAATTAATTAATTTATAATAAGAGTTGATAGCCAAGCATGATGGCGTATACTCTGAATCAGGTAAAATTATATTGATTTTAAAAATACACAATTTTGAGAGTTACATGAATGGTATGTCCGTATGACTACAATAGAAATATGTATGTATGGTACGATAGTCTCGTCTGCATTACAAGAGTGAAGGCGAAATGTGAATGAATGCAACATATACAAAGTTTTGGTTAATCACGATTTCGTAGACATAGCATGAGAAGACGCATGGGGATGAGGAATAGATGTTGAGGGTTTTTAATTATTTTATTGTGACAAGGTGAGAGTTCAGTAAAAATCGCGGGTTACTCACTTGTATATACTAAGAATAGCTCTACTAGTTTCGAGTCACAGAGGAGTATGCTCGCTGCTCATGGCTCATGAGGAAGAGCCCCTCTGTGGCTCGAAACTAGTAGAGCGTTTCTGGGTATATTCACGTGAGTAGCCCACAATTTTTAGTTAATTTAGTGTCTCACGATAGTTATTATAAAAATAATGGGTGATAGTACTTATAACAAGGTATTTTATTTGATGGAAGAACCATAACATATATGAATATAAGTTAAATTCTTCTTAGTTATTTTATAATATTGTCCTGAAACTTTCAGAAGGTGAACGGTGATGAGAAGAAAGAAACACCAATGGAAGTTGATGAAACTGGTAAGTTTAACTTGTCATAATATTAGCAACTTTTATTTCGTAGCTTTGCGAAATAACCTATAACTGTCTCGACTGTGGAATCGTACCAAAACTCACCTCATCTTTTTTATATTTTATTTTTAAGCGTAAAAAACAAGAAACTGATAAAAATAAATTAGTGATTCGACTTTCTTTAGACGTTTTGAGCAGTTTGTTATTGTGATTGAACAACAATTATTAGCCATTACTTCACTATTGATAATGTATGCTATTGTTATACTGACTACATAAGTATTCCTACTTAACTTTCCAATTTATATAAACGTTATTGTTTGCTCCCCCAGTCGTATCCCTCTTTGCCGAGGATCACGACGATACCCAGGTGATGTCCGCATGAATTTGCTGCCACCAAATACACATATACTGACTTTTAACTTGATTCAGTAAAGTGATAAAAGAATGATTTTGTGGTTCAACTAATCAATTTAGGAGTAAATCGATTAATAAATTAAATATTATGGTACTTAACTAATTGCGATAAGCATGAAATGATAATTATGGTACAAATTGCTTTTAAAGTATAGTAGCATTTATTTAACAAAATGACTGTAGCTTACGTCAGTTTACTGAGTCGAACTAAAAGTCGGACCACAACAGACAATATTCCAGTTTACTAACAATATTCCCTTCCACAGACACCCCACAACAAAAAGAGGAAGATGCAGAAACAGAAACAAAGTCAGCCGACGAACAAACAGACACGGAGCAGACCGAACCAGAGAACACACAGACGGAGGACTCCAAACCAGAGACTACCGACACCTCCAGCCAGGAGACCACGGACAGCGATACCAAGTCGCAGGAACCAGACAAAACTGACGTAGAAATGAGCGAAGAACGTACTGAAGTCAACGGAACGCCAGAGGTCGTCGAACCCAAGACTGTCGACGTCATACCTACAGCCAACCCACTTACCACAACGGCGTGATGGTAACTGAGCTAGTATCTGGACAGCACATAGTTGGTTTAAACGTTCGGGTTTTTGTTTGGCAGGCGTTATGTTATACATATCTTACGTAAGGACTGTTCACTCACATAATTTCACAATTCTACACATCACTTTAGCCAAACACAATATTAAATTAGTTTTAAACGTAAATGTTATTCTAAATAAACCGCCTCGTTGACGCATTTTTTTAGTCTAAAACTTTATATTAGATTTGATATTAGCTACTTCAGGAATCGTTCGTGCCTTTCCTTTATTGAGGACTACACGGATAGGCTAACATTTGACGCTTTTTTAAAAAAGAATATTTACAACTGGAGGAATGTCTCGGCGGTAGATTGGAATTGTCTTCCTGAAGTCAACATTCCATCAGTTGACTGGACAATGTCTTGATAGATTGGTCCAAAAATAAGCCAGTCACCGCCGAGACATATATACAGCTTTGATTCATGAACAATCAATCGTAAATCCCTAGTTTTAAAGTATATTTTCATACAATTCAGTCTTTGTCTGTCTAAATGAACCCTGACGTATAAATTGACTAAGTACCATGTGGTACTTTGAGCTATCGGGCGGTACGATGTCTAGTACTGAATGTATTGTTGTACAATACTAATGATTTTTTTACAAAATATATATTCGAAGTTGACTTATGTAGGTAAGTATGTTCTTTGTACTGGTTCGCAAATGCTCAATGTGGCGATTGGAATTACATTTGGTAGTATCAATAATATGGTATCACCCTTAACGGGTTGTGGACGGCAGATGGCGGTTGCTCCATGTAAAATACTGACATTCAGCCTAATCTGGATCAGGCTATACAAATTTAATTTGTAGGTCAAAATCTAGATTCGAGTTATTGATAAACAACAATATCACTTGATTTGATGATGAAACTTCAGAAAAAGGAATATCAAATGTTCTTTTCAATACACACAATATAAGCGTTTGCGAATCAGTATCGAACTCTGGTCGCATGTAATGTAATTAACGATAAAATTGACTTGTCTGCCTATCCAAGCTCGATACAAGCGTGAAGGTTGTGTTATTAATAATTTAATATTATGTTTGACCTTGAAAATAAAGCTAAAAATTAATTAAAATTCATCTTTTCTTCATTCTCCTATTCTCCTTGTATTAAATACAATTTATGAGTTAATAATTCAATTACATATTACTCTATAATTATTATAATTAATGTAACTTTTAGTTGCTATGTTGTCGTTAAATGCATTACATACGTGTTTCCGCGTTAGTTGTCTATGTGTTAGTTACTCCGTTTGTTGTACAATTAAAATATTTAAGACTGCGCGATTTGAAACGGCGCGGTATAGTTTCAATAGATACATAATTACATAGAGTTACGGTTATGAATGATCAGTGTTCACATTAGATACAAATAAGTATATTGTAGTTACATAGGCCAAGAAATGAAAATAGTATTTAGCCAATAGGCCCATAAAACAAGTTCTCTTTCTACTCAGGTCATGGTCATCTATCGTGGCGTTTCGAATTGTTAGCAAAGGCACACAATATTTCTCAACTTCGAATATGAAGTCCCGTTCCGAAGCTAACGCGCCGATATTTTGTTATAAAAAATGTTGATACACAGCCGTTTTGTTCGTAATAATTATATTAGAACGAAGATTTATTAGGTATACAGTGGGGTATGTTTTATTTAGGGTATAGGCGATACCGATATTATTAAATAAGCGAAAATATTCAATTACATTAAAATGTGTTTGTAATGTTGCTCTCGAATCAAGTTCGACAGCAAAATGTGGCAATATGTATTAAAAATGAAGCATAATTTTATTTATTGCTATGGAGTTAGAAATTATAGCTTAATTTAAGTTTAATGTATGTTGCACTAAAGATTATGAAGTACTATGTAGGGTAATATTGCGAACAAATCGGGCGTAGATATCTTCAGAGCGCGTCGAGCCTCGAGCGTGACATGTAAAATAGTATCTTTCAGCGATTCACGTCGCATATAGTGTTGAGGTTGCTAGAAAATAATTGATATAAATAATTAAGCTAAGCTAATTATCAAATGTTGTAACGTGTCCTTGACTGGTACAAAAATAACAATATTTCGGAAAATAGATAAGTATTGTAGTAAAAAATTTAAATCATTAAGTAAACGTTATGTTGAAAAAGTTTTTTTATTATTTTATAGTAACGTTTTTCGTGCATGATTCTAAAAGTACAAATGTACTGGTTCTTTCACACGACGCTATATTTCTTAATTGTTAAAATAAAGATGAACTATAATGTATTGTGTTTTCCTAATAAAATAGTAGTGTAATATTTGTCTTTTATTTTCTCAATTTTATTCTATATTTTACAAAGTTTTACACTGGCATACTAGATACAGTTTATTATAATGTATACCTACTAATATAGAAGAAATGATACGGTTGAAATATTTTGATATGGTTTTATTTATTCAAGTTTGCATACACTACATATTTGGAATACAAATACTACATGCATTTGAGCGTACATTGCTTGACAGTTCAATAAAATCAACGAATAACAAACGTAACTCGCACGATTGATTCGCTAAAATTGACACAAAACCGCTTCGAAATCGGTCCATCCGTTCGATAGTTACGAGCTTACAAACATACATTTAGTCAAACTTTTAACACCCTTTTAGTGAGAAACTATACAATTCACATGTTATATGGAGAATTCTGTTTATACAGTCTTATTATACAGTAAATTATTTTTATCAACAAAGCAATGAATAGGCGGTTTGCGACAAAAATAAAACTAGTATTACCATTCGAGTTCACTGTTCACTCACCGCAAACTATCAACCACCCCTCATTCATATTTTATTACTAAAAAATAAGAAATACATAGTACAAAATATAATTCTATATTCATAGGAACCGGTTAATCATTTCTTTCTCTTTTCTACAAAATCTTATTATATTTTAGCGAAATCAATCGTCATGCGTTCAGAATTAGATGCAACATGCAGTATTTTACATTAAAGGGGCTAGAACATACATAAACACACATACTTTTAAAAAACATTCATAATATACTAATTCAGTTTAGCCGTGAATAAGCTTTTTATTGCATGTATTTGATAAGTAACCGCCAAAAACGAATATAATCCATATTTTTTTTTCTTTGGCAACCGTGTCTCCAAACCGGTGTTGTCGACTATACTGCCAGTGTCGAGTGGTGACAGCAAAATTAATGAACCGTCGAACTTAACTTTGCGGTAGTTTTTAGTTGTTAGTAGCTGAAAATCTAATTATACTATTAAAAGAAGGAATTACAAAAAATAATTTTCGACTACATTATGTATTCGACCGTCGAAAATATAGTTCCTATATTTTAGCAGCTATGTGCAAAAGTTACTGATACAAAAATATATAGGTACATAATACATATTTTTTTTTTTTTTAAGGGGGGAAAATCATCGAATGACTGCTCCCGCCTGGGTGAGGCGGAAGGGAGTGTCAGACTCTTACTGACTAAAAACCACCCCGTTCCTTCTCCTGCACGTCGAGCCGGAGCCCCGGTTACCCGTTAGGTTCTCCGCGACTCCGAATCGGCATCGGCCCTATTGGGCCCCATCTGTGGTGGTCTGATGGCTCTTTGAGGCGCGCGCGGAACGCGACGCGCCGTACGCTCGGGTCTGTTTCTGGTCGGACGGGGAGCCACCCATGCTCGCCGTCCGCAGGCCCGCGCTTACGGTGGCCGGAGATCGTCTCGCGATCCCCGACGCCCAGTGTGTCCTTCGCGATGGCTGGGCCGTGAGGAGGCAGCGCTTCGCTGCCTCACGCGTCCCGCCTCCTCCTTAGCTAGCATGACTGCTTCGCAAAAGGAGGAGACGGCATCCCAATCCCTCTCGCTCCGCATCATGGCCTGCACTAGGCCCGGACGCGAGAGGTCGCCATCGCCGATCACTTCCCTGAGGGCACGGCGGTGCTCAGCCCACGCAGGGCATTCTCCCACCGTGTGTTCCACCGTGTCCTCAGGGCGGTCCTCGCAGTGATGACACCCGGGCGTTTCCTCCCGCCCCATCAGACACAGGTACCTCCCGAAACTTCCATGTCCGGTGAGGACCTGCGTCAGGCGGTAGGTGAGGACGCCGTAGCGTCGCTCAAGCCACTCCTCAAAGAGGGGACTTATCGCTGCAATGGCAGCGAGCCCAAGGTACATAATACATATGATTATATTCTGTTGAATTTATACTAGAAATTACAATTCTTTACGTTAAATATAAAGGTACTGGGTTTTTAAAAAATTCTCAGTAGTAGCACGGAGTCTGGAAATGTGCCCGGTATATGGCAATAGGCTCACCCTCTATTACATGGGACTCATAACACAAATAGTGAAAAGTGGGTGTTACTTCTGTGTGCACCTCTGCCTACCCCTTCGGGGATAAAAGGCGTGATGTTATGATGTTATGTATAAAGATACATAATATAGGTAGGTACCCACTATACATAAAATCAAGTCAAAATCAACGCATTTGTAAGCGTTACCGGCCTTTTCTCCGACCGAGGCCGCGGACAACCTTGCATGTTACTGTAGGTCCGGCTCGAAGCATGAGTAGAGTCAGTAAGAGCCTGACACTTTCCCTTCACCCGAGGTGGGTGGGAGAAGTCAAGAGATAAGGTGTTGGAAGCTCTATTTTTTTGTAGGTATTTGCGCTGAATTTGTGGCTTGGCGTGGGCTGCGATGCGTTTACGCTCTGGCGATCAAAAGGTTAAAGTGAAAGCTCGCAGACGGATTACCTGCAGTGGTATGCACTCAGCGCCGCCCATGTCTATGCCTATACAATGTAACGTGTTGACCTTTTAAATATTGTTGTATTTAATTAATCATCTTTATTTTGTTGAATGTTTGGGATGTTAATACTTATTAATTTTTTTAATTATAAATCGGCTACCTAAACTTTCTGCCCGAACTTTTATATTTAACGCACAAAATTGAATTTCTAGTCTACTGTTATCGATATATGATTTTATATAAATGACTTAAAAATCAATAAAATATTTCTTTTTTAGACGCCTCTAAGGCCAACAACAGCGTATTTTCTGTCTATATTCTTGTCTCATTATTTCATATAGCCAAGGAACATTACAAAGGATGTTATTATAAGTAAACTTTCTTCTAGACTGAAAAACAACCATATTGTATGAATTTTGTCGATTATCATAAATCAGCTGGAAAATTACAAATATAGGTACATAGAATATGAAGAATATCATAGAAGTAATTATTGACAATGTGATTATTTTTGAATATTTTTACTATATAGAAAAGTATGTAGAAATCATTTATTTTTGGCTAACAACACACACCATTTCGAAGATGTAACTTCGACATTAAATAGAAACATAGGTAATTGAGATTTTTAGTCAAACTGGACATAGGTCACAATTAGGCAGAATTATTGCTTGAAATTACTAAAGCTACTTCGATATTATTTTGCCCAAATTTAATAATTATGCCCCATAACATAAATATACAGCCAACAGAAAATAATCTTTGAATGGACTAAGAATGGGTTATTGAGGTTTGATTATTTTTCTGTTATATCTTCTTAATTTCTATTTCATATCGAGCTATATTCATAGAAAATAGAGTTTCAAAGAAGCTACTAGCTTCTCGAACTAATACACTGTTAAACAATTCTGTTTCATTTGTTCAAAACTACTAAAAGAAAACATATTTGTAGGGTCTAACATCCCTAAATGACTATAATATATTTAATACCGAGGCATACACTTAGAATGAGTGGGCAAACATTCACGACATAAAACAACTAGATCTCATTAAAATTAATATCTAAACACACATACTTAAAAGAACAGACAAAATTTATACTTATTTTTTTTTTACACTTTATAGGTCGACGTTTGGCCACCATCTCGCCTCTTGGTAAGCGATGATGTGGTCGACGATGGAGCACGCCTACCTATGAGCAACCTGTTCACTCGGGACTCGAGACACCCAAATCATATTTATCATTTTTATCTGAACTTGTCATTTCTAATGATAAGTCTGAAATTGCCGACCTGCATTGAGCAAATGTAGTGATTAATGCTCAAACGGTCTCTCGTAGAGGCTTTTGCTCTGCAGTGGGCACTCATTGGCTGTTGATGTATATTCAACATATGAGGTTATCGAGTATTAAAGTATGTGTGTAGTAGAATAGATAGAGATAGAAGAAGCAAGTAATAATAATAATTAACAAATATGTTTAGCTGATCACTCCGCAATATCTGCATCCTCTGCTTCATCTGAAATATTATGGATTATGTTACTTCTAGTGTATCTGTTACGATTGCAAAATCTCGCTAGATTTTGGCCTTAAATAGCTATTTAAGGCCAATTTATACGGGTGCATCGGACTTAAAATCGATTTAAATCTCCGAATATAGTCTATTGTGTGCATTAAGCTGTGGAGATAATGTTGAATTTGTTAAGGCTTTGACTGCCATTAAAAAAACTGTTGAAGGTAAATCCTCCACTAACGTCGGTCACCGGTGACCCCCATGGCGTTACATGTTAATTAATTGGAATTTTGCTGCGTATGCGCCTGTATATAGAGACCCTAATATAATATAATTCTTGAAATTGAGAGCGATGGTAGTAAGGGTGGGGTTTATACAGTTGAGGATGTCTTTCGGGTCATGATATTGAAAATCTTACTCACTGTTTACTTGTTCATGTGTACCGTTGACGTTCTCCAGTCTCATCTGCCGTAGCCTCGCGGCCGCGTCCTCGGCGGACATATTGCTTTCTTCTGCGTCTTCAAACTCATCTTCTCCTAGGAAAGAACAAGGTATGACCTTACTGACTAAAAATCACCCCGTTCCTACTCCTGCATTTCGCCGGAGCCCCGACAACCCGTAAAGCCTTTCGCGGCTCTGTATCGGCATAAGCCCTATTGGGCCCCATCCGTGGTGGTCTGATGGCTCATTGAGGCGCGCGCGGAACGCGACGCGCCGTATGCACCGGATGTTGTACAGGGAGAAGATAAAGATAGATAAGAATAAGATTTTCTCTTTCGGATCAATACTTTGTTTGATATTTTATAAAATAGTTGTAAGAAAGACTGCTAAGCGTAAGGCATCAGGCTGAGACTATAAGCCAAGTTAGTATTATTCAGTTTTTCTATATAACATTCATAAACTAAGATCACGCCTTTTTATCCCCGATAGACAGAGGTGAACATTACGGCACGTAATGCCATTGTACAATGTAACACCCACTTTTCACTATTTATTTTATGAGTCCCATGTAATAGGGGGTGAGCCTATTGCCATATACCAGGCACATTTCCAGACTACCCGACCCGGGATCGAACCCGAGACCCCTTGCCCGGCAGTTGCACTTGCGATCACTCGACCAACGGGCAGTCACAACTTGTAGCAGAGTCCACATAATCCTCAAATCACGGTGCAACTAAAGAACATGTAGGCTCATATCACAAAATAAAAGATACTGAAGCAAATACCTTCATCAAATTCCTCTCCATCCATGTAAGGGTCTTCATCTTCATCGATTTCGTCTGCAGGGTCTGGGTGCAAGGACTGGCCCTGGTTCATTGCCACAAACATTGCTTCTAAGTCATTGTCGTTTTGTGGAACGAACCTAAAATCAGTAATAGACACAATGTCACGCCTTTTAATTCCCGAACTGGTAGGCAGAAATGTTACATTTGTCTGAATGACTCCTAGTCTTTTTTATTTGGGATAAACCGGTAAACGCGCAGACAGATCACCTGATGGTAAGCAATCGGCGTCGCCCATGGGCACTTGAAACACCAGAGGCGTTACAAGTGCGTTACCGGCTTTTTGGGAACAGGAATTTGGGGATAGTTGGGATTCAAGAATTAGGGGAAGGGGGGGGGTAATTGGGCCTACGGTAACCTCACTCACAGGACGTGAAACAACGCAAGCGTTGCTTCACGTCGGTTTTCTGTGAGGCCGTGGTATCACTACGGTCGAGCCAGCCCATTCGTGCCGAAGCATGGCTCTCCCACACTTAAAATAGTTTCTGATTAGTTCTTACTATAGTTCATGTAAAATGAGAATGACATTGTTTAATACCTTAGTTTGGTCATGGGCTCCTCATCAGCATCGTATTCATCGTCATCATCTACCGGCGCGTCGCCAGCGCCCTGCTGCGTCATTTCTGGTAAACTGTGCAGTAAATAAAATAATAATTTTAACTGCCTCTCTGCTGCCGGTGTGAATTTGGAGGTCACAGAATGGGAACTTTCTTACCTAAGTTCATGGTTGATGACCAGAATGAGTCCCGGACCAGGGTCCCTCTGTATGGCATGTAGGGAGATGTTTGGGTACATGAGGGTCACTGTAGGGGACGGACCCCCTTGTCTGCCCACTCCTCCGCCCCACACCACATTGCTGAAGAGGAAATATGGAGTTGGAATTATTTATGTCAATTTTAAAAGCTTTTCTATACATGATGAAAGTAAGAGATTGTCATGAGTATGAGCCTCCACCATGGCTTGAAACTACTCAAGTTACTCATCAAACAGTTACGCAAGTAAGCCGAAAAGATATTAAATAACCTACTATATAAAAATAAGTCGAGTTTTCCTTCCTGACGCTATAACTCCAGAATGTACGAACCGATTTCTACAGTTTTGCATTCGATGGAAAGGTCTCAAGCTCCGTGAGTTTTATAGCAAAGAAAATTCACTTTTAATCACCAAACGAAATGTTATATAAAACGAAGCCATCTGGTGGAGAAACGGAGTTCGCCGAGTTTGCTAGTTTAGTTTAAAAATGTATTAAATGTATTATCTAACAATATCTTCAATTTTGGCACTGTAATATGATTGCCAATTTACAATATTAGGCATCTATCAATGCTTAACATCTTATCTGCTGGCATATAAGACACAATAGAAAACATATTGTGTCTCGCGTATATCTACGCTCCCGGCATACCATGGGTTAATGGATGTTATTTTCTACCTTTTTTGAAAGCTAGTTATTATCTATCTAGTATCCAGATGAATCAAGCAATGTTAAGATTTTGTTGTTTAGGTCAAAGAGTTTTATGCTTATTAGGAAATCCACTATCAATCAAGAATATTATTGTTATGTTAGAGTTTGTATGATTAAATAATAAAATAAAAACTGCGTTTAAAAAACAGACTTCAAAAAACCAAAAACTAATAACAAACAAAAAGTCAAAACTAAAAAGCAAAAAATAACTATTATTAGTACTGATAGGTTACCCACCCACTGATAGGTAAGAAGTCGATGCCATAAGTTCCATACAAAATTATTCATTAAAACCTTAATAGGTACCTAATTCACAATTTTGTGGGCATTAAGTTATATTTAATAATAATTTATTCAATATTCAAAAAATGCAAAATACAAAACATATCGTAAATACGTACAATTGTCCTCACAATGTTAAATGCCTGCACTAGGACAATCCTGTATCGCAGACGAGAGGAGTTCTAAATATAATTCTTATAGTAACACATTTTATTTCTACAGAGCCATATACTTAACATTATACAACAGAAAACAAAATCATTATTTTAATATACATACATACATACATATAAAACTAATCCTCATATAAAATATACTATAATATACCTAATAAATATATTAAAATAACAACTAAAGTAAGATTTGTTTAAAACAGCAACATTATGTCTATCAACGAGGAATTATCTACATCAGCAGAAATAAACTAAGTAGGCTAACACTAAAGTCCCATTTATCATTATGATATGAGCTTATGGCACCGACTTCTAATCTATCAGTGGGTGGGTAACCTATCAGTACTAATAATAGTTATTTTTTGCTTTTTAGTTTTGACTTTTTGTTTGTTATTAGTTTTTGGTTTTTTGAAGTCCGTTTTTATTTTATTATTTTATCATTTTCAGTGTAAAGCTACATAATTATACCCGTTTTGTTACTTATAATCTACATAGGTGCAAAGTTCTAATCAATACAAATTATACAAGCCCAAACACAAGGTAGTTACAGTATACCGTTGAGGAGTCCCCTTAACAATTACACTTCTTCATCATCAGACCCTTAATGACAGCCTCACTCTATCCAGGTGTAAAGTCCTCATCAATACAAATTAATCAAGCCCAAACACAAGGTAGTTACTGTATACCGTTGAGGAGTTCCCTTAACAATTATACTTCTTCATCATCAGACCCTTAATGACAGCCACACTCTATCTAGGTGTAAAGTTCTCATCAATACAAATTAATGAAGCCCAAACACAAGGTAGTTAATATAAACCGTTGAGGAGTTCCCTCGACTGTCTGTCGGCTCTATCATCAGGTCGACTCCAGACCCTTATCAAATTGTAGTTTAAAAATCGTAATTGAAAAACATAATAGACGCATTACTCGCCCATAGAATTTTCGAAAGTTCGCCTCGGTTTCCCTAGGATCCCATCATCAGATCCTGACTTCATGGAAATTGGACCATCTCGGGAGTATAGCCTTTCAAACAAAACAAGAATTTTGCAAATCGCTTCACGCATCTCAGAGTTCTGCGCGTACATACATACATAAAAAAAAGCAACATACCGGCCGAACGTATAACCTCCTCCTTTTTTGAAGTCGGTTAAAAAATAATGATGAAGTTTCTTGCTAGATCTTCTCCAGTAGAAACTACACATTGGAATGAGCACCTAGCTTCACTAACCATTCAATTTGATGATTCAAAAAGTGGCAAATTGTAATTAATACTTTGACTTCTAGTTAACCCATTTATCCCCAAGTGATCACCGGGGACCGCTCTCCATTAACTACATTCTAGAGACCTTATTTCCCATGTTTATTTATTTTATTTTATTTATTTTATTTTACAATTTTAGGAAAACTTACAGCTAGCTAGGTATAACACAAGGATAGATTAAATTATAGATAAACATAACAAGTTTCTGCTTATAGGTAATTAAATTACTAGTTTAAAAAGACAGCATATGACGAAACAAAAAAAAAACTGTTTAGAAAAACAAAAAGAAATAAGATATTATGTTTGAAAGAAACTTGAAGACATTAATTTCTTTAATCTACGTACGCTAGTGTGAATAAATCTAAATCAATCCTCCGGCACTCTGAATCGTATGTCCGACACGCTCTTATCATGTATGAATTTTGTCTATAAACAGTGTTGGTAGACGGGATGTTGAGAAGTACAGGTTTGCGCAGAAAAGCCGCAGGCACACGCAACCCTATTCTGTCCACCAACTCCGGTATATCTAATGAGCCATTTACTATATTGAACAGGAATGATAAATCTGCAATTTTACGGCGCTCACATAATGGAAGGGTGTGAAACTGCTTGCAACGATCTATATAGTTATTGATGTAAGTTTTAGAGTGAAACTGGATGTACCTAAGAAACCTGCTCTGAATACTCTCGACACGATCTACATATATGGCGTAGTTAGGATTCCAAATCTGTGAGGCGTATTCCAGGTGACTGCGGACGAACGCACAGTATAAAATTTTTAATGTTTTTATATTACGAAATTCAGAAGAGACTCTGAAGATGTAACCCAAAGCCTTAGATGCCTCATTCACTAGGTATCAAAAATTAGCTTTGAGTCAAAAATCACACCAAGGTCCCTAATGTTGTTAACTCTGGATATTGTGCACCCTGAGAGTTTGTAGTCATAAAGGACAGGACTCGATATGTATCTGTGTTCAATGATTAGTTTCAAGTCATGTGACTGCACGGATCGCGCGGTGGTTGGGCAACTGACGGCATCGTGTCGCGGGTTTGCTTCCCAAACGGAACAACTCTGTGTGATCCACAGATTGTTGTTCCGTTTTGCGTGTGAAAGTGCATACGAAACATTTGGAAACATTTAGGTCCAGTTTGTTGACGACACAGTACTCCTGAAAGTTATCAAGATCCTTCTGCAGAGATATTGCATCCAATTCTGTCATTATCGGTCTCAGTATCTTCATATCATCTGCATTAAGTAGAATTTTAGAATTTTGAAAACATGCATCAATGTCATTCACAAAAATATTGAACAATAGGGGTCCCAGCAGAGACCCTTGAGGCACTCCG
This sequence comes from Spodoptera picta, assembly GCA_038387885.1. Lineage (NCBI taxonomy): Eukaryota > Metazoa > Arthropoda > Insecta > Lepidoptera > Noctuidae > Spodoptera > Spodoptera picta. The sequence goes on along the minus strand of JAZHFQ010000782.1, from coordinate 2,696,687 downwards.
GAAGGGACACGGACAGATCTTGATGAGTATCCGTTAAGAACCACTATCTGACATCTACCCTCCACATAGGATGCAAACCATCTGTACAAGTCACCTCTGATACCTATACAAGCCAGCTTGTACAATAGCTGTTTACGGACTACTTTTGTATGCACAAACTTAGGGTATGATATTTCAACAGAATAGATTTTTAACTGTTAAAGTTAAACAACCAATAAAATCTATATAATAAGATGCACTGTCAGACATTAGTACATATAGGTTGAAATTTGAAGCTAATTAAACTTAATTCTAACTGTCTAATTATTGTTCAGTTAAATGGGACAGATGACCCTACTTGACCTTTTTACAGGTTCCACTCACTCTCAGTACGTAGTGTTTACACATTTCAGCTGATCACACAATTTTACGTAAACAATATTGTTTTATAAATGTGTTTATTGTTTTATAAACGTTTATCCATTTAATAAATAATATTTTACATATTTATAATAGAGTTAAGTAATTAGAAAATTCACTTTTTCTATTGTTCCCTTTGTTATTTTGTAAAGAAAATGTGTTCGTGACTGGTCCAAGGAAACGTGGGAAATTCAAGGAAAACTGCGACTTATCATGCCTGAAATCAAATAATTCATTCATAAACTTACTGTTCAGTTATGTACAGCGTTGCCGTACCCAAATCCACATCGTTATTTACTATTAAATTAACTGAAGGCAATTGCATCAAAATACCTTCGGCCGGTACAGAAAACGATGGAGATACAACAACCATGTTGTCTTATTTATAAACTAAAACACTTAGATTACACAATAAACTACGTTTTAAGTTAATTGAATGCGTTTTAAAAGTATTTTAGCACAAGAGTAGCGGCAATTAATCTAATAGCAAAATAAATTCGCATGAAAGATGAAACACGCTTCGGTAGAGAATAATTAAAGCGTTTTGTTCTTAGTCAGTTTTGACAACTGCATAATTTTTTTCTTACGCCTTTGGAGTAGAATAATCCGTATGTATTTTTCCATTGCTGTAGATACATTACTTATTTCATAATATATATGAATGGTACATAAATGTTAAACACTTAAATATTATTAGAAAAGAAAATAAAATTTTGCAGCTACTGGTGAAATTAAACGTAAATCTTACAAGCACGTTGTCTAATCAAAAAAAAATTCATTTTTAGAAGTAATTAGTAGAAAATACTTCTGATAACATATCAAAGTTAACATTTTTAATTCAACGCTTTCTGTTGTCATACACACAGAAATTTTACAAAATACCTATCTTAAATTTTATCAACCTTATCTATGTTTTCTAACTGTAATGGATATCAAATTATTAGGTAATTTTTTTAATAGAAAAGTGGTAATATATGCAGTTAATGTCAAAATGCTACCAATGCTACCATCTCAATAAAATCCTTTCAAAAACTGTCAAGAAATTTTACAAGAGTGTAGTGATCGATCGCAAAGTCAGCAAAAGCTCTTGATTTTATATCCTTCGTCATATTCTTGACAAAGAAAACACTTGAAATGGAATGTGAAGATACCAATTTTATTAATGTATCATAAACTGTTATTTATTTTAAATTCATTGACGTTTTAAAAGTACAAAATTATGATTTAATAATAACTAAATGAAAATATATACAACTTAAAATATAAATAACTATGAACTAAAATATTTACATCTTAAAAAAAGGTAATAATAAATAAATAAGCTATAAGGCATCAAAAAAAAAATTTTCCTCATCATTATCGTGAGGTAGGGTGCCCAAAAGACTGGCAGCATTACCACGTTGAATGGCAATGCTTAACCTTTGTCCAAGGTAGAAGCCAGCCCTTCGATCACCTGAAGTGTCAACCATCCTCTTTACAATATCTTTGTAAAGAAGATGTGCACTTGGGCCCCACGGCCCTAAAGTTTCAACCCCAAACGGTTCGAAAGCATAATTGCCAATCAGGCTATCATACTTTCGCCGTTTGAGGTTCTCGGCAGCAGCAGCGGCAGCACCGGCTCGACACGCTGAGTTTGGAAGATGGGATGGCGCCAGAGTATCAACGCAAGTGGCGTCCCATACTAAAGGCCTACCCATCTTCCAAGGGAATAATGACATACCGTCGGGTCTCTTGCCATCGTTGCGTACCAAGCCATTAGGTTCTAAAGTAGCTGGCACGCCAACGGAGACAAGAGCTCGACGAATTATGTCATTAATACTCGCGTGTCGAGCAAAACGACCCGCACTACGGCTACACGACAAGCCGTGGTGTCCAAGGCTGTTGACATCTTCACCACAACGACAACGATGAGGTGAACAAAATGAAGCCCCAAGCCTTAAACAAATTGCAGCGCGGAATGTGGTGTCGTCCAACAAAGTACCTAAGTTGGACGAAGGCAAAGCAAGAAGCCATAACCCTGACTCCCACTCACCCACAGCCAAAAGGCGAGCTCGCTCTGCAGTTGAACAAGCGGAGTTCAATAGATTTTCGCTCACTTTCCTGCAGAGCGGCTCGTCCCATTGTCTCTGGGAGAGTGATTTGACGGGGGGTCAATATTTGGGCAAGCGATTTTCCAAGCTTTCACAGCTTCCACTAAAAATGGTACATCAAAATTAACCAGTGATTGAGAAAGAATTTTCCTGGTTAATTCTTCAGTACCATGGGCGGAAGATATGAAAGCTGGTAGGCTTACACTGGAAATTTTACGGACGCCAAGCCCACCCATGCGGACAGGCAGAGTAGCTTGTGTCCAGGCTCGGTCGTCGAGAGCCACATTCAAAATTAAGGATAAAGTTTGTCTAATGCTTCGGTCAATTTTTTCTAAAAGAAGGGGTGCAGACCAGAGGTGGGTCGAGCGCAAAAAATACATAAATTTGGGACCAAAACAACAAAAACGAATAATAGTATAGGCCGAATGCATTCTAATGTGATACAGTCTTTCTGAAACGACAGAAAAATTTTGAATTTTTTCATCAATAAAACTTTGAAAAGAGTCCTCGAAGACGGGCGCACCTAGGAGGCGAAGCGAACATTTATCGACAACCGAGATATTAGGCGCAAAAGTAGTAAATTTTGATATGATCTGTCTGTCGGTAGAGTCATGTAAAAATATCTCACACTTGGAATAATTTAGGTCAAGGCCAATAGCATGAAGTTCGTTTTTTAAAAATTGGAAATCATTTAAAACTGTATCTGCATCGCCTCCCAGGGTACCGTCATCGAGGTACCACACATTAAATTTAGAATTTAGCTGTCGTATAATAGGATTAATGGCCAGGCTAAAAAACACTGGCCCAAGGGGATCGCCTTGTTGACAGCCAACGGCTGATTCCAAAAGGTTGTCCTGATATAATAATCTTTAAAAAAAAAAAAAAAAAAAAAAAAAAAAATGTATCATACATTAAAAGTGATGAACACAGTCAAAGTGTAAATATCAACTCTGAAACAGACGATGTAAGTTGCACAAATCTTTTCACATTACCCTTCTTCAAAGTTATTATTTTTTAATTATATGTAAGGTCTATCTCCTTCGAAATTAAAATAAATAATTAAGTTATAAGTGTCGACTTATAACACTGTTGTTTTATCGCCTACCATAGTCTTTAATTACTTTTTGAATCGACTACAAATATTCATTGTTTTAGCCCTTAAAAGAACTTGGTCTACAACCAAATCCTCCGAGTTACTACAAATTAGACAGTATAGTGTTTGCTGAGCCGTTGAAAAACATTTCAAACAACGAAAATGCATTGAAAGGTAAATCATGCATTTAGAAAATGTAATTATTTTATTTTTACCCATTGAAAATCATCCCCTAAATTTATTCATACAAAAGTAGTCTCTAAACATTGGAATTAAGGTCTATAATGTAGGTAGTGGAGAGTGATCATCGGTGATCGCTTGGGGATATATGGGTTAAAGGTGTAATGTAGGAAAATAGAAAGAAATTATCATATTAGTCCTAAGAACTAGTAGTAACTATAACATAAATTCCGATATTGTCAAATACATAGTCGTATAAATTCAATTTATTTTTAATTGATGAAAAGTAACTAACTTTGTATAACTAGCATATGGTTTGAAAAATAAACCACTTACTGTTTAATAAATAACCCGATAAAGCAAGCAAGCATAAGCATAAGCATAATCAAGGTTACATTTGTTCTTAGACATAGAAGAACACAATGAAATCACTGTTGTGGATAATGTGCTAATAAAAAAGGAGGCGGGAAAGCAATACAAGAAGTATCTTATGGACTTAGATGCATCACAGTTACAATGTCCACAGGTAATCAAATTATTTATTTTACACTGTAGCATAACATGAAACTTATAGGGGTGAATATAACAGTTTATCATCACCAACAAACTGCGACAATCCATACATTCATATAATTTTTTTATGTGATAAGCTGGTAAACACGCAGACAGATCACCTGATAGTAACCGGAATCGGCGTCGCCCATGGACACCTGGAACACCAGAGGCGTTACAAGTGCATTATGAGCCTTGTGGGGATTAGGAATTTGAGGATAGTTGGGATTCAGGGAATGGTGAGATTGGGTAATTGGGCCTCCTGTAACCTCACTCACACAATGAAACATAATGCAAGCATTTTCTGCTCGGATTTGGTATCAGCAGCACATTTGTGCCGAAGTATGGCTCTCCCACACTTATGATTCTTGAACCTCAACTACCTATTACTTCAACAGGCACACCTAATTTTGAATTAAAACTTCCAACTAACTAATAACAATAAATAACATTTAATTTTGTTACAGCCGAACTGCACTCTCTCATTCACAACCACAAAGCTCCTAAAAGCCCACATACGTAAGGTACACTGCGCAGATAAACAGAGGTACATATGTGATCAGTGCGGGCGCGGGTTCTCAGCGCAGTACTTGTTGCAGCGACATGTGTTAGTGCACACGGGGGTGATGGTCGAGTGTACTGTGTGTGGCGTCAAACTGAGGGGGAGGACTGGGTTTGTTGCAACTTTTTTTTAAACCGCGAAATTTAATAATTCTTTGTCCAATCTGGGCTTTGAACACAATCGAAGCCTGTTAAGCCATAAATTTTCAATTAAAAATGTATTTGGAATTATGGGTAATACAATAACATGTGGTGTTTAGTTAGGTGTTTACATTGCGAGCTCAGACGTATTTGACCAGGAGGCATCCAAATATGTTTTTTTGGTATTAATTTTATTACTTAATGAATGAATGAATGAATGTCATTTATTTCTCAGTACATGGTGCACACAGATCTTAAAATTAACAAAGTTCCACACATACTACCGTTACCGGTGTAGAAATATAAAATTGTATTAATTTATGTCTAATTAAAGAACAATTATATTAAAATTAGTATTATTATTATTGATAACAATTCAAATAAATTAAAACAGGTAAAGTCAGAAAATAAATTAGGAATGTCAATAAAATTAAGATGTCATGAAGAAATTATGTATCAGATATTGTAGTCAAATTTTAATATACTAAAAAGTCAATAAATTAATTGTCATAGCAAAACAGGAAGTCAGGTGAAAAATTTATAATTAATTTTGGTCAAAAAACATGGAGGCACTGATTAGCACGATGATACAATGATTTAAAAAGCTGCATACCTACAGCTGCTGTTACTTAGGAAGTCTCGGGTAGAATAAAAACTTAATTAATTAACTTACTTATACCAACAGTTGTACTTGTGTTTCTTTATTAAAAAGTAGCCTGTATATGCTACTCCAAATCAGATGACCTGTCCGCTCGTTTGCCAGTCTATTCCTTAAATAAAATTGTGGAAGAGCAAACTCCAACTCAAAAATATTTATTTAAATTAAACCGTGATTTCGTACTTTTGAAACATCAACAAATATAAAATAAATATTAGTCTGTCAGACTGTCCGTCAGTAAAGCTAGGTGCTTGTTCCAAAATGTAGATTCGAGTGGAGAAGTACGAGCAAGAATTCCAATCCTTACTTTAAGAAAAAAAAGTCTGTTTTACAATGTCTCTGATACATATTCAAATATTGTACAACAATAACACATAATACAAATTAGGTACAGAACATACTAAAATAATAAACAAAACAACGAGAAAAGAAATAGCTTATAGTCTAACATGGTGCTCACATATGTATACTGACAATTAATATAGTGTGGGGCAACGTTTTTAAAAAAAAAAAAAAAAAAAAAAAAAAAAAAAAAAAAAAAAAAAATATAAAATAGTGCTTCTATACCAAGAAGCACTATACATTCAACTGTCGCGGAGAACCTAACGGGTAACCGGGGCTCCGGCTCGACGTGCAGGAGAAGGAACGGGGTGGTTTTTAGTCAGTAAGAGTCTGACACTCCCTCCCGCCTCACCCAGGCGGGAGCAGTCATTCGATGATTTTCCCCCCATAAAAAAAAAAAAAAATACATTCAACTATTTTGCAATCATCATCATCATCATCCACAGCCTATAAATGCCCACTGCTGAGCAAAGCCTCTTCTCACACGGAGAAGGTTAGAGCGTTAATCACCACGCTTGCTCAATGCGGGTTGGCGATTTCAAACTTATAATTAGAAATTATAAGTCCAGGTTTCCTCACGATGTTTTTCCTTCACCGTTTGTTAGTGGTGTCTAAATAATTTTGCAATACAGTCAAAAAAATAAACTTGTTTCAATAATGTAGACAGACATATAGAGGTATACATATATAACAAAATTCACAATTTATGATATTAATAATATTTGTCCTCAGTTTAACGAACCATCTCCGTTCTCACCTGAACATTCGTGCTCACGAGTGTGGATTCTGCAAGAAGAAGTTCACGAGAGCATCCACCTGTGCAACTCATATTAAGTTTGTGCATAAGCAAGGAATTTTGGGATGTGACCAGTGTGAGCAACAGTAAGTAATTTTAACTTTATAACTATTGAAATAAAGTCGTAAATCTAAGTTCATGAGAACTTCGACTTGTGCAACTCATGTCAAGTTTGTGCATAAGCAAGGAATGTTGGGATGTGACCAGTATGAGCAACAGTAAGTAATTTTAACTTTATAGCTATTGAAATAAAGTCGTAAATCTAAGTTCATGAGAACCTCGACTTGTGCAACTCATGTCAAGTTTGTGCATAAGCAAGGAATGTTGGGATGTGAGATGTGACCATTGTGACCAATGATAAGGAGTTTCAGCTTTGTAGGTATTGCAATAAGGTTAATAGTTAGTATATAACCAGTTTGAAATTTTATATATACATTGTAATAAGGTCGTAAATCCTGTTCAAACACCCATTCCAAAGTTATTTCATGTAACAATGACTGCAATAATTTTATAACCATTGCAATACAGTTGAAATTCTGATGTACTTCACTAAAGCTTCGACCTGTGCAACTCATGTTGAATGTGTGCACAACTAATAAGCAAAATATGTTAACATGTGATCAGTGTGAGCAACTATAAGGACATTGAAATTCATGGCTACAGGACCGTGATAAAGTTGAAAATACCTTAAAGAAGTTCCTTTGAGCCTCCATTTGAATAAGAGCTAAAAGTAAGGACGGACAAGGTCCAACTTTATGGTATTGCAATAAGGTCGTAAATCTGTTGAACTTTTTTAAAGCATTTCATAGAGCATACACCAGGCACAATTGGGTAGTTTCCTGGGTCAAAAATAAATTAATTTAATTTTACAGTCCAAATAAATATTGTAAAATAGTTACACTTTCATTCATGGATCTGCCGATATGCTTAATTTTCGATTTATACTAGCATTTTTTTTAGATATGTTTGCTATTTGACACGAAAATAATATGACGTCATAAGATGGTATTTCGTACAAAATTCACAGAACAGTATCGTTTTTGACGATTCGATAAAAATATTGAATTTGACTACCTGTCAACTACCGTATTCCAGACTATGTGCTATATTACAACAAAGAGTTATATTTATTGAACTCTACACCTACTGCCATGACTACTACAATGACATTGTATTCTGTTTCTCCTAGATTTGCGTCTCGTAATCAATGGAGTTTGCACATGAAGACCCATCGGGAGGAACACCCTGATTGACTCGTGTCCAGACGGCAGAGGCACCGAAGGTAAGTCTTTAGTAACTTAAACGAGTATCTTTTTTCAAAGCAATCGGTTTAGTAGTTACAGCGTGAAAGTGGAACAAACTCACTTTCCGATTAATAATATTAGTAATTTACGGAGGACCTTCCATACAGCATGATGTCCTGGTTTGTTTGTTTGTTTGTTCCGCTTTCACGCCGTAACCACTAAACCGATTGCTTTGAATTTTTGCAAACGTAAAGTTAGAAGTCTGGATTAAATAATAGGGTACTTTTTATCCCGGAAAAATTTAATACTCTCGAGGAAAAACGAAATCATTGGTACAGATGGCGCAGTGTGTATATGTCACATAAGCTACTTTTTATCCTTTTGTGACGTGAGTGAAGCCGCGGGTAAAAGCTAGTATTTTCATAGATACAGAACCGTTCGTGCGTGCGTCTAACTAGCACTTTTTTTTTTATAATTACATAACATACATAACATCACGCCTTTTATCCCCGAAGGGGTAGGTAGAGGTGTACATTCTACCACAGTACAATGTAACACCCACTTTTCACTAGTTGTTATGAGTCCCATGTAATAGGGGGTGAGCGTATTGCCATATACCGGGCACATTTCCAGACTCCGTGCTACTACTGAGAATTTAAAAAAACCCAGTAATACTTTGCCCGACCCGGGAATCGAACCCGAGACCCCTTGCCCGGCAGTCGCACTTGCGAATACTCGGCCAACGAGGCACTTTTTTTATAATTATTTCTTATAATTATAATTACTGTTTATCAAACGCGATTGTAGTTTTGATTTTGTTGACATTATCGCGTGATAATATATTTAATCTATTGTTCTTTACGCGTTAAGTGAACTTTAGCAGTGTGTCGTGTGAATGACATGACGGTAGAGTAAAATATGTTTGCGACCTCACCTCCTCTACCGCGGGCGTCGCCGTCGTAACAGCCGACTAAGGGCTTCACGATTGACAAACACTGGACTGCAGCGATGGCATTTTGTCCAAGTACTTATAGGATCGGCTATATCATGATGAGGGACTGTGTAATGTACATGTATCTATGGAATTTCAACTACTTTTATTAGGATAGTTTTTTTTTAATAATTTTTGCCCCGCACTAGATTTTTCTCCTGTGTCTGCTGCGTTTACAAACATACAAGTTCACATACACATGACACCCAGACTTGAAACAATAATTTGTGGATTACACAAAGAGTTGTTCTGTTCGGGAATCGAACCCGCGACTTGCGCCGCAGCCCACCGCACCAACCGTGCAGACAATTTTTATAAACCTCAACCATTTTTTATTTTTTATTTATTGGTACCAAATTATGGTTTAATTGAAATATATGCTTTGACTTTTGACAAATACAAAATAAATAAAGGTGAAGCTAGTAGCTCATTCCAAAATATAGAAGATGATAGAAGATGAATAGACTCCGAATGGAGTCTTTTAAAAAACAATATGTTTTACAATCTCTCTGATACATTATGTCCCTGCCGTGTTTACATTCCTTTGGGGGGTTTCTTATACATTGGACCAAACCTTCAGAGAAAAACACGTGTCAAGTTATAGTTTTTTTCAACACAATATTGTACATTAGACACCTATTAGAGGGACAAATACAATGGGTGCATTTAGAAGACGCTTGCGACAATACCTCATCGATACACAGCGAAGGCTTGATATGGTGGTGCAAAATACCTCAATTATATAAGTAATGTACCCGTGCATTCTGTTCATACACACGCAATATAATTTTTATCATATTTAATAAATCTTTTTTGGCTAATTACTATACCCTATTATTATATGTATGTATGTATTATGGTATAACTATATTAATAACTTAATAATTTTATAATACACTTCACACGCTACTCTGCTTACTGCTTTACGTCCGTTGCGTCACAGCCACAGGTTCAGTTGAAAACCAGCGTCAGGCACTAGATGTCTGGCATTTATGCTGAACTGGACCTTTTTTGGTGCAGCTGTCGGGCACATGATTATTGTTGGTATATTTAACTTTTAAATTTTGTATATACCTACCTACATCTATTTATGTTTTTTTTAAATTTTTTTTTTAATTCACTTCTAATTTTTTGTTTGCATTGTATTTGTTGTATTGTGTTTGTGCCTGGTGTTGTACCAAATAAATTATTTTTCTTTCTTTCTTTCTTTCTTTACATCTGAATAATCAAATTCATAGTTTTTTTTTACTTTAACATTATGCTTAACGCCTCTTTTGAATGAAAGATCAGATAATAAGCGTTTAATAGCCGAAGTGCGGTAATTTACTTGTTTGGTTTATGGATCACTAGCTCTTGCCCGCGGCTTCGCTCGCGTCACGAAAGGATAAAAAGTAGCCTATGTGACATATACCAATACACACAGCGCCATCTATACCAATACTTTTGTTTTCCCCCGGGAATATCAATATTTTCCGGGATAATAAATACCCTATTATTTAATCCGGACTTTTAACTTTACGCCTGCAAAATTTCAAAGCAATCGGTTAAGAAGTTACGGCGTGAAAGCGGAACAAACAAACGAACAAACTCACTTTCCCATTTATAATAGTACTAGCGGCCCGTCCCGGCTTCGCACGGGGGAACTTAAGATTTTTTACATAGTTTTAAGTTTTATTAACCGATTGAACAATTCAAAAGTTATCTAGAGCAAACATTTATAAGGATTGAACCATTCATTAAAACGATTGTTATGGGTAAACTATAAAAGGCAGACATATGCTCTCGCGGACTTTTTTAAAAATAATGTTAAGATGAACAATTCATCTATAGAGCATTTTTGTATAACTTTAACTATATGCTCAGCGCACGCCACGGAAGTCCTCAGAAACGATACTTTTCCCCCGTTTTTAAAACATTTTTGGTTACTGCTCCACAACTATAGGACCTAGCGTGATATTATATAGCCTATGTTACTTCTGAATAATGCAGCTTTCTAATGGTGAAAAAAATATTGCAATCGGTCCAGTAGTTTTTGAGTTTATTCATTACAAACATACAAAAATACAAATCTTTCCTCTTTATAATATTAGTATAGATAAAGGATAGTAAAGGATATCAAGATGAAGACATTAGACTGAATAAAAAAACTTGCATTTGATAAGCGCGATAAAATTGTCGAGTAAAGTATTATTGGGTTAGGTAAAAACGCGGGTTGCTCACATGAATATACCTCATGAGCAGCGTGCGCGGTCGCGGCGACATCGTGCAGCTCACAGCTCGCTGTTCAAATGAAGAACCCCTCTGTGGTTCGAAACTAGTAGAGCTTTTCTCAGTATATTCACGTGAGTAACCCGCGTTTTTGCTTAATTTAGTATGTCTCACGATAGTTATTATATTATTGGGTTATTTAACACGTTAACCGCTAACGTAGGTCACCGGTGACCTACGTTAGCGGAGGATTTGCCTTCAACAGTTTTCTGTCGGCAGTCAAAGGCTTAATGTTAATATTTCTGATTGTTTGGGGTAACGTGGCAGTAGTCCTATTTATAAATATAAATATTAAACTCTACAATTGAACATGGCCGGGTGCTGCATAGGGATTCAGTCATGAATACAGTTTTTGAGGCAGTTACAAATTGATATCACGCATCGCATTACAGATCTCGTTCTACAATTCTACATATATTAATTAAGCAATGCTGGGAAAAGAAGTATGATAGTTTAAAGGTCCAGGTCTCTCTATCTTTTAAACCACTGTTATCATTAGATCCAAATTCGGTACAATTATGGTTTCCGACCCGGGAAACCTCACGGAACGAGCACTGTACAGAGGCCTTAGTCCGAGTTTGATTTACGTTTAAAGTATTCGAAACATGGACCGGTACAATATTCTCAGGGATGGGTGTAATTCTAAAACACACTGTGGTATTATTGCTATCAGAGGCCTTAGTACGAGTTTCTTTTACGTTTAAAGTAAACGTAACGAGTACGCGTTCGGCGCAGTGATTGGCCGGCTCCAATGAACAAACCAATCAGAGCACAGAACGCCGCCGTCCCATTTTGATTACTTTAAACGAAAAAGAAACTCGTACTAAGCCCTCAGATGGAAACTGTCACACTGGTTAACAGGTAGACAGGTCACTTAAATGAAAGATACATAATTATGCGTCATATCAAATCACCACGTTTTCTCAAATCCGTTTGGTGATTCTAACGTTATGATGTAAATGTTATATTTTTAGTAATACCCACTTAATTAATCATATATTTTAGTAGAAAAAAATTTCGATGCACCGCCCGCATGTTCATAGTCTGTACTTTAATTTTAAGTTATCATGTTTTCTCATATCTTAAGTGAAGTTCTCTTTTTATAAGAAATAAAATTCTTAAATCAGAAATGATTAGTTGAAAAACTTGGAATAGTAATACTTGTCTGGTTTTTCCAAAAGGCATCAAGAAGGCATCAAAATTAAGGTGTTTGTAGATATTTCACTCCTTAAGTTCTAAATCAATTTTGACGAATTTTTCCTTTGAATAATACTTTGGGGTATTTTGGCAAGTAAAGCCTATTTTCATGCGTAAAGGTTTTGATTTTGATTGCCAATAAAAAAACTGTTGCAGGCAAATCCTTTGCTAACGCCGGTCACCGTTGACTCTCATAGCGTTTGATGTGTTAATAGGTACTCATCACTCATCCTGTCTATTTTCCAAAACGTTTCAAGTTTTTTTGTATCAGGTCCTAAGATTAACCATTACTCGATTAGAATAAAAACAAGTTATAGTGACGCAGGCAGGGTGTAATAGTGATCTTTGTTTGAATTAGATAGTCGTTTCTTTATTTAGGTTCAAACGAGTGAGCTAATTATTTACTCTTTTTTCTAATCACGTTCACCATAGACCACCCAATTTGTTTTTATAGTAATTATGAATGAGTAATTACTCAAGAATTCGAGGTTTTCGTAAGCTTTCTCTTTTTATTGTCGCGATGCCAATTTCTATTGTTATCCGCTTACATCTACATCGATAAGTATGGAATTTTATGTAGGGAGAATCTGTTTTTGGTATAAAAGTTTTATCCCAATCTTGGTCTAAATCACTGACTCGACCGCGATATGCGGCATTTTCCTGATATTATGTCAAACTAGTTAAGTAAATAAGTCAGAAATATCGCAAAACATAGTCTGCCTGCGTCAGAACACCTCAAATGAATAATAAAGATGATAAAAAAAGTGTACGCGCGATACCCACCTACTAAAGATACACACCGCCGGTAAACTTACGTAACGAGACTGACTTCTAACTCAATTGTAAACCCGACTGTTGTATCATATCTACATATTTACCAACTCAGATACGCAGTCGTGATATTTAATTTATTGCACTTATTATTGTGCACCGAATATTATTTGACTGTACTGCGTATAAAGTCCATGTTTCCGCTTCATGTACTGAACTAAACAGTAAGGATACTTTGCATGCATCTTATTTATTTATTAGCGTGAGGAAGGCGATATCGCAAGCGGCCTCAGCGCTCCGCTCACACCTATTTTGTTTCCCCGCCGCCTGGCGGCCATGTTGCTCGATGCGCCGCGCTGCCGTCCGCACAAACCCGCCAGTTTCACGCGGGCATCATCGAGAGGCGCATTACCGCTCACGTATACTTGGCGTCCGCACGAAAGACACGCACGCGAGACAAACTAACGTCGCGCCGCGTAATATTTTTAAATTGTTTTTATAATGGTTCGGACCAAGGATGGGGACGGGATCAAAAGTAGCCTCATAATCACAGAGGTGAAGAAGAGACCGTGCTTGTTTGATACCAATGATCCTAACTACGGAGACCGGGCAGAGAAGGCGAGAAGCTGGGAAGAAGTTTGCAACTGCGTGGTACCCGGCTGGGCTGCGCTCGGGCCGGCGGAGAAGTTCGCGGCCGGTATGTTGAATGACGTTTTTATAAACCGTCCAATTCGCGGATGTGAGCGCGCGGTCGGCGCGCGAGCCGCACTCATGATCACGGAAACCGGTCGCCTTGTAATTGTCGCGTTCAAGTTGCGTGCTCTTTGTTCGAACGTTCGGATGCTTTCGAAACGTACCTAGCTCGGAATAACGTTCCAATTTATAACACGTGGTAGCGTATCACTCGATAATTATATTTTAATATTAACAATGCGACTTTGTTCAGCTGCTGATATTTTTTCCGTACTCGCGGTAAAAGCTAGGCGTACTAGATTTTCGGAATGGTCTTGAATGTTTAGCCTTCACTAGTTAGTATTGCTTTAGTACTTACAAAAACGTACGTATGCCTAGAATATAATATCCGATGCGTCATTTCAGATAATGCCTCCACATGAAGTTGCCATGCCTTTAAGTTTGATAAACGATTGAACAATTTTATCACATCGCCTGTTTCGTAATGCGTACAATTTATTTCAAAAAGTAACATCCGCAATGTTAAATAAATCGGTTGACGATGATACATCTTGTATTAAATATAGTAATCTGCATGGTAGATAACAATACCTAGATATTAAATGAAATACGACTTTAAAACAATGCGACTGAGTTTGAAATTCCCGCTTTCTGGATAGGGAGAATTTATTTCGCCCCCATCACAACTAAAACTATTCCTATTAACAATATCTAAATATTTTGACATAGTTTTGTTACAGCAGCGACGTCTGCCTTTACGTGCTAACCAAAATATTTCGGAAAAATGGCGTCATCAACATAAACGTGATTTTCATCGAACGCGGTTTTGACCGATGATATTTTATTTAATTATAACTTTATTTTTTGTGCAGTCGTACATTATTATTTCTTCTAAAATTCAGTTTATGGAGCCATTTACAATTTTACAAAAAAAAAACATTCAAATAAGGAATAATAAATATTCTAGGGTGTTTTTTTTTTTCGTTTGCAATAAGTCAACTACCTATGAATTCTGTTATTTTACATTTATTTTGCATTTAATAAATTCATAACGTGTAACATACTGGTAATTAGCGAAAACCATTTAAATAGTTCGCGTACAAGGTCGACTTAAAGAAAAAAATCGGCTATTTTTGTTTGGCCATTGCTACTAGATAGCCGCCAGTTGGGATTGGATGTCACGGTTATATCAATTGTGTTTAACAATTGAGCTCTATCTAACAATAAAAAAAATGTTTAAAAATAACAAACAAACAAGTATAAAATATTTTAAATTTTTGTTTTAGGATACCCGTTTTCTGAACTACTACTAAAATGTTTATTAGTATTTTTTGTGTATGTAGGTAAGTGGACAAAAATATTGACGTGTTATTCAATTTTATAATAATTAATGATTATATGAATGTTGGAACTCTTTGAATACGTCGACAAACGCAATGCACCAAAGTTCTGTGGTACCGCTTTGTACAGTACGAAAAATTACGTCGACAACATATTCGGTGTAAAAAGCCTTTGGAACATTTCATCAACTTACGATTGTTGTTTGTCTTATAAAATCATTTAATTTAAATATCAATCTATTTTTTATTGGTTTGGTGCGTTATTTCATTAGTTCAATCCGGTTAAACTGAACACAACAATATCTGACACGTGTCAGATATTGTTGTGTAATTGTGTTAAGACAAAAAATTATTTATTTCGATCATGGTTTCGATTAAACATATTTTATTTGAAATAATGTAAAATAATTACCCAATATTTAATTAATATTTAAACGTTTTTAGTTTAAACTAAGAAGGTACCTGCTTCTGGTATTAAACAAAATGAAGTCGTCAACGTGTTGTCTGAGTAATGTAATTTACATAGACTCGTGAGAAATATAGCTACGTACATACGTGTACTATATTATATTTTTTGTAACAAAAAATAATATATTTTCGCCTCGTTGCGCACATTTTGCTTCACGCAGACTTGTATTGCGTGAGACGGTCATCATCTTACCATTACCGAGCACTTATGTCACGTGTTTGTTATTCTATTGGCAAATGCATACCTCCTTTTTATTATAAAGTAAAAAAATATTTCATAAAATATATCAAGATTTTTTTTTATTGTTGCGATAAAAAATAAACATGATGTATATGAGAATATACAAATTCTACACGAGACTTCAACAATACTATGTTCTAATTTCAAAAATCTATATTCACCTTTTTTGGATACCAGAAATTAGATATCCAGGAATCGATGATAAATTATTTAAAAAAAATACAGTCAAGAATACCTAAAAACCTACCGGCCTAACGAACTTAGAACTAAAAATATTTAGTTCACCTGTTGCATAAACTTTCATTCGCTATATTTGAAAGTATATGTAAGTATTTTGACAACAGGCTATGTTCTTAATTTTCAATAAAAAAAAAAACAGTTATCTGCACTATGCTAAAAAAATATGTTGTACTGTTTTTATGTTATGGCATATTAAAATGTCCCAATCATCATTATCACAAATTTGTCTGATTTTATAACGCAATTGCTAGCAATATCGTAATTTTTGTTAAGTAAAAACGTTTTTGTTATATCCGCCATTTTCTTGTGAACGGACGAAACCAACTCGCCGTGTGCGTTAATTTGTTTGTGCAGTACAACAGTCACCGTCGTTGTTCTCTTACCGACCCGATACATTTTGTATACTCGTTTGCCTCAATAATAAAACGCGTGCATTATTTGCACCCACAATTAAATCAGTCTTACAAATTACTGCAGTAACCTACCTATTATTTACTGATACCATATTACAATGCTAAGCGTCCACAATCAATTTATTGTCATAACAAATAACATGTCATGTATATCAAGTTCGAAAATTAAATCTTATTTACGTTGTGCCACGTTGTGTTCTAAATTTAAATCCCATTGTCTTTTCTACATTCAAAAATACATAGATAACGAATTTCGTCATAATAACAACTATTTTCATACCTACGTATTGGAGCTAAAAAAATAAACTCGACTCTCAAGTCGCACGAAGACGTGTCAACTCAGCTACACTAATACCCGAACTTTGGGCAAACGAAAACATTAATGTATTTAGAGTACATTACGTGTTTTTGACTGGCTGTTCAGTAAAAACTTGTGACTACAATGCAATGAACACGGCACGAACGGAATTATCGTAAAATAATGCAGTGGTAAGGTCTGCGGTGTTCGTGACTCAATCGACGCAAGGGGCCGGCCAGCACCCGTATATTCATAACCAGCCAGTAACACTCAGCAAATGCGAACTAGCGCTGATAACGTCCATTGCTGTACAAACAAAACGTTCATTAGATACTCGTAAGTAAAGCCGTCGATGTAAACTAAACGTATGGAAATGTCGCACACGACCGTTGCAGGAGAACAGCCACGCTTATCGACGCCAACTCTCGACCGTCTTGTTTTTAAATGGCGATCAAATTGTTTAAACATTTATTTTATTACTATTATTCTTTTTTAAAAAAAAAGTCATAGACACAAGCTTCCGCAGTGTGTTTACTTTTTAAACTTTTTCGAATTTATTACGCTCGACTAAATGTCAAAACGCGATTCTGATTATGCGTAACCGTATGACATTGAAACAAGATGGCCGGCTTAAATAATACGTATAAATAACTTACTTTAACATTATTTAACTATTTTAGTACTTGTTTCAAACCGGTTTAAAACCGGTCTATTGTTTTGATTCATACTTGGATTAATATTTTGTATCGTTTGACAAGAAATAATGTAGAAAAGGTATTTTAGGAAAAGGATTTTTTATCTGTAAGAACATGCTTGCGGTTGGTTCTTAATATTTATTTAATTACGAAAGGATATTTATTTGTCATGCACATTCATAACCTAGGTAATTCCGTTTTGAAAGAAAACACGTATGTATAAGGAAATGTGTCTGGTTTGAGTGAAAAGGAGGAAGGATATCTTTTGTCCCTCTCTTGTAATGTTTGAATTTTATAGTGATTAACATGATTTATTGAGTAGTGCTTAGGTATGTTCCATGTTTGATGCGTACTTACGTATATTGGTCGTATTTTTAACCCACCTTCTAATGTATGCTACCAAAGACAAAAATGTTTATTTTTATTTATAAAATATCTTAAGAAATTTTAAAAATGAGTTTACATAAATTTGCTTTCAAAAGTATTTGTACAGGGTTTTGGTAACTTTTTTGTATATATATTTAATTTTCGATCGCGGATTCAATCTTTTCGACGCACAATTTTAATTTTTTTTATTATTAATTAACTATGAATTAGAAATGCGTAAAAAAAGCTACAAAGATACCAAAAAATAAGGAAACGTGAAATCTTGGTTTAGTGTGAATACATTTCTGAATTTAAAGATCCAAATGTGCTTTTTTGAAGTACTTACTACTAATTTGTTAATCTCTTCAATCTGTCAATTTTTATTTCAAATTGTAATTGTTTATTAATTTTTAATAAACTTTAATTTTTAAATCCTTAGTTTTTTATTCCTATGATTCATGCTACGAAGAAAACTCTTGCGCATAAAGAGCAGGTGTCTAACTCGTGACGTCATCGGCGTCATACTACAGCGTGTTGTTTTTTCATCAACTTATTAAACTGACGTACCTATATTGAAATTGATCTTGATTGACGACTTTTAATGTGCGGGCAATCTATTGATGATATTAAACGTTATTGCAAAATGATAAGGTTGGAATTCTATTAGAGATTCTTTTTGTATGGCATAAGCCGGTAAACGAATAAACGGATCACCTGATGGTAAGCAATCGGCGTCGCCCATGAACACCTGGAACACCAGAGGCGTTACAAGTACATACGTTACCGGTCTTTTGGGGATTAGGAGTTTGAGGATCGTTGGGGATTTAGGAATTGAGGAGATTGGGGAAGGGGAGGGAAATTGGGCCTCCGGTAACCTCACTCATACGACGAAACACAACACAAGCGTTGTTTCACGTCGGTATTCTGTGAGACCGTGGTATCACTCCGGTCGAGCCGGCCCATTCGTGCCGAAGCATGGCTCTCCCACACTTATACAAATTTGACAATTTAGTGTACTTTCATGCTGCCACATACCTAAGTACCTAATTGGTTTGTTAAAATGGCTGTCCATTCGTAAATAATGGATGTGGTTTTGTTTACAGATAGTAAAGTGTTGATGACATTGTTTTTCGGTTATTTTTGGTCGTTGAGGAGTTCTGATTTTAAACCGTTCATCATCATCAATAGCCTATAAATGTCCATTGCTGAGCAAAGCCGCTTCTCATACGGAGAAGGTTTGAGCATCAATCACTACGCTTGCTCAATGCGGGTTGGCGGTTACAAACTTATAATTAGAAATTATAAGCCCAGGTTTCCTCACGATGTTTTCCTTCACCGTTTGTCAGCGGTATCTGAAAAATCTTAGAATCGTTATTAGGATTTTATGCACTACAAAAAGTGTAGGAGTGTTAAATCACACTTGAACAATCTCTTAAGTCGTGTCATCAATATCAGTAGTGTACGTTTTGTGGCTGATGCTATGATAGCCTAGGGACATTAATAAATAGGTAAAGCTTATATTTTCCAATACCGGGCACAGCACTAGACTCTCCTTAGTCTAAAAATAAAAACATTTGCCCGAACAAGGTATACAGATTACAGTCTTCACGCTATAATTATAGTCTCTCTTATTCTGCCCACAATTCGGGCTTGCAATACTTTATAATAATTGAAACCATTAGACTAGGTTTGTCATAATGCGCGCGCCACAAAGAGCCATCAGACCACAGATGGGGTTCAATAGGGCTGATGCCGATACGGAGCCGCGGAGAACCTAACGGGTTACCGCTCCGGCTCGAAGTGCAGGAGTAGGAACGGGGTGGTTTTCGTCAGCAAGAGTCTGACATTCCCTCTCGCCTCTCTCGGGCGGGAGAAGGCGTTGGATGATTTTTTAGGCGTTGAATAAGTGAAAAAATGCCATTAAAGATACAGAATAGCTTTAAACAAAATAAATGTACTTAACATTATTTTGTCAAATATTAAAATAAAAAAAAACGATTGTAGAACACCTTCATTTGTTTTTTTCTTATAATTTTAACATTACGCTTAACTAATGACTACATGGCCGTGACATAGGTACCATAGCCCACAGTCCGGTCGCCCCCATATCTCCATACACCGTACTACAAGCCACATTTTGACGAAAATGACACCCACACGAACGAACTTGGTACGTTTATACAAAAAACTTTGGTTTGTTATTTTTATTCAGTTGTAACTAAATAAGATAATATTATAAATAAATTGTTACCTTTAAAACACAATGAAAAAGAGGTTTTAACCTAATCGGTATTTTTTTTAACGTAGAGACTAGATAATTACTCAGAAGATATTTTAGAAATCTGAAATTGGGAATTGTGGGACAATCCTTGGGATTTGTATGTGTGGTTAAAGGGAAAAAATGTTTATCATTTTCTAGTCTAATAACTAGGCCCAGAAGGGGATGGCTGGATGAACTTGGCGCATATGAAAAGGATTGGCCACGGAAAGCTATAGGAAGAGAGGAAGGACGGTAGGAAGGCCTTTGCCCTGCAGTGGGACGACTATCGCTAAAAATAAAATAAAATAATCGTCTAATAACTATCCCCAGCTTAGTCCAGATACAAAAATCATGCAATAAATTAAAGAAAACAATGAAACAAACACACTTTCGCATTTATAATGATTACACATACATAGATACAGAAGTATAGAATACAACATCGCCAATCTTCCCACTCAAAAGGCCGACAACGCACTTGTAGCTTTGGTGGTGCGCATGTCCATGGGCGACGTCGATTGCTTACCATCAGGTGATCAGTCTGCTCGTTTGCCTGGCTATCCTCTAGAAATAAATAGAATGTATTAAATGCCCGTTTTCACCAAACTCTTGTAAATAAACCCATAAGCTAAGTGACATTTAACGATATTTTCATCATAAACAGCCTATAAATGCCCACTGCTGAGCAAAGCCTTCTTCTTACACGCAGAAGGTTTGAGCATTAATCACCACGGTTGCTAAATGCGGGTTGGCGATTACAAAGTTATAATTTCTAATAAGGCCAGGTTTCCTCACGATCTTTTGTGTTTAAATAATTTTAAAAAGTACATATAACTAGGAAACGGTCACATTGGTACTTGCCTTTGGTAGGTTTCGAGCCCGCACGCTCAGGCATGAGAAGCGGGCGTCTTAACCCTCCGGGCCACCACGACATATAACATCTATGTGTTACTTAACAGTACAAGTAAGGGGTTAATTTACGTGCTGCGTCATGCTATCCTTTAGTTAAGAGGTGACTTTTTTTAAGGGGGGAAAATCATCGAATGACTGCTTCCGCCTGGGTGAAGCGAGAGGGAGTGTCAGACTCTTACTGACCAAAAACCACCCCGTTCCTTCTCCTGCACGTCGAGCCGGAGCCCCGGTTACCCGTTAGATTCTCCGCGACAGTTAAGAAGTGACTTAGGGATGGTCGGTAGACACGGTCATAAGATAATTATAATAATTAAAAGATTCAAATCACAAAGACAGATGACACACATGTAGACAGACGTAGTTGTAACATAGTATAGTAAAGTTAATGGCAAATCATTGTGACCCAATTTACGGTCTAACCTTCGATTTATACTTTCTGCACGCTACTTAATCTAAAAGGTACCTTTGTGGTGAAGGTGTATTGAAAAAGAGGTTTAGAAATTATTATTATTAACACACATATTATACTTTGCTACTGCTTTCGTTTATTGCTAAATATTTGTTGTATCTAAAGCAAAAAGGAGTTGGTATAGATACTATTGTGACGTACAGTTCAATTTTTTTTACACATCTGCCGTAACATTGAGACGTTTTGGACAAAATCCAGGTGTGAATTGTACTGCTTACCGGCGCAAATCGTACATCTCTGTTACTTGCTCTTGTTCTAGACTCAATTTCTTCAAAGACACCTTGACTTTGTAGTTAAGTGACATTCCTTCTCTTTATCATTTTAATGATTTTTATCCCACTCGTTAAATCCATATAGCGAAAGAGATATGATTACATTTTGGATTTACATACTGACGTTATTTTCGAGCCTTTCACTCTTTTATTGAATGCTTAAATTAATTCATTGTGGACACAAATTAATCCAATTTACAGAATGTCTTATAGGGCCATCTTCGAAATGTTAAAATAGTCTATCCCACCAGAAGTTAACAACTATAATACCATCCTTAATAAAGTTACCTAATTTTCGTAACAGATTTGAACGTAACAAAGATTACTAAAACGTAATTGGTCGGTCGCGTCCGCTACTAACTACTTGCGCTGCGCTTGCGACTCTGCGTTGCGAGTTGCGACCCAATTTTGATCACCTTTGTTTCCTGCTGTCGACTTGATCTTCCGTTTTAACGTAATCTTTTGTTTGTGATTAAACTAAGTAACGTTTAAATTTTTGAACATTTTCTTTTTATTAATGGCCGAATTTTCCAACGCCGGATAAATTTTAATTAATGAATAACTTTGAATATTTGACAATTCTTCCATACTAAAAACTGTCAACTGTCAATTTTAATCTACAGTTAAGAATTAATTGATGATTGAAAAATCTGCCTGAAATGATGTTTCTCGCTATTAGTACAGGATTTTTTACGCACTGAATCTGATGCTGATGATGCAGTCTAATGACTTATGTAGTAGATACTTCGAAAGCCTCATAGTTTGTTAACTAAGAAAAGAATTCAATGCTGAAACCAAAATAATAGATTCTATCAAAGCCTATCTGCCTAGTTAGTGGCAAACCCTCAGTATGCAGAGGACTGAGAAGATTCATAGGCTACTGTTGATGATGATACTTCATCAAAGTGGTTAGGAATGAGGGTACTTATGGGCTTTTGTCACTAACTGGCGCAAATGTAGGAAGCGATTTTTAGTCCAATCACAGCAGTTATCAAATATTGAACGTCCAATGGGATGATACCAGCTAATACTCTGTTGGACGAAGAACGAGAGGTTGTCACCAGCACCGTCTAGTGAGCGAAAATGCTGTTGGTCCCTATTGTATGATTTTATGCTCTTTTTCATATCATCTTTCTACAAGAAATAGTTCTAAAATCGTTGAGTATTGCTGTCAATCTACATGTTATATTCTCTGTCGAGTAAGAAGGTTACTGTCTGTTCAGTTCATTGTAACTATTAGTCTGATAGTCTATTAGTTGACTAGCTGCATTCAGTCTCCCCACGACATCATACTTAATCATCGGTTTGTTAGTTAAATAGAAAATTGCTCGCTATTTCAGTTTCTTTAGGTCTATTTTTGATTTGTTGAGATAAATTTTTCTCGTATCCAACCGAATGGACTGTTATTGTAATTTTTTATTTGGCAATGAGTTTTCTTTCAATTTGTATGTAATTTTCTGTTACCTTACCCTACAACTACCTGGTTGTGAACTTCGAACGAGAGAACTTTAATTTTTTTTTGTTTTTTTAGGAAACGTAGCCCCGTACACTAGGATTTTCTTCTGTGTTCAGCGTTTAGAAACATAAAAGTTTACATACACCCAGACCTAGAACAACAATTTGTGGATCACACAAAGAGTTGCTCCGTAGTCCGTACGGGTATCGAACGCGTCATAATTTGCGCGGCAGCCGGTTGCCCAGACACCACACCAACCGTGCAGTCTAATTCAGCCATGGCATTGACCTTTTGTTATGTCATTAACAGTATGCACTAAAGTTCTTACTACATTTCTATTTCAAATTCTATTCATAGGTTCAATTCAAGGTTATTGTTACAAGGGTAGGCAGAAAGAGTCCACGTGTACGACAGAGTTTATTACATCACACTGCGGAAATATCCAAAGATGGCCGGCACATAGGGAAAGGGTTGCCAAGCTTAATATATCACTTTTATTCGTATAAGATAAAAGATAGAAGTTAAAAATCTCATGAGTTTTGCACAATTTTATTCGTTGCGTTCGTTGATCTGTTGTAGTTGAAGTCGCGTGTTTGAATCTTTTCCCGCCTGGGTGAGGCGGAAGGGAGTGTCAGACTCTTACTGACTAAAAACCACCCCGTTCCTTCTCCTGCACGTCGAGCCGGAGCCCCGGTTATCCGTTAGGTTCTCCGCGACTCCGAATCGGCATCGGTCCTATTGGGCCCCATCTGTGGTGGTCTGATGGCTCTTTGAGGCGCGCGCGCAACGCGACGCGCCGTACGCTCGGGTCTGTTTCTGGTCGGACGGGGAGCCACCCATGCTCGCCGTCCGCAGGCCCGCGCTTACGGTGGCCGGAGATCGTCTCGCGATCCCCGACGCCCGGTTTGTCCTTCGCGATGGCTGGGTTGCGAGGAGGCAGCGCTTCGCTGCCTCACGCGTCCCGCCTCCTCCTTAGCTAGCATGACTGCTTCGCAAAAGGAGGAGACGGCATCCCAATCCCCCTCGCTCCGCATCATGGCCCGCACTAGGCCCGGACGCCATCGCCGATCACTTCCCTGAGGGCACGGCGGTGCTCAGCCCACGCAGGGCATTCATCTTAGGTGGAGTTAAACTTTTTTATTGACATATACAAGTTACATTAGGTACACTACGTTTTATTCGTCATGTTTAATTTATAGTCGTCACAAAAGGATAAAAAGTAGCCTATGTGACATAAACCAATACACACAACGCCACCTATACCAATACTTTTGTTTTCCCTCGGGAATATCATTTTTTTCCGGGATAATAAGTACCCTATTATTTAATCCGGACTTCTAACTTTACTTCAGCAAAAATTCAAAGCAACCGGTTAAGTAGTTACGGCGTGAAAGCGGAACAAACAAACTCACTTTCCGATTTATAATATTAGTAAGGATAAAAGAAAAAAAACTCACTTTCTATTAGATAATATTAGATATGAACGACATAGTAATCGATATCAATTCACTGTAAGAATACGTCTCCATCTGTCGTCGCAGAATAAAATCAACGCGGGTCGTCCAGTGCCGAAAATAATCCTCCGTCACTGATGTCTACTTTGGATTCGACGTGCATTCATCAACAACCTATAAATTCCCACTGCTGAACAAAGCCTCTTCTCACACGGAGAAGGTTTGAGCATTAATCACCACACTCGCTCAATGCGGGTTGGTGATTAACAACTTATAATTAGAAATTATAAACCCAGGTTTCCTCACGATGTTTTCCTTCACCGTTTGTCAGTGGTGTCTGAATAATCTTACATTAAGAAAAGAAAGTACATATAACTCGGAAAAAGTCACATTGGTACTTGCCGTTGGTAGGTTTCGAACCCGCACCCTCATGCATGGGAAGTGGGCGTCTTAAACCTCCGGGTCACCACGACACCTCGACCTCGACGACATGCACTACCGAGCTCTTACTCTACTTAGCTCTTTTCCGATTCGGAGTCGCTGAGAACCTAACGGGTAACCGGGGCTCCGGCTCGACGTGCAGGAGAAGGAACGGGGTGGTTTTTAGTCAAAGAGTCTAACACTCTCTCCTGCCTCACCCAGGCGGGAGCAGTCGATGATTTTCCACCCTTAACTCGTCGAGTACCGGTTTTGTAGACACAATTATAGAACAGTAGGTTGCGGTCACCGGTGACCGCTTGGTGTTTGACAGTTTTAAAAAAAAACTTAGCTCTTTTTAATTAGGTACACAGAACTCAAAGCAAGAGTCTTTAAAACAAAGTTAGAAACAGATTATATTGAATTCACAGGAATATAATTTCTCGCGGAGATGAAAGACCCTTAGAGCTTCTTGGAATGCAACAAAAGCCAGTTCGCAATACCTTGCCTATGTTCAAAAGCCCTGCATTCAATTTTCTACTTCCAGTAATGTTTTACATTGAATTTCTTGTGAGAGGCGTCCACGTGTAAGTGATGAAGGAACGAAGGACAAAATTGTACATATTAGTTACTAGCTGTGCCCGCGACTTCGTCCGCGTGGAATAGTGATTCGTGATTATATGTAGCCTATATGTTGACCCATCCTGTTAGTAATATTCGTGCAAAATTTGAAGTAAATCCATGCCGCACTTTTTGAGTTCATCCAGTACATACAAATAGACAAACAGACGAAAATTCTAAAAACCATATTTTTGGCTTCGATATCGATCGTAGATCACGCCTACACCATTCTTTTAAAAAAAAATCATTTTCACTTTTCTACGATTATATTGTATGTAGGTATAGAAGATGGATCAATGTAGTGTTTTCTAAGAGATAGGCTAAAGTGCATCATAAAATGGGAGGCCCCCTTTTCAGTTGTTGCGTCTACGTCCTTTGTTTAGGCCATATACCATGCAACAATTCCCAAGTCCTGGCTCTCTATTTTGCGAGGAATTTAAAGAATTAAATTTGTAGATATTTTCGGCGTATTAACTATTGATTATATATTTATGAATAAAAAATTAACACCTTTCCTGCGCTACAGAGTGTAGTTGTACTGGGACCCTTTTCAAACAAATTTGCAAACATCGTGAAAACACCAGTAAGAAAAAAATCTAAAATTATCTTAAGACCATAATTACGCGTAACTTACAGCAAATACTTATACATAGTTCATACATTAGATCATTATGTTTTCTTCCTTACAACAATACGCAAAGTTAGTTTTGCGGTAACCGTAAGATTTTCCTTGTGCAAATTAAATTATATGAAATAGAGCGCAGTATCTTAGGAGACCGATTATCGGACAGATTAAGTGTGGGAGAGCCATACTTCGGCACGAATACGAATTGACTGCACGGCTGGGCGGTAGCTGGGCAACCGGTGCCATGCAACGTGTGCGACGATTCCTCGACACAGAAAACCGACGTGAAGCAACGCTTGCGTTGGGTTTCGTCGTGTGAGTGCGATTACTGGAGGCCCAATTTCCCTCCTCACCCCAATCTCCCCAATTCCTGAATTCCCAACGATCCTCAAACTCCTAATCCCCAAAAGGCCGGTAACGCACTTGTAACGCCATTCCAGGTGTCCATGGGCGACGCCGATTGCTTACCATCAGGTGATCCGACTGCTCGTTTATCGGCTTATGCCATAAAAAAAGAATAAGAAACTCCATACTGCGCTCCAAAACTCAAATCTCAGACGTTGGTCATAAAGCCGCTAGCATAAAGTGGAACTGGGCTGGTCATGTCAGACGAGCGGTAGGCAAAACTCACTACTGAGTGGAGCCCGCTCAACGTCAATAGACGTCGGGGTAGGCTCAGAAGGAGATAGCGGTATGAACTTGACGCCTATGAAAAGGATTGGCACAGAAAGCTATAAGAAGAGAGGAAGGAGGGTAGAGAGGCCTTTGCCCTGCAGTGGGACAACAATGGCTAAAAATAAATTAATTAAATTAGATTTGTTAACCTCGTTGGCCGAGTGGGCACAAGTGCGACTGCTGGTCAAGAGGTCTCGGGTTCGATTCCCGGGTCGGGCAAAGTATTACTGGGTTTTTAAAAATCTCAGTAGTAGCAAGGAGTCTGGAAATGTGCCCGGTATATGGCATTAGGCTCACCCCCTATTACATGGGACTCATAACATAAGTAGTGAAAAGTGGGTGTTACATTGTACAGTGGCATTCAGTGCCGTAATGTGCACCTCTGCCTACCCCTTCGGGGATAAAAGGCTTGATGTTATGTTATGTAGATATGTTAACCGCGCAAATTCGACGGTTCCGTGGCATCCACCATCCACCTTTGTTAGGAAACTTATCAAAATTGGTTCCACTATTATATCACTACGTCACATCGACACATATCTACTTACAGCGTCTGACACTGCACTGCTGGTCTATGGGTATACTCGACATAGAGGGATTTGCCATTCACCATAATCTTCACGCTCGGTATGCGGATTGAAGTTTGCAGTGTAAAATATTCATGTTTATACGCTGTTCAGCCCGGTTTCTGCGTTTCTGACAAATGTGTAGCTCTAAGTTAATCGATATCCCGTTGTAAAAATAATTATAATAACTTATTGCTTAGTCAGTTTAGTGATAAGCACTATAATCAGTAGTGTTCCTAAGTACTAACACGTCAATAGTCAGTAAAAGCGAAAATACAATTAAAGTGCAGTGAAAAGGGTTTATTTTTAATTGACAGTCATAAAATTGTGTAAATATGTACGCACATAATAATTCTGCGGGCCTTTCACAGACTGTTCGTTCGTGTCGACCGACACGTACTACTTTAGCGTATAATTTTAATCTGTACCGGAGCAATTGTAACGACATCTCTTAAGCATGGTTTGAAAACGTCCATTCGTAAGTTTGCTGTTGCGTCGCGGAATTAAATTAAATAAATAATACCTGTTACATAGGTACAGATACAGATGACATCAAAATTAGGTACTTATATATTTGGCGGTAAATTGGTTTATAACATCAATGGTGACTTAATATTGGGCTGTAAAATAAATGTATTTTAATCGTTTGTTTTAAACCTAATTTCGGGTTTTTAACCGACTTCCCAAAAAGGAAGAGATTATTTGTTTTCAGCGAATTAATTGCGACAATTTCGATCGTTTTAAAGCAATATTGTGCCTAAAATTATAAAAATACTATGCACACATAGTAAAAGCAATTAATAAAAATTACACATTAGCTGTCGAATCAAAACAAACGTACAATAACATCGTGTGATCGTAGCCATGTTCTATTCACAATGGCGGATGGCGGCTGACTTGCGCCAGTCAGTGGCGGGAATGACTAACCAACGGTCAATGGATAAGACTGGATTCCATTTTGAAACTTAAATTGTTTTTTTTTACATGCCAGTGCGAAATTGTGTTATGCAACAAATTATGATAGATCAAATTGTTACAAAAAGGTTTGATTACCTTTTCTACTTGCATCATTATTTTATTTTATTGCTATTTATTTTCGCCCATAATTCCCAAATATGTGTTAAGTACTAAAGAATCATAATCTTACTCGAAAATAACAATGGCTCTACAAATTTAATAAATGAAAACAATGCTATTTAACAATAGGAAAAATGTATTATCATTTATTTTCCTTCTTATTTCGTGCAGATCGTATTTGATTAAACATACCTCTTTGATAATATTATGATGTCTTGTAACACCAGATTATGAAAAGCAACTGCGGTAAAAAATATTTTTAATGAGTTTATTGATATCATTTTGTTTCAACTCGAAAACTGGTTCCCAATTTGCATGTAACGAAACGAAACAGATTTTTTGCAAAATCTTTGAGGCTAAAATTTTCGCTTTACAACTATACAGATAGTTTGACTAGGTTTATTTATTGTACTTGCATACACAATTTTAAGTACATATAGACATTTCAATGCAAGAGACATTTTAATAGAGGTAGATGTGATGTGATGTGATGTAATTGATTTAAAGCCACATCGGCTTTTTTTTACTTTTGACTTTTAAAATGCATGCTTCGGCACAAATGGGCCTGCTCGACCGGAGAGATACCACGGCCTCACAGAAGACCGACGTGAAACAACGCTTTACGTCGGGCTTTGTCGTGTAAGTGAGGTTACCGGAGGCCAATTACCCCTCCCCCTATCCCTATCCCAATCCCTGAATCCCAACAATATTTAAATTCCTAATCCCAAAAGGCCGGTAACGCACTTGCAACGCCTCTGGTGTTCCAGGTGTCCATGGGCGACGCCGATTGCTTACCATCAGGTGATCTGTCTACTCGTTTACCGGTTTATACCCATAAAAAAGACAAGAAAACAGTGTTCTACGATACGCCAGAATTTTTTAAACAGACAACCCTGACAACCCTGGGCAATATGGCCAACTTAAGTGAAAGAGGTCAATAGTCCAACCGAGGACTATAACATACTGATGATGACGTACGAGTCGCACAAAAAACTTTTTAGTTCGAGAGTCCAATAATATTTAGAAATGTCAAATAAACTTATCAATATCCAAGTAAAGGATAGCCACATAGTGTCAGTACGATAAAGAGATAACACTGCTTATCTTCCTATTCGAGTTCTAAGTCAGCTGTGTTGTATGTTTGTCCTAGATATATCTACGGAACTATGTTACGTAGAAATAAAATATGATGATTAGGAACTAGGAAGAATGCATATTGTCACTAACTAATCCTGGTTGGTTGAAATAAAAAAAAATGTTTGTTTATGCCGCGTGACAGATAAAATATAGAATAGAAAAAAAAAACTTTATTTCACACGCTAAAAATTGGTGATACATACAGATTTTACACATACGGCTTAGAAATCCTGATGGGTACATAATATTCATGGCCCAAGTCTGCGGTGAAATAGGACTAGTTTAGCATACGTGCAAGACAGAGCCTTGTGCTGGTATTCTATTGACCCCATAAGTGACTCACAGAATCATCACATTAACCACAAGATGTTTACTGGTGGACAGATAGATATAATTACTGTTTCTCATATTACTGTGGGTGTACATGAGCCTTTCCCACCCATCATCATCATCATCAGCCCGTGTTCGTCCACTGCTGGACATAGGCCTCTCCAATGGCACGCCACTGAGCTGTCTTCAGCTCTTCTCATGCAACCACTACCAGCCACCTTGCGGATGTCGTCACTCCACTTAGCTGGAGCCTACTTAGGTCCCATTAGCCTCTTATAATACGGTTGTTGACAACTAGTCAAATTCAATACTTTTATCGAAACGTCAAAATTCATAGAACAGTATCGACTGTTCTATGAATTTTGTACGGAATACCATCTTATGACGTCATCATATTTTCGCGTCAAATAGCACACTTATATCTAAAATAAATGTTGGACTAAATCGAAAATTAAGTATATCGGCAAATCAGTGAATGAAAGTGTAACTATTTTTCAATATTTAATCGGACTGTAAAATCAAAATAATTTATTTTTGACCCAAGAAACTACCCAATTAATTTGGGGCTTTCTTTCTGGGTTTGACCATGATTTTTAAACCGTTGTTTAGGGCGCATTACTGAATTCGATAGTAAAATTGAAAAGAAGCATGTTGGGGAGACCAATGCTTTATGCATTGCACTAAAAAGATAGACCTTTTAATTTATTTAATTCAGAAGTAATATGACTAATGATATTATCGTGATCATAATAGCTTTAAAATATTCAGTTTCAAAGTATAAATTGGTCTAATAATAATTAAATTTAGTTTCCGCATCCGTGTATTAATTCTATTCAGTTGTCTAGTAGAACAATAATGTATTAAACTACATTATTTTAAATAACTTGATATGGGTACAAATTGAAGTACATGAAACCAATTTATCATGGTCTAGCTTTATATGGTTATTCAGTACATTCAAAGGTCAGTTAATATTGGTTAACCATAGCTTAATGTGTATGCGTTTGTATGAATTTGCAAGCATTGCATTTTTTTATGTACTTATGTTACCTATCGTGCATTCAATTTTGTTGACTCTTTACTAAAAATAGATCGAACATTCCAACTGACGTCAGTCATTAACACATGTGTAAAATATATAGTCGTACTTATATTTTTTAAATATACAATTAACTATTTTCTTACATTAATGCCTTGTTCACACTATGCTAGTATTTTAGTAGAGTAGCGAATATTCAGTAGTCCTCTCTTAGTAGTAGTAGAGTAGACAGTAGACTTCTGTCCCAAAATGGAAGTAAGAGAGAGAGAGAGAACTAAAGGCCGACACCGCACCTGTGACTCCTCTAGTGTTGCGGGTGTCCATTGGCGGCGCTGATCGCTTACTTAATATATAAGGTGTAACAAAAATAGTGCACAATATTTTAACAGGTGATATAGGACATGATAAGGATTATGTTTACCTAAAAAAAGAAATGTAAACAACAACATGTTTAATTAAATTTAGCATCACATTTGCAAAATTGTTGTTGTGTTTTTACGCATAACGCCAGCCGTGTATGGATGCGCGCGGACGTTTATCTTACGGGTCAACGACCGATATTTTTCGAATAGGTACATAGGAATAGGTACATATTGCAGAATGGCATAAAAAGCAATGAAAATAATAAATAAAAAATTGAATTATTAAAAATAATTGATATGTTTTTATAAAATATTTTCATAAAAAAAATGATGTTTATCACATACTAATTGACCTACTAAAATATTGTGCACTATTTTTGTTAGACCTTATATAGTATAAAGTCGGTTAATTAATATACTAAAACCTTCTACTAAGTGTATCAAACACTTTATTTAAAACAGCATCAAAATCGGTTTAGTCAATCGTCCAACCGTCATACGGGTCCAACTGATAACCCCTACTTTTTTTGAAGTTGGTTAAAAAAATGTACCTAGTACTAAATCATTATACGCACTGTGTTATTGTAATCTTATTAATTGTTTTTTTTATTGTTACAGGTAAGCATTATTAGTAAATTAATACAGACTGTCAACATGCAACACCAATCGACGAGTGAGTGAGTTTTACACAGAATACGGTAGTTTCCTACATTTTATTTTAATGTCCGTCTGATAGATTATTTTACAACATTAGACACGTATTTTTTCTTTTCTCACAAAATTAAATGCTTTCGACGATATATTCATTTGAAATATCGTATGACGTCACAGCGTGCTACATATTACAGCACGTTGTGACGTAACGACCTCCCACTGCTAAACTTAACACCATTTTATCTAAGTATTGTAACTTTATAGAAGAAAATAAAAAAATACGTGTCTAATATTTTTTCATTATCTAACTGACGGACTAATTAGATTTATAATTTTGTTACCCCGGCAACTACCTAATTGTATGATTTTCAAGTACTTTATTGTTCTCCTTTACAACCCTTAAAGCTACAAATACAGTAGGGGACAAATGTCGTACGACATGTATCGACGATATGTCAAGCGAAGCCGTCCGATTTCACCTGATATACATGGCGACCAATGTCCGCGACGTTGATGTTTTTTTTTATGGGGGGAACATAATCGAATGTCTGCTCCCGCCTGGGTGAGGCGGGAGGGAGTGTCAGACTCTTACTGACTAAAAACCACCCCCTTCCTTCTCCTGCACGTCGAGCCGCCGTACGCTCGGGTCTGTTTCTGGTCGGACGGGGAGCCACCCATGCTCACCGTCCGCAGGCCCGCGCTTACGGTGGCCGGAGATCGTCCCGCGATCCCCGACGCCCGGTGTGTCCTTCGCGATGGCTGGGTTGCGAGGAGGCAGCGCTTCGCTGCCTTACGCGTCCCGCCTCCTCCTTAGCTAGCATGACTGCTTCGCAAAAGGAGGAGACCGCATCCCAGTCCCCCTCGCTCCGCATCATGACCTGCACTAGGCCCGGACCCGAGAGGTCGCCATCGCCGAGCGACGTTGATGTTGCCACTTGCCTAGCATGTCGACCAATGGTCGGCAACGTCGCACTACTTCATTCAACGCCGCTGGCAACACGTGTCGCAGGCCATTCATCGCCTAGTGTATTCTTGACTGCTTCATTGGCATTAGTCGCAACTGCCACTGCCGGGCAAGAGGTCTCGGATTCGAAATCCCGGCTCGGTAAAAGTAACACTGGGCTTTTTGAAAAAAAAAAATTCAGTACTAGCACGGAGTCTAGAATAATATGCCCGGTATACGGCAATACGCTCACCCCTGTTACATGGGGTTCATGACAAAAATAGTGTTACATTGTACAGTGGCATTAAGTGCCGTAATGTGCACTACCTCTTCGGGATAAGAGGCGTGATGATTATGTTATGTACCTCTAGTATCCTTGGCTGAAGACTTAAAAAATGATATTTCAGATAGTTTTTTCTTGTTATGTAGTCTTATATTATATCTATCACTTAATATTACCTCTATAAAGTGATTCATTCCTAACACCTCCGGCTGTGAACGTGCGAAGTCAAACGTATACAACGCAAAAAATTACGTTTAGAACACATCCATTATTGCTTGACACTTGTGGCATAATACCGAACTAATGTTTAAGTTTTGATTTGACAGCCATTTACTGCATAAACTAGCAACAAATCACAGTCTACATAAAATATCTGAATCAGTACATAGTATAAAACAAAGTCGCTATCCGCCGTCTGTCTGTCCCTATGTATGGTTAGATCTTTAAAACTACGTTACGGATTTTGATGCGGTTTTCTTTAATAGATAGAGTAATTCATAAGCAAGGTTTATATGTATAATACATGCGTATTGCACCCGTGCGAAGCCGGGCCGAATCTAAATAAAGTATCAAAATCTTTGATCAAGTTTTTGATCAAATTCAATAAAAGTAATGTCCAAAATAGATAATAATTCAAAGGATTTCAAGTTTATTTGTGTCGTTAATAGTGTCAGTGGTGCCCAGGTTAGAGGTCAAGTATTTTTGGTTTTAACGCAAGACTAACAACCTCATTACCATCACGCCTTTTGTTTTTCAAAAGTTTAGAAAGAGATGGATTAGTAACTTGACCGTATCTTTTATTCGACTACTTTTGATATGTAGTCAGTCAGTCAGTTATAAGTCTCATGAAATATTTAACAAAATTCCTAAGCCTAATTGATGAATCGCTTTTATTAGCTACTTATCTTTGTTATTTCGTTTATCAATTAATAGTTGCTTTAATTCGTTAAATGTTATCAGTCAAGTGTTAGCCAAAGACGTTATGTTCCGTAGGGTACAGAAAAATACATTTTCTTGAGGGTTTAAATTAAAAATATCTCACCTACATTAATGCCATTGATTACACTTAAAAAGTATATAATTATACACTTACAGCTGAAGTCAATAACTGATCCCTCAGACCATCACAGACGGGGCCCAGAAGGGCTGATGCCCGATACGGAACCGCGGAAAGCCTAATGGGTTGTCGGGGCTCCAGCTCGAAGTGCAGGAGTAGGAACGGGGTGGATTTTAGTCAGTAAGAGTCTGACACTCCCTCTCGCCTAACCCGAGGTGGCAGAAGTAATTAGGTGATACTCAACCCTCAGAAAAAACCGACCCCAATTCAAAATTTTAATCATATTTTGACATTTGTTACCGGAGACCCAATTACATCCCTCCCCCTTCCCCCAATCTCTCCAATCCCTGAAACCCCAACAATCCTCAAATTCGTAATCCCTAAAAGGCCGGTAACGCACTCGCAACGCCTCTGTTATTCTAGGATGGACACCTATTGGCGAAGCCAATTGCTTACCATCAGGTGATCCCTCTGCTCGTTTACCGGTTTATCCCATAAAAAACATTAGTTCTATTAAGTATTTGAAATACAGATCGATTCAGAAATTTTCTATACAAATTAAATATTAATTTTGGCATACGATTTTAAGTAAAGGTATAAAAGGAGTGAAGTGATGTTTACAACAAAACAGCAAACACGTACTTTAAAATTATAACAATACAATTTCATTGATGTTATCAGTGAAATATTTAGCGTATCGTGCCTATATCCGTACCGACTTACCTTGCTTCTTGCGTCATGGATAAAAAAAAGTAAAGTATGTCTACATCCAATCTGGTACGAAACAAGGCCCCATTTCTGCTAACCTACAATACTTCTCCTGCCCGGGTGAGGCCAGAGGAAGTGTCAGACTCTTACTGACTAAAAACCACCCTACTCCTGCATTTCGCTTGGTCTCCACAGCGCATGTCTGGAGAGAGGCCAGTTCCCGCTTCTCTGGAAAGCGGGAAAACTGGTCCTCGTGCGGAAGACGGGGCGCCCTGCGGACTCTCCGTCCGCGTACCGGCCCATAGTGTTGCTCGACGAGGTGGGGAAAGTCTTCGAAAGAATCATTTCGAACCGCCTCGTCGCGCACCTGACGGACATTGGGCCGGACTTGTCGGACGGCCAGTTCGGCTTCCGCAGAGGGCGCTCCACGGTGGACGCCATCATGCGCGTTAGAGACCTCACGACGGGGACTGCAGTGTCCAGGGGTAAGGTCGTAGTGGCGGTGTCTCTGGACATCGCCAACGCCTTCAACTCCCTGCCCTGGAGCTGCATCTTGGAGGCACTCCGATGTCATCGGGTGCCTACCTACCTCCGTCGTGTAATCGAGGCTTACCTGACGGACAGGTCCGTCAGCTACCCCGGTCACCGGGGCGAGTGGAACCGGCGAGAGATGTCACGCGGTGTTCCACAGGGTTCGGTTCTGGGGCCGCTCCTGTGGAACATCGGCTATGACTGGGTGCTGCGCACCGACCTCCCGAACGGCGTTAGCACAATATGCTACGCCGACGATACGCTGGTGCTAGCGCACGGGAGGTCACACCAGGCGGCGGCCGACTTAATGGCGACAGCGGTTGCGACAGTCGTTGAGAGAATCCGGCAGTTGGGACTCGAGGTGGCGCTCCACAAGTCCGAGGCCATGTGTTTTCATGGCCGCGGGAACGCGCCACCTCCGGGTGGGTCTCAAATAACGGCGGGAGGAGTTACCATCGGCGTCGAGACGACGATGAAGTACCTAGGACTCGTCCTCGACAGTCGGTGGAACTTCATAGAGCATTTCCGACGTTTGGCTCCAAAGTTGGAGAGGACGGGGGCTGCGTTCAAACGCATCCTCCCCAACCTCGGGGGGCCAAACGCCTCCTGCCGGAGGTTATACGCCGGGGTCGTGCGGTCCATGGCCCTCTACGGCGCCCCTGTTTGGGCGCCAAACCTGTTGCGGCGTCCCGCTCGGACGCTGCTCATGGCACAGAGGGTCATGGCGATCCGAATAATCCGCGGATACCGCACGATCTCTGGGGAGTCGGCGAACCTTCTTGCCGGATTACCGCCGTGGGATCTGGAGGCGAAGGTGCTCGCGCGCGTGTACAGCATGCGCGCGGAGGCACGTCGCCGGGGCGAAACTCCGCTGCCGCGCCAGATAAGTGCGTGGC
This sequence comes from Spodoptera picta, assembly GCA_038387885.1. Lineage (NCBI taxonomy): Eukaryota > Metazoa > Arthropoda > Insecta > Lepidoptera > Noctuidae > Spodoptera > Spodoptera picta. Next base: position 2,659,906 of record JAZHFQ010000782.1, on the reverse strand, counting down.
GGGATGAGCTCCGGCGCGATCTCATGGCGGAGTGGCAGCAACGACTGTCGCAACCGAGGGCTGGGCTCGCTGCCATCGCAGCGGTAAGTCCCCTCTTTGAGGAGTGGCTTGAGAGACGCTACGGCGTCCTCACCTACCGCCTGACGCAGGTCCTCACCGGACATGGAAGTTTCGGGAAGTACCTGTGTCTGATGGGGCGGGAGGAAACGCCCGGGTGTCATCACTGCGAGGACCGCCCTGAGGACACGGTGGAACACACGGTGGGAGAATGCCCTTCGTGGGCTGAGCACCGCCGTGTCCTCAGGGAAGTGATCGGCGACGGCGACCTCTCGCGTCCGGGCCTAGTGCAGGCCATGATGCGGAGCGAGGGGGACTGGGATGCCGTCTCCTCCTTTTGCGAAGCAGTGATGCTAGCTAAGGAGGAGGCGGGACGCGTGAGGCAGCGAAGCGCTGCCTCCTCGCAACCCAGCCGTCGCGAAGGACACACCGGGCGTCGGGGATCGCGAGACGATCTCCGGCCACCGTAAGCGCGGGCCTGCGGACGGCGAGCATGGGTGGCTCCCCGTCCGACCAGAAACAGACCCGAGCGTACGGCGCGTCGCGTTCCGCGCGCGCCTCAAAGAGCCATCAGACCACCACAGATGGGGCCCAATACGGCCGATGCCGATTCGGAGTCGCGGAGAACCTAACGGGTAACCGGGGCTCCGGCTCGACGTGCAGGAGAAGGAACGGGGTGGTTTTTAGTCAGTAAGAGTCTGACACTCCCTCCCGCCTCACCCAGGCGGGAGAAGTCATTCGATGATTTTCCCCCCTTAAAAAAAAAAAAAAAAAAAAACTCCTGCATTTCGAGCCGGAGCCCCGGCAACCGGTGGTCTGATGGCTCCTCGAGGCGCGCGCGGAACGCCACGTTCCGTACGCTCGGGAATAACAAAGCTTAGGTTTTGCTCGCGACTTCGTACTAGCACAACTAACACAGTGGACCTAATGTAGCATTGATAAATTTAATAAGTATTAATATGCATCATTTTTGCTTTAGAAATCTTTGTCCCGCATAAGGATTTTGTCCTATAGCCCCCCTTTGTGAAATATTTCACGCACACATCGCACACACATAAAGAATTTTCTGATTTTGCGGGCTTTCCTCAGTTCGAGCTAGGACGTAAGCAAACTGAGTACACATGGAAAATCAGAAAACAATAATATTTTGTCCGACCCTCTCTCAACCGCTCACATTACATGACCAAACAATAACATGACGCAATCAAGAGAAATAATTAAGGATAATTTTACATCATCATTTCTTTAAGGATAAAACTTGCCACAATCTGTTTATTTCCTTGGAAGTATTTTGTTATTAACGTCACAAATATCACGTCACAGGTTCAATAAAAATAGATCAGCGAAATTGATCCTTATTTCTTCGAATAACCATGGCAACTAGTAACAGTTGCCAGAAACTTTACCAACAATCCTATGCTTTACGAATGCTCTCAAAAGTAGCTAGTCAATCAACGGTACTTACGGCCTACCATGGATATGTGGGATCTATATTGAGGTACGGTGTCCTCTTCTGGGGTAACTCGACAGATAAACAACGTGTGTTTCTAGCGCAGAAAAAGTGTGTTAGGAGTATTTGCAAAATAAATCAGTCTGATAGCTGTAAGCCCCATTTCAAAAACCTTAAAATTTTAACGCTGCCTAGTTTATATATTTGTGAGGTAATTAACTACATTAGGACTAATTTAAATACGTATAAGAATTTCAAATGTAAGCGTCACACTAACAAAATCAATTGTCCTATACATAGCACAATGATGTTCAATAAAAGTGTATTCTGCATGGGACCACGAATTTATAATCACTTACCAGAGCACATACTAGAGATCAAGAATAATGACTTACTCAAACGCAAGATTAAAGATATAATGCTAAGCAAGGCCTATTACAGTGTTGATGAGTACCTACAAGATAAATCCATCTAGCAAATAATTAACGCACTTAGAGGTATACTTAGGTTATGAATTTATTATATAGTAATATTATATAGTATTGAATATAAGAATTAATATTGACATAAATGTAAGGTGACTGTGAACTGATATTTGTAGAGGTAGTGTTCATAGATTTCTCTATTTGACATTATTAATTATATATATTGTTATCATTTAGTCCATTTATATTGTTTTTGATCGATTTGATCGATTGGTGTATTAACGAAATCTTACTCTCTACAAAATAAGTCTGTAAATGATTTTGCTAATGTGTACATTGCCTTACATGTCAAGCTTTACCCCAAGAAGGTGCATGCTTGACTAACATCACGCTTGTTATAAACTCTAAAAGGTTGAACAGGATTTTTTGCCATATCAGCCTTACGTAGTACTAAAGTCAGTCCCTAATGTTTAAAATACACCCGATATACATATCATCATTAATATAAAACCGAAGTAGGTCTCAAGCTTTGGATGACGATTTATAAAATCAAATAGTCTGTTAATTCTAATCTGTCCCTACAACATGAATCTTTGAACCTCACATTCTCCCAAAAATCTTCCGAATTCTGAACACACTATCGAAAAAACTACAAATGTTACACCACAACCAATCAACAATTTTTGCATAAATGAATTTAATAAAATCGTTGACTAATGTCATAAAAATCTTATGCTATGCTAATGCGGTTATCCATCTTACCTTGACCGTGGCCACGTTGCTTAACCTTGGTAAGCAAATCGGAAATCAGAGTACGAATGAATGAATTTTACATTGCATCATAGTTTGAAACCTTAAGGTCCGGTTTTTATTTGCACCATATAAGTAACTGACTGATAAAACTTAGCTACTACCATGACAAAAGGAGAAAGGTATTGAGTAAAAGGTTTAGATTTTGTCTGATTTCCAAAATTTTCTATAGCAGACTGTTCTACTTCACCCATTTCAAGTTTTACAAATCTTTCCTTATAAATTCTACTAGATTGATCATGAGTCAGATCAAATTTGACGCGGACTTTGTTGCATGTATCATCCATCAATGAAAATTCTTTAAATATTTAAAACATGTGTCTATTGTTTGGGCTTTTACCTCGTGCATAAGATATGACTAGCTGCTTAAGTCTTGATTTGGTTTCCTAAAGGAATATCTTGAGCTGTCAGTATCCAACTACGATTAAAATTTAAAAACAGATTTAATCAGACTGACATATACCCCATTCTTTACAACTAAGACCGGCAACGCAATGGGGATGATGACAGGGTATGAAAATTAAAAATATAATTAGTCCGTAACTTAGGTAATAAAAAAATATTAGACACGTATTTTTTTATTTTGTTGTATAATAAAACAATACTTAGATAAAACGAATCAAAGTTTAGTAGTGGGGGCTAAAACGTCATTTCTTAGTATAAAATGTACTGAGAAGTGACGTCACGCGACATTTCAAATCAATATATCTTCGAAACTATTCGTTTCCGTAAGAAAGTTTCTAATATGAGCCTACATTCCCATAGTCCGTATGTAATGTCTATAAAAATATATAATAAACTACCAGAAGCCCTAAAGGAAGAACCCAGAAATATAAAATTTACTAATAAATTAAAACAAATACTCATAAATAAAGCATACTATAATATTAAAGAATATATTAATGATAAAGATTTAAAATAAACACTGTAATTAAAAATTAAATATATGTGCGACATATATAATATTAATGATTAAATCACCTATTACAATACACATATTTAAATATATAACGAAAAAAAAAAAAATGTTTAATATATGAATATATAAACCTACATAGAATATATAAGTACATTTATAAACATTTTCATAAATAATACTAATAGCATTACAAAATAAATTGAACAAAACAACTACTTATAACTAGTAATAAGAAATCTGCGATACATAATCTAAATAAAATTACCGTCCTCCTCTCTTCTACGTTGCCGTGCCCTACAGGGTCCATACTGTACTATATTATTATGTAACACCTTTTAAACATATGGAGTGCAATAAACGTATTGAATATTGAGTATAAAATAAAAAATACGTGTCTAATGTTTTTAAATAATCTACCAGACGGACATTAAAATAAAAATTAGTCGTCTACCCCATTGTGACTGCTCTGGTGTTGCGGGTATCCATGGTGATGATGGGTGTCCATTACATGGGTACCGTTCATTACCACTTACCATCAAGTGACCCGTCTGCTCGTTTGCCTTCTATCCCATAAAATACTTCGACCAACAGCAATACATTTGTCTTGTTTGATGTTACTGCACTCCGAGTATAATCCAATTGTCTATGAATATGACGAATGGCCCTGGTCTATCACTCTTCATATAAAGCAGGACTATTGGAGGAAGTGCATAATAATGTTGAGATTTCCTCTCATACATTGTTGCAAGAATCGAATAACTCTAACCCTCTAAAGTCCTAGCTTCACTGATGGACGTTTTAAAAGTGCCTGTATCTGAATTATCGAAATTATTACTTTGAATTTACTTTCTAAGATATCGGGTGGTTTTTCGGTGATGACAAGTACCTATTAACAAGTTGATTCTGTTTTATCTTGCACCCAATTTTGCAAGTGATTCATGCCTTACCTTTTTTGTTATGATAATTATGCAGTTTTGGACGATTGTAGTTAATTAATTTCAAGTAAGTCTGTGGCGACACATGTCACAAATCAACGGATGAACCATCACCACAAAATCCTATCATCGCACATATAGAGTTTACATGCGAATTAATACGGATAGAAAATCCCAACAAACAACTGTTGGGCAGAAAGCCCGCCAGGCACGATTACCTCGCCTGGTCGGAGGATCCTGCTTTTCCGATCTTAGGGACCTATACTCTCTGTTCCTACAAATTTTTATTAATTTCCTTCCAATACTTTAATAGTCATAGGGATTTTTGCGTGCAATTTGTCACGAGTGCTGAATCTACTCTCTTAAAAACTTTTTTTATTACACATCATTATTGTGCTCCTTTTCTGTATATCCGGATAATTCCTCGAAGAATTACAGATAGAGCTCTCATATTCCCCTTCCAGGAATATTACGTCATGTTTTTCATAGTAATTATTTTACATAATAAGTATTGAATGTGGATACATTCACTTCCATAAACATGTAATAGTACCCATTTAGTTCCTTAATTATATTACAACGCCATCTATTAATAATATCAGGAAAATGCTTAGCAACTGTCACGTAGTTACATCATTGTTGTGTTGACATTTTCATACCATTCAAACCCATAAGTTACCTTGCTCATACTATTAGTTTTATTTGCACTAAATGTAATGCTTTCAAGTAACTATGAGTCTTTTCTTCTTCTTCTGTTCCTCTACCTAAGGAAAACCAATACTAAGTTTACAGACGGCCATCGTATTCTAAGTACACCTGCAAAACGAGTACCTAATATACGTAGATCATAGCTCGTCCAGTTTAAACACCAAAATACAACAACCATTGAATACGGATTTCCCATTAGCAATAATATTGTTATCTATTCTTTAAGCCTTTGCCAAATTCGGTGAGGTGATAGTTACTAGTCCAAAATTAATTTCATACAGATAACACTGCCATCTGTTATTTGAAACCGCCAATTAATGTGTCTTTCCTCAAACGAAGATAAATTGTTTTAAAATAAATCGTCACACTTTTATTTTTATTGCATTCTTTTCAAAGGACGTCAGAAAATTAAAAATCTATTTAGTCCGTAAGTTAAATAGCGAATAAATATTACTTAGACTATATTTTTTTATTTTTCGTATAGTAAAATGATAGATAAAGCAAATCAACGCTTAAGAGTGGGAACTGAAATGTCAGTTCTACGTATAAAATGTACAAAGAAGTGACGTCACGCGACATTTCAAATCAATATATCGTCTAAAGTATTCGAATTCCTCTTCTCACACGGAGAAGGTTTGAGTATTAATCACCTCGCTTGCTCAATGCGGGTTGGCGATGACAAACTTATAATTAGAAATTATAATCCCAGGTTTCCCCACGATGTTTTCCTTAACCGTTTGTCTGTAGTGTCTAGAGGTAGATAATCTTAGAAAGTAAATAATTATAACCTTGCGTATAAACTTTCAGTAACCCGTAACTTCTATCAAAAATGATTGCCCGTCATTCAGTACGGAAAGATCAATAACCTCAACTTTTCGCTAATCATGACCACATGGACTTCACTTTTTGGAATTTGGGAATTTTCTCGACCGTAATCGCTATCTCTTAGAGCCTCTACCGACATCATGTTATAATATAACCTCATTGTTAATTATTATTATAGAAGTAATTCTATTACCGGTTTCCCTATTAACTATAGAACTTGTGTAAACTTAAAAAAAAGTAATTACTTATACTACGCTAACCGCCTCGTGTCTCAAACATCTTGAACATTTAGCATTGAGAACACGTAATTGTGTTTAGGTTATAAATTAATTTATCATTAGGTTGGTAAAAGAATTATTAGTTTTTTAAACCCTCCGAAATCCATGTAGGTTATTGGTCACGTATGCAGGACGCATGCGTGACCAATAATATATCTACAAGCCTACACGAAAGACCTTTTGACCCAAAATATATGCAATCCTGGATTAGGCCTTCCCAATGACTTCCAGATCCATCATTTGTCTCAATTATTATTATTTTCTTGAATTCGACTTTATTAATCCATAAGTGGTTATTCAACACATCTATAACTTTACAGTGTTTCTTATTACATATAGTTTATCTAACTTTACGGTTCAAAACTGGATCGTACATATGCAAAAGCCGCTAAAAGTGGACTTGATCGACAACATGTTTCGTTAGTATCTATTAATTCACCTTGTTTGGTGTTTACTGCCTAGTTACTTCGACTCTGCTGATTTTAAATCCACTTAATATAATTTTGAAATCGTAGATTTAAAACATATTACATTATAAAAATATATCTTCCCCACTGTGTCAATACCTTGCTCTATTTTTCTATGCGTGATGTAAAATTACCTATAAAATTAATAATTAGACAATCAAAAGCAACTTTTTAATTTTTTTTTCAGGCGTTCGATTTTTCAACAATAAAATCTTTATTCCAAAGTCCTTTTCTATCGTCATAGTCACCAGTAACTTAGTAAAGTGTAAAAATAATGCTAACTCATTCATTATTAGCCATAATTTTCTTCTTAAGTTACCAAGGAAGGATGAGAAGGTACAAATAATTTAGGAGTACCACAAGGTCCTGTCTTATGACCTTTATTTATTTGAACGTCATCTCTTATTTACAATAATTACTAAATGATATACAAGCTTAAAATAATACAAAAAAATATTTTATTTTATCTTTCCGCTCCAAAATAATATTGACAAAGCAATTCATAATTTTCCTTAACAAATATACATAGTTATTGCCAAAAATCAGGCGACACTTAACAAAAAATTAACGAATTGTCGTTGTTTTCTTTATTTACTTACCTATATTCTTTTCGACCTTCGAAAAACCAACGTGAATAGTGAATACTTAAGCATTTATACTTACTGCAATAAGTAATTATTAACGTTTAACGAAACAGGTATGGTCAAATTCAAAATGGCGTCTCTACTCGACTAAGAACGTTGAATAAAATATCCAACGTATGACCGTTTTTAGGATATCTAATGACGTTATGTAAGTCTCTTTTGTCCATCCTTTCGTTTAATTTAAATACGCAGCCATATTTTAAAATATTATGCATGTCTGTAAAATTGCATCGTTCCAGGAAAACTGCGACGTATAAATAGGTTTCTATTTATTTATGAAGGTTTTATGTAGCGACACAGATTTGTTATATCTCTAAAGAGTACCCAGAGGTACTCGGTTTTAAGTCTAACAATAAATCAATAACAATGTTATAAACAAACGTTATCTTCTGTATGAAGAAGACAAAATTAAAAGACGCTCAGTAAAAATCAAATATTGTTCTATTTCTACTCTATACAGTCAGTCCACAGTTAGAATTAAAGTGACACATAAAATATTTCAATTTAATTTACTTTAAATGCGAACGGAACAGAGAGCGGTGTGGGTTATTTATATACTTTGAAATGGTTGTATGAGCCGAACGTTTCGCCGACCGAAGCCTCATATTAACGGCAGACTACTGCTGCGGCAGTCTCGCGCCGCGCTCTATTATTTCAACGTAAGATTCTTTATCGAACGCCCGTAATTTAACGTTCCATTCAATATCTACCGCGATTTATTTAATGATAAAATTACGCCATATTTGATTTTTTATTCCCGCGATTTGTATTGTCAGAATTGTTTTTTTTTCTTTTTCGCAACTGTGATTTCAACCCTGCCAGCCAGTGTCGTGTCGCGTTTATTCTTAGTTTAATTCTCATAATTTTCGCAAAGTGAAATTCGTGTTTAACAGTGACTTGACGAAAAAATTGATACGCTCGAATTAAAAATATTATTTTATAATCTGTTTTGTTCGAAGTGGTTTGATTACGAGTTTCCTTTCATTTTTGCCTTTAGTGACGGTTTCATAAACTTGTATTACAGTGACTCTGTGGCAAATGAAGTTTTATTTGATTATTTTTATACGGCATTTAAGTAACTGTGTTTCGTGCGATGAAAAAGAAAATGAGTAAGTTTATTTTTTATTAATCCTGTGAGATAGTTGTTGTGGGAATTTTAATTAAGTTACTGTCCATTACACTTTTAAATTGAGGCTAATAAAAAAGCCGTTAATATATAATTTTTTCCTCGTTCACCAATCGAGAACGCGTACTCGCATACTTTATAATATTTATTAAATACTAAATTTATTTACAAAATGACATCAATGTTTGGGCTTTGAAATTATACAAACAATATTTGTGTCAGTTGTATTATTCGGAGTGTATTTATACTTATGCCGTCGAATGCATTTGATAATGCGAACTGCGGGCCGTCCCTCCCTCCCACGCCCTCCCACCGCCTACAAAAGGGCATTCGTGCTAATTTCAGATATTCTCACAAGCAGAACACTGAAAAGATTTTTAGATTATCTCTTTAATACTCGTACGTTGCTGCAGGCACAAATCGTTCATTAAAGGAAAATGTGTAAACATAAAAGTAAGGAAAGATATTTGCCAAAATTTTCCTTCTAACCCTCTCCTTGGTAACAACAACAGACGAACAAGCAAAATAAAAATAGATTTCGGATCCATATTTTTATGGTTTTCATAGCAACAATAAAGTATTGACGTGTTTACCGATGTTCAAGAAAATCATTCCCTATCAATAATTCTTCACATAAAATTAAACAAAATCCCACTTCAAACATGTATTGCTCTAGAAAAGTGAAAAAAAAAACAAAAAAAAATCTGATAAAAAAATCAGGACATAAGCCACTTAATCGATATGAAGAGGATACAAACGAAACAATATTCATGTTTCTATTAAAAGTGAAACTTGAGACGTATAAGAGGATAAGTACCTGTGTGTATAATTTTATATTGATTGCTCATTCCTCGGGGAGTAACAAGCCTTGAGGGAGCTTATTAGTACTCCGTACACAGACGAGAGTACGCTAAGGACTCTTTAGGATCTGAAGTTGATATAATTTTAATCTTACTAATTGTGTACTTGGTTATGGTTTGTTAGCTATTGGTAATTAGCATCATCATAGGACTGTATCTAAATTGCTGCTTATATTCTTAGATTCTTCTTGAAGATACAAATACTATGTTATTGCTATGGCATTGATTGAAACTATACTTAATACGTTGCTTAGCGATTCAAAATGAATCTTGACCTTCGATACGAGACTCTTTGATTTTTAAAACTAGGAATTTTTCCCTAATCTTCAAACGATTCAAAATCGTAAGGAAACTTAGTTTGATATTATTCTGGCTTCACAAACGACGCAGTTCGATAAAAATTAATAACAATGATTGATTCTAAACAGACCATTGGATTTTCCAACTAGTTAAAAAGTTAAATGTAAGAACAGATTCATTTGATATTAAAAACAAGAGACGTCTGTAATAATTCAGTGAATTATTTCGAGTAGTCACCGTTAAATGGTAATCGTGACTGAATTTTTATTTCTCTATTAACTGCAATCCAAATTCAGAAATCTGGTGAAGATGCTATCAAGAAATTTAACATTCTTTGAACTCAGGAGGTAAGAGGAAAACGAGCTATTTATGGAAAAATCGATGTCGATAATACCATCCTACCATGTCGAGTATAGAAATGTGTTTTTCAACTTATTCAATTTACAATATGCGATTGTTTGTGATTGTGATTGTAATATGGTGGAATATTTTCTTTTCTCTTACGGAAAATGTTTATTTACTGACGGTTTTTGTACATTTCATTCATTTTGTTTATCTTGTTAATGGTTCTTATTTCTTCAGTTAATCCTCTTAAAGATTATGCAATATCTTTATCGATTACATTATTTTATATAAAACCTTCTTAAGTTATTTTTAAAGAATCGTTATTTTGTATTATCGCTTCTTGATATTTTTCAACATTCATCAGTCCCATAGTGTATTTTTACGACTAAATTTATTTCACAGCTTGGAATTGTTAGAAATTCAATTAGCGGAAGTTTTTTTACTATTTTCCCTTAATCGAAGCGGCAAAATCTGTTTTTAATAACCGGATTTTGTTATACCAGAAAGTATTGTACTTCAACGGTACAATAGAGTTGTTAAAAATGTAAAAAAATGAAGAATTTTCTGGAAATAGCCAACGAGTCGAAAAAACAATCGAACATGAGAATGGCGTGTTAACGTACTTGTGCCTGTTTTGACCTTCGAATTGTATTCATACAAATCGCATATTTATTTAAAAATTCAATTTAATTTTTTGCTAAATAATTTAAAGGTATTTTTTTCTGTTTTCTAATAAATTATTCATGTTATTGCAGAATAACGGTTGGCGTAATTAAAAAAATAACTGTCAAATACATGTCATTCGAGATATGGTTTTTTATGTATATTTTAATAGTATAGTAAACTGTTAAATATTTTTATGGGTATGAAACTTTGTTAACATTTTTTCTATATTTAGCCATTAACAAAATAAGATACAAAGGTTTAAGAAACACTGTTCAAATGTTTTGTTCAGCTCGCATATTAAATATGAATATTTAAAATTGTAATATCTTATGATAACAAAAAGAATTTTCGTTGCGATACTATTTATTTGTGAGTAAACGTTTGGCTGGTTACTTGATTACGTAAAGTGACGTAGCTCGACGCCATTTTTGTTTCATGTTTCAAATATAGAATGTCACGAAAGTTTTGTAATTTCTATAAGTTAGTATTGCCAATTTATTAAATGCTTAAGTAAATATTTTTCAATGGAATAAAAGTATAGTTGGAATTTTTGCTATATAGTGTTTGGTATTTTTATTCTGCGTTTATTTTACTTTCATAAAAATTTTATACAAACATTAATGTTTGCCATTAAGCAAAGCAGAAACAGTAGAAGTTCATTCAGTGCAAATTCTCTCAAACTTCAACTGCACGGAAACACTTTAAATACGACCAAACAGAGATTCATACAATTTCCCGAGAATATTTACCATCGCATTGACAAATAGAAGTTTCAAGACCTCGGCTTAAAACGTTATAAGGAAAGTGCATTTGTACGATTTCGAAATAGACATTTCACAGGTCGGCACCCTACAGAAATAGTATAAAATAAACGAGGTTATAAAAAAATATCTAGGTTCGGGATTCGTCACAGTTTCATTGTTAAAGAAATCTATTTATAAGCATACTTAGTTACATAAGTCGTTAAAACAATTTATTATCAATCAAATAAACTAATTCTTGATCCGTAATTGTGTTTCGAAATGACAGCGATGCGACGCCATCTTGAAATAGCCATCGCTAAACTTTTTCTTATTTCATTATTTTGCATTTATTCGACCTCCGTGAAGGTTGGGTTATTCTCTATGACATCTTGTGTCGTTGGTTTGTTTTGTTATAGGTAGGTGCATATTAATTTTCTCATTTATCCATGCAGTGGTTAAAATACATTTTTTCTATAGCAAATATAGCTACTTATAGGCGATTTATTTTAATTTAACGACTAAGTAAGAATGTATTATATTTTGCTAGATTTAATTTATTAAACCGTTATTGATTTTTCTTTAACACTAAAAATGTTTTTGTTATACAACCTATATGTTAGTGCCTAATTTTCTGCCCTTTAACAAGCAGTGCAAACCCCGAAAATAAATACAGGTCAAGGTGAAATCAGTCAATCGTGGTATTATTTCTAGTCGGTAGACTTGGTGTTAGGCCTGCGCAGTAGGGCACTTACATACCCGTATTAATAGATTACAACTGCATTGGAAATATTAAAGAGGCATCGTAGATAGGAATATACTGACCAGATGGGATATATTAAAGAAGGGCCAAATAAAAAGTACCTTTAACCGAAGAGCATGCATGAAAGGACTGATGACTGTTGTGGAACCGAAAGCGGTATGTAAGAATTGTAGAAATTGGCGTTGGGACTCATAACATAAATAGTGAAAAGTGGGTGTTACATAGCACAGTGGCATTAAGTGCCGTAATTTGCACCTCTGTTTACCCGCATGGGAAACAGGTGTGAATTTAAGTATGTATGTCCATCATGATAATACATCAGTCACAATAAACAGAAAAATAAAAATTATTTCGATCGCAGTCTCGATTGTAACACAATACTTACATAACATCACGCCTTTTATCCCCGAAGGGGTAGGCAGAGGTGCACATTCTACCACAGTACAATGTAACACCCACTTTTCACTAGTTGTTATGAGTCCCATGTAATAGGGGGTGAGCCTATTGCCATATACCGGGCACATTTCCAGACTCCGTGCTACTACTGAGAATTTTAAAAAACCCAGTAATACTTTGCCCGACCCGGGAATCGAACCCGAGACCCCTTGCCCGGCAGTCGCACTTGCGAATACTCGGCCAACGAGGCAGTCAATTGTAACACAATACTTATTTTGAATTATTTAACGATCCTAAACTATTCTGAAAGTCGTTCACTTTTAAAGGATAATATTTATTATTGCAATGCAGTTTAAACTGGTTTCACCGTTGCTTGACAGTGTTTTTTATTTTTTATTGGTAGCATAAAATGGTATATTTATTGCGTAATTTTTTAATTTACAAAATAGGTATATTATGAGACTTTTGAAAAAAATATATCTATTTTTCAAAGTTGGCAAACCTTTTTGTGTCTGTCGATAAGTTTAAACTGTTACTCGATAATACAAATTTACAAAATAACACACGGAATGCAAATGACCCGTATCATTCCAACTACTTAAATGATAAACTTCAAAGTATTTGAAATAAATATTTTTAGTAGGAAAACTAAACTATTATCACGTCTAGAACATGATGTTTATTAATAAATATACTAGTGGAAAATTTATGAGAATAACTCACAAAAAAGACCAATATTAATGTGTAAATTATTTGCGTCGTAAATTTACAGAAAAAGTTGTACAGTTTTTTTAAGAATTCTCTGGAATTCCATTATTTTTCAAACTTTCCCGCGTTTTGTATGCACTTACGTATTTAAGTAAATTTTTAACAACAACAACAAAATTAATTTAATTGCTTTATAAATGTATAAATAAAAATAAATAAATAAAAGGACCTTTTCACTAGTCTACAAATATGTAGCAAAATTATGAAATAAATTCGGCTATGATATGATAGAACAAGAATAGCAGGGTGATTCACAAACTCTGTCGTGCGAGCGGTCAGGGACGGTCGTGTTCCAACCGCCAGATATTTAGTTCACATGCACCCACAATATTAAGATCTTGTGTTGCATTCGAATTTCAATTATTTTATTGGAGTATTTTTTTACATTAGGAGAAAAACATCGTGAGGATACCTGGAGGTGTAAATTTTCTGTAAATGTAATATTTTTTGTAAAAAAATATTCTTAGTTTTCCGTCATTAGTCTATGTTGGTAGGTGATTCTAAAACAAAAAACGTTTTGTTTCGAAATATCACCTTGAAAATATTTTAATAGGTAGGAAACCATAAGAAAGTTGGACAAGTTATTTATTTTTTTCTGAATGTAATAATTAAATTAAACAAAAAATATTAATTCCTATTAATTCTATTAATTACATTTTTTACATAGGTACGTCGGAGAGGGCAATTTTTAATGCTTGCGAAAATGATGTAATCATTTTCTTGCATTAAGTTATAGACAAAAAAGTAACGTACTTATATTATTTTAATTTTTTTTTATTATTATATATTTTTTTTTATTTTAAAATATTTTTTTTGTGAGTGGAAAAGCATCACAATTAAAACCAAGTATTTTGAATATCTATTATTATTATTTTATTTGCCGATACATATACCTACTCAATAGTGATTCATATCATCCGTTTATGTATTATGGTAGGTATCTACAATTCTACATCGATGTTTGGAATCGTACTGAGTCATCATCCCAAATGTCACTGACTCGCTTCTTAATTCTATCTTAGTGTAAGTACCATTAAAAACTGGTACCGCCATAAAAATAGGCGTTTTTCGATTGTGGTTTGTTATATTAAAAAACTGAGAAATAAAGTTTAATGCCAATATTTTATGTGTAGGTCAACCTTCTGTACATTTTCTTTAGTTTTTTTTAAAACTGGATACAACGTTTTGATATCTTTTAATCCTTTTCACTTAAAATAGTTTTCACTGGTTTTGTCCAAGATGACTATAATATTATGCTTATTATTGTGAAATAAATAAAAAAATTACATCACCATGAAAAGAAAGAGAGAAAAAACTTTATTTCACACGCTAAAAACAGGTGATGTACAGAATATAGTGTTAGTTTATAAATACCAATGGGTGCATATTCATGTCCCAAGTCTGCGGTGAAATGGGACCAGTTCAGCATGTGCAAGACAGGGCCTCGCGCTGGTATTCTACTGGCCCCTTAAGTGACTCGCGGACAAACAAGTCACCAAATATGCTCAATTGTTATATTAAAATAAAATGTTGCAACAATTGAATTTCAAAATGGTGCTGCGTTTACAAAACAATAAAATCGAGTGACCTAAATAAACGTCGAGTATCATCTAATTAAAGTAATTAACTATTAATTTTCTTTATTAAGTCGTGTTGCTGTAATTAATAATTAATTATCTTGCAGAAGAATGATTAAAGTCTGGAAAGCTGTGTTATGACAGTAGAGTAGAATTGCTTACCACCAGGCGAGATAGTCACACGTCGGCCCATCAAATATAAAAATCTGAATCTGGGTTCCCCGACAAAAATATGACTTGGGTGTCTTCAAGTCCCGAGTAGGTTGCTGCTCATAAGTAGGCGTGCTCCATCGCTTACCACCAGGCGAGGTGGTGGTCAAACGTCGACCTATCAAGTATAAAAAAGTACAATACCTTGGCTACCATAATAATAATAAAAATTATAGACCTATCACATGTTTACCAACGGTCTATAAACTTCTTACATCCATTTTGAGGACAAAAATAACAAAACATATTGAAAAAAATTCCATCATGTCTGTATCTCAAAATGGATGTAGGGAGGGGTCTCGTGGAACTAAGGAGCTACTCCTCATTGATATGGTTGTTAGCCAACAGGTTCGTCGGTCCCGAAAAGATTTGTCTACATGCTGGATAGACTACAAAAAAGCATATGATTCTGTGCCACATACATGGCTCTTGAAGGTGCTGGAGTTGTATAAAATAGATGCAAGTTTACGCGCCTTCTTGGAGTCATGTATGCGGCAGTGGAGAACTGTGCTTTGCTATCCGGGATGTAGACAAATCCAAGGGAACGAAGAACCTGTAAGGATAGTGCGAGGAATATTCCAGGGTGACAGCCTGAGCCCACTATGGTTCTGCTTTGGCCTTGAATCCTCTAAGTACTCTACTGGAGGATTCAGGGCTAGGCTATCCTTTGCGGAGAAGGGGTCTAGTTATATCCCACTTACTTTACATGGATGACCTCAAGTTGTTTGCTCCAAACAAGAAACAATTGATGGAACTACTGAATATAACTGAAACATTTAGTAGTTCCATCAGAATGGAGTTTGGAGTGGACAAGTGTGCGGTCATGCATGTAAAGCGAGGAGGGATTGTGGAATCTGAGGGACTAGAACTCTCAGATTTCACAAAGCTGAGATCACTCTCGATACATACAAGTACCTGGGTATGACAGAAGGATTAGGCATTAATGGACCGGACATGAAGCAATCGTTACAGGAGCGCTTCTTTGGCTGCCTGAATAGGGTACTGAAAAGTTCCTTATCAGGCGGAAACAAGGTGCGAGCCTTTAACGGTTGGGTCATGCCAGTCCTAATGTATTCTTTTGGTATACTCAAGTGGACTCAGACTGAACTTGACACCCTGGATAGGCGAGTCCGGACCCTGCTGACTGCAAATCGCATGCATCACCCTCGTTCGTCGGTCATGAGGTTGTACATCCCGCGGAAGTGTGGTGGTCGAGGCTTATTAAATGCTAAGACCCTTCACAACCGTGAGGTGTGCAGCCTCAGGGAATATTTCCTGAAAGTCAACGAGGGTATGCATCGAGAAGTAGCAGCGGTGGACAATGGATTCACTCCGCTATCCTTGGCAAAAGAGAACTGGCGCAAACCTGTGGTACTGAGCGTCAATGATCGCAAGGAGGTATGGCATAGCAAGGAGCTCCACGGACGCTTCTTCCGGACCCTTCATGGGCCCAGTGTAGATTTTCTAGCGTCCGTGTCTTGGCTACGATTCAGTAATATCTTTGGAGAAACTGAAGGATTTGTCTGTGCAATTATGGACGAAGTTATCCTTACGAATAACTACCGGAAATATATAATTAAGGATGGGACGGTTGACATATGTCGGGCATGTCATAGTCCTGGTGAATCCATTAGACATATTATTTCTGGTTGTGGTCGTTTGGCTAACAGTGAATATTTGCATAGGCATAATCAAGTAGCCAAGATTATCCATCAGCAACTTGCTTTACACTATCGACTTGTTGAGTCTGAGGTACCGTACTACAAGTATGTGCCCGACCCAGTTCTGGAAAATGACCATATCACATTGTACTGGGACCGGTCTATCATTACTGACAGGACTATTGTAGCCAATAAACCTGACATAGTGGTGATAGACCGACAAGTACGCCGCACGATGATAATTGATGTCACCATTCCCCATGACGAGAACCTCGTGAAAGCTGAGAAAGATAAACAAATAAAATATCTAGACTTAGCTCACGAGGTTGTCGACATGTGGAGTGTGGATTCGGCTATCATTGTGCCGATAGTCGTGTCGGCCAATGGGTTAATCCCAAAAAGCCTCGACATCCATCTTAGGAGGCTGGCGTTAGGTGGATGGATCAAGGGCCTGATACAGAAGGCAGTTCTCCTAGAAACGGCACGTATCGTGAGGAGGTTTCTATCTCTGGAGCCCTAACCACCGGTAGCTTGGACCATGTTCCCGCTACTGGTCGGCGCCTATTTTTTATATTTTTAAATATTATTTTTTTTATTTTGTAAGTAGTATTTAAAAATGTAATTTATAGAGAATTTTAAATAAATATATGGATAATAATATATGCTTTATTGTCCACCACACAATTGTAATACAGGACAATATTTCCTAAAACAAAATAGTGTACCATCTTCATTCTTCCCGGGGGTGTCGTAGAACTAACTAAGGGACTATACATTTGACATAGATAAGTACTTAGTAATGTTCTCGGATAAATCTGAACCTTTATAAACTAATTTAAACTCGCCTGCCAAGCATAAAGATTGTAGCATACCCCATGATGTATGTGGACAACGTTCATTGTTATAGTTCAACAGTGGATTGTTATAGGCATAGGCTGTTTATGTTGGCCTATTAAGAAGTGTTAAAGATTTTAAGAATTTTAGTGACTTCTTAGGCGACCAAAGAATCTTTGTTCGTCTTTTGCTAAATATGGCTAGGCCAATAATGCATGTTGTATGTTTAATTGACCTTAGTGAATTTATACAAATTCATAATTAAATTGTAGTATCTAAGTATATTTTCGTATCAAGACTAAGTCCAATGTTACTGTGTTACTGAATAACAACGATCAACCAAGGTCAAACTTCACGCCCGTTCTTTAACACAAAGCATCGTAAAACGCAACTATTTTCGTTATAATCGAATGAAAACCGATTTTATTTTATCACCATACTTCAATAATAGATAAGTACGCACCTATATCAATCGGGCGATAGGTAACCGATAGCTAAAGCCAACACTACGCACCTGCTTGCTATATTATGTTGCACCAACTGCTTGCAGTACTGACAACTGTTCGATATTAAAATTTGAATTCGGAGTCTAAAATGGCGGCCGGTTCCATCGACAGGAAAATTTGTCATTGCGTGTGACTTTTTTTTCAATCATCCGTATAATTTGTATAGATTATAAATATTTCGGTGGACCAACGTGAGTTATGGACGGTTTTAGTTATGGTTACCTGTTTAGTATTTATTTGCAAAGGAAATAATTAGCAACGTTATAATAATGTTTTTTTTTATTTGCCTCATCAATTTTAATTATCTCGGTTCGTAAGATTTTACAGTATGATATCTTAGCAACTCAACGTCTAAAATATAATGTATGTCGAATACATAAATAACTTTATATTCAAGTATTTAAATGTACTTACTTCACGCTCATTACTTCTAATAGGTTCTTTGAAGCTTGTCTTGTTCATCGAAAACCATCGAAAATAGATATCGAATGATTCATTTTCAACAATTACATTGCCACTATTACACGGGCCTGATCGATTGGTATTAGCAGCTGCGACTACTATTATAATAAGTACTAGTATTCCTGCTTACAACCTTCAAGAAGCATTGAAGGCCAGACTTGAAAAAACTACTTAAAGAAAACTTGCTTCTTGATCAATGTTGGTCCCAATACGTCACCCATGGGGAACTCCTTATAATTTTCTTATAGCGTTTAAAGAAAAACAAGTACTCACCGTGTCAATAGCGTCATACAGAACAATATCGTTGCGGAGTACGTTCATAATATGTTTATCTGTGGCCTTCAACTTGACTCGTCCGGGCAACCGCCGACCTCGCTTACTTTCTGACTTTTAAATGTTTTGCCTTATCGAATTATCGTTATTGTTAGCTATCTTAACTGTTTTTCTCGTTCTTAGGATACGTTTAAACTTGTATTGATTTTTTGTGGGAAAAACTGAAAGGTCCACCTCCCTTTTTACTTTTTATTGTGTCTTGGTATTCTAGACATTCGCTCCGACTTTGCACGGATATAATTCCTCGTAATAAATTGTTTTTATACAATAAATCGTTTCCAATTTCAATAAATAATATTTTACCATCTGACCTTCAATTGTTTATAATAAAATTTATCAAATCACTCGCCTCTTCCTCAATTGATGGGCCGATAAATGGCAATTGTTTTTATTTACATCTGGGTTTGTCCACTACGTGGCTACCAATGGCTTTTATAATTTATTATTTATTTTATATTATCATTAATAAAAATCGGAAATAGAATAAGGTATTACTATTAAATCCAGTATGGATTTTTCTTTGCCTATTGCCAATTGGCGAAGCTGCTATCTGGTGATATGATCTGTCATATCTCGTAAAAATTCCTGGACTTCTTTTTTGGACTTTAATGTTATGCCGTACACAATATCCACACCTATCTTGTATTTAAATATATATTTTGTTTATGTACATGGAATATATTAGATTACAAATGGTGCGACACTTGATGCAATGTTTAGAAACTGTGTAATGGCGTCTAATCCACATTATATTCTTAAGTAAGAAATACAAAACTGCACCGTGTCTATGGAATATTATAAAGAAGCCTTGACACAATGACACTCAGACCCGAATCAACAATATGTGGATCACACAGTTCCGTGCGGGAATCGAACCCGCGACACGTTGCACGGCAGCCGGTTGCCCAACCACCGCACCAACCGTGCAGTCAAATCAACAATATTTTCAGATATTGTTCTAAATAGCAACATTTATGAATATATTGTGAATCATTTTTCTATTAATAATTGTCTTTTAATTAATCCTCCCATTCTCTTGTCCCCAGGTAAGGAGGTACAGAAAAGATGGCGATCCATTCGCGACTCATACACAAAGACGTACAGACAAGGGAAGTGTGTGTTGCCCGAACAGTGTCCACCTGGAAGCAGACGATACCAGTATCATCACCAGATGTCATTCTTACTCAAAGCTTTGCAGAACAAGTGAGTGCACATTTTCTTTAAAAATATCAGTGAAAATTTTGCCAAAGCCTAAGATAGAACTTAGAAACCTTTTTGCCTGATTGATTATGCAATTAGAGAGAAGTTTGTAATTAACACCTTGTACGCCATGGGGGACAACGTATGGGCCATGTTAGCGGAGGATTTACCTTCAACAGTTTTCTGTCGGCAGTCAAAGCCTTAAAAACTATGTAGTACGTTGATTTTATCTGAAATTGAAAAGCCCAGTAATATTTTGAATGAGGATTGGAACTCTAAATCTAATGTTCGGAATTCGTGAAGTCTTGACCTCCTTGATCTTTTTAAATTAAAGAATATTTTAAAATATCTCATCAGGGACTTTTTAGCATATCGGGTCCGATTATACAGACTTCCCTAAGTGCAACCAAAATCCAACCAAATCTAATAACTTTTTCTTTATATATTTATTTTAATATTTCAGGAAACCCAGATATTCACAGGATAAGTATGAGTCATTCTCAGAGATCTCAAATTCGCCGCAGCATCCACCGCCAGAAGACATGCCGAAAATAAAGAACGAGACCATGGAAAAACCATTAGATCTTAAAACTAAACCGGATGAAAAACCAGAGACACAAGACAAATGTAACCAAGCAGATTGTATAGATAAGACAAACTCGTTAGAAATCAAAATAGACGCCAACTCTATACTCCCAGAAGACCATTTTGATGACGATCGCTTATTCATGAATTCTTTAATACCTTTGTTCAAAAAAATGAACGATGACACAAGGTTATTGTGTAGGATTGAAGTCCTTAAAATAATCCGATACGCACTTCAAGGTCACAAATGTTTTGAAGCTCTCAAAGTGGCTGAAGATTCGTTCTTGAAAGACAGATTGAGCAACATACTGTCTAAAGACGAAAGCAATGTGTCTACGAGTACACAAAAGAGTCCGGAGACCAAACTGGCTATGACTACTAGGTCTGCTGATGGTAGCCGACCTGTTCGGAAACGGAGGGTAAGTTTTGTAACGTCTTTTTATTTATTGCTGCTCCAAACTTGAATTATGCCTTGTGTTCGTTGGTGTTTCAAAGTAAATTGTGAGTTAAACCATTTTAGTGTATTTTGGAACATGTTGTATTTATTTGCTGTTTCTTCTATTCTAGGCTCGCTCACCATCACCTCTGCCGGTGCCAACAAAGAAGCGGGGGCCTGGCCGTCCTAGAAAGGTAAACATACACTCCCTAACAATAATAATATTGAGCAAACCGATCACCTGATGATAAGTAATTGGCTCCGCGCAACACTAGAGGAATTAGTTACAAATATGTTTAAGAGTTGAGAGCACGAAGCGCTTCGCATCAAAGTTCCTCGTGCTAAAGAGTAGAATTCTTTGCCAGAGTCTGTATTTCCTGAAGGGTATAACCTGGGTGTCTTCAAAGCCCGAGTGAGTAGATTGCTTATGGGACGACGTGCTCCATCGTAGATCACATCATCGTTTACCACCATGTCGGCCCATCAAATATAAAAAAGAGGATGCGGGGAGAATTGAGCTTCCGATAACTTCACTTACTACACGAGCAGTAATGCATGCTGATATTGACGTGTAAAATTGACATTTTATAGCTCTGTGACAAAATTGTAATGTCTTTATTATCGTGTCCACAGATTAGGCCGCCGCCCTCAGATTCTGATGAGGAGCTGACATCAAGGAAACGCCTGCCGAAGTTGAAGGTGTGTGAGGCTCCCTGTGAGGAAGACTCCTACAGCCACGTCACCAGCGTCGCACAGCTCTCCACTCCGATGTTTATGAAGGTATACTTGATACTTTTTTGTATTACTACTAGTTGCTCCTACAGCTGTAGCCAAATGCCACTTAGCGCCTGTCTACCTACATGTAGAATAGAAAACCAAATTATATGGGATTGACGTCAATTTTGACACTTGTCAATGTCATCCCCATACATTTAGTTTTCTGCTCTCTCTGTAGACAAGCGCTAAAGTGGCGTTTGGCTAAAGGCACTGGTTACATTTTGTGCTCGGCTCCTATTAATCGTAGCGTGATGATTTGATGAAGAAACAAACGACTTTTCAGCTTTATAGAATAGAAATAAGTATAGATTCTCATCATCTCAACAGCTCGTGAGTTCGTGACAGTCCCCTGCTGGATAGTTCTCCTCTAAAAATGAGGGGTTTTTAGGTTGGAGATTGCAGTCTAACAAGATAAGATTTATTTGAGAACAGCCTGCCCAGTCTCTTTTAAATATGTAGTCCCTTAGTCACAGCGTAGCCCACTTTTTATCCCGGAATCCCAGTAAAACTTATTGATAAAATATCTCATTCTAATTTAACATTATCTTTTTCAGATTTACAACTTGGAGAGGTCAAAAATTGCACCCGCTTTACCCACGACGCCGCCGATGCAAGTGTCAATAAAAACCGAACCCGTGGACCCTGAACCACAACCCAGCTAAGCTACCAATCAAACTATGTTATATTTTTATTATGGTAACATTGTTAACCGCCAATCAGAATGCAGAAATATCACGCGATAATGGCCGTTGGCCAATGACAGCGTACTATTTTTCTAAGTAGGCTTAACGCTACATTTAGATGTGTATAGTCTATGGTTTTTATAACCTCAAAAGAATTTATAATGTTGATTGATACAGGTATATGCGCCTTTTTCTGTTGAATTTTTAGGTAATTAATGATGATATTTTCAATATTATTTTTGGTGAAAATTTACCGGGCTCTTTATTGATATGGACATTAAAAAAAACATATTTTTTTTAGTATAATCACCTTTTTATATGTGTGATTCAGTTACCAATCGTACAGTTTTCACAGTTAATTGAAAATATCGTTCATCATTATTCTAAATCTAATTGTTTTCAGGGAACAGATTAAAATATTATACACTTTATGTGTATCATGTTATATCCTACTAATATTATGAATGCGAAAGTTTGTGAATATGCAAGTGTGTGTGTGTGTGTTTGTTTGTTTCTTTGTTACGCTTTCACGTCAAAACGGCTGAAGGGATCGAGATGAAATTTGGAACAGGGGTAGATTATGGTCTGGAATAACACATAGGCTACTTTGTATCCCTAGGAAACGCGGGCGAAACCGCTGGCAGAAGATAGTGTGCGATAAAAAAAATATTGAAAATAAATTGTTGTGAACACAATTATTATAACATAGGCACATAGGTCTACTTCAAAAATATCTCGTGTTCAAAACAAATAGAAAATAAATGTCTATAAATATTAAAATACTTCTTTAATATTTAAAAACCATTATAAATTTTATTGAAAAAGATCTGTGTATTTATTAAATGTTATCTGTGTTAAATACTTCATAGGTCTATGCTAAACATACCATAGATTTATTTTTATTCTGTGGTTCGACCTCATTGGTCATGGCATCAGGAAGGCGTTACCTGAGAATTGTGTGTAGTAATCTTACTTGTATACAAAATGTTATAAGTCGTAATTATTTATGTCTTTAATATGAGCTACTGTTGCATTGTATTATTTTTTTTACTGTTGGTAGATGTTGATTTATTCATCATCTGAGGCCTTAGCACGAGTATGATTTACGTTTGAAGTATTCGAAACGAGTATGCGTTCGGCACTCTGATTGGCCGGCACCAATGAAGCAACCAATCACAGCGCCGAACGCGTACTCGTTACGATTACTTTAAACGTAAAACAAACTCGTACTAAGGCCTCTGTTTGCTTCCGTCCACTGCTGGACTTCTTACAATAGGGTAGATGCCTAATTTGTATTTTAATGTCTGTCTGGTAGATTATTTTAAATCATTAGACACGTATTTTTTATTTTCTTACAGAATAGAATACTTTCGACGACTTATATTGATTTGAAATGTCGCGTGACGTCACTTCTATGTACATTTTTTACGTAGAAATGACGTTTTAGCCCCCACTCCTAAACTTTGATTCTTTTATCTAAGTATTGTTTTATTACACGACAAAATAAAAAAATACGTGTCTAATATTTTTTCATTACTTAACTTACGGACTATTATATTTTTAATTTTCGTTCAATCAAAATCTACGTTGATGAACTTCTGAGCTATATCACCTTTATTTTATTTTTATTTCTCATCTCGTTTTCATCTTTGGGAAAACAAAATACTTTCTTTCGCCTTTAACTACCTTGTGCCTACTCTCTTTCCTAGGCACTTTTTATCTTATATTTCTATAGAAATAATGAATCAACATCTTCCAAACAGTTTGTACGTTCGATTGTAATGAATGAAATGTGATATAGATTTAGTTTCGCCATGTAATTATTTTAATATTGATTTTAATCTTTAAACTCCATTGTGAGAATTTCTGCGCTACGCTGTTGGCTTATTTTTAAGATTACAGTGCAGAATGATCAAATTCGATCTCAAAATACGAGAATTTATTTTGAAAAGTCATTTGATAGTTTGACAGTTGCGAAGCAGCCATCTTGTTTTGGCGGGAGTTTTTTTTCTTTTGTGCACGTTTTGTTTTTACTCTATTTTATAATAATGATACAAATGAAAATCGTTTAGTTTAATGTAAAAAAGCATTTTTTAGTTGTTAATTTAGGTTAAGTTTTAGTACATTAAGTTGTTTAAAGGGTCTGTCGATTCTTTCAAAGATGATAATAATAATTGTAATTGGTACGTTTAAGTGTATACCCGATATGTGATGGAAGATAATAAAAATACTGTGTTTTTACTGGGCAACTTTGGGCCAGGATATTTTTGTGTTGATCACAATACAACGTTGAAATAATAATATAAAAAGTGTTGTGTTACTTGTGTTATGTCCGTACATTCCTTAGTTAGGAATATTGTAGATATTGTGAGAATTATCACGGATTGTATACCGTTGAAATAAATATCAATATTTTATAACAATTTTGTTTTATTTTTTTCATGTTTTGCACGCATATTTTCGACATTCTCTTATTTATCTTATCAGCCAGGCTTCGAAGTGCGGCAGAATGGCTTCGCTTACGTGAGACCTCCGGCTGTTGTAGCCGCTCACGCCACCGCTCGAGCGCGTGTCGCCTTTCCTGCCGCCTCAGCCTAACGAACGCCACTCCTGGCACTCTACCGCCATTTTGGCGGACAGTACGGATTTGATCGTAGATCTTTGCGTCCATATCCGCTAGTATGTCCAATGGCGGAAAGCGAGCCAAGAGAGTCGCCGCCTCAAAAGACACCGTTCGGTACCCTCGTGCGATACGGATGGCCATTTTCCGCTGCAATCGATAAATTTTCGCTCTACAGCGTCGGACGCCGGACAGTCGAGCTGACCAAACAGGCGCTCCATAAAGGACCATCGATCGCACGACACCCGCGTAGAGACGGCGAACTTCTTCACGAGGTCCCCCGATGTTAGGCAGCAGTCTATGCAAAGCACCCACTGCCTTTTCGACTCGGGGGACCAGGCGTTCGAAATGCTCTTCGAAGCCCCACCGACCATCCAATGTTAGGCCTAGATACTTTATGTATCGGCCTACCTGAACTTGCGCATTTCCAACTAATACCGACGAACTGGGTGGCTCTCTGGTTCTCGGCAGCTTATGGAACCATAGTGCTTCAGTTTTGTGAGGCGCTATTTCCAGACCTACATTATAGTATAGTATAGTACCTACATTAATAATGATTAAAATATATTTCTTAAATCAATCAAGTCAATTCGAATGCAATATATCGTCGCCGGGGACAGTAATGGAGATGTTACTGAAAGTTACTTGCAGCCCTTCTCTTTTAGGGGTGCAGCACATGGGCAGCAGTCAATTCGTGTAAATATTCAATTCATAAAAATTTTTGTTTATTTATTTATTTATGAACTAAGTATTAGCGACCCGCCCCGGCTTCGCACGGGTGCAATATACATGTATTATACATAAACCTTCCTTAAGAATCAATCCGTTAGGTACGTAGTTTTAAAGATCTAAGCATACACAGGGACAGACAGACGGTGGATAGCGATGTACATAGGAGTATTATTACAGGAACTAATACATAATGCAATAGCGTATGCCAATATTTATAGAATAAAATTACAAAGTCTCTATGTTACAATTAGGTACTACTATAAATATTCATTATTATGGTAACGATCATATTCCTTAAGCTAATAACGGTTTTACAAAGATGCATGGTAGTATGGGAGAGCCATGCTTCGGTATGATGGGCCGGTTCGACAGGAGTGATACCACGGCCTCACAGAAGACCGACGTGAAATAACGTTGTATTGTGTTTCGTCGTGTGATGAAGCTACCGGAGGCCCAACCCAATTACGGCCCCCCCTCCTTCCCCAATCCCTGAATCCCCAACAATCCTCAAATTTGTAATCCAGAAGGCCCGTATCACACTTGTAACGCCTCTGGTGTTCCAGGTGTCCATGGGCGACGCCAATTGCTTACCATCAGGTGATCCGTCTGCTCGTTTACCGGCTTATCCCATAAAAAAGGCGGTAAAAGTCATCCAATAACATCCGCCTAAGGTGAGGCTAGCGAGAGGAAGTTTCTAAAACTAGGACCAAAAACCACATCGCTCCAACTTCTGCTTCGACCTTCAGCCCCGGAACTGCAGATAACTTGGATTCCATTACATGCCAATAGCTTCGTGCAATGTCAAGTGAAACAATTTAGCAGATTACTAGACTAGATTAATGCCAAATACATACATACATAACATCACGCTTTTTATCCCCGAAGGGGTAGTCAGAGGTGCACATTATGTCACTGTACAATGTAACACCCACTTTTCACTATTTATGTTATGAGTCCCATGTAATAGGAGGTGAGCCTAATGCTATATACCGGGCACAATTCCAGATTTCGTGCTACTACTGAGATTTTTTTTAAAACCCAGTAAATTAATGCCAAATATTGTTAAATTAATATTTTTATCCCACATACCTGTGCCCCAATCTGAACGCTCATTACTCATTAGTTAGGACGCTGCCAATCATCGGCTGCCCGTCATGCATGTACTCGATGCCAGCCTTCAGCCAATGTTTGTCATCGAGGTATATCATTAGACCTGCTTGGTCGTAGAGGTGGGAGAAGTCTGCTTCTACACAAACCTGAAACACGGCATATTAGCATAATTATCATGGTCTACCGCTGAACATAGGACTTCCAGCCCTTCCAGGATCCATCGGTTGGAAGTGAACTGCATCCAGCGATTACCCCCGATCATGACTCGTGTATTGAATAAATAAAGAATAAAAATCTAGTTATAGTAATTAAATTAGTACGATTATGATTTTATTCACAACAAGGTCTTTAAAAAAAGAAAAGAATTGAGATCCTCAGAGAAATTAAGAAGCTCCTCCTTTTTAGACAATTGGTTAAAAAGGAACAAAACAGGCGACAAACGGCTGTAGACATTAGGTTCCACAAGGTCCTTGAATAATTTACGATTTAATGTTAAATACTTATTACCGAAAAACATACCTCAAAATGAAAGTCGTCTTTGAGTTCAATTCCATACAGATGACCTGTAGTATGGTCCCGGTTACCTAGAGGTCCTTGCCAGTAATCAGATTTGTCGTCAGTCGTCACTTCAAGACTTTGATTGACAATTTTCCAATTTTTAGGCTCATTTGTCCACTTAAAATCATTGAGACTTATTTCGTTGTATTTACTTGAGTCCATTTTGTATTTGTTTAGGTAGATATTCTTAATTTTAAATAATAAAAACTAATTTTTGTTTGACAGGTTTCGATCAAGTGAATAATTTACAATCGCAACTCATGCTTTTTATATTGTTTTACTCTTTTAATTATAGTTACGTGTATGTTCTTTTATCTTATCAAACCAGTGTTGGTCCGCGGTTTTGATAACTACAATGAGGGGATCGTACATCCATCAACAGAAAAGGTGTAATTATTGACATAGTCTGTTGGTCTGTCCCTCCTTTTCCCCCTTCCCAGTCTGATCAATCATATTTAGCAATCGTGTGGTTAACTGGTTGTTACGTTCGATCTTTTAATCCGACAATGTTGCATTTGTTTTTTAATTATAGGTTTGTCAGTGATGGCACGGTGTTAAAATGTGAATGATGCGGTCAGCATTGTAGTCTGCTCTGTTACTTATATATACTCCTCCGTTCAGGGTTTAATAAATGACCATATGGAAGTGCTCTCAAGATAATTATTTGGTCTGCTACCTGCCTCATCTTTTCTCCATCGACCCTCTCACGTCAGCATTTCCATCCCCATCATATAAATGGTTGGCAGGCCACAACTGTGCACTTATCCGAAAACTTTCTGCCTTGCACAGGAAAACTGGAATCATCTGTCGTCGGCGGTATTTCCAAACCGATATGACCTTCAAACCTTCAGGAAAAGAGCGTATTCCTTTTAAATAACGCTGCAACGCACCTGTGGCTCCTCTGGTGTTACGGGTGTCCTTGGACGGCGTTGATCGCTTACCATCAGGTAATGTGCTCGTTTGCGTCCTACTCCATAAAAGAAAATAGCTAAAGTAGAAAATCCTATGTGTCCATCTTTCCCAAACATATAATAAAGAAGATTTATAATATTTCTGTTTTAATATTCCTATGATTTGTCCTATACTTAGGTATGTGTGTCTAAGGCATTTAATCTATTTTTGTAAACAAACAAAAACCTCACTTTTACTATATAACCTGATAAAATTAGGAGATACATAGGATGTGACGTCAGTAAGTAGGTACCCGTTGTAAATATAAACATGGTAATTATGATATCACAACATTGAAGTCTGAATAGACCTATCATATCTGAGTAGGTATTTATTGTGACAAAAGATTAAATGTTACATCATTATCTTCAGGCTGCATGAGGTAATAACATTCTGGTTTTCATTTCATAGGTAAGTATCTCGTAGTACTCATGTGTATGCAGAGTAGCGAATTTGAGTTCCAGCTCGAGATTAGGATGGGATGCCGTCTTCTCCTTGTGTGAAGCAGTCATGCTAGCTAAAGAGGAGGCGGAGCGCGTGAGGGAACGAACCTCCTCACGCCCCGGCCATCGCGAGAGACACTCCGGGCGTCGGGGATCGCGAGACGATCTCCGGCCACCGTAAGCACGATCCTGCGGGTGGCGAGCATAGGTGACTCGCCGCCCGATCAGAACCAGACCCGAGCGTTTCGCACGCGACACAAGTAGCCATCAGACCACCACAGATGGGGCCCAATAGGGCTGAAGCCGATACAAAGCCGCGGAAGACTTAACAGGTTGCCGGGGCTCCGGCTCGAAGTGCAGGAGTAGGAACGGGGTGGTTTTTAGTCAGTAAGAGTCTTATTACAAAAGTTCGACTTAGTACTAGTTTAAACCCGGACTATAAGATCTAGGTTTGTTACGGTATTAAAGCTAGTACCAGGACTAAAATTTGTTCCAATTATAAAACTAAGACTATTCGGGGATCAGCTAGTACCATAGTCCCACAGATAAAAAACATAAATAGCATTCTTTCATTCGTTCACTCAGGGTCCACTTGAAGCAACGTTCCGTTCGTCTAAATATTGTTATTACAATAACGCCTGAAATGCTTAAATAATTATGTATCAACACAAAATTATATCATAAATTGTTTTTTGTTTGTGTTACAATATAGTGAACAAGCACAACTTGTATTTTGACGAGCTTTTTATAACCATGTTGTCATATTTTTAACACCTCTAGCGTGAAATGGAGCGACTTATAAGAAGGCGGCAGAGCACGAATCACGAAACAAATATTGAGTCTTTTTTATTATATAAATATTATTGTTTATTGTGACTGACTGGAAATGGAACAACAACTGTACTTATATCGAAAGTCTTCGTCACTCAAGTCAAAGGGATTTACACGATGGCGATGTCTGTACGATCGCCGAGACGTCTCTAACATGTCCAAATCTTTTAAATCCATAACATCAATCGGTTCAATATCCATTTTACAATTATAATAATATACCTCTAGAAGATACACGTAAATATTTCTGATAGCTAACCTCAAATAACTTTAGTACCGAAGTTAAACTAGGGGTCTCGGCGGTTTAACTTTAGTACCATAGATAGTTCCGCAACTAGTGATAAACTTTGTTTTATAATAACGTTTTATTTAGTCATGGTTGAAACCTAGTCTTAATCCTGGTACTAAAAATAGATCGGGGTTTGTAATAAGACGGTAAGAGTCTGACACTCCCTCCCGCCTCACCCAGGCAGGAGAACACAATGGATGATTTTACCTCCTCAAAAAAAAGCTCGGAGAGTAAGAAGGAATGTGGTGGGTTTGTAACACCCGAATACCGAAAGGCTACTCAATTTTAAGTTGTACTTAAATAGAGATAATTGTAGAGACCGAACTATACTTTAGCGCGATTTAAAATCGAGTGGCGGTGGTGTTTAAGGATAAGGTATTTTTTTAAGGGGGGAAAATCATCGAATGAGTGCTCCCGCCTGGGTGAGGTGGGAGGGAGTGTCAGACTCTTACTGACTAAAAACCACCCCGTTCCTTCTCCTGCTCGTCGAGCCGGAGCCCCGGTTACCCGTTAGGTTCTCCGCGACAAGGCATAAGAGTCTGACACACCCTCTCGCCTCACCCATGACTAAAGTGGGATAAGTCTGAAGTGACTGGATGATTTTCCGCCCTCAAAAAAGAAATAGGATGTCGCCGGTAGCTCAATCGTCACCCATCGTTGCTCATAAGTCGACTAACGTTAATCAGGGAACAAGAACTGCCTGTTAGCACGTTATAACTGTTGGTATCCTTACTATAATATTATAAATCGGAATCTGAGTTTATTCGTTTTTTTGTTCCGCTTTCACGCCGTAACTACTAAACCGAATGCTTTGAATTTTTGCAGACGTAAAGTTAGAAGTCCGGATTAAATAATAGGGTACTTTTTATCCCGGAAAAATTTGATATTCCCGAGGGAAAACAAAAAATTGATTTAGATGGCGCTGTGTGTATTGGTATATGTCGCATTGGCTATTTTTTATTCATCTGTGACGCGAGCGAAGCCGCGGGTAAAAGCTAGTAAATGATATAAATTCAGAAGATACAAAGAATGTGACGTGTCATTGCATATGTTGTTATAATCTACATGTTACTGATGGGTATCAGATTGTTGCTAGATATAATATCTTAACATACCACGGACCAAGTGATACAACAAAGGATTATTTTTTATATGATTATCATCTCGTTTAAATTATAAAGTTCCAATTTTAATCATTGCCATCTCTATTAATCTTTTCACCGTTGGAAGTAGCGCTTTTCAGGTAACATAGGGTAGTTTTTAACTTGGCAATCTTATAGTTCGGGATCTTAGTAGTTCATTATTATGTTTCTTTTTTATTTAGTTAAACGTTTTGTGGTTTGGGGTACCTACATTCAAAGATAAACAAGTTTATTCGTTAAAATTGTTTATTTCACATAGGTACATATTAAACTTGATTGTATAGATTTCATCAAAATATAATTATACATATAACTTTAGCACGTTTACAAAAAAAGAACAATCACCCGACAATAATTAAAACCGCATCCTTATTTGAAGTACATTTAAACTTCTGCATTGTATTTACATAAAAGGGACATTGTAGAACATACTTCTTTTAAAAAGAGTGACGAATGGAGTTTCTTGCTCGTTCTTCTCCATTCGAATCTACATTTTGGAATGAGCACCTAGCTTCACCTAGCTGCACTGACGGACTGACTGACAGACTATTATTTATTTTGTATTTGTTGACGTTTCAAAAGTACCAAATTATGGTTCAATTGAAATAAATGCTTTGACTTTGACTTTGAAGTATGTTTAAAAGCACATCAGTTAGAATGTAGGATATCATCCGCTGGCACGGTGATTTTTATGTCACTGAATTTTACGTGCAGCCCTTGTCTAGTGGGCGTGCAGCACATGGGTCCCACGACACAGGGGCCGCGCGTACAGAGCGGCAGCGGGCACAGTCGGAGCAGCGTCCACAGCTCGTTGTCTGTCGAGTACTTCACACACGCCACGTCGCCCTTCCTTGACATTCGCAGGTAGAACTTGCGCGGATTGCCAGTGAATACGCCTGAAAAATAATAAAAGGAAACATTTGTTGAGTTACTAAGTTAATCTGAAACCGAATAAAAGTATTTCTTTCTTTCAAGGTTCCTCGATATTACCCTAAGCTGGTAGTGGTTAGATGCGAATATCGAACTCAGTGGCCTGCTATGCTATAGCTGACACCAAAGTCCACCGGTGGAATTGGACTGACAATCATGATAATGGCAAAACTGGCAATAAATTCGAAGTAAAAAATGCAATTTCAAACTCCGCTTTTTATTACATTTGAGGATGATCAGTAACCAGCGTGGGACAATGGAGCATTTGCCTAGTTAATAGATATTGGTATAACTTGATACACGAATAATTTATTTTCCGACATCCGACTGCCTCATTGGCTGAGTGGTCGCAAGTGCGACTGCCGGGCAAGGAGTCTCGGGTTCGATTCCCGTGCCGGGCAAAGTATTACTGGGTTATTAAAAACCTCAGTAGTAGCACGGAGTCTGGAGGCTCACCCCCTATTACATGGGACTCATAACATAACATAAATAGTGAAAAGTGGGTGTTACATTATATAGTGGCATTAATTGCCATAATGTGTACCTCTGCCTACCCCTTCGGGGGTAAAAGACGTGTTGTTATGTTATGTTATGCTATGTTATTTTCCTAAATGAATCCAGTCAAAATTTATTTTCAATCATATGATAACTTCTGCCCTACTTCAAATTTCTATGCACGCCCCTGTGACAGTAGCATTAAATGTTTTTAATTTTTTAACATAGAGGAAAGGGACCGGGACCTGTGCACCAATCAGAGAGCTCATTTGTAAGGACGCTGCTAATCATCGGCTGCCCATCATTGTACTCGATGCCAGCCTTCAGCCAATGTTTGTCATCGAAGTATATCATGAGACCAGCTTGGTCATACAAGGTAGTGAACTCTGCTTCCACGCAAACCTGGAACACGTCATATCATCATTACATTACATGAGCTACAATTAGACGTAGGTACCTATACCTACATTGTTAATAAATACTCAGTACACAATGTATTATTATGTTTTCGGTTTACTCACGTAATTATTTGACGAGGAACTCGACTAGTTTTAAGCCATGCTAGAGGCTCATATTCGTGCTACTGTCTACTATGACCGATTCGGAGTCGCGGAGAACCTAACGGGTAACCGGGGCTCCGGATCGACGTGCAGGAGAAGGAACGGGGTGGTTTTTAGTCAGTAAGAGTCTGACACTCCCTTCCGCCTCACCCAGGCGGGAGCAGTCATTCGATGATTTTCCCCCCTCTAAAAAAAAAAAACTGTCTACTATGAGTAACAGCGCGACAGTCGCCGCGTCGCGGGTAGCGAAATGCTGCTCATGAATATGAGCCTCTGGCATGGCTTTAAACTAGTCGAGTTCCTCGTCAAATTATTACGTGAGTAAGCTGAAAACAATAATATATTTAGTATGTCTCACGAAATTTATAATACAAATACTCAAAGTGCCAAGCACGAATGACTATCGCATTAGTAACGTAATAGTATCGAGCGCGTTCGGCGCTCTGATTGGCCGACTCAAGTGAACCAACCAATCAGAACGCTTAACTCGCTCGATACTTCGATATCTTACGATACGAATGCGATAGTCATTCGTGCTTGGCCCTCTGTACACGTTGAGAGAGCCATGCTTCGACTCGAATGGGCCGGCTCGATGGTGAAAAAACCGAAACATATTTTTCCTCGTATGAGTTAGGGCTCGTATGTACACAAAACTGTGATGCGACATCGCATCGCATAAATGTGTGAGCTCCCTCTACGCATCGCAAGAACTTGTGAATCCATTCGCATCGCGCATCAAAATCGCATCTTCCCAAAACCTTCTTTGTTTCTATTTCCTGTATCTCCTAAGAAATAACAACTCCTAGTTTTCAATATAAAATAGGCTCCGGCTCGTCGCACGAAATCGCATCGCAGCAATTCGCATCGTAATTTTTTGTGTACGAGCCCTGAGAATACCAGAAGACCTAGTTCTCTCCCCCAAATCCCGGTTCCCTATCCCCAAATCAGCCCAAACCAATACCTAAAAGGCCAACAACGCATTTGTATTGCGTACTATCTACTAACTCTTCAGTATTGCGACTATTGCGAGTATTGCGAGTAATCATCGTTTGGTTTGATTGCTTAACATCAAGTGATTTGTCTACTCCTGTACCGCAATATGCCATAAAAAACAATCTTCAACCAGCCCCAGTGACATCCACATCGGTCAGTTAGAAACACGTCAAAGCTATACACGTCATAAATGAAACGCGAAAACGTACAACGTGGCAATAACCTATAAATAACATATTATCGCTAAACTGTTTATGTTTGTACCTATGTATTTTTTTTTTTTTAAGTGGGGAAAATCATAGAATGACTGCTCCCGCCTGTGTGAGTGTCAGACTCTTACTGACTAAAAACCACCCCGTTCCTTCTCCTGCACGTCGACCTATGTATAGGTACACGCCAAAACATTATCTGCTTATTTTGGTGCGGTTAACCGACGCGCGACGTTAGATGCAACCACAGAAATTATTATACCTATGCATACACCTAGTTTAGGTTGTGTGTGTTTTTTATGGGATCGGTCGGCAAACAACTAGACGGATCACCTGAATTCACCTAAGGTAAGGTAAGGCGGTGCCCATCATGCAACATCAGAGGAGATACCGGCTTTTTTGAGGATTAAAGGGATTTGGGGATTGGGAATAGACTAAGGGAGGGGAAGGATTGAGCGTCACTCATATGGCGAAATACAACACGTTGTTTTACACTAGTGCCCTGTGAGGCCGTGCACAGATTACTATAATATGACAAACAGGAGGCCTCAGTACCACTCTGGTCCAGCCGGCCCATTCGTGTAGAGACCCGGCTTTCCCACACATTTATAATGTCAAGACAAAGTTTTTGAAAAAAAATAATAATAAAACATCCGGTATATCGGGTGGTAATGTGACTTAGGTTTTTGAATTTCGAGCCAAGAGTTCGCCGACCGGTACAGGTAACTCCATCTATTGGTTAACTTTTTAATCTGTGTCATTTATTTTTAGAAGTTGGTTTTACTTCTCGAGAGTTTATATTGATGATAAAAATAAATAACAATGTCACAAAAAACGTACCGTGAAAGTAAAGTCATCCTTAATTTCTACTCCATAAACATGGCCTGAATTATGATGGAAATTGTACCAAGTGCCTTCCCAATAATCAGTTTTCTCATCTGTCGTCACTTCAAGGTCTTTGTCACTGATTCGCCATTTCTTAGGCTCATTTACCCATTTAAAATCGCTGAGTTTGATTTCACTATATTTATTTGAATCCATTTTAGTTACAATAACTTTAATTGATGATATCAAGGACGTTGATAAATAATTGACTGTCAAGTGTCAAATAAATCGAGTAAATATTTTATAATGATCATTTCCCCTTATTTATATTGTATCTTCTTTGTGCAGTGCTCATAAGTGTTTTATCTTATCGAATAAAATAACACTTCATTTCAATAACATCCTGAAACTTTGTTGCCGGCCGTACCGGATAAATGATTGTTTGTCAAATCTGACATAAAATAGTACCTATTTGACCTCTAATAATGATTTATTGCTTGTTGGCAGAGTCAATAAATTCAAATATAAATGCAAATTAATGCATTGACATTAGTAAAAAACCACTTTATTTTACTTGGTTTCGAGAGATTAATATAAAACTTTAGATGTAGTACAAAATGCTGATATTAAAAAAAATTGATATAAGCCAAAAGCTAGCGAATAGTTAAATTCAGGCCATGTTGCAGATAATTTGATGGCGCTGGTTGTCCTATTTTTTAAATAGTTTCTTTATATTTCATTTCAATTAAAATCAAAGAAAAATGGAACTAAACATTTTATATTTATTGACTTGCAACACTATTTCTAAAAAGCAGCAACACCGTTCCATATCCATCACTTCGTCGTTTTCAAATGGCGTCATTTCCGTGGACGGCTGCGCGGTGTGATGGCTCCGCGCGGCTTATGAAGAAATTATCGTACATATTTGTGTTTAGATAGCTAAAGTTTATTGTTTTAATACAAGAGTATTAGTTTTTGGACTAAGTTACACAAGAAATGGGAAAGCCAGGTAAGATTTTCTTTTATATAACGTTTCACTTGTGGTTTTCGGTGTTCAGCACATGTATGTATTTTCATGTGATGTGACCCCGCGTGTGGTATTTCTTTAATTTATCCGTAACATCTTTAAAACATTAGAATAATCAATATTGTTGACATCTTTTCACATCAAATTACTGTTTAGATCCTGTAAATTGAAAATAGACGCCGTTTTCACGTGTTGATTTTGAGGTTAGTTTCAAATCGGTAACCGTGATTTTTCAATTTGTGTGATATTTTATTAATTGAATTGGTTCCCAAAACCTTAACGTCCTCTAAAAACGTGTCTTATCAATTTTCACGCGCTAAATCTTTTAATTAAAGTTGTTTATATTATTTTTATCATGTTACCACGCCGGCGCCATGCGTGTACGAACCTAACTTTTTCATTGTAATTACGCCTAACTAGGGACTATTCTGCTAATCTAGAAGTTGTTCGTAATGTATACGTGTTATTTATTAAAATTGCCTTGATATGCTAGTTCAGGAATAATTGATTTTGTGTATTTGTTTATGCACTTGTTGGTCTTTGATGTCATAATATTATCACCACGTGGCATTTGAAACATTTCTACAATCTTCAAACAACCAGATGTAATGTTTCATTTTGATGAATTATTTCTCCAAACAAAATTCCTTTAACTTAACCTCCTTGAACAAAATGAGGTTAATCAAACATTGTTTACCCAATACAGGTGCCAAAAGTATTCACCAACCTGTATCATTACTGTAACTGTGTTCAGTTCAGTTTGTCATGTAGCTATGAAATATGAGTTAGGTATTTGAGTGCTCTTATCAAAAAAATAACATGTCATGTTACCCAGTATGAAACCCGATACCATAATGCATCACATACTTGCTAACAAGTTTCTGTTGCACCTGATGCATCCTGGAATGGCTTGAACATGTTGTATGTGCTTCCGAATTCACTCAATTTTATCTGTTGCACAACAGTTGTAATTTATTTATTTGGACAATGGAATTATTATATTGAGTCTTATGTCTCAATGCTTTGGTAATATTACATTTCAATGCACAACATTTTTAGGTTTCACAAGGGCTTATCACCAGGTGAAATGGTGGCCAAACGTCAACCTATCGCATATATGTATATAAAAAACTTATTGCTTCATAGGCTACAAGTTATATTATTTCTCTATCAATATTTTAAAAGGAAATAGTTATCAGTGATTTTATACGACTTCGAGTAACGCCCAGATGAGGGTTTACAATACATGTGGATGTGAAATGATCACAATAAAGATGCTAACCACTTATATGTCCACAGGTTCTTATGTTTTAAAAATACCATATGCCATTATTGTTTATGTTTAGATCCCATTGAATATTGTTGGTATACAATAAAATATGATCATGGACATGGTTTATCATGAATTATATTATATGTGAATTCTACAAACATTAAAATGTCTACAATTTTCAGAATTTAACGGAGGTCGTGGCGGCGGCGGTCGCGGAGGATTCGGAGGTGGTCGTGGGGGAGGCGGTGGTCGTGGAGGATTCGGAGGTGGTCGTGGCGGAGGCGGAGGCCGTGGTGGTTTTGGAGGCCGAGGGGGAGGCGGCGGTAGAGGAGGCTTTGGTGGACGAGGCGGCGGTGGCGGCCGTGGTGGAGGTAAGAATCAAAAATCGTTTACCATAGGTAATAATCTGTTGTATATATTGCAATAAACCGCAGCAGTTTGATAATCATAATGTTGTGAAGTAGATGAATTATTTTCATTCGGAAAGCAACTAGTGATACTAAAATTTTTAGTTCAATAGGCAATTAAACTGTCAAACACCAAGCGGTCACCGGTGACCGCAACCTATTGTTCTATAATTGTGTCTATAATGACGGTACTCGACGAGTTAAACCAATATTTGATTTCTCAATAACAGATTTCACACATTTTTCAGCCAGTAGTAATTTATACTACATTAATTGTGCTATAAAATCTTAATGATGATTGTGGTCCCTCTAATCTAGACCTATTCATGAAGACTATGTCCACATACCCACTTCTGATTACAACCAGTATAACATATAATTTTGTTTGTTTTAATAACCTTGTTACTAATAACTGTCTTATTTTCAGGCCGTGGTCGAGGAGGCCCTGGTGGTGGCCGTGGTAGAGGCGGTGGTGGCTTCAAGGGAGGCAAACAAGTTATTATTGAACCACACAGGTATGTACCTTAATCTTAAGAAAATTAGATCTATTTCGGGCCTACTATTAATATTCATGGTATTCATTATTGTAGACTTACATTGTAAGATCTCTAAAATACTATAAATTGTACAAATAATGGTCTCAAAGTCATTTTGTTCTATAAAATTACCATGTATGCATACTGCTCGACATGAAGCTATGCAAAACTAATATAAACTGACAATTGAATGTACAGAAAGATGGTAACTGGGGCTCTGGCTCGACGTGCAGGAGAAGGAATGGGGTAGTTTTTAGTCTGTAAGAGTCGTAACACCCTCGCCCGCCTCACCCAGGCGGGAGCAGTCATTCAATGATTTTCCCCCCTTTTAAAAAGAGCCCATGGTAAATTGGTTTTGTGTAGCTCCTTGTGGCATTTCTTATCTCAACTAGGTCATTTGATAAACTACACACAATGAACTGAAATGATGTTATTATAAACTTTCGTTCTTCTGAAAGCGTACGCTTGAAGCCAACATTCTATACTGATCACTATTTCGAAAGAAAAAACTGCATATTTGTGCCTCTCAAAGCTAAATTGAGCTGTTTTGTTATAGACATCCCGGAGTATTCATCGCAAGAGGCAAAGAAGATGCTCTAGTAACAAAGAATTTGGTGCCTGGATCAGAAGTATATGGAGAGAAAAGAATATCAGTCGAGGTTTGTATTTCATTCTGTTTTTTCTGTACTAATATTGAGTAGAATTAGCTTTAGAGTTCAGTTAAAATGATAATTATACTAAAAATGTTACTGAAGAATACAAAACTTTAGTAATACTAAAGAACTTATATTTCAAACTTTACAATAAAATCTTTGTGTATGAAAGCCAAAAGAAACAAGGTCATATATTTTTTTTATAGTAAAACTAGACATTAAAATGATGATTGTGGTCCCTCTAATCTAGACCTATTCATGAAGACTATGTCCACATACCCACTTCTGATTTACCCCCATACATACCCCCAAACCCCCTTAAACATACCCCCACTAACCAAAAGTTACTCCTTTTGACAGAATGATGGAGAAAAGGTAGAATACAGAGTATGGAATCCGTTCAGATCAAAGTTAGCAGCAGCTATTATGGGTGGTGTGGATGCCATACACATGCCACCTGGCTCCAGGGTTTTATATCTCGGTGCCGCCAGCGGTACCACCGTCAGTCACGTGTCTGATGTTGTTGGACCGGTAAGTTGAAGTTTTTATAGTTTCGCTGTTATGGGTTCGCTGAGTAAATGATGACCTATGATAAGATATTTGGGTTTTTCATTGGTTTTTTAAATTAATAAAATTTTCTTTACAAGATCAGATCTGTATTGATTAGTGTGTAAAGAGGACTTCATAAAGTACATAAAACAAATATGAAACAACCTAATTTTATCATGTGTTTAACTAAAATTAGTTATAATGATGATTGTGGTCCCTCTAATCTAGACCTATTCATGAAGACTATGTCCACATACCCACTTCTGATTGTTATTTCTCAATTTCACCCAAAAATTTTAATTTTTGTAACATTTTATTAACAACTTTCTTCTTATTCTCTATTTCGCAGGAAGGATTAGTATATGCAGTAGAATTCTCACACAGATCAGGCAGGGACCTGATAAATGTAGCCAAAAAGAGGACAAATATTATCCCAATTATAGAGGATGCCAGACATCCACTGAAATACAGGTAAATATAAATGTTTTATGAAGGAAATAATCCAATCACCACAGTAAATTAAAACAACCATATTTGAGTAATGTGTGTTTCTTAAAAATGTAAAGCATTTTTATACAAAAGTGCTACTTTATGCATGTGATAAACTAATATGATGATTTCTATTAGCTAAATTTTTCATGTTGAAATAATTTGAACTCTCTCTCTGATCCTATGTAACGTCTTCAATTCTCCTCCAAGTCCATACAGATTGCTATATTCTCTTCTTGTTTCTTTCAGAATGCTTGTCGGCATGGTCGACTGTATATTTGCTGATGTTGCCCAACCCGACCAAGCTAGAATAGTCAGTCTGAACGCCCAACACTTCTTGAAGAATGGTGGACACTTTGTTATTTCTATTAAGGTGAGTTTTATCCAGATTGTAAAGTAAATACACGAGTTAATGTAGTTGAAATGTTAATTCCACAATGCTAAGATTTCGAGTTCCACTATTTCATAATTAAATTGCTTCAAAAATCAGTTAAATTTGCGGTAAAAAGGTACTCATTGCAACAGAATATAACAGTTTCTTACTAAATCTATTATAAGCACTTTCTATGATGATAAAACCAATCTAAATCTTTCATGTTGAGAAGATTGAACTCTCTCACTGAGGCAGATCACAAACAAATTCCAGTTAACACAAAAAATACACAATTTAACCCAATTTGTTACTTTCCAGGCCTCCTGCATAGACTCTACAGCGCAACCTGAAGCAGTGTTCGCGGCAGAAGTAAAGAAATTACAAG
This sequence comes from Spodoptera picta, assembly GCA_038387885.1. Lineage (NCBI taxonomy): Eukaryota > Metazoa > Arthropoda > Insecta > Lepidoptera > Noctuidae > Spodoptera > Spodoptera picta. Next base: position 2,618,780 of record JAZHFQ010000782.1, on the reverse strand, counting down.
CAGACAAATTAAAACCACAAGAACAGTTAACACTAGAGCCTTACGAAAGAGATCACGCCGTTGTCGTCGGCATCTTCAGGGCGCCACCGAAGAAAGCTTAGATTTTAGTCCGTTTAATAAATTGACGCAAATTTTAATATAAGATTTATCAATAAGATATCTTGAAATAATCATTTTGTATTTACTGAGTCCAGTTTTCATTTCGTCATGTTAAATGTTTTAAAACTTTATGAAAGCTGTGATAATTCGCTCCTGAATATTTTGTAGCTAAATATCAATGATAAAATGTATTACAGTGTCACGATTAAAGCTAACTGAATGCCAACTGACCTCATTCCTAAATAAACACAATTTTAAAGATATTTTTGTATGATAAGTTGAAATGAGTATTAGTTTGTAAGTTCACATACGTGTGTATGTTTAGAGTTAAGTTGTATGAAAATATATGATGGTACGAATGACTATAATTTTACTGTTTTATTTTTTTACTTGCTGACCCGGCAAACCGTCTAAAGATTTTTTTATATATGCCGTTTTCGACTAGGCCAAGGTCACACGACGCGATTTTCTCCGGAGCCTACGGGCCCGCAGCCTTCGTAAGCCGGGTACTCATTAGCGAGCTGTAACCGTAAGGCTTCCTGTACACGACGCCGGACCGCAATACTGTGTATTCACATCAAAATGGCATCACCACCATGCCGTAGCCGCATCGCAGCCGCACCGTCGCCGCGTAAAAACCGTATTGTATCCGCGTTTATTAATAAAGCAGCGATCACAGTTCAGTATAACATTGTCGGTGTAACTGTACAGACTTCACTGTTATTCGTATCTATATAATGTTAACATTAAGTAAAAAAAAGAAAGTGTTACTCACTTATTTGATCTTCAAGCAATGGCAAGAGCAAATTACTAAACGCAGAAGATTTTGGGTACACCCTGTTTTATCCTTCAGGGAGGATAAGGGTGAATTTCATGTACTTTTTGAAGAGTTAAGAAATTATGAAGAAAAATTTTATGAATATCTCAGAATGAGTGTAAGAACTTTTGATGCACTGTTAAACATTTTACGAAGCAAAATTCAACATCAAGATACCAATATGCGACCTAGCATTTCTCCTGCAGAAAGACTGGTGGTCACCTTAAGGTAAGTAAAATAATTATTCAAGAAGATGCCAGATGTACGTATCTAATTATTATGAATTAAAATAAACTTAAAAATATAACACGTAAATTCAGTTTAATTCTGCAAAATCCAAATCAAAAGTAGATCCATCGGGGCTCATTGCATTTTGGGTCTCTGGTCGTCTAGTAACGGTCGATTCATTTGCGACAGCAGTACGATATCCGTAAGAAGGAGAGGATTGCATTTCGGCGTTGTAGTCATAGGAACTTGGTTGTCCTATACGATGAGTAGTAGGTGCATTAGTAATTGGAGTACTATATTGGTAATCATAATGAACATTTGTAATTCTGTTTTTGTTTTGTATATTTCGTATTATGGACATTACTTGAAACTGAAATTCTACCACATCAGCGTCACAGAAATTGTCTACAGTTGCTGCAATGCTTTTAAAAAAAGACATTGAGCGGCTCTCAACATCCTTTCGTCGACTGCGCTTGTTATTGATGTAGTGCGTGGTTTCTTTGGGGCTGAAGAATCATTATTATTAATTTGGCGGAACATGTTTGAACCCGTTTCCCTTGTAGTAACAATTTTCTTTAAAAATTGCATGTTATCGTAATACACGTATTTGTGAAGTTTCTTAGCACCTGATCCTGACTTGTATTCGTTGATTTTTTTTTCGTATTTCATCCACGAATCTCTCATATTTCGCCATTTATTTAATAATAATTTACCTGAAAAAAAACGGTATTATTAATGTATTTTTTATCTTTATAGATACCTTGCAACTGGAACCTCAATGGCTGATTTAGATATTAGGTTCAGAATTGGGAAGAAAACTATAAGTTGGATTATACGTGAAGTATGTATTCATATATGGTTAGAGCTCGCACTAAACTACATGAAAATGCCTTCTGAAGAAGAGTGGCTTCAAATAGCTCAAGATTTTGAAAATATCGCTAATTTTCCGCACTGCCTTGGCGCCGTAGATGGAAAACATATCAGACTCATAAAGCCACATAAAAGTGGATCAATGTTTCTAAATTACAAACACTTCTTTTCTATCGTCCTTATGGCTGTAGTTGACACAAATTATAATTTTATATTCATTGACGTCGGAGCTTATGGCAAAGACTGTGATTCAAGGATTTTTAAAGTGTTGTGCGTGTCCTTGTGTACTATTTGGTGAATAAAGAAAAATGTATTTTGATGAAATAAATGTCTTTAATTTCAGTTCCACAATACTTCGTTATTACTAACTACGTACTATGTAGATGTCGAGGCAGGGCGGTGTGACGTACGCGACTGGCGAGCCGAGCGCCCGCGCTCCCAGGTTTCGACAATAATGCAACTCAGCAATTTGCGGTTACTAAGCCGCCACATCACACCCCCCCTTTCTCAAAAAATTTTTAACATAAAAAATTTTTTAATTTACCTATGTATGTTTAACACTAAAACCACATGCTTACGTCACTAATACAGTGCTCGGACGTCTCTAAGCTTACAATAACATTATATACCTGTCAGCATTCCAACAGTTGAATGCTGCCTATTGTTTATACCCTGCAGCTAAAAATAGATTATAGTACTCCTTACTTTCTAACATGTTCGCGGATTCCTCATTGCCTCAGCTCCGAACCGCCTTGACAATATAAAAATATATATACTATTATGTTATTAAAAATATACGTTAAGGGTAGTTACCATAACCTCCGCTCTGCAATAATTAATAACCTCCGCTCTGCAATAATTAAATAATACCGCGAGGGTCGGCAGCATTGGTTATGGTAACGCCGTTGACGAAATACATATAATATAACTTACATTTCTAGGGACACAACTTATAAGTAGACATTTTAGTAACACTTGTTTTCACAAGATGACTTTTGAACATTTCACAACACCGTCTTTGCTACACATAACCCGAAACAGTCGCGGGTGGTACCTGGTTGCTCACTGGTTGTCCTGACAATATCAACGGAACTTCTCTTCTCAACCAGTCTCTCGCATGGCCTACGCAACCTCTCTTGATAGCGTAACATGACAATAAGACCATCATTGCAGCGATGATAATGAGTACTATCCCGAAGTAGTTCAGTTTACTTTCTAACTGTTGTCCTGCTACTACTTGGGCCTGTGCAGTGGCTACGTACTCCCTATTCTGGTTATTTCCCATCTTAAAACTCGTTATATAGTTTGTTCAAAAACTATCTAAATGACCGCAGTGAAATGTACAAAAATTCCTATTAATCAGTCACATACTTCCAATAATTTGTCATGTGAGCAAAAATCGCACCGGTTGCTTAATCACTCGACCACAGCGTGTGGTTTTAACCATAGGCGGTAGCGATTCTTGTTCACTCGCTTTTGTATCTGATTCACGCTGATTATTGTTAGTACCGCTACTTTCTGGTAATTTTTCTTCGTTAATAATGTATGCTGGTTTTAATCTGTCTATGGAAACGGTTGATTGACGATCGCCTATTTGTATGTAAAATGTTTTCTTATCCCTACTTATTATTTTATAAGGGCCGCTGTATGCTGGGGTTAACGGGCTTTACCATATCATTTCTTATAAAAACATGAGAACACGTATTTAAATCTTTATGGACAAATATTTTCCGCGAATCGCTGTTATCTCTCGACTGAGGCCGCATACTATTTATTACATTTCGAAGTTTGCTTACGAACGTAGGTAAATGATCTACTTTGGTTTTCTCGGTTTCGCAATAAAAATCGCCTGGTAAACGTAATGTCTGTCCTAATACCAATTCCGCTGAGCTTACGTTTTCGTCATTTTTACAAGCCGCACGAAGTCCCAATAATACTGTAGGTAATTCGTCGACCCATGATCTGTTATCCCGTAATCTAGCCTTAATTGCCACTTTAAGGGGACGGTGCATTCTCTCGCAGATTCCATTTGCCTGTGGGTGGTATGCCGTTGTACGGGTCTTTTTTATGCCTAAAATGTTTAGTAAGCCTTTAAAAACTTCACTCTCAAACTGTCTTCCCTGGTCACTCGTTATTGTCAGGGGGCATCCGAACCTGCATACCCAACCTTCGTATATGGCTTTGGCTACTGTGTCTGCGGTAATGTCCCTAACTGGAATCGCTTCAGGCCATCGCGTAAACCTATCAATCATAGTGACGCAATATCGGTAGCCTTCCTGTGACGTGCTTAACGGGCCAACTATATCTACGTGCATGTGTTCGAATCTATCTGTCAATGGAAAACTACTTAACTTAGAAACTGTATGTCGCTGTACTTTTACTTTTTGACAGTGAATGCAAGACCTAGCCCATCTGGTTACATCTTTGTTAATTTCCGGCCAAAAATAACGTTTCGTTATCATCTTTCGTGTGGCCCTAATTCCGGGGTGACTGATGTTGTGTATTGTTTCGAATGCTATTCTACGAAAATTGTGTGGGAGATATGGTCTTACCTGTTTATCTGAAATGTTACAATAAATTGTTTTATTACACAATGGTGAATGAATTTGCTTTAGTACCGTGTTACCTTGTGGTTCTGCTAACATACGCGCCATTTGATCGTCTGTTTCCTGTGCCCGTGCGACTTCGTCGAAGTCGATATCCGTTGGGCAAACAACGGACTCTACCCGTGATAGCGCGTCAGCAACCGGGTTCTCGTTTCCGTTGATGTATTGTATATCGCTCGCGAATTCGCTGATATACAATAACTGCCTTGTGCGCCGTGGGGTCTCTCGATCGGTACCTATTTTAGAAAAAGCGTATGTTAGTGGTTTGTGGTCAGTAAAAATAGTAATCTCTTGACCTTCGATCATGTTTCTAAAATGCACAATAGCCAAATATATCGCTAATAGTTCTCGGTCGTAAGTGCTATATTTTTGCTGGGCTTCCGATAGTCTCTTAGAAAAATAACCTAAGGGCTTTGTTTTGCCGGTGGCTCCTTGCTGTAGCACTGCCCCCACGCATGTATTTGATGCGTCACACATTAGAGACAGTCTACCTTTGTCTTCTGGATATGACAGTGTAATGGCGCTTTGTAGGCTTGCCTTACACTGCTCGAAAGCCGCCGTGGCCCTATCGTCCCATGTTATTTTTGACTTATACTTTTTCTTGGCCCCATGCAAAAACTTATTTAGCTCGGCCTGGTGCTCCGCCGCTTGCTTGATATGTAATCTATAAAAATTAACCATTCCCAGAAATCGTCGCAACTGTTCCACGGTTTCTGGTCGGGGCTAATTCTGTATGGCTTCAACCTTCTCTTTCAAAGGTTTAAGTCCTTCCTGGCTAACGCTATACCCTAAAAATTCTATCTCAGGCTTACCAAAACAGCATTTTGACAGATTGATGGTTATTCCAAACTGTTCGAATCTGCTAAAAATGAGTTTTAAATGTTTACGGAGTAATTTAGCGTCGGTACTTGCAATTATTACGTCATCAATGTAACAAAATAGGTACGAGCAGTCCCCTTTTCGTTCTCCGTTTAAATACTCTATACCTTGTAAGACTGTATTGTTCATAAACCTTTGAAATGTTTGCGCTGCGTTACGTAAACCGAATGACATTCTAGGAAATTCGAACAGTCCAAATGGGGTAACGATAGCTGTTTTCTCTACGTCCTGTGGTGCTACACAAATGTTATGATAGGCTCTATTAATGTCTAAGCGTGCAAAAATTTTCTTACCTGCTAGTCCATAGGTGAAGTCCTGTAGTCTTGGGATCGGGTACCTGTCCGGCTTCGTGATCGCGTTGAGTGCACGATAGTCGCCACAGGGTCTGATCTGGCCATCCTTCTTAGGCACGACGTGCAGCGCACTCGCCCACGGGCTCTTCGATGGTCTACATATACCTAAATCCTGCATTACCCTGAACTCCTCCTGTACCATTTTATACCTATGGGGTGGCAACGGCCTAGCACGGGTAAAAACGGGGGGACCTGTAGTCTCGATAGTAGAAGGTTCTTTGTACGAAACGGGTTTGGTTATTTCTGAAAATTCTTCGAGCAAATCTTTATACGGGTTGTCCCGCTGAATGCTGGATATGGACATTTCGGAACATTTTACTACAGCTGCTTCTCTACTCAAGTTTGTGAGACCGTCAATCAACCTTTTGTTGTGTAAATCTACGACTAATTGGTGTGCCTTTAAAAAATCTGCCCCTATGATTGGTTGCTTTACATCGGAAACTATAAATGACCACTTATAACTTCTACGTAATCCTAAATTTAATTCTAGAGTCACTACACCGTAGGTTCTGATTTCTGTATTATTTGCTGCGAAAAGCTTATACGTGCACTCTTGTTTTTGTTTTGATCTCACTTTACTCACAGGTATCACTGACACGTTAGCACCCGTGTCGACAAGGTACACAATTCCCGTTTTGTAGTCTTTTACACAAAGTCGGTGGTTCCCCGCGGCACAATCTTCCACCGATGCTGACTGCACCGCGTCTAGTTTTCCTGCTTCCGCTGCTTCTTGGCCCAGCTGCACGGTGCTTCACACGTCCGCGCATTGCTCCTGTAGCGGTAATGGTGTCTGCATAGCCAGTCGGGAGAATCTGGTGTTCGCCGCGTCCGGCTTTTGGATCTGGGACGTTGTTGCCATCGCCCACCTCCGTCTGTGTCTCTTGCGCTGCCTCTGTTTCTGTTCCTGATTTCATTTATTTCTCCACGCAATTCCTTCATTTCCATTGCTAATTCTTTTAAGTGATTAGCTACGCTGTCGTTTTCGCTGGGTCCTGCTGTCGACGTACTCGGCGTTATAGATGCAACCTCGCCGCTTCCAAGGGTTTCTAATATTTTATCCGCCTTCTTGGCCATCTCCTCCAACTTGGTATCCTCACTCATTGCCAGTAGTGCGCGCACATTAAGTGTGAGCTTGTCTAACCATAGCCTCTTGAGTGGTTCTTCTGTCAGATTGCATTTTTTTGCTAGCGTTGTCATCTTCCTGAGTAACTGCGACGGTTTTTGTGTGCCCAGGTCCATTTCGTGCATCAATTTCTGAAATTGTTTGTCTGCACTCTCTTCATAAACCAACAGTAAGCGCTCTTTTATGATCTCGTACTTGCATGATTCCGGTGGTGCTTCGATAATATCGGTTACCTGCTGCAAAACGTCTGTGGGTAATTTTGCCAACACCATGTCGTACTTCTGCGTGTCGCCTTGTTTCTGTGGTGTCATAATCGCCTCGAATTGACAGAACCACGACCTCGGTAGTTCTCTCCAAAATTCTGGAACTCTCATTTGCACCGTAACCATCGCTATGTCCGCTGCCGTTGCTGGAGTAGCGCCTGGAGTACCTGGTACCAGTTGCGGGTTCATTTTGATGAGCGGATATGTGCGCGTTGCTTTATAACCTCACTTCTGCACTTTGCACCACGCGGTTCATATGCCTCTGCCTCGAGCACTTAGTGAGTCGCCTACTCTTTTGTCACACGAAATTACGTAATTTGCAAACGTCGATGGGTCACCAGTGTTGTGCGTGTCCTTGTGTACTATTTGGTGAATAAAGAAAAATGTATTTTGATGAAATAAATGTCTTTAATTTCAGTTCCACAATACTTCGTTATTACTAACTACGTACTATGTAGATGTCGAGGCAGGGCGGTGTGACGTACGCGACTGGCGAGCCGAGCGCCCGCGCTCCCAGGTTTCGACAATAATGCAACTCAGCAATTTGCGGTTACTAAGCCGCCACAAAAGAAACAGCATTTTGGCGAGGTCTAATAAATAACACGTTTAATTTACCACGACCTCAGACTTTGCCCAATACTAATTTGGATTTACCCTATGTATTTGTGGGTGATGAAGCATTCGCCTTACATTGTAATTTACTACGACCATTTAGTGGTCAACAACTTGATGCAACTAAATCAGTTTTTAATTATCGGTTAACCAGAGCTCGAAGATATGTAGAATGTGCATTTGGAATAATGTCCAAAAAGTGGCAAATTTTTAATCGCCCTTTAGATGTGTCACTCAATTTGGCCATAGATATATTAAAATCATGCTGCGTATTACAGAATTTTATTCATAAATACGAGAATATCAACGACATAATAAATACGACTAACTCGGAGTTTAGTACTTTCCAAAGTTCCAATAGTCTACGGACTGATCTGAATGAAACGGCAAACGCAGTTCGTAACAGATTTGCTGAATACTTTATGTCTGAACAAGGACGAGTGTCATGGCAAAATATATATTCATAATAAGTAGGTATATATTCATATATTCCATGAGGACTATGTAGGCATCTATACTGTTACGATTAAATTAAATAAATGCAACTCACCATATTCGTTTTTTTCTTTATCGGACAAAGTTTCAAATTTCTCATTTAAAATTACACAAATCTCTTGCCATGCTTATATATTTTTTCTTTTATCTTTATAAGATTCACTTGTCTTATCCCATAATACCTCCCTTTCCTGCACTAAATTAATCAGTAACTCATAATCAAACTGCTCCATGTTAATAAAATACCTGAAGACACACGTGTGGACATCTGCGCGGGCGACCTGTCACTGAGCGTCGTATAATGTCTACAAAATGGCGGCGCTCTGGCGGTCCGGCGCCGACGCGGCCGCGGTGCGGCGGCGGCACGGCCCATGAGCAATTATCATTTGTATACATATCATTGCGGTACGGCACCGGTGCGGTTCCGGCGTCGTGTACAGGAAGCCTAACTTATGTGATACAGTAACGAGGTTCTAGTGTATACGCGTTTGGGCTCGCTGCCATCGCATCGGTAAGTCCCCTCTTTGAGGAGTGGCTTGAGAGACGCTACGGTGTCCTCACCTACCGCCTGACGCAGGTCCTCACCGGACATGGGAGTTTCGGGAGGTACCTGTGTCTGATGGGGCGGGAGGAAACGTCCGGGTGTCATCACTGCGAGGACCGCCCTGAGGACACGGTGGAACACACTGTCGCAGAATGCCCTGCGTGGGCTGAGCACCGCCGTGTCCTCAGGGAAGTAATCGGCGATGGCGACCTCTCGCGTCCGGGCCTAGTGCAGGCCATGATGCGGAGCGAGGGGGACAGGGATGCAGTCTCCTCCTTTTGCGAAGCAGTCATGCTGGCTAAGGAGGAGGCGGGACGCGTGCGGCAGCGAAGCGCTGCCTCCTCGCAACCCAGCCATCGCGAAGGACACACCGGGCGTCGGGGATCGCGGCACGATCTCCGGCCACCGTAAGCGCGGGCCTGCGGACGGCGAGCATGGGTGGCTCCCCGTCCGACCAGAAACAGACCCCGAGCGTACGGCGCGTCGCGTTCCGCGCGCGCCTCAAAGAGCCATCAGACCACCACAGATGGGGCCCAATAGGGCCGATGCCGATTCGGAGTCGCGGAGAACCTAACGTAACCGGGGCTTCGGCTCGACGTGCAGGAGAAGGAACGGGGTGGTTTTTAGTCTGTAAGAGTCTGACACTCCCTTCCGCCTCACCCAGGCGGGAGCAGTCATTCGATGATTTTCCCCCCTTAAAAAAAAAAAATTGTATACGCGTTTTACAATTTACGGGTCACGACGTTGCCGGAAAGCTTTCACCAGCATACCTACTACTCAATGATCAAAAACGGCCACGAAGATGTTGGATTCATAGAATGTATCGAGAAAGAAGTGATGTACCTACTGTTCATATTGAAAAATCAAGAAATTAATATTTTCCCTGTAGGCGTCTATCAGCAAAATACATTTATCCTCTAACCATTGACTCATAATGACGAAGGAGAAGGAATAACTCGATATTACAGCTGGTTCGCAGCGGCTAGCAACAACCTCTCCAGCTCTTGAGCGCCCTTTGATCCGCGACAAAAACCGACAATCGTCTGCTCGCTGCGAGTCGGTCGTGTAGCGTTCGTCGCAGGCTCGCGAACCACGTACACATTATGCTTTTGGTAACAGTAACGGTTACAGTTACGTGCAACGTTACGGGTCTAGAAATGAGTACGTTGTAAACATCGGGTCGCTGCAAGCCGCACGCGTACCGCTCGCATCAGGTTTGCGAACCACGTACACACTATGTTTTTTGGTTACAGTTACAGCTTGCTAATGAGTACCCGGCTGTAGACGTGTGCGTTCGCGCAACTCAATGTTGTTGTATTTAAACATTTTAATTATGCAGATAATTAGTGTATGACGTCCGTGTCCGATCGAAAGAACTACCATCTAACATCATAACTAACTAATGTAAAATTGCCACTGGGAAAAAGTTAATTGAATAAACAACAGTTCTGGCATAGGTGTAATAAAGCGAGTTCTAGCGAAAAAATGCACAAAAAAATACCCTTGCATTTTCATGAACGATACCCAAACCGGAGAGGATGGGTATCCAGTTTATCGCCATTTTCTGTATATTTATACAGAAAATGGCGGTCGGAACACTACGCTACAAATAACGATAGATAATAGGTAGATTTTTCCATACTCCCCGCTACTATGTAAGACTTTTAACGCTCATATAAACATGGAGTATTGCCACTCTGTCCAAGACATTAAGTATACAGTATGTTAGGTTAAACGAGGGACATATTCAAACCCATAATAGTGTATACTCACATGAACCTAACAATCATATAAACGAAACGAAAACACTAATAAATAACAGACAGAACCATAAAAACGCTTCCGCTTACGCTTACGGGTTACGGCTTAGCGGGCTTAAGCGCACGCTATCCTTTTCGGCAAGATCGGCGCATGTTTTGCAACGCGACTTACTTTAAATGTAAGTACTGTTTCTGTTTACAAGTTCACTTGTTGCGCGCTCAGTGTTCATGATGATTTATTTTATTGGACAATTACTTCAAAAATTTTGGTTATAGGTTTTTTACATATTCGGGACGAGAATCGAATACTGAATACCCTCCCTCAATAAGTCCCTCGTTTAACCTAACACACTGTATATGTAAATATATAAATAAAGGTTTAGATCAGGCAACTTTTAGCCTTAGGACCCCACACGATGAGGTCGAAAACTAATCAACTCGTTGAGTACCGTCATTATAGACACAATTATAGAACAATAGGTTGCGGTCACCGGTGTCCTCGCGGTGTTTGACAGTTTAAATGGCAGGTACATAAGCACATCTGAAGCTGTCTGGCGCTTATTTGAATTTCCCATTCACGACCGGTATCCTACTGTAGTGCATTTGGCTACTCATCTAGAGAACGGTAAATGGGTGTATTTTACACGAGGAACAGCTCATCAAGTTGTCCAAAACCCATGCAGAAAAGATGCCACTTTAGGTAGAGTCTACGGGATACATTCATCACAATCGGAGTGTTTTTATCTTAGGATTCTACTGCACCACGTACGCGGTCCGACCTCATTTGATAACATAACCTTTTCACCGCCAAGCACTTCTATAGAAGTTCGGGATTTTCGTGCCACCAGCGCCACAACTTCATAGAAGTTGTTCACTTTAACCATCTTATTAAAATAAATTTACGGAACCTCATTTTTTTCCAAAATAAAATTTAGCCTATGTTACTCGTGGATAATGTAGCTTTCGAATGGTGAAATAATTTTAAAAACGGTCCAGTAGTTTTTTGGCCTATTCATTACAACCAAACAAACACAGTTTTCCTCTTCATAGTATTAGGTAAGTGTGGATATATCACAGTCATCGAGACAGAATATTTGCTATACTGTCGAGTGAATTCCAAGAAATAACAAAATTCGAGAAACAACGGCTTGTGTTATCTAAATATGTAAACAATTAGACGACAAAGCTTGAGATGTTTATAATAACACCATTTGAAATTCGACCCGACTAACCATAAAAACAACTAGGGATGGTACTCTTCACTTTTTGTGATTTTATCGATAGTTGTTTTTTTTTGTGAAGGATGGTATACGTGAATAAAAAATATAGATATGAAATATTGTGTTTTATTTACAAATGCTGCTGCCAGTAGCTTCATAAGCGTGAACATAGTAAAAAATAAGAAATTATTCTGGAAAAATACGTAATTCCTAATATAAGCGTGAAAGAGTCACAAATATCCACACAAAAAATTTACGCATAAATAGTTTTAAAAGGTTTAAAACAATAACATTTTTAATTTTAAACTAGTAATTTGAACAATAACAATATGAGATGTTGAACCAATCGTAACGATACACACAAATATTTCCTTTTTTATATGTAGGTGACGGCGCCGCCGTCATTATTTTGTAAACTGCGAATGTAATGGGCAAGCAGTGAACAAACAACTGGCCGACATCACTTCAACCCCACCACCGAGTGATAAATAAAGCAGCGCAAGCGCAAGCTCGAGAGAGTCGTTCGTCAATTGTTGCCCAGTTCACACGTTACGCAATCGCTGAGTAATTTTATTGTGCACTGTCGAAAGTAAACGTTACTTTAATTACGAAGATTTAATTGTTTTATTACTGCATAAACATACCTCTACCGATATATATATGACGAAGAGGGTTCTCGCTTGACATCGCCCACACCATCCTTCCGACATCAGAAGTGGGATGGACCAGGATTATTGAAAATGTTAAAATTATCGGAGCCGGTTCGTGAAGAACTACCTACATGCAAATGCGACAAAGAAGATAGTGCTGCAAGATTGGAAGTGCCTAGCTATACATAGCTAGGTACTCAGTAGTGAAGATTCAACGTGGCTAACGTTGAGGCAGCTACTTCGAACTGAATCGCTATCTGAAGCAGCAAATGAAGACATGACGTGGTCCCAATTCAAGCCGGAGTACATTGGCGTCCAGTGACAGCGTAAGATACGCGGCGTTAACGTTTGGTGAGCGGCGTGTTGATGTCTGTAATTGGACACTGCTGCCATCGGGATTATACCAGGTGACTTTGTTCCATTTATTATGATTCCGATACCAAGTACTTTATGGGTCAAAAACGAGTCAAAGACTTGAGTTTTCAATTGTTAGTTTTCCAATTTGAAATTTTATTTTATTTTGTCGGGTAGTTATTTAAAGAAAATAGCCGTGATGTTTTAGATCCGAGATTATACCTCTACATGGTCATTAGAATTACATCTGATAGTGTTATTTTGTGTTGTGTATTGTTAGGTAATATCTCAAGTAGTCTTAGGCTTTCATTTGGTTAGAACTTGGAGGTATGGTTTCCGCGAGGTAGATGCAGAATTAAGCTGTCAAACACCAAGCGGTCGCCGTGACCGCGGCCTGTTGTTCTGTAGTTGTGTCTGTAATGACGGTGCTCGACGAGTTAAGTGGTGCTTGCTGTCTAATGCGGTACAGAGTATTGAAAAAAAAGTAGTTTATAACAAATAAAGGTCAAAAGCTGCTAATAATAATTGGTAGTTAAAGTCAGAATTGAAGAGTCCTCTAAAGTCCTACATTCATTTCGGATTATTGTTGGGTTGGAAAATAGCGCTAAGAATACTCTGATGAGAAACATGCTTCCCTTGATCTTGCCATTAGGATTTGTTATAATTAGGGCCTTTCAGTACCTAGTGAGTTAGTAATTGTAAGGGTAAAACTTCTCATTTATTCTACTGTATCGTGTGTGCTAGTCATAGTCGTTCCTGGGGCAGGGACTCGAGTCCATATAATGAAACTACAGTCGTGGCTGACTTGTGACTCTGGAATACTGGAGTGACTATCCACACTTGTGTAGTGTATAAATTGTGGTTACCTTGAAAATCTTGATGCCTGTTGATCATTTATTTTGATTTAAAGGACCTTGAGATATGTTTTCGCTAAGTGCGTTGTAGTGAGTAGATAGGCTGTTCGGTGGTTATTCCAGATGTAGTGAAGTCGGGTTTTGTCTAATAGAGAAAACGCGGAGTAACGAGACTCTGCATTTCATTATTATATTGCGTCTTACAAAAAATGTCTATCGCAGCGCCTGTAAGTTACGTAAAATGTCGAGTAATTTAATTGTAACAGATGAAATTGAAATACAGTAGATCTGAGGACTAAGGATGAGGAGAATATCTGATCACCAGGTTCTTTGAGAATTTTATGAAGTGTCAATGTCATGAGTTGCACTCAACGCCTATAACTCACATACCCACACTTACATCATATTCACGCACTCGTACTCTGACCGCACCCATGAGGAACTTGTGGCTATGGGTCTTACTCTTCACACACCAGACCGCATTCATGAGGATCATGTAGCGATGGGCCTGTGTGGTAAAGCGCCTGTGTGGCAAACCGCCTGTGTGGCAATGCATCTGATTGGTGAATTGCCTGGTTGGCAACTGGTCTGTGTGACGTTAGTTAGTATCGTATTGATTTTTATGCAGTTTCAGTTTGTAAGATTAAATGTTTGGTTATCTGTCAGATTATCTTGTCTCTGATTCGATCCTCCAGAGATACTCCGCAGATAGATGTTTCTTGTCTCTCTCGTTCACGTTCTCTTGTGTCCTGTAAGTTTCGCGTTAGAAAAGAGTAGCTGTGAGTTACTGGGCTATGCACAGCCGTGATCACTTGTAAAGTTTAAATGCTTTGGGTTGCTTGGTAGAATAATATTCTTGTGAGATTGTGAAACGTCAGTTTGTCTATAAGTTTTCTGGTTATTGATTTTGCTACTGAAACGTCGTAACTTTTTAAACTTTTAACTGTTAACGTATTCCTAAAGTATAAAGGTCCCTACAAAATCACTGATTTTTTAGAAAACGATGGGTACGAATAGAAACTCGTTAATGGTTCTAATCGAACGTACAAGGTCGCCCATGAGAACTTACGCGAGGTACCCCGCGGTCCATTAGGTTTTATAGAAATAGCCGAAAGTTATGATGATGACGTGACGGCGGATGATAGCCAGAGTGATTTTGTCCATGAAACTGATCGCGGTAATAATATACTGTGTGACATAGCTGTGATTGGTGATGCTGAGGATGAACTTTCCGATAGCGACATTATATCTGTTAATAGCGACACTATATCTGTTAATGGCGACACTATATCTGTTAATAGCAGCACTGTATCGGCTAGTTCACGTACCTTGAGCGCTATTAGTAATAATATGGAAAGTCCATCACCAGATTTACCAGAGTGAATGAGTGTTGTAACTGATTACTTATTTATAAAATTAAAAAAAAAGAAGAAAAAAGAAAGAAAAAAAAAGTAACAAAAAAATGTAGGAAAGAGTCATTGAAGGGAAAATCCAGTCCAATGACTCGGCTGCGATCCGACCTAGCCCTCCGACAATAAGGATTGCAATCCGGTCTAGCATGTTTCGCTATAGGGACTGTTGTCCGGTCTAGCATGTTTCGCTATAGGGACTGTTGTCCGGTCCAGCATTTGCTAAAGGGACTGATGTCCGGTCTAGCATACGCTGAAGGGACTGATGTCCGGTCTAGCATTCGCTAAAGGGACTGATGTCCGGTGTAGCATACGCTAAAGGGACTGATGTCCGGTCTAGAATACGCTAAAGGGACTGATGTCCGGTCTAGCATTCGCTAAAGGGATATTTATCCGGCCTAGCACAATCGTCTCCAGTTCTAATACTGATGAGTGATGATAACGTAGTAGTTGTGGTAAGCTGAAGGGTTAACCGAACCCGCACAATATTGAAAGCTTTTGTTAAAGGTTATACTAGATAGAGATTAGAAATGCCAGGATGAACGAACGGGTTGTTATCTTGTTCCCAGATGCTCGGAAGACGCTCGAGGACGAGCGTACGTCAGTATGGCCGTGACGGCGCCGCCGTCATTATTTTGTAAACTGCGAATGTAATGGGCAAGCAGTGAACAAACAACTGGCCGACATCACTTCAACCCCACCACCGAGTGATAAATAAAGCAGCGCAAGCGCAAGCTCGAGAGAGTCGTTCGTCAATTGTTGCCCAGTTCACACGTTACGCAATCGCTGAGTAATTTTATTGTGCACTGTCGAAAGTAAACGTTACTTTAATTACGAAGATTTAATTGTTTTATTACTGCATAAACATACCTCTACCGATATATATATGACGAAGAGGGTTCTCGCTTGACATCGCCCACACCATCCTTCCGACATAGGCAAAATGATACTACAAACACGTGATTGATACAATCCATACAATATAGAGGTAGAGGTACAGTTTTAAAGCTAGGACAGTAGGAAATTTAAAACAATAAAAAACGTTATTCACTGACAAGAAATGTATTGTCCGTCCACTCATAAAACAAATTGACATATGACAGTCTATTATTAAAAAGGTAGATAGAACACTTCTTATAATATCGAAATATTTCCACAACAACATTTACACAATACACGCAAATTATATAGTCAGAAGGCTGATTATGTAACTGAATCAAATCATGTAGATGAAATGAAGAAGATTACTCTCAGTTGGATTTTATTTTTTTTAGTACTCTCTTAGTAACTAAACCTGTCAATCTCATTCACAATCGTAAAACAATCTCGAAAGTAACAATTTTATTATTTTCAATCGAGCACTTTCAGAGTCAGCGAAACGTAATCAGCCAGCAATTCTACTAGTAAAACAATCTATACCTATTTTGGTCCAATAAAATCCCCAAATATTCTTCACACGCAAACCTTGCACTCCGTCATCATAAAATACCTAACATAACATGCAGGCATCCTGTACAGTCAAACCTTACATTGTTTTCCATAAAATAAAACTATTTGTGAATATTTGGAAATAACTGAAATAAGAGAAAGCAAAGCATTACTACAATGACGTATGGTGTAATTTAAAACAATTCGTTACACACAGTGGCACTTTGCAGGTGTCACAGCAATATGGCGTCTTTTGTGACTTCTTATTTTGAAGACACACAACGCAGCGCTTCCGGAAATTTCGGTTGGCGGCTACCGCGCACTCTGTCTGTTTCAGTAGAACGGGCCAATGTGCAGAACGAATTATTCTCTGCGGCTGTTGGTGCGTAGATCTACTGGCGGAAACAGTAAACTTACGAATTTGTGGACAATGTGAAAGATGATTCGTGAGAATAGAATCTACAAGACTAAGACG
Source organism: Spodoptera picta (assembly GCA_038387885.1). Classification (NCBI taxonomy): domain Eukaryota; kingdom Metazoa; phylum Arthropoda; class Insecta; order Lepidoptera; family Noctuidae; genus Spodoptera; species Spodoptera picta. The sequence goes on along the minus strand of JAZHFQ010000782.1, from coordinate 2,601,741 downwards.
AAAAACTAAATGATTATGACGTTTTTGTAAAGATGACTCTAAAAGAATGCGAGAATTGAGAATAGACACATTAAGCAAGCGTTTAAAAAGTTTCATGTACCATTTGGCACAACGTTTCCGTTCTATTAAATAAGGCTCGAGCATTTGGTCCTTCATGTCCACCCCACCCATGAACTTATTATAGTCCAACACCACCTGCGGTTTGAATGGTGTTGGACGATGTGGTTGACGCGACGGAACTGTAGGCAACGCAGTAGCTGAACCATGACAAGTGGAAATCATGGTTACTCGTTTCTTGTCTTGCCATGATAATACGGAGACATCGCCGGAATGTCTCGCTATGAACTCGCCCCTTTTAAGAGGAGCCTTATTTATTATAACGGGAACGTCTCTACGAGAAGATCTCAAGGTACCAACGCAGTCGGTACCATTGAGCTTCAGAAATCTAGCTAATAGAGGCGAATTGTACCAATTATCCATAAATAGCCTATATCCTTTGTTTAGTAGGGGACTAATGAGCTTCTTCACAACAGCCGTGCTTTTAAGTACACCTGGCGACTTCTGCAAGTCACCACATTGCTTACCAGCGTAAACAATGAACGACCACAAGTAACCAGTTGTGCTTTCGCAAAGTTCAAAAGTCTTGATACCAAACTTAGCAGCTTTGTTCTGAATGTACTGTCTAAAATGCAATTTTCCTTTCCATAGGGTTAAACTTTCGTCAATACAAATATCTTTATGCAAAATATAATTTGCCTGAAACCTAGAATTTAAATGTGTAATTATTGGCGTCAGACGGTATAGTGGATCATAGCTGCTAGCGGCGCTTATGTTGGAGGGATTTGGATAATTGTTAACTGCGGGGTCAAAATCTACAAAATGCAAGGCTCTGGATAACATTTGATACCTTTTCCGCGTGAATATGCGCCTGAAAACTTCCGTTTGCAGAAGAGGATCGAGAGAAAAACAACTGACAACAGTTGGCATTCTGACAATCCCCAACATCATCCAGAACGAAAAAAGGCATAAAATTTCATGGACATTGGTGGGATACCATTCAGCCTGGAAAGCAACAGACATTTTAGTGGCATACCGGTTCGTTTCATCCACAATTAGGCCTAAGACGTCATCGCTCCAATAGGAGCGAAAAGCATCATATGCCGAATTGTAAACGTTTACAGAACCAGTATGCTCTGGACTAAATATTTCCTCCTGGCCTTGAAAGGACTCCATAGTCGACCATTCAAAGTGAAGGTTCTGGCCTTCCAGTCTTAGGAGTTTATCCGCTCCATCATCAGCGTCGAAAAATTCATCACAATTTTCGCTCCAGCTATTAATCTCTCGTTCATCATCTCTCTCAGCTCTCTCACCACCTTCCATTCTCATCTGTCGTCTCCTTAATACATCCGTCGCCAAACTTACCAGTTCAGGGGGAACGTCTTCGTCATTCGTCCAGATTTCATTCAGTGGGTGTCCCACCTCCCACCGATTGTTCCCCCTTTGGCCCCGGTTTGGATGCCCACGCTCACCTACATTCTGTCCTCGCACACAACTTCGTCCACCTTGTCGCTTACTTTTCCTTCTTTCACTAGATTCCCTTTCATTTCTTCCACTCTCATTCATTTCACGCTCCTCAGGGGACACATAAAGAACGTGGGCATCCGGGGACAAGAATATTTCTTCCATCACCATGTCCATGTCGCCATCGTCGGCTTCAACGATGAACTTAGCGTCCAGCGGTTGGCCATCCTCCCCGAAAATCCGGATCACAGTTGGTTGCACCGGCTCCGGAACCAGTACCCTTAAAAAATAAATACTTTTAGTACATTTATTCCATATCGGCGAGATACGGAAAATTAGTAGTCTAGTAAGCGTAAGCTAGAACTTACGATTCTTGCAACGTTGTGTTGAGGTGTATCGGGGATCGTGACCTGTCGTGGGACGCTGAAGGACGTGGCGATGAATCCTAAAATATTCAAACATTAAAATCACTGAAACCCCACTGTAAGGCTGGGTTGCACCAACTTACCTACAATAATAAACGTCAGAATTTCTGTTAAAGTATCGGGTCAAAAATATGCTGCACCAATTGACAAATTGTTAAATGACGCCATAACTTTTACTATAACTGTGACCGTACATTTTTCTCTGGTTAGTGTCAAAAATTCATCTGTCAAATTGTCAAACGCGTTGAAGATAAGATAAGACCTCTGAAACCCTGAACAGCAAATCCCTGTTACAAGAGATACTCGCAGAAATCAGTTCTGAAGACAAAAGTAATGATCTTGCATGTATAAATATAAAAAAGTATAGGTGCTGAGACCCAATAACATATCAAATTCAAATAGCGGAGGAGGTCACGCTAGTTGCGAAAACTCATTTTGCTACCACTGAATACTTTATTGGTTCTATCCAATTTTTAAGGATAAATATGAGCAGTGAGCGGCAGCCGTTCAACTACCCTTGCAGTCAAAAGGTACAGCACGTGAAAGTCACCAAAAGTAATTTGACTTTATGTACACTGACTGCAACGGGCGCGCGGTGAATGAGACTCATTTTACTGACTCTCGGACTTTATCCTAAAATTACATAGGTATTAGTAATGTAACGAATATTATATTTTAGATATTCGCGAATGCGAATATTAATGTCAAAAAAATATGCGAATATTCTTGAACGCGAATGCGAATATTCATTATAGTGATATATCACTAATACATACATAATTACTGTATACAATTTAATAGTAGCATAGGTCCTAAAAAAATCATGGCAGTTCCTCTGCTACTATCCAAGTGACAATGATGACATGCGAAAAACATATTTTTTAAATGGAAGCGTTTTACCTACCAATAAAACGCATATTAATTTACTTACCTTATTCGAAGCTTATAGTCAAGCTCTGCCTGGTAATGAGACACGATGAAATAAAAATAGCGAGGCTCTCTTAGCAAGCCTCCCCACCACTGCCAAGTGGAAGTGACGTAGTAGAAAGAGATAGACATATAGAAAAAGCGGAAGGAGGGAAGCAGAAGGCCTATCTCAATTAAATAAGCTTCTTATTTAATTGAGATAGGCCTTTATTATTGGATTTATTATTGGATGCTTTTTATCCCGATTAAATGCTCCCTTGGTAGAAATACACGGGCAAAGTCGCGGGTGAAAGCTAGTTTATTATTATCCATTCTATCAACAGAATAAGTATTTGATCTAAAAACCGGCCGAAAATCTAGTACGTAATTGTGATTATGGTAATTATTACAATCAATATCGAGCAAAGTTAAGTCATGGAATCTTCTCCTGGAGTATAGGAGAAATAGAACAGCTGTTTGTCTTTGCACTTGAAAGATTATTAATACGTTTACTGTCTAAGAATCTAGCTAGATCCTTTATGACCCAAACATGGGAATTGACATGGTCAATCACCATTTACAACATGTTTTACATACTTACATGAGATTAATTGACTAACTGATGTGTTATTTCATAAGTTAGATTAATGTTACCGATTGTATAGTTTTTAGCAATAAATGCTAAAGGACATGGTTCTGGTTAACAAAAGACAGTAACCACAGATTTTGATTGTACAAAATTTAATTGTACGACAAATTATTGATTCAATAGAGATCAGATATAGATAAAAACGTAGTCAAAAGCTTTGCTACAGGAGCCGAGGGGTTCCCCCCCCCTCCGGTGCGGTGCAACCTTTTGAGGACTGCACTATAGATTTAACGTATTGACGAACGCCATGACTTCTTAAGAGATTTTAATTGTGTAGAGTATCATTTTAATAGTATTCCAGACGGCCCGCGTTTCCACTCTTCCAAGGTCATGTCGTAGACGCTCGGTGGTGGCCGCCTTGTTCTTAATTAGGACTTTGTCTAGGTGAAAGCGTAAAGAAGCGGGTTACTACCTACGGCAAGCGAGACATGCCAAAAAACTCGCTCTCATTTAGGAACTACTAGTAGGCATGTTCTCTGTGCCTGATTGAGATAATCCAGGACCTAAGAAATCAAAAAAACTGGAAAGAACACCCCCGCTGGGTTTTACGTTTCCATATGTGGGAAAACGCGTCACAAAACAGGGCTTGTCCGTAGTTTTGATATAAGGGCACGTAATTGTCATTACATGTACTCGGTATGACGCAAATAAGTTGATCAGTGGAACTCCGCATATGGAGACCGTTTTGTTCGTGCATTCTGCAGACAGATGCTCTCTAAAGTTTCGCAAAACCTCAACAGATGATCTGCCTGGGCATTGTACATTAATTATATCTGGTACATGAAATACGTGTATGTTAACGCATTTGAACGTATAATGGGAAAATGAGGGTTAAATCCAGGACTGGAGCCACTTGGTGCCTCCCTTTCGTAACGGATATATGCGGGAAAGTTCAAGACGCCAATGAAATAAAAATAGCGAGGCTCTCTTAGCAAGCCTCCCCACCACTGCCAAGTGGAAGTGACGTAGTAGAAAGAGATAGACATATAGAAAAAGCGGAAGGAGGGAAGCAGAAGGCCTATCTCAATTAAATAAACTTCGAATAACGGTCAAGTCAAATTAATAATCTTTATTCAAAACGATTTCTTTAGTATTTCCATGTTTGAAAATATTACCCACATTAAATTTGGGGAAAATCACATCTCATTTGATTTGCAATCCTTTAAATTTAACATAGCTACTGAATTCGCTGGTGCAACATATTTTGCTGTAACTGTTGTAGTCCGTGTTACAGTTATTGTTAAATTTAACACTAACTAATACTATAACTACTTTCTGTGGTGCAACTAAGCCTAAAAATCAAAAATATTTCAAATTGAACAACTCAAAAGTATTAATTACCGTTCGCGGCAGCCTCCTCGTAGGGCGCTCTGGTGACGAGAGAGGAGAGTAAGAGGGAGCCTCCGGTGAGGGCGACTGCTCCGGTAAACCCTCATCCTAAACATACAAAAAAACATGCAAATACATCACCGGTAGCCTATGTACTCTGTTTTTATATATGTATTTTCTTTTGTTATAAATAATTAAAAAATAACTAATAAATCACCGAAAACCATAATCTTATATCTTATACTTTTATATAAAGCGGATGAGTTTGTTTGTTTGTTTGAACGCGCTAATCTCCGTAACTACAAGTCTGATTTAAATAATTCTTTTGTGTTGGATAGTGCATTTATCGAGGATGGCTATAGGCTATAAAACATCACGCTACGACCAATAGGAGCTGAGCAGAGCGTGTGAAACCGCGCGGAAGTAGCTACTAAAAAGATAAAAGCAGTACCAATCTTGGAAAGCTCACCATGGAAGTCGGCGCCGATGAACGATGAACGTTCGCTTGCGAGACTTCATTCTAAAATAAAAAATAAATCCATGTGAAAAATTTCCATCATTGCAATAAAAATAAAACAATTCACAAACTAATAAAAAATATTATAAGTCAAACCTCGTCATCAAAGAATTCCTCGTTTTCATCGCCGATCTCCTCTTCCACGTCCGGATCTTCCTCGTCGTATAATAAATACTGGAAGTCCGTCGGAGGCTGCCCATTAACACGCCAATTCGACATGCTATAAAACGAAAAGTGTAGAAAGTATCACATACATACGTACTTTATACCCTTAAGTCTGTTCAGTTGATTTTACTTTGAGAAATATAAAAACCATAAATATAATTATATAAATAAATTCATTATAGAGCATTAGAAAACCAAGTTAATCATCCTTACTAATATTATAAATCGGAGAGTGAGTTTGTTTGTTCCGCTTTCACGCCATAACTACTAAACCGATTGCTTTGAATTTTTGCAAATGTATAATTAGAAGGTAGGATTAAATAATAGGGTACTTTTTATCCCGGAAAAATTTGATATTCCCGGGGGAAAACAAAAGTATTGGTATAGATGGCGCTGTGTGTATTGGTATATATTGTTTACATTATACTGTGCGGATTTAACTAAATGCCTAAAGAATAGTGGATATCACATATATGCAGACGATGTGCAATTATATGTCTCTTTTCGGACGAACGAATATCACACCGCAATTAACAGCTTAAATCAAGACCTTAATAGAATTGTGAAATGGTCAGAAGAGAACTCGCTGGTATTAAACCCTGCAAAAACCAAATATATGTTGTTTGGTAGCAGGGTCAGCCTGAGTTCTTTGCCTGACTTAAATGTAAAATTAATTGGGGAGTCGATTGAGAGGGTTGAAGGGGCGCGAAACCTGGGGTTATATATGGATAGTGGTCTTAGGTACGAAAAACACATTGCTGAATCGGTCCGTAACTGTTTTTACCGCTTGTCTATTCTATACAAGATACGACCGTATTTGTCTGAGGAACTGCGGATACAACTTGTAGAATCCCCAGTTTTATCAAAGTTGAATTATGCCAATACCGTTTATGGCCCTCGTCTACTGTCACGTACGGAGAGGCTCATTCAAAGGGTCCAAAACGCCTGTGCTCGCTTTTGCTTTGCGATTCCGAGGAGAAGTCATGTCACTCCGTATCTAAACCAGCATTTTATTTTAAAAATGAAGTCAAGACGGAAATTAGTTCTGGCATGTCTTATGTTCGGAGTCGTGAAGCGGAGGGAACCTTTGTACTTGTATGACAGGCTTAACTGGGTGTCAAGTGGAAGAGATTGTAAACTTAGGCAGTGCACCCGCCCACTGTCCATACCGAAGCATAGAACATCAGGCTTTCGGGGTAGCTTCCGATATGCCGCATCGAAAGTGTGGAATAACCTGCCTCCACCTGTCAGGTCTCTCAACGCCATTGGTACTTTTAGAACACACGTACGTCGATATTTGATGGACGCACAGAGAAAGATAGGAATGGCGATTGTCAACATATCATAACTGTTTGGCTGGGAAATGTGTCGACTTCAATGTCACTGGTTCCATCTCGACTGGGCGCCGCAGCTGTGCTCGGTCTCGTGCGTGCTCGATATTACTCACTGGTGCCTGTCACATCATCACATCACATCACAACACAATTGGTTACATTCACATGTGTTCAGTGGTCGCCGGCGTATGGCGTAGTGTCGCAGTTTTGCCTGCTTGCTATCGCCATCCCATGGCATGACTATGCGTTCGCTGGGGTGGCGGGGGCAGTAGGATGCTCTAATTCACTTTGTTTTTTATTTTATTATTTTAAGTTTTTTTTTGGATATCGGTAGGTTGCATTTAACTACACGTTTTTTAAATTTGCTTTTTTGTTTTTATATATTTGTTTTGTTCTGTACATTTTATTTTGTGTTTTTGGGGAAAATTGTTTTATGTTTATAGTTGTCTGATTGGTGACTTGTTCGTCCGCGAGTCACTTAAAGGGCCAGTAGAATACCAGCGCAAGGCCCTGTCTTGCATATGCTGAACTGGTCCCATTTCACCGCAGACTTGGGAAATTAGTAGATATATATAAACTTATGTGTAAAATATGTACGTGTCACCTGTTTTTTTAGCGTGTGAAATAAAGTCTTTCTTTCTTTCTTTCTTTGTATGTGTCACGTTGGCTTTTTATCCTTTTGTGACGCGAGCGAAGCCGCGGGTAAAAGCTAGTGTAAAAATAAATGTACAATAAATATAAAATACAGCTATCACTATAAATGATGGTAAAATTTTATCGACAAGATTATCGACTCACTAGCTTCCCTAGTCAAATCTAAGAAAATTTCATACTAATTTCGACCTTATCAAATACAGTCAAGGACCAAAATGGCTTGTGCAAAGCAACTAGTAAGACTTTTTTTTACTTTTATTAAATAAAAACATTATTATATCGTAGTATGGAGGTACACGATTCTAATCACTTTTTACAATAGTTTCATTACATTCACTGAAAAGAATCACCATAATTTACACGAAAATCAGAAAACATATTTACAATACCTACCTACCGGCTTTTTTTATTAATTACAACAATGTATAATGTATTCCATGCTATTATACTGTAAGGAGTATGATTATATGCAAAATAATAAATATATAATAAGTAATAATAACAAACAATACTTACATGAGTAAAATTCAATAAAATCACAGATTTTTTTGTAGGTACAGCGGAATCTTCTTCACTCGGGTAACGCGAACGAAAATGTGATGTTCCATATTACGCACAACTATAACTCGGCGTCGCGTCGTCGGCCGTATCAAGCATCACTCTATTACCCGAAACATCACTTCATGTCACACAACACACGGATATAACCGAGAACGTTCGTATAAATAACGAGCGAGAGCGAGACAGACGTATCTCTATCTCCGATGAAATGTTCCAGTCGTGCTACATAGATACCTTTATCATTATCAGTGTCGTGCTATCACACACACACATCACCAAGTAATTTAATATTTCCCCAGTCTTGTTCTATGTTTACTTCCTAATTAATATTTTATAACATGATGCTTACGAAATACGAATCCGAAACCTTAAAGTCTCACGAACAAATTAAAAATATTATTAAAACATTTATCCATTCATTACATTTCCAAAGTAATAAATGGTAGATGTTAGGAAACAATACTGTTCTGTCAGCAGCCATTTCATTAGTAAAGAGTACAGGTGATGTTTCGAGTAATGGTAATATCAGTGTGATATCACTGTTCTCCAAGTGAGATGAAATGAAATATAGCATTACGCGATAGTGTACTGTCTCCAAACCGAAAAAAAAATAACATCGGAGCATAGATTTTAAATCATAGATCTCCAAGACCGTAGATAACCATACTTGTCCACATAATCCTCATCACCATCATCATCATCAACAGCCTATAAATACCTACTGCCGAGCAAAGCCTCTTCTCACACGGAGAAGGCATTAATCACCACGCTTGCTCATTGCGGGTTGGCGATTTCAAACTTACAATTAGAAATTATAAGTCCAGGTTTCCTCGCGATGTTTTTTTTTACCGTTTGTCAGTGGTGTCTAAATAATCTTAGAAAGTAGGTACGTAAATCTCGTAAAAAGTCACATGGGTACTTGCCGTTGGTAGGTTTCGAACCCGCATCCTCATGCATAAGAAGCGTCTTAACCTCCTGGCCACCACGACGTCCATACAATAGTAGTATCTAAACTAAACACCGAAATGGTTTATTATAACGAAGTGGATGAGATGAGAGCGGTGACCGTTTGGAGGTATGCGGGCTTTTTTTTTCTTAAGGGGGAAAGTCATCGAATGACTGCTCCCGCCCGGGTGAGGCGGCAGTGAGTGTCAGACTCTTACTGACTAAAAACCACCCCGTTCCTTCTCCTGCACGTCGAGCCGGAGCCCCTGTTACCCGTTAGGTTCTCCGCGACAAGGTATGCGGGCTAGATTTCATTACTTTGTACATATGAATGAGCGGATCTATCGAGACTCGGCTAGTTTTTGCAGAATAGTTGGATTTCGCTTGTTTTTGTAGAAAATTGGGCATCTTATTCTTTGGTTGGGCTCTTGTGATTTCTAACCAGGGTCACCAGATACTCCAGATCTTCGATTATCCTAGTTATTATAGTTTTCCCTTTATGTGGCCATTAAATCCTAACCATGTACCTTATAGCTCTCTGAGCACATGGGAATTAGCAGTTCTATTTTGATGATCATGAGTGAGTGAGTGGTATAGGTAGGTAAATGCATTTAGGTCTGCCAGATTTACGATTTTTGATAGGTAGAAAGAACTATAACTGATGGTCATAGGTCTCAGGTGTCGCTCCTAAACGGATGGCAACCGGGGCTGCTGGCTGCCTTTTAGCTTTTTTTAAGGGGGAAAAATCATCGAATGACTGATCCCGCCCTGGGTGACCCGGGAGGGAATCTCACTCTTACTGACTAAAAACCACCCCGTTCCTTCTCCTGCACGTCGAGCCGAAGCCCCGGTTACCCGTTAGGTTCTCCGCGACAACCCCTTCTCTAGCTACGCCACTGCAAATAGGGGCCTGAAAATACGGCGAAATGGTTCCAGTAAAGGATGGTACGGCAATGTTTGCATCGCGTTCGACGTGGCGAGGGCACTGCCGTGCCCTCAGATCTGGCAGAAAAGGATAGATTCCATATATTTCTTACTAATTATGAAGTCCTAGTACTTCCGAACAAAATATGTATGACGTATTTTTGTTGGAGTGATTGATTGGCGAAACTGTGAGAGTAGGTTATATTAAAACTATTCTCACAGTCATGAGACATACTAAATTAATAATGAGTAGGTTTTTTGGGGTTATTTTCGGTGTCACTAACATTTTTCTGAATCGTAGGGTCAATTCAAGAATTAACGGTCAACATGTTCCTTAGCGTTGCCCGCCATCGTGTGCAACGAATGAGGCTTAAATACATGACAGGTAGATAAAAATAACACAATAAAATATGAAAACGATCTATTTATTATATAACATCAATCTCCGTCGGAGTCTGCTTCCTCATGCGCAGACGCATCGCTCTCGAATTTGTCATCTCCCCATGACGCGTCACTGTCTGACTGGTATGGCTCTGCTTCCATCTCCTCGTCTGATGATGAATCTGGAATACAAGACAATAATAAGATAATGTCATATTTTGCTTGTAAGATAGAATAAAACCAGTCTAGTATAGGGCTAATATGTTGCCGGGGCTCCGGCTCGAAGTGCAGGAGTAGGAACGGGGTGGTTTTATTCAGTAAGAGTCTGACACTCCCTCTCGCCCCACCTAAGGCGGGAGAAGTCATTGGATGATTCCCCCCCACCCCAATTAAAAAATATATCTATTCATTTAAAAAGAAGTGTAGCCCTCTAGAATTCTACTCTATCTAGAACTCTATAATTCTTAATTTGTGGTTTACACAGAACATGTTTCATGTTGTAATCGAACCTGTAACCCAACCACTGCGCCAACTGACTGCACGGTTGGCGCGTTGGCTGGGCAACTGGCTGCCGCGCAACGTGTCGCGGGTTCGATTCCCGCACGGAACAATTCTTTGTGTGATCCACAGATTGTTGTTCCGGGTCTGGGTGTCATGTGTATGTGAACTTATATGTTTGTAAACGCACCCACGACAGAGGAGAAAATCCTAGTGTGGGGCAACGTTTAAAAAAAAAACTGTTTTTTAATTTGGGTTATTTGCGCAAGACCATACCACATTATTGAGAACAAAAAAACAGAAAGAATTGACCAACAAAAATGGCGTTGGACTACTCATATGATGAAAACAAGGAAAAATGGTGCAAGATAGTAACTGATTGGTATCCAAGAGACGGTAAACGTAGCAGAGGACAGTTAAAAAGATAGGAAGACGAACTAAGCCTGGATCGAGCTAGGCTAAGCAGGCCCTAATTGGAGAAGAGTGGCCTGCGACAGAATCCGGTAGTTGACAGGTAATCAAATTCAATACTTTTTTATTGAAATGTTAAAAACGATATTTTTCTATGAATTTTATATTGGATCGCAACTTATGACGTCATCATATTTTTTCCTCAAATAGCATACTTATTTCTTTAAAATTAATTAAAAAGAAAATATTTAAACGTAGGTAAATTGTCAAATCAATGGATGAGAGTATGATTATTTGTTTATTATTTATTGCATTGAAAAGTTGAAACAATTTATTTTAAACCTAGGTAACTAAGTAGGCAATTCAATGGTGGCGGCTGAGCCTAGATGAAGCCTTTGCCAAAAGGCACACTGAATGAAAAGGAATACTGTAACCTTTTAGTAACAACTATTAATGTCAAAAAAGGGCTTTATTATTATACAAGGTGTTGTTTTAAAGCCGCGTCATTTTCTAGGAGGTAACTCGGCTATCGATTCTGAGACTGAATCAATAAAAAAAAATTGTAGGTAAATATTTTTCATTTATCTATAAATTACGGGAATCCGTAAGTGCGAACTACACGCCACCGTCTTGTAACTAGCTTTATAACGCGGCTTAACACACACAAACTCAAACACGTAATTGATATTATCCCTAATTCCATAAAACTCCAATAAGAAACATTGCTGTCGCTTATTCTGAAATACTGTCGAACTTAAACGATTTATTATAGCTGTATTTTTGCTATTGGTCCGAAACTTTCTCTTACATTGAACCTTTATGACTTCAGTGACATGTCCCCGAGAAATGACACGGCTTCAAAACTACACCTTGTATACCACAATATTGACACGATCAAAGTCAAAGTCAAAGATCTTTATTGTGAGACAGTGGTTACAAAGGTTGTTGTAAGGGTTAGTTTTTTTTCTTATAAAAAACGTTGCCTCATACTGGGATTTCCTCCTGTGTCGTGGAACCCATAAATCCCCAAGCGGTCACCGGTGACCGCTTTCCACTAACATTACATTACATTATAGACCTTATTTCTAATGTTTAGAGACTACTTTTGTATTACCAAATTTAGGGGATTGGATATCAACGGGCCGTGCGTTTACAAACATACAAGTTCACATACTCATGACACCCAGACCAGAAACAACAATCTATGGATCCAAAGAGTTGTTCCGTGCGGGAATCGAAACCGCGACACGTTGCGCGCCAACCGTGCAGTCAAATATCTAGTTTAATAGTATCTAGTTATTAGTTCAGATTTGTATTACTAAGTTGAACTTACCAAGACTGCCTCGTTGGCCGAGTGGTCGCAAGTGCGACTGCCGGGCAAGGGGTCTCGGGTTCGATTCCCGGGTCGGGCAAAGTATTACTGGGTTTTTAAAAAATTCTCAGTAGTAGCACGGAGTGTGGAAATCTGCCCGGTATATGGCAATAGGCTCACCCCCTATTACATGGGACTCGTAACATAAATAGTGAAAAGTGGGTGTTACATTGTACAGTGGCATTAAGTGCCGTGTGTACCTCTGCCTACCCCTTCGGGGATAAAAAGGCGTGATGTTATGTTATGTTGAACTTACCATTATAATTGAGTACGGGTTCCTGTTCTTCCTGCGCGATGTCGGAGGCGCTGCGCTGTGATATCGTGAGGTCTAGTCGACCCTTCAGGTTCAGTAACTGGCATAGATGTGACCGTCTGTACATAGAGTGACAAAATTATGTTACGTTTTTGATAATCTATATAAATAAAAATGAATTTCTGTTCGTTAGTCTCGCTAAAACTCGAGAATGGCTGAACCGATTTGACCAATTTCGATCTTTAAATGTTCGCTGAAGTCCAGGGAAGGTTTAAAAGGTGATAAAAGCATTTATAGGCGGTACGAAGTTTGCCGGGTCAGCTAGTAATTGATAGAAAACTGTTTCAATAGGGTAGTAGACAGTGTATGAAAATTTAAAAATGTAATTAGTCCGTCAGTTAGATGATGAAAAAATATTAGGCATATGTTTTTTTTTATTTTATCGTATAAGAAAACAATATTTAGATAAAACGAGACTGTGAGTGGTCAACAAACGTCGGCTCATCAAAAATAAATAAAAAAGCACAGTTTAGGAGTGGGAGGTCTTTACGTCACGCTACCCTCTAAAATGTAGTAAATCATGACGTCAATATTTCAAATTAATATATCGTCGAAAGTACGGACATTAAAAATAAAGTTTATTTTTTATATACGCTATCATTTACAGGGGAGGAGCTGTGAATCACAATTTCACGCGACCGAAGTCGCTAGCATTTGTTAGCATTAGTTTATATTATAAAACTAGCCATTTCCGCGCGGTTTCGCCCGCTCTGCTCGGCTTGTATTGGTCGTAGCGTGATGTTTTATAGCTTATAACTTTCCTCAGCTTTTCCCCCGTAGGTGATAGCGTGATAATATGTAGCCTATTATGTAGACCCGACCAATTATTAATATTCATGCAAAATTTGATGTAAATCGATGTAGTACTTTTTGAGTTTAGCCCGGACATATTTTTAGCTTCGGTATCGCTTGTAGATGTACAGTGTGTATCTACAGATATGCAATGTACAGTTTTAGCTTTCCTACGATTTTATTATTATATAATATATAATAGATAAGGTAGGTAAGTGTGGGAAAGCCATGCTTCGGCACGAATGGGCCGGCTCGACCGGAGTGATACCACGGCCGAGCAGAAAACATAAGTGAAGCAACGCTTGCGTTGCGTTTCGTCGTGTGAGTGAGGTTACCGGAGGCCCAATTACCTCAAACTCCTAATCCCAAAAGGCCGGTAACGCACTTGTAACGCCTCTGATGTTCGAGGTGTCCATGGGCGACGCCGATTGCTTACCATCAGGTGATCCGTCTGCTCGTTTACCGGCTAATGCCATAAAAGAAAGGTATCTTACCGGTTAGTGAATATAGCGAGGAGTTGCGTGAGATGGTCTGAGGCCCGAGACCCCATCGTGGCCAGCAATAGAGCCGAGTGACATCGCACCACGGCCGACAGCCACGTACATACTGACGCGCATCTGTAAGCAAATACATAATGAGTCCGATATATGACGGCGAAAAAAGTCTGTGTATTATTTACCGTACTCTGTAAAGCAACGTGGCATCACAGTTTTATCACCCGCGAAAAACTGAACAATGAATGCATGTTATCACAAATAACATAGGGTACTGGCACCAGTAATCAGCCTTTTAGTGGTAAGTCTGAGTTCAAACTTATCGTTACTAATATTATAAATCGGAAAGTGAGTTCTTTTGTTTGTTTGTTTGTTCCGCTTTCACGCCGTAACTACTAAACCGATTGCTTTGAATTTTTGCAGATGTACAGTTAGAAGTCTGGATTAAATAATAGGGTACTTTTTATCCCGGACAAATTTGATATTCTCAAGGGAAAACGAAATTTTTTGTATAGATGGCGCTGTGTGTATTAGTATATGTCATATAAGCTACTTTTTATCCTTTTGTGACGCGAGCGAAGCCGCGGGTAAAAGCTAGTATCAAATAAATTGAAAGTCTTTTGGATAAATTGATTCGGATAAATGCCTATCTGTATCTGTAGTCTACCGTTGCGGTCTAGAAAGTAAAAGATTTTATAATAAAAACTATACTATGCCATTAATATGGTATGTACGTGTATACTAGAGTTTTCTTATGACATCGAGCATTTCTTTCTTTATTGAAACAAAGAGTTTCCTTTTTCTTGCATAGAAGCACTATTTTTATAGATTGTCAGTATGCATATGTGAGCATCATGTTTACCACTATAACATTTTTTTTATGTCTGTATTTATTTTAGTAGTTTATATAATTTGTATAATGCGTCAAGCGTGTCGAATATGTATCAGAGACATTGTAGAACATACTTTTTTTTAAAGAGTAACGAATGGAGTTTCTTGCTCGTTCTTCTCCATTCGAATCTACATTTTGGAATGAGCACCTAGCTTCACCTAGCTTCACTCGGACTGATTGTTAGACTATTCCTTCTCCTTATTATTGTATTTGTTGACGTTTCAAAAGTAAAATGAATGCTTTGACTTATACTAACTGGCTAGTCTTCCTGGTGGCCATGTCAGCGAGTTGTTCCAGTAGTTGCGGCACGTAGTCGGCCGGCAACTTGCTCACTGTACGCAGCGCCACCGCCGGGTCGTCCTTCTGCAGCACTGTCAGGATTATACTGGGAAAACGACATGTTGTTATTTATATTGCACTGAATTTAATATAACAATAATATGGATTTTATGTGTGTTCGTAAAAATACAAGGTCGTGGTGGCCCGGAGGTTTAAGCCGCCCGCTTCTCATGCATGAGGGTGGCGGAGACCTATCTACGGTAAGTACCAATGTCATTTTTTCCGAGTTATATGTACTTTCTAAGATTATTTAGACACCACGGTGAAAGAAAACATCGTGAGGAAACCTGGATTTATAATTTCTAATTGTAAGTTTGAAATCGCCAACCCGCAATGAGCAAGCGTGGTGATTAATGCTCAAACCTTCTCCGTGTGAGAAGAGCAGCTGCTCAGCAGTGGGTATTTATGTATGATGAAAAAGACAAATGTTTGAAACAGCTGAAATAATTTAGATGCAGTTTTCATTTCGTTATTGTCCTCAAATTCCTTATCCCAAAAGGACGATAACGCATTTGTAACGCCTCTGGTGTTCCAGGTGTCCATGGGCGACGCCGATTGCTTACCACCAGGTGCTCGTTTACAGATTTACCCCATAAAAATGTGGTCAGATTGTTTGATATTGGCTATGTGCAAAGCGAGTAGTGGCGGACAGATAACGACCGCAGCGCACAACACGGCAGAAATTGGAAACAAATGCGGATGATGCAAATCACGAACAGGGACGGGAAGAAACAGGATTGCGCGTACGAAGTCGCGGACAAAAACTATCCTTACTAATATTATAAATCGAAAAGTGAGTTTGTTTGTTTGTTTGTTCTGCTTTCACGCCGTAACTACTAAACAGATTGCTTTGATTTTTTGCAGACGTAAAGTTAGAAGTCCAGATTAAATAATGGGGTACTTTTTATCCCGGAAAAAAATGATATTTCCGAGGGAAAACAAAAGTATTGGTATAGATGGCGCTGTGTGTATATGTCACATAGGCTACTTTTTATCCTTTTGTGACGCGAGGGAAGCCGCGGGTAAAAGCTAGTATAATATAAACGTGACTCTTTAATCGTCTGTAGTCTTATAATCCATAGTGCTTGTCATACTCATGATCACCAGTCGGGAGACGTCCACTGCTGGACAAAAGTGATATCTTTAGCGTATGCGGGTGCTTCTGCTTACCCTTTATCCTTGGAGTGTAGTCCCTGCATCAGTAGTTTGGTGAGGTTCTGACTGACGGCAGACTTACTGCGGCCCTTCACGTCCAGCGCCAGGTTCGCCAGTCTGGCCTCCATCGGTACTTCCACCTGGAATTATTAAGAAAATAATAACTGTATCGTTGATGGATTGGTCAAATTTTTATTTTTTTGAGCACTTTCTTTACATGGGACGGGACTTATAACTTAATAGTGAAAAGTGGGTGTTACATTGAACAGTGACTTAAGTGCCGTAATGTATTTCTCCGCCTACCCCTTCGGGAAAAGGCGTGTTAATATTTATGTATTATTCTGGAGAAAAAAATCACTGAGGTCTAAGTTTTTAAGTGTGGAAGAGCCATGTTTGACGAAAGGGCCGAAGGCGGACCGGACCGGAGTGATAACACGGCCGAGCGGAAAACCGACGTGAAACAACGCTTGCGTTGTGTTTCGGCGTGTGAGTGAGGTTACCGGAGGCCCAAATCCCCCCCCCCCACTTCCTTCCCCAATCCCTGAAACACCAACAATCCTCCAACTCCTAAACCCCAAAAGTTCGGTAATGTACTTGTAGCGAGTAAGCAAGTCCACTCGCACGATGCAACGCAGCACTGGATCATACGATATGACGTCAGAGCGGGCCGTGTGCAGAAGTGCTGTGCCTAGACGCTGGTGAGGCCGTAGGGAAGAACCAGGCTGCACAACTTCGTTGCAGGCGATGGTGGTCCCTGATGAGGCTGAGGATGCTGTATTATGCTGGTAACATCTCTGGTATTCTAATTAAACTGTCAAACACTAAGCGGTCACCGGTGACCGCAACCTATTGTTCTATAATTGTGTCTATAATGACGGTACTCGACGAAAGTGTCCATGGGCGACGCCGATTGCTTACCATCAGGTGATCCGTCCGCTAGTTTACCGGCTTGTACCATAAAAAAATAAATCTAAAGTAATACTGCAACTTTTAACTAACCTTATCCCCCGGCGTGGCTCGTTTCCTAGCGACGCCTCCCAGTGGCTCGACGTATGTAACCTGGGACGTTTCATTCTCCCGAACTTTCTTCCCATCCTGCTTCCCTTTCTTTTTTGATTCCTTCTCGCCTCGGATCAATATCTGAGTCTTTGTTTTTAAATCTGGTATCTGAAATAAATAATAAAGACGTTGTAGAAAATAAATGACGACTTTATTTTTTAATTCGGGGCAATGAACACTAGGATTTTCTCCTGTGTCGTGGGTGCGTTTACAAACATACAATTTCACATACACATTTATTTATTTATTTCTATTAAATAGTATAACATTACAGTCCTAAAACCAAGGCGTTAAGTATAACTAATTACAATTTCAACTAATTACAGAAAAGTCCTTAAATGAAAAATTGTAAATTTGGTAGAAAAATATGAAACAAACAATAAGAGTAAGTAAGACAACCTTACAAACTATGACAACCAGACCCGAAACAGCAATCTGTGGATCACATAAAGAGTTTTTCCGTGCGGTAACCGAACTCCCGACACGTTGTGCGGCAGCCAATTGCCCAGCCAATGCAACAATCGTGCAGTCGCAAAAAATATTGTGATTAGTGGAACTTAATCCATTACACCAAGTTCGATATCTTCTCCCATTTCATTCCACAACAAAATTAAAGAAAACAGAAAAATAAAACAAATGTTATTACGTACCACTCTCTCAAAAGTCATGACCGGTCCGTTCCAGTAGCCGAGCAGGACCTCTCCGGACGGAGGCAGCCGGCAGCACTGCAGCGGCAGCGGGCGAGCGTCCGCGCTCGTCACCTGTATCGTTACCGACGGCTTGATGGGTTTTGTAGATGACCTGGAGGATACATAGAATATTAATTTTTATGTGTTTGTCAAATGTTTGTTTTGTATTACAAAATTCATAATATCGCTTTTATAACTCATAGTGTTGTGTGTTGATGACTGTTGAAGTGTTGATGAAGCGAAAGAGGTATGTAGGAATTGTAGTAATTGGCGTTCCCTAGTCTCTGCCTACCCCCATTAGAGACAGGCGTGAAGTTATGTATGTATGTATGTTGTGTGTTGGTAAGATGTTGTATAGTGCACAGAACTTTAAACAGTGTAAATTCATGTA
This sequence comes from Spodoptera picta, assembly GCA_038387885.1. Taxonomy (NCBI): domain Eukaryota; kingdom Metazoa; phylum Arthropoda; class Insecta; order Lepidoptera; family Noctuidae; genus Spodoptera; species Spodoptera picta. The sequence continues at coordinate 2,583,025 of JAZHFQ010000782.1, read as the reverse complement.
ATGAGGACGAATTTACAAAAATACCATTCCGCAATTTTGTAATAAACATCATCAAACCAGCACATCTTTTATACCCGAAGGAGTAGGCAGAGGTGCACACAGAGATAACACCCACTTTTGACTATTTATGTTATCAGTTCCATGTAATAGGGGGTGAGCCTATTACCATATACCGGGCACATTGCCAGACTTTTAACATTTTGCTTGACCCGGGATTCGAACCCTGTCAGTCGCACTTGCGACCACTCGACCATAAAGGCAATTGATATAATAAACAACAGATATAATTGCTACAATTAGTTTAAAATAGAGATTAAACACTGGACATAGGCCTACATATTATGCACAAAAAACTTCTTGACCAATTTGTGCTAGAAATAAATTACCATACAACAGAAATAATCACATAATATAATGTCTACCATAACAGAAAAATAAAACAAACTCACCCATTCAACATAAGTTCATAATAATGTACGACTCCACTCCGAGTTGCAGCGGCCAAACTCAACCGGGTAGCCCCATCCTCATTCTTAAGTTCCACATCAACCAGCCGAGGTGCATCTTCAAGCACAAAATTGTAAGTGGGTGTGGCAGTAGTGGTAGGGGCTTTGGAGATAGATTTCCTTCTCTGCTTCTTGTGTGGGGTCTCATCTCCATTCATTTGTGGTACGTGTTCATCTGTTATTGTTACGTCCCAGAATGACAGGAGTCGCTCGTTCCTGTAAAGTATTTGGATGTGAAATAGTCGAGTTCCTTGTCAAATAATTACGTGAGTAAGTCGTAAAACATAGTAATAGGGTAGTTTCATAAATTTTATTTTAATATTCGTCTGGTAGGTACATTAATTTAAAACTTTAGACACGTATTTTTTTTTTCTCACAAAATTAAATACTTTTGACGATATATTAATTTGAAATATCGTGTGACATCACAGCGTGTCACATTTTGTAGCAAGTTATGACGTAACGACCTCCCACTCCTAAACTTAGCGCCATTTTATCATAGCATAAAAAATACGTGTCTAATATTTTTTCATTATCTAACACAATGGACTAATTAGAATTTTAATTTTGATACCCTGGCAACTAACGTGAGACATACTAATTTTTAGTATGTCGTCAAATAATTACGTGAGTAAGCCGAAAACATAATAATTTTTGAAATAAATATACTCACTGTGACCCCTCAATAAGCCAGCAGACATCATTCAATGTGGCTATAGACAGCAAGGCAGTAGGTGCAGCATTATGGCCTAAGTTCTTGATGATGGTCGCCTCTCCATCGTGTAGCCGCCACAGTTTAACTTGGTATGAAGCTGCCACCAAATATTTGGCTGCTGTGGACTGGTAAAATAGAGAAGCGCTTAAATAAATTAAAAGCAAGAACATATAGTAGTATCATTATCTAATAAACCAAAGGAAATATGCATTACTAGTCTAGAAACGTCTAGTTCAGTTTCCCGACAATTAGTTTCCAACAATTCAAATTCAATAAATTTTGTCAAAATGCCAAAATCAATAATTTAAATAATTTTCTATGAATTTCATATGCAAAAGTGTTATCATGTTTTAAGTCATATACTGTACTGTACACTGCATATTGTCCACTACATACTGTAAACTATATACTGTACACTGCATACTGTACACTGTATACTGTACACTGCATACTGTAAACTATATACTGTACACTGCATACTGTACACTACATACTGCACACTGCATACTGTGCACTGCAAACTTTATCTAAAAAAATTGTAGAGAATTTTGAGAATCAAAATAATCAATGAAATTATGATTATTTAATATAGTGTATAGTAAAGTCAAGTATTTTAATGTACTGAAAGCAAGTAAGTGAATAGTAATGAGTAGTAATGAATAGTAGTGAACCGTGTAAGTATTGGATAAACACACACAAAACTTCATAAAGAAAAACTTACAAATCTTAAGTATTGCCAGATTACAAAAAAAAGACTCACCTGTTTATGTGGTACAATTTTGATAGCTCGTATATTTCCATGTTTATTCTTACTTTCAACGCTAACATTATACTTATATCTAATTAATGAACTCTGTAAGTCCCACTCGCACACATTATTCTCATTACTACAACTGTACAATCCGTATTTCAAGTGCCAATCTAACGAAGTAATCGAACTGTGTGAGTTCTCATTTGATAAAACTGTTTCAACTTTTGCTTGTGAGACTGAATATATTAAAATCTTTCCACTTGTTGTGCCGAGTGCTACGTGGTGTGTTTCCTCTGATATACTTTTGCGTCTTCCGCCTTTTTGAGTATTCTGAAAATAATAACATTTAGATGAATAAATGAAACTCAATATATTAATATTGTAAAGCTACTCTCTTATAATGAGCTTTCAGATGAGTGCACGGTTGGCTGGGCTGCCGTGCAACGTGTCGCGGGTTCGATTCCCGCACGGAACAACACTTTGTGTGATCCACAAATTGTTGTTTCGGGTCTGGGTGTCATTGTGTATGTAAACTTATATGTTTGTAAACGCACCCACGACACAGGAGAAAATCCTAAAGTGGGGCAACGTTTTTAAAAAAATAAATAAATAAAATAAAATCGGATCAGCAGTTCAGGAGGTTATTTTACAAATACAAACAAAACAACTAAATTGTTTGATATCATTATAAACAACTGCATTTGGATGATTATAAATATCTTGTCTCTAACTGTATTTGTATACTGCGCAATATTTGGGCGACCTCAAATATATAAAAGAATGAGTTGTCAAGGCTACCACAACACTAAACATAACCAACATTATAATGAATTGAGGTTATATTTACTTTTACATTGTAACTTATTAACTTGACAAAACCATTCCATAATTGGCTTCTGTGTCTCTAATCTAAGTTTAGGGTATCCCAGAAAAGTCATAGTAAACAAAGCCAATCAAACTCGTGTGAATAAAAGAATTTCAGTAGTTGATAAGGCAAAACAGTTATTTTATTACTTGTACACTAAAAGCTATATTCGTATCACCAATTTCACAATAAATATTGATTAAAACAGAGGTTATAATCACAGGGAACGCCGCGGAAAAAGTTTGTATCTGCAGTAATATATAAAAACCACGTGTTGGTACGTACCGCTGACTGAGTTGCCGATATCCATTGCAAACAAGAAGGCGGCGAGGTTAAATGTAAGTCTGGTGTGTACTCCTGTTTCAGGACATTGGTTTCTGTGTCCCATATTCTCAGTCTACCATCCTGGGTAATGGCAGAATAATATTTTCCATCTACGGAAAACGCCGCCTCTGCCATGGTTCATCCCTTACTGACAGATATCAACTGAACTGCTGACTGACAGCTGACTGACAGGCAGTCAGGCACTAAGATCAGACAATCAGACATTCGGTTTCGCAGCTGACAGCGTTTTACTGTTACCACGTGTGGGTTTAAAAGTTCTTCATGAAAAAAACACATGCGATTAGTGTGTATAATAAATATTGAAATATTTATATGGTTTTTAAAAAAGAGGCGTATTTATGATTTTAAAATATTTTAAAGGAATGTTTATTAAAATTATTTAGAAAAATTAATATCAACGTTGGGTATAACGTTTTTTTTTTTTTTTCTTCTTCTTTGGCAACTGAGTCTCCAAAATGGTGTTGTCGACTATACTGCCAGTGTCGAGTGGTGACGGCAGAATTATTGGACCGTCGAACTTAACTTTGCGGTAGTTTTTAGTTGTTAGTAGCTGAAAGGACAAAACAATTGGGTTAGTAAAACATAAACATTATCAACTAGAACGTATAACAAAACGGAAATTCTAAAAATTTGACATTAGAATTTCAGTGTTGTTTTCCAGAAAAAATAAAAAGCTGCGGTCAAGTAATATGTTCCCATTAGAAAAATAAATGATCGAATGAATATATAAATAGTATTTCAAAATTAAGAGAGATAGAAACAAAAGTGAGAATATTCTTATAGAAATCTTTGTGAAATATTATTTTGGTTTCTATTACTTTGAAATGTGTGACAGGACTTGGCCAAATAACGTCAGTGATCTTGCACAATGTCTTTGTGTTGCCAAATCAATAAAACAATCAATTACCAATCGCAGTGTTGTGTCGGACGTCACTAGCACCTGTCACGTCTGTCATTATTTGTGAGAAATTCGGAGCCTTTCGCGTTCATAGTTCGTATTATGTGCTCGCGAATGTTGTAGGTGGAGCTCATACTCTTTTAGTTTTTGCGCTCTCGTTCCACTTTTCGAAAGTAATCTTTTATCATTTCAAAATTCAATGCTGTGTGGTGTGATTACCTTGATGTTTGGTTTCTAAAGTGATGTGTGAAGGCTGTACTTAGGTCGAATTGTGAATATGATGTCACTTTTATTCTGCGTGATACCTTGAAAACATGAGTGTTAGTGTTGAGGGGGACGTGTCGAGCCCCCTGTCGGACGGGCAGGACGCGACGATCTCCAAGTCATCGTCAGACAGTCTGAAGATCGACGAGGAGCCTTGTCAAGATGAGAAATCCGAGCCGAGTACTCCGAAACCACATCCGATGGCCTTTACCATCGACTTTGGTGGGACGAAGCCTGTTGACAAAAGGAAACTGGAAGAGCTGGCGAAGAAATCGCAGGCTCGCCATCAGAGAGTCCAGTCGATGTCGGCAAGTCTCACTAGGCCCAGTCCAGCCCTACTGCGTCCTCCCATGAGCGCCAAACTCCCCCGCAAAGCCCAAGGCTACAACTCTGAAGGTTACTTCTCCTCAGACCAGGAGGACAGTGGCCTGTCAGGGTCAGTGAAACTACGAAACAGTCCATTAGCACAAAATGTTACGCACATAACAAGTCCTAATACAAATAGACATATTAAATCCCCTGTTACTGACACTGTCCTGCCAAAACGCACGTCCAAAAGTCCTATAGTTGATAGTATTATGTCTAGGAGTGATAACTTTACTTCACGGCAGGGTCTGAACTTGCCTTTGAAGGGAAACTCTTACACAAGAGATCAGGTACACAGAACACCAAGTTATGGTAACATCAACAGGCATGTCATGGGTGACATAATAGACCAGAGCCCTGAGGGACTCATGTTGACTGATATATCAAGTCCTGAGCTAGATATCTTAACACCAGATAATGGTTTGTCTACTCCTGAACACTCCAAGAGTCCACTAATACGCAAAAGCAGAGCATCTTCAGAAACTCCAGATTTATTCAAGAAATGCATTGCCAAAGAACCATTGTACATCGATGATGATGTGGATGCACAGTCTGATAACTCTTCAACGGGTACTTATACTATTGAGGGAGATAACTATACAGAGGAACAGAAAGCTAGGATGAGCATTGACAGAACCTTCGGTACTTCAATACCTCATGCGGTTGACAAACCCCTTTCAAAAAAAGGCAGTGAGACAGATCCTGAACTAGTTTTCGACTTCCCAAACCCTCAAAGAGTGATAACAAAAGAACCTCGAAGAGACATAGCACTCCGTAGTCCATTACTCAATCAATCATTTGAAATTCCCAAAATATCTAAAGATAAAAATGTGTTAGAGATTTCATGCTGTTACGAATCACCAACAGAGAATGATTTAGCAGCACAAACATCAAAGCAGATTAAATCTACACGGAGTTACTTAGAAAAGATAAAGAATAGAGTTAGGACAATCACTGAGAAGACTTTTGCGAAGTCTCCACCGAAGCATGATGATGCTGACATTGGTAGTTTCACTTCGGTTACAACATCCGGAGTTTTGAGTTCTCGAATCCCTCCTAAGTTAGAGCCTGTGCTACGTAGGTGTAGCCTAACGAAGTCAGAGATAGACCAGACAGATTACGTTCATCGGTTGTCTAGAGAGTCTTCAGTACCGGTGTCTTTACCAAGTACTAAGTTAGGGTTGGAGGAGCCTAAATTTGAGAGCACAGCATTGAAAAATGCTCAGAAAGCTTTGAGGGAAGAGTGTGGTATTAGTGCAATATCCTCGGACATGTCTCCGGAACAGGTGGTTGGGAAACTGTCCTATTTGAGCCTGAACAGATGCAAGGGAGATAAGACATGGATTCAGGACTGGGCTGAGAGTGTCAAGAAGTACAACACTAACAGTTTGACTAAGGAGGAAGGAGTTTTGGATGATAGACCTCCTTTGAGTCCACGACAACTGCCGATTAAACGTGAGTTACCTTTCATTATTAGTGTATATTAGTTAATTAGGATTTAAGATGACAATAATAATGATTTTATTATAATTTCTATGTAATTAGGGAGGGAGGAGTAAGTTCGTCAAAATACCATAACATAAGTGTCCTATAGTTATGCGAATCGTCGTTGAATTTGTAAAGTCTAGTGTTTTCTAAATCGAAACAAATGAACTATACTACTAATGAATTTTCAAATACCTATTTTTTGTAACTTACCATGTTGCATTGCGCTTTTATTCACGATAGTGTGCGATGAGGGTAAAAGTGTACAATTCTTATATGAGATTCTTATATGAAAGCCAAACCAAACATCTTGAGGGGGAAAAATCATCTAGTGACTTCTCCTGCTTTAGATTAGGTGAGAGGGAGTGTCAGACTCTTACTGACTAAAAACCACCCCGTTCCTACTCCTGCTCTTCGAGCTGGAGCCCCGGCAACCCGTTAGGCCTTCCGCGATTCCGTATCAGGCATCAGCCCTACTGGGCCCCATCTGTGGTGGTCAAATCAAAACGTCTTTAGACCATTTTGTTACCGTTTTTTTAACCTTTTTTGTATGTACCCTAAAAACATAATGTATTTCGTAAAGTCGTCAATAGACTGTGTCATAAAAGCCTAATGATTGTCCAGATATCAATTATGCTTACGACATGTTCTCTAGACCGGTACCCAGTTTCCGCTCAGTGCAATACATCATTAGGCTTACCAAATAAAAGTACAATTAGTCATGATTTAGTCACTGCATAAAATGAGGCGAAATGGCGATTAACTCGTCGAGTACCGTTATTATAGACACAATTATAGAACAACAGGTTGCGGTCACCGGTGACCGCAACCTGTTGGTGCTAATACTTACATCCCCTTTCTTAAACACAGAGGTGAACAAAACATTCATTTCTGAAAATCATTATCAATCATTTTTGATTGTGTACCTGTCGGATAATTTGACGTGTATTCTACTTATAAGAAATGTATCGCAATCAGAATGTCCCTAACAGTTTAATTATAATAAAATATAATGAACTATCGCATTAAAAAGCCAGCAATGCATTTGTAAATGACTTGGTGGGTTGGGTGCTTTTGCAACACTTATTAGTTATCTACCGCGCCTCCTATCGTGTGCCTTCTATATTATACAAAAACTTACTATATACACCTGCACCGAGAAACCGAGAAAACAGAGTTGCAAATTATAAAACCTTACTCTCTACCATTTACTATTGTTTCATGTCATAGGGGCGGACCCATTACCATAAACGGGCACCATTTCAGACACTGTGTTGCTATAGATAATTTTCGGAGTTTTTTTGTATTGTAACTTTCGTGAGATATACTAAATAAATTATTATGTTTTCGGCTTACTCACGTAATAATTTGACGAGGAACTCGACTAGTTTCAAGCCATGCTAGAGGCTCATATTCGTGAGCAGCATTTCGCGACCCGCGACGCGTCGACAAACGCGACAGACGCCGTCGCCGACGAGTTCCTCGTCAAATTATTACGTGAGTAAGTCGAAAACATAATAATTTAATTTTCGGAGTAATGATGTCGTCTAGTAACAACACAAAAACTATCACAAGTAGTGGATTACTTAATTAAATAGTCAGTTATGATCATGTTTTATTACCCTCAACAAAGGCCTCTAGTTACACCGATATTTCACAAATAATGTTTTAAAAACCAAGATGTTAAGGAAAAAGTAGGAAATCAATAGTAAACCATTCACATGTATCTAAATAGCTTTTATCTAATTTTACGCTATCGGCGTCAGTGATAATAAGTGATAACACGAATGTATGTACACACAAATGATTCACACTTACTGTATGACGTATAGGAAGGATGTTATAATTCTTAAATAAATAAAAACTTATTTTTGTTTAATCTCCTTGATAGATACTTACACGGAAAATGCAGCGGCCATATTTGTTTTTTGGCGCCAATCTTGTACTTGTTGGGTTGCAGGGTTTTTTCATTCGAACGTCATCATTCATATTCCGATTGCTTTCAAAATTTTGACTCCTATAACTCAAGTTGCGTCTCGGAGAACCTAACGGGTAACCGGAGCTTCGGCTCGACGTGCAGGAGAAGGAACGGGATTTTTTTTTTTTAAGGGTCATTCGATGATTTTCCACCCTTAAAAAAAATACATCAAGTTGCGGGAACCAAAGACAGTTCTTCATCCCTACCGTTGTCACAAGAGGGATTTGACAGGCACGTAGGCACTTAGGCAGTAATAGCAGATTAATAATTATATAAAAGTCTATGAAAGAGTATTGCTCAGCCAGATGACTTAATTTAATCCTGTTTTACCGTAACCACACGGCAAAACAAATTCAAAACAAAATTAACAACATAGGTACCTATACTTATTTCACAAAATGATATGCTTATTGGGACAATTAATCATATGCATGTTTATTGTTTACCCTTTGATGCACCTACGTAACCATAATATCGCTTATTTCGTCAGAATCATGTCCGAGGAAAAACCAAAATACTTATTTTGCATACCTACTTACTCATTTTTACACAGACACGAAGTAAAATACTATTTATTTAATTAATTATTTGTTGTTACACATGATTTACCTTAAAGGTAAATAAATCCTTAGAAATGACTCTAAAATCGGTCAAGGTTTATATTTATTCGAAGAAATCGTATTAATATAAGTTCAGTGTGTAACTATGTAATGTTCATGTGTAGATTTTTTCAGTTTGTACTACGGAATAGAGGACATTTTATTCCAAACTCTGTTTCCACATTATCCGAATCAGTATACATAGTATAAAACAAAGACGCTATCTGCCGTCTGTCTGTCCCTATGTATGCTTAGATCTTTATAACTGCGCAAATGATTTTGATGCGGTTTTTTTAATAGATAGAGTGATTCTTAAGGAAGGTTTATATAGAGGTATACAACATGTAACTTAAATAACGCATAACGCATAACGCATCAGTTAACGATCCTGAAAATAGTTTGTTCAGAATCGTTAACTGAATCTATTTATTATATAATTTTTAGTATAGGTAATTTTTTATCCCAAAAATAATTAAAACTACGGAAATCATTGTCATATTAACCCTGTATTGTTAAAATAAATCGAAATGGACCGTAAGTCAAAGCAATAAGGCTTTTAAAATCGCAGGTTTATTTGTATTCATACAAATACTATCATTCAATACAAAATAAAGAAAAATAAACCTTATGACAAGAACAGTAAGGATGCATATACATGTTAAATTAAAAATTGAGTGTATGTATTATGATTACCTATAACATAATATTCTAATTGGGGTGTTTGAGGGTGTGCGTTAATTACGTTACATGTTGTATACCTCTATATATTATTATATATAATTCATGCTTATTGCACCCGTGCGAAGCTGGGGCGGGTTTATATAAAGTTTTAAATATTCGCTTGTGAGCCTCCTCATATACCTTGGTTTACCGGGTCAAAATTGAATAGAAGACAAATTGTTGCTGCACTTCGATTACGGTCAGGACACATTCCACTAAACCACTTTGCTCACCTCATGCGAAAATCAGACTCCCCTAATTGTGAGATATGTGGCAGAATAGAAGACGTGCAGCATGTGTTGGTGGAATGTATCCGACACACAAATAAGAGAAATACACTTCTCAACTCCATGAAACTGTCAGCAATGGATGTTGGAATGTTTAATGGTATTTTAGGTAAGCCTACATCTGAAGCTGCGAAAATTATATATTCCTTTATATTAGATAGATAAGTAGACTAAGTTATTTTGGATAAGTTGTAAATACATTCGTTATGTAGAAGCACGATGGGATTGACATCGTCACAAAATGTGTACAAAAATCCCTTAAAATAAATGAGATTAAAAAAAAAAATATTCGCTAGTTTTATATAAAGACCTGTTAACGATCTTCTTTTAACGACGACAATTTCGAATCAAGTCATGAATTCATGATTGCGACCATTCATTCAACGCATACTGCTAATCAAAACTAAATTATATCAATTAGTTCAATGAAGACACATTTGGAAATTGGCAAAATAGCTATTTTGACTATTTTTTTAATGATACTATTATGGTCTTCTAACAATATGATTTGAAAAGCTAAATTAAACTGTTTACCATACGCCATAGAAAGTATAATTTTCTAGTAGGTAATACTGAAAGAACAGTTCTCCTGTTTAAGAGAAACGGAGCGAGACAAACACACATATTGTAGGTAAGAGTAACTAGGTCTGTAATAGCAGTTCCATAATATTGTTTTATTGCACTTGGATGTCATAAAAAATGGTGTCCGCCATTTGTGGCTATTTTACTGTCCTCAAGCCGTTCGTAGAGCGAGGAGATGATGGCAAACCCCTCTTGAGAGAGGTCTTAGTTCAGCAGTGGACGTGTTCTAGTGGATTTTAATAGTAATTACATTTTAATTAGGCATGCGATACAACCACGAATTTCAGAGACTACGGAGATGTTATTGCCTAAATTAAGTAGTCTTTGAAAGTAAGATAATCATTATCAATAGTCCGCTACAATCCACAGCTCGATAATGGGCCTGTATAAGAGAATTTGCCACCCTGGTTTGGAGATCAAGGTTTAAAAGTTACAGATTTCTCAGACAGTGCAACTGCCTAGTCTTTGTTAAATATGGGAGTCCCTTAGTTGATTTTACGACACCAGTGTGAAGAGCTGAAGTGTAGGAATGGAGACAAATTCTAACCAATGTATTCTACAATGCCCTTTACTGACCTTCTACAATACCTTCCAAAAACAACAAAACAAGGAAGTTTTTCGTCTATTAAAATAGGCATGTCCCTAAAATAATTTGAAACAATATTCTCGTCAAGTATGTATGACTAATGTACCTTGTAAGTTCGTTTCCCTTTCAAATCGGTTGTGAAATATTTATGAGGTTGTATGTGCGTAACATACGGATTGAATTTACTGTCCAGTGTCAATGGACAGGAGTTACCCTCTAAGCAGTTTGGTTATTCTGTCGGTCGGTATTTTGTGTGATATAGTGATAATGTATTAGATTAACTTTATAGTTTATTGTATTGAAATAATTTGTACAAAATTGGAAGAATGTCATGGGAATTACGTTGTGTAGTTGTGATTTAGTTAACTAGACCGCCATTGATGTCCCTATGAAATTATCGGGCGTATAGATCAATGCAAATTAATTCACATGAGCAGAAGATAATTGGTTGGTGTTATTAAATAGGTACACACTAGTACATAGTCAAAATCGATTTAAAAAGCGCAAATTTTCTGCTGAGTGCAGTCAGCAGAAAATTTTGGTGCGGTGGCTGGGCAACCGGCTGCCGTGCAACGTGTCGCGGGTTCGATTCCCGCACGGAACAACACTTTGTGAGATCCACAAATTGTTGTTCTGGGTCTGGGTGTCATTGTGTATGTGAACTTGTATGTTTGTAAACGCACCCACGACACAGGAGAAAATCCTAGTGTGGGCAACGTTTTATAAAAAAAAAAGATAAGAGTTTTTGTTTAAGATTCCGGAAGAATTAAAAATTCCATATTGTTCTCTGAAACCGCCGCAACTACGGGTAGGTGTGTTTTTGCCTTGAAATAAAAATCCATAACATTGAAGAAATAATAACAGCTCCAATTTCAAACACAAGGTTTTATCGGATACGGAAATAGCTAACCATAGTGCATTTGCGTATTTTCCCGCGCGTGTCATATGTCATTTTTTTTTACTTTTAAGTGCATTTAATGTCGTTATTTTATCGCAGATAAAATATACACGTCTCATATTATAATTATTGCGTTATTTAACGTTATCGTAATAATTTCTTAATGGTCGTTCATTTTAGCTAAAATTATCATTAGTGATTGTTTCTAAGCATTGTTCCTCAACAATGGAGCTGTCAGATGTAAAAGGAATCATTGAAATTGAACTAGTACTTCCAGAAATACGCTCGTTGAAACAAATGATATCTTCAAGTCTTTTATGTTTAAATTATAATTAAATCGGCAGCCATAGCAGAATCGGACAAGATTAAAATGTCATCACCATGTTTATACCTCTATTATAACTTTTGTGATACATACTAAATTAATTAATATGTTAACTAAAAATCGCTGGTTACTCACGTGAATATACTGAGAAAAGCTCTACTAGTTTCGAACCACAGAGGGGTTCTTCCTCGTGAGCAGCTTGCGCTGTCGCGTCGCGTAGCCTACAGCCTAGGGTCGCGGAATGCTGCTTATGAATATGAGCCTCTAGCATGGCTTAAAACTAGTCGATTACCTCGTCATTGTTTGACGTGAGTAAGCCGAAAACATAATAATTAATGTCGTCATCATGATCATCTTTCATCTTTTATTTCTGTCACAATAACTTTTCCCGCTTAAAGACAGTTGACACTTGACATGATTCGAAATGAGGTCAATTTCAAAAAATATTTTATAGATGCATATTATATCAAGCTTACTCATGCAGATCAAACGCGCTATGCTACAGGCTGGTGGGGTTCCAAGAAGTCAAAGTTTATATCATTTATTCAAATTAGATTTGATTTAAAGATTATTTTGAATGTCAAACTGTTTAAAGAATTATGATATGTACCCAAACCGTCACAGGGTTCAGAACACCCAACCACAATTCTCAAAAAAGATCGGGATCTTGAATTATTTGACGAACTACTTAATGCAGTTGACTTACAAAAGGTTGTTCGACAAAGTATGGATAACTAGCTTCTGCCAGCGACTTCGCCCACGTTTCCGTTTAATAAAAAGTGGCCTAAATGTTATTCTAGACCATAATCTATCCCTGTTCTAAATTTCATCTCGATCCCTTCAGCCGTTTTGACGTGAAAGAGTCACAAACACACACATACATTTACATCCTCACACACTTTCGTATTTATAATATTAGTGGGATGGTGGGATTGCATTATTCAATATGATAACTAATTACCGTACTCAAAGACCTTCAATTATTGCTTTACTATTCTTTAGTAAAGGTTTTATTCCGAAAATAATTGTTCGGGACTGGATTAAGTAATTATTCAACGTCTTTTGAGTACGACGGTATAATTATATCGTTAATATAGGAAGTGTAAATAGATTATGTACAACAAGATGTTGCTGTTGCTTGCTACGCGTCCGCGTAGAATAAGAATTTTAGGACATAACTATGTTTTTTCCTTCAATTTTCCAAAATAGTAGTTGCCTATGTTACTCCTTAGTATATCAGCTATCTACCAATGCAACTCCCGTCGAAATCGGTTCAGCCATTCCAGAGATTAGCCAGTACAAACAGACAGACAGACAGACAGACAAAAGTTGTAAAAAATGTGATTTTGATATGTGTATCGGTATCGTATGTATATTCATTTGCATATAACTAGTAAAAATTGGTTATTTTAATATTACAAAGGACACTTCAATTTCATTTATCTGTATGTATGTATAGATATGGTCAATTGTCACTTGTCACAATGACTGCTATAGTAAAACAAAGTAAACTATAGACCGTTGAACTGTAGGGTGTGTTGGCAAGGGCGTGAACCAGTCAACGGTCTTCTGTAGACACAATTTAGTTTCATTGAACCTTATTTAATGTAGTTTATGGGTTGACTGGTAGCTTCTTTTCATTTTTATATATGTTAAGCACCATATCGTACGTATTTATGACTTTACTAGCTAACCCGGCAAACTTCGTAACGCTTTTTTTTTTGAGGGGTTAAAATCATTCAATGATGGGTGTCATGTGTATGTGAACTTGTATGTTTGTAAACGCACCCACGACACAGGAGAAAATCTTAGTGTGGGGCAACGTTTTTTTTAAAAAAAAAAAATGATTTCTCCCGCCCGAGTGAGGCGGGAGGGAGTGTCAGTCTCTTACTGACTAAAAACCACCCCGTTCCTTCTCCTGCACTTCGAGCCAGAGCCCCGGCAACCCGTTAAGTCTTCCGCAGCTCCCAAACTTCGTACCGCTTAAAATTATTTTTCTCACCTTTAAGCCTTCACTGGATTTTTACCAACATTTCAAGACGAAAATTAGCTAAATCAGTTCAACCGTTCTCGAGTTTAGCGAGACTAAACTAACTGGAATTCAATTTTATTTAAATATAGAATTTGTTTTCTTGTTGTCAATTTTTATTGTCAATCTTCTTTAAATATAGAATCTACGGGTCAAAGTGATTTTGATCTGACAGAACTGTTGTGTGAGAAGATGTATTTGTTGTGTCTAATATCTGTTGTGACAGAATATGTATCAGAGCAGTGTAAAACAGACTTTTTTTTAAAAGGGTAATGAATGGAGTTTTTTGCTCGTTCTTCTCCACTCGAATCGACATTTTGGGACGAGCGCTCAAGCTTCACTGACGGACAGACTGACAGACTATTGTTTATTTCATATTTGTTGACGTTTCAAAAGTACCAAATTATGGTTTAATTGAAATAAATGTTTTCGAGTTTGAGTTTGAGTTGTCCTGTCTCTGTCAAATGTCTATAGTCCTTTAGTTGGCTCTTACGAAGCCTGCACTCTAATTTGTGACGTCTGAGAAATACTATCGGGTTTTCGTTTATTAAGAAACTACCAGAGTTTGGAATTGTGTCCGTTAGCGACAGGCTTGCCTTCTTTGCCATGGAACTGTAAAAATCTATCGCTAATCTGTTCCGAAAAGACGTGACGTCATTTAAAAATCCAATAAAATAAAATTCGATTGTTAGTTTATACATAATTGTGTCTGCGAAAATCATAAAGAATTGATCTGATTATGTTTGTAGCGAGCCAAATAAATACTGAAATCAGAGTTTGTAATTATTACAATCCACATCTGGTTTAGAAACATTTTGCTACTAATCTGTAAACGTATGTGTGCAATAAACTCAGAAACAGCTGGATTTGTAATGATGATTATTTTTTCTCTGAAATGATAGTAACCTTCAGCGGTTACTAAGGCTGTGATGTTTGTAAGTTTAAAATATTCTGAGTTAGTTTTGTTATGGTTTGAAGAATGGTTATTATTTGAAGCTTCTATATATTTTTGGTTAAATAAAACAGGTGTAACGTTTTTGGAAATATTTTTGCACGTTTTTGAAGTTATAATTGTAACTATACATTCGAAAGTACGTAGAACGACAGTATTTACTGTTAATTTTTGTAATTGCATAATTATGCAGTATTTAAATTGTTTGTGCAAAGTTCAAGGGTGGACCGTTCTCACACTCGTTACATATCGAGTAGTACGAGTCGATAACAGTTAATGAAATTACTGCATGTCGATTGTCGAAAGGTGAACCACTTTACTACCTTTTTGAAAACATCAGGTGCATAATATTGATGCGGTATAAGTCAATGAGGTCTTCTGTAGACACAATTACTGTTATAAGACTTAAAGACTAGGGGGATAAGTGAATCGTAATCATGAAAAATAGTAGCCATTTTGAATTGCTTCTGGATAATAGGGTAGATGACTAATTTTTATTTTAATGTCCGTCTGGTAGGTTATTTTTTTTTTACAGAAACGAATACTTTCGACCATATATTGATTTGAAATGTCGCTCGACGTCACTTCTATGTACATTTTATACTTAGAAATGACGTTTTAGCCCCCACTCTTAAACTTTGATTCGTTATATCTAGAAGTAAGTATCATTTTATTATACATCAAAATAAAAAAATTCGTGTCTAATATTTTTTCATTACCTAACTGACGGACTAATTATATTTTTAATTTTAATACCCTGTCATCGTCCCTATTCGACTGATTGTTTTATGTACGGCCAAAATCACTAACCGATGTTAAATTAAATTAGCTTTTGTCAAATACAAGCAAGATATTAAAAACACTCCAGGTGATGGCGTCTTGTTTGTAGGGAATATCGGAAAACCAAATAAAATTTTGGACAACTGAGACATCGAATTGTAAGAAAGTAAATTCTAAGTCAAGGCATTTGTTTCAATTGATCCTTAAATAGGTACTTTTGTCGCGGAGAACCTAACGGGTTACCGGGGCTCCGGCTCAGGAGAAGGAACGGGGTGGTTTTTAGTCAGTAAGAGTCTGACACTCCCTCCCGCCTCACCCAGACGGGAGCAGTCATTCGATGATTTTCCCCCCTTAAAAAAATAGGTACTTTTGAAATGTCCAAATTGAATTGTTTGTTAGTGAATCTAGGTGCTTGTCCCAAAGTGATTCGCACTACATTTACAGGCTAATGATGAAAGTCAAACTTGCGACCAGGCACATACACATTATATCTTAGTCGTTCCAGGTAAAAAGATGGCTTAATAATCACACAGTGCATTGCAAAAGCAAACATTAGTCTGAACGTTTTCCAGTAAGCATTAAGTGTTGTATTAAGGAAGTGAGTTATTAAAGTGCCTCCCAGTTATACTTAATGGCGCGCTCCTTGCGGTTGTAAAGCTGGTGTTCAATGGAGCGAACTGATTGGTCGGAATTTTACTTATTTGAAGTCGCACGGAGTCTGGAATTGTGCCCGGTATATGACAATAGGCTCACCCCCTATTACATGGGACTTATAACATAAATAGTGAAAAGTGGGTGTTACATTGTAAAGTGCATTAAGTGCCGTAATGTACACCTCTGCCTACCCTTTCGTGGATAAAAGGCGTGTGTTATGTTATTTTGACGTCTTACCATATTTGAATGGTTTAGAAAAGCTATTTTATAGGGCCCTCTATAAAATCCCATGACTCTAGAAAATAAAAGATCCGAAAAGCGTAAAATAGCTTTTTTGAATAACTATTTGGGTTTTCGGAATGCTGGCTATATCGTTGATCGAATAGAATTATGACAATGAAAATTTGTACATACATAGATCTGTTTAAGATTAGTTTGGATTTAAATTTTCTCTAAGCAGAAAGAGCTCTAAATTAGTGCCTGAAGTTTGGCGATAGCTGAGGAAATTGGTTGCGCTATCAGTACACCCCTTCTTGCGTCTTCAATGTGTAACATACATGATATTATATTCTTGTTACATAACGTAACGCCACTACGCTACATGAGGTATCTTTAGAAAAAACAAGTACTTGCCTATGTAGTTGTCAGCAAGCCACAACATGGCCGTATCGGTTCCTATTTCATTAACATAATGGCCATGAAGATGGTGTGGGCAGTATTATGCAAACTATATGTTTGTTCTTACAATATTTTTGTTCTAGACGTCCTACATTCGTTACTGGTTTGAACTGTCAGCCCACGGGTTTATAGAATAGATTTTTAGATCGAAAACTGAACTAAGTATACTCCATCTTGTAGTATCATTTTCTCTTTACCTGACGAGAATATTAAAAGTTTTATCGGTACAGAAATCGTATTTTGTCGTGAAATATACCCTATCTATGGAAGAGATAGAATATTACAAGATCCATTGGCAATAGAGACAGAGTATAATCGGTTATTGCAGTGAGTTTTCTATCTAATACTCTCAAAAAGATTGCTCCACCAAGGGATGTAAATTGGAAACCCCTTAAAAGTTTCATCTATACCAAAAATCGGACTAAAATTGCCCAAAACTCGAAATATTCTCACAAAAAGCAGTCTAGTAGTTCATTATTTTGTTTGTTATTTATTTTGACAAACATACATTAGCGATGGCACAGTCCGTATTTGCAATAAACAAGTTAGGTGCCGCAGAAAATTATTTTGGGGGTCGTTATGGCAATATGCCACGTTAAGGTCGCCTGTATGATGCAATGATGTATTTGTAAGGTAAAATTACTAGTTTTCGGAACTTAATTTGAGCTTTAGAAATCTTCTGCAATGGTCTAGAGGTTGCATACGTGGTTGTTATATACGAGGTCTTCGTTTGGATTGAGGAGACCATTTTTGCGGTTGCGAAATTTTATGTCTCTTGATTTTTGAAACGCATCGTTGACTGTTCTTTTAGGATTTGCTCCTCAATATGTGGTGTGTTTACAAATTCAAATAAAACTTGATAACGCGTGAACTTACAGTTTAGATTATCGAAAATAACACTGAATCTTGTATTTACACCCAATTTAACTCGTCGAGTACCGGTTTTGTAGACACAATTATAGAACAATAGGTTGCGGTCACCGGTGACCGCTTGGTGTTTGACAGTTTAATAACATACCTGATGGAATCTGTTTTCAACAACAATTCTATCATCGTCATCAACAGCCTATAAATGCCCACTGCTGAGCAAAGCCTCTTCTCACACGGAGAAGGTTAGAGCGTTAATCACCACGCTTGCTCAATGCGGGTTGGCGATTTCAAACTTATAATTAGAAATTATAAGTCCAGGTTTCCTCACGATGTTT
This sequence comes from Spodoptera picta, assembly GCA_038387885.1. Classification (NCBI taxonomy): domain Eukaryota; kingdom Metazoa; phylum Arthropoda; class Insecta; order Lepidoptera; family Noctuidae; genus Spodoptera; species Spodoptera picta. Next base: position 2,564,557 of record JAZHFQ010000782.1, on the reverse strand, counting down.
TTCCTTCACCGTTTGTCAGTGGTGTCTAAATAATCTTAGAAAGTACATATAACTCGGAAAAAGTCACATTGGTACTTGCCGTTGGTAGGTTTCCAACCCGCACCCTCATGCATGGGAAGCGAGCGTCTTAAACCTCCAGGCCACCACGACACGAACAATTCTATACTTATATTAAATTGTCTAGCATAAGTTGTGAATGTATAACTAAAAAATAACAGCAGAACAGTACATTATCAGTGACATACATAATGTTTGTTGACAGCCCGCAGCCCGCTCACTGGGACGCCCACAAAGATACCAAGTCCCGTTGGCACTCTATTATCAAGGAGAACACCGGTAAGTTATATTTTATACAATATTTGTTGTATTAAATGTAGGTTAGGTTTAGTTTGTAGTACCTAGTGTATTTTTGCGGATTATTGAAGACCGATGTCATACTATCCTGAACTTCTACGGCATCCCTCTAAAGTCTTTGAAATGTGTTTCTATCAAAAATCTAGACCGGTCCAGAGATTTTAATTGCTATCTTTAATGAAATCAAGTTAACACATTAAACGCCATAGTGGTCACATTAGCGGAGGGTTTCTCTTCAACAGTTTTCTATTGGCAGTCTAAACCTTAAGGTAAGGTAAACTGATGATGTCATTTATTTTAAACTGACTCCAAAAAACAGAAAGAGGTGCTCTTACGTCGTTTTTTTTGTTTTGTAAACTAGCAACATAGTGCTAATGTGTCCGTTTTCACATAGATCTGTTATTTTGTCACTTTAATGCTTTGTTTGAATTTGAGCTCTAAAGTTGACTGATTCAGTTAAATCTATCTCTCTGAAATCCTTTGTCTTTATTCAAAGATTACAGAAGCTAAATCCGATTTTCAAACGCTTTATGTAGATTCATAAAATGTGAAGTTATCCCTAACTAAACATTGGACATTGCGATTCAGTGTTCTGTCTTAAATGCTGTAACTTTTGTATTTTAATGTAACTGTTATTGTACATGTCATAACGCAGTGGTTCAGCCATCTGTCATGGCGGTCATGTATTAAATAACTACTTTATTATAGCCACGTGTTAGTCTGGACGTGGTAACATTATTCAGGGTTGCCAAACCTTAAATATATCGCGTTGAATATTTTAAACGTATAATGGAATTGAAACTGGCCAGATCGAACGAGAATTTGAATAAAAAGGTTTTATATTGGATTTGAATTTCGAATCACATTTTAGAAATACAATTTACATTGCATAAGTAGAGGTACATAGTACCAACATGATAAATAAGTAAATATGGCGGATTTATCTGCATTGTCAACGTTCCATTTGATACATTCTGAGAAATTGTTACAAATTATAATAATGAGAATGTTAATTGACATTATTATGGTAATTAGAACTGGTTTCAAGTGTTGATATCTGAGAAAGATTTTGTTTACACGTTTTGTATCTAATTTGTTTGTAGTTGCTGATATATTTTAGACAACTAATGTAGTTATAACTATAGTAAAATAGTAATTAGCTAACCTAACAACTGGGAAAATATTTAGTCTTCATTCCGCTGAAGAAATTAATTGCAGCATGCAGTATGCAGCACCGCCCTCCTACCCGCAGATAAACAGTCATACAGCAGAGATGCGACACAAAACACAGAACAGACGCGCAACAAACTACTCGAACCACACTTGATATATGTAGAGGTATGTATCGCTCCTCCACGGAGCATTCTCAGGAGTTGTTGACTCGGCGGCTCCCGCGGCTAGAAAAACCTAACTATTTTCCCGATTGTTAGTAAAGCATGGATTTCCGCAAAGTATCGCCTGATTCTATCCTTACTATATATAATATTATAAATCGAAAAGTGCGTTTGTTTGTTTGTTCCGCTTTCACGCCGTAACTACTAAACCGATTGCTTTGAACTTTTGCAGACGTAAAGTTAGAAGTCCGGATTAAATAATAGGGTACTTTTATCCCGGAAAAATTTGATATTTCCGAGGGAAAACAAAAGTATTGTTATAGATGGCGCTGTGTGTATTGATAATTATGTCACATAGGTTACTTTTATCCTTTTGTGATGCGAACGAAGCCGCGAGTAAAAGCTAGTTCTATGTAAGTAGTGATTAGCTTTATTGCCACCGTCGCGGTATAAAACAGTGATGGTTTCAATATTATAAATGATTTTTGTAACAAAATTTACCCCGTCTGCATACCGATTGCACAAAATTCTCCAATTATTTTATAAACATACGCACTGTCTTATCTCAAGCCGTTCCCTTACCTAGTAATTGGTCAATAGCCAATTTCAATATCGGAAAATATCTATAGTTATTAAGACTGCTATTTGAATCGTAAGTAGTTACGATCAAGTACTAATCCATTATTAATCTAGTTAATCCTTTCTTTCCTTCTAGATCCCTCTTCCCAAGAACTTATACCATATACCACCAGACTAGTCAAGATTGAAGAACCAATTACATATTACCATTTCCAAAATAAAATCTCTTTTGATCTAAAACAGTTGAGTCTATTTTTGTAATCAAGGTTATGTCTGCAACACGTTAATGTTTTGTGCTCCAATTGATTTCGACGTCATTGGAAAATGAACCTTATTGTTGTTAATTAGTACAGTTTAATAGTTTCGTAAATACAAAAGATTATGAAACTTGGTTTATGTGACGTCACAAATCCGCAAAGATGGCGGACTGGTCGGCTTATACCGTTTTAAGTAATCTTCGCTGTATTTCACTTAATACTGAATGGAAATAGAATTGCTGTCAAGTATAGCCAATAATTCTACATTTTTAGACTTGGTAAGTGCTTTTTAAGGGTCCTCCATTAGCCTCGGAGGATTAAAGTTGATTGCTGATCGTTATCTGCGAATATTACAAACATATCACAAACAAATCGAAATCTGCGGCCACGTGTCTGTCAGTTCCCAGCAAAGTCAAAAACTGCTGTATGTCGTATTCCACCAGAGGATAGAATAAGATACTTATGGAAGATTTTAGTGCGAGTAAAACTGCGTTAAGAAAGCTAGTAAATGTATAATCTATTATATTTTATACTGTTCATAAATCGTTCAAAGTTTGCGGTTGCCAACGGATGTCTACGGGGTTAGCATCCATTTCAAAGATCATTTGCTACTGTTGATACAAGTGTACGCTACAATCGTGCATTTGACCTTGGCAGCGTCTTTATTTCGTAAGCAATAAGTGTGACTTTCCAAAATTCAATTATGTTAATACTTATACATGGACATTTCCGTAAAAAGGTCAAGTAATTAGTAAGCAAACAGCGAAGGTGTTTGCAAGCTGATTAGGGACTTAAAGACTTCAACACACTTAAGTTTTGCTATAATGCTAGAAGTTAAGAGTAATGTTCGAATTACTCCTAAAATATAGGTGATTTTGTAAACATGTCTACAGATGTGTTTATTGCTACAGATTTCGTAATAAAAACCCAAACAGGTTCCTTAAGGTCACATCAACTAATTTACACAAACCATATTGTACATACAACATAAAAGAATTAATATTCTTAATGATACACTGATCTAAAATGTCAATAAAGGTTATAAAACATCTATAGGAGAACATATAAAGTCTCGCGTCTATTTTTGGCGGGGTTTATGGCGGCAATTGCCTATTGACAGCTGTCAAAATATAAAAACGTCAAATATTCATAGATTAATGAATAATGAATACAAAATACGATTAAAGTAAACGAATAGGTGTTATGGTCGATCGTTCAATAAATATTAAACTTTAAATAGGATTGCCTTGTACGGGATTACGACCGATTACGTTATTTTATGCGTGAACTATAATGTTGTTGGTAATAAAATCATGTTGCCAGCAATAAAATTGGGTGTCGATAATTTTATGGTTCAGTGGTATTCGAAGGTATGGAAAGTGTTTAGAATATGGGCATAGTTTTTGAAAGTACGACATTGATTTGTTTCAATGAATCTATCCAATAGAAGAATTTTGCAGAGGTATCAGAAACAATGACAGTTTTAAATACTAATGGCTTTAAAATATGTTGTTATCACATTGTAATTAGGGCACTATTTCCTCTTATTTATTTAAACTAATCTTCAATTTTATTTGCTAAAAGTTCTAAGTGCTGGGTATTAATTTATGTTCCATAAATACCTCGTTTAATAAGGTTTATAATACCAAAACAACAAGATAACAAACAACCATAACGTAAGTTACGCTTTACAGCCCTTCAAAGTAATCCATTACTAAGCCTAATCTACAACAATCAAGCAGTTTTGTAGTAAACAGTTGTAAAATAATATACATATCAACAACCCGTAACAATATACTGTTGGGCCTATTAAAGGGGTTTGCATAATGTCCACGTTTTTATTTTGAGGGGGAAAATGGTCCAATGACTTCTCCCGCTCGTGTGAGGCGAGAGATTCTGACTGACTAAAAACCACCACGTTCCTACTCCTGCAGTTCGAGCCGGAGCCCCAGCAATCCGTAAAGTACTCTGCGGCTCCGTAGTAATGTCCACGCAGTTCAAAAGTTCCAGGTTTATCGCTGCTGTTGCCCAATTTCTGTTAAATGTAGTCCTGTTATTGACTCTTATGATACCCGCGGGAAGAGTAGGAGTGGTGAGAAAATGTGGTCACGACACGACGCAGCAACAAATTAACAAACTACGCTTAACAAGTACGAGTTAGAAGTAATTATTCCGTGGAACTAAGTGAAATCATGTGCTTTCGTTCTGTTCCACTCTACATATTCATTGCTTGCATAATTAAATACAACTATCTTTTTTTCGCGTAAAATACAGCCTCTTTATTTTTGTAGTAGATTCTGCTTGAGTCTTCATCTGCGTGGCTAAAAAGCCTGTGTGTCATTTCGGACTAAAAATCACAAATAAATCAATAAATGATTAAAATTATTCGAAATAAAATTAGAAATCATAGGCAACAAACGATTTTATCTGATTTTACAGACCGCTGTATAGAAATATTCATAAATATCTAAAGTATCTAAATACTAAATAGGTAATATCCCGTCGAGTGTATGTCAGTCATGATTAATATAATGAATACAATATACAGCTAAGACAAATTATTCTAAGATCAGAATATCCATCTGTCACGTTTCGTCCTACTTAGTGAAATACAGTCTAAAATAAAATACGGAACGGCAACGCAACGACAAACGTAATTATTCTCAAACGATTATGGTTAAATTTAGCGTCAACCCGTCTTCTAGTACTTATACATTTTGTTTTAAATCGTGACTAAACTAGGAAGGATTGTATTCTTGTCGGAGAATATTAATAGTCGAGTTTCGAGTTTGTCGTTAGGCGAGTTTCATATTAGTAAGTTTTAGATACGTCACATCACTCGATTCTAATTTTAAAATTAGCACTAATATATGTAAATGGCCAGATCTAGGGTTCTTTGTAACACAGTTTCACTAATATAACTAAACAAACCTAGATAAAAGATCAGTTTTTTTAATGATCTAGGCCTTTGATTTAGTGAGGCTGTCTGTTATAAAAATGCTATATGCAGTCTGTAGTGTATAAACGGAATAGTATGCAATCAAAACCATTGCATGAAATCGTATTACATAAAAAAAAACGTTACAGTACCATCTGCTCTAATTTACAGTTGCAACAACCCCATTAATAAAATTATTAATGTCATCAATCAAATTGTTTTAACTGTATCAAAATTAAAAATGTCGTAATAAAAACAATTAGGTTGTAATTTCACGGTGCATTATGTCAAGCTAAGTAAGAATGAGATTTTATTTCATAGTAATCAATTAAGGCTATGGTAATCGAGTGAGCATCGATGGTAACAATGGCGTGGCTGTATAGCTGCACGCCGCGTCGTCTTCACTTTAATAAAAAATAGCGCAGGTTTATGGTCTAGGGTTGTCAATGTAGGAATGTTATTGAAAAAGAGGTTGTGTTTATTTTTTTTGCATTTCAATATTAATTGAATTTTTACTTGTTTTCAGTAATTAAGTTGACTAAAATTACTCCCAGTGGAAGTATAATTCAATTTCTGCTAGCGGTTGTGCTAAGCAAAAAAATGATACGCAATTTCCTGATTAAAAACACGTAAGATCATTGATAAACACATGAACAATAATTAAATACAATAATAATTAATATAATAAATATAATAATAATTTGAAGTTGTCAAGATGTTTATAGATATGGAAGATTTACGACTAACGTTTTTCGAGCGTATTTTTATTATAACGTCGAGAAAGCGTACAATATTCAGCAGTGCGTTTATAATGCGCTTTGTTCTTATCATAATGTATTCAAAAAGAGCCGCATTAGATAATGTTATCTCGGCTCACGTGTAAAGAAGCCCCGTGTCACTTGTGGTGCTAATTACGCCATATTAATTATAAATAGGTCGTTTGTGGAATATTTTATGTAAGCTAGGGACATCACAGGGGCTTTAATATGAAATTAGCTTCTGCCCGCGACTTCGTACGCGCAATCCCGTTTTCTCCCGTTCCATAAGATTTTCAGGATTTTTTTTTCTATCATAAGAGCCTTCTCCTGACTATAACAAAAACAACAAAAAAATCAGCTAAATTGGTCCAGCCATTCTCAAGTTATGGCGTGACAACGGAAAACAGGTTTAATTTTTTATATGTAGATAGGATTATTTAGACGATGGTTTTGACCTATATTTTAATTCGACTGATTAACATTGTGTATAAGTACGTTAATTACTTTTTCGGATAAAATATGACAAATAGGTCAGGACTGTAATTACACACTATAAGCCGAACATAATTAAACACAAAAAAAAGTGTAGTGCACAATAATATTTTTTCTAGCATCACGATGGTAAATGATGATTTGCAATAACTGCATCAACCACACACTCAATATTTACACATTGCATAAAATTTGGAGCATTACGTTGCCTTGGGAACGCACTTCAGAATGTACCTAATAATAGCCACAACCTTGTGTTTACCAGTCAATCTTCTACAACATCAAGAAAGTCAATATTTGTATTGAATTATTTATATTGTAAAAAGATTCTTCAACAATCATGATGATGTAGACAATAAATAGCAAATATCGTCAAGTCAAATACTAGGACAAATCGATGATTACTGACAACATGGCATTCTGCTGATTTATCTGTCACATCTCTTGACGAAATATTTTGTTAATCTTATCTTTTACTTCTTAACTCAGTATTTTAATGCTGGTTCAAGTGCACTAGTATTGGTAAAATATCTTTTTTAATAAAAGCTGCTTGAATATTTGGAACTGGATAGCTAAAACCAAATTTTTATATAAATAATAAAAATGTAAGACCAATAAGGTCTTTAATGTTAATGTTAATTCCGTGACTAATGTTACGGAAGTCTTTACTACTATAAGATTGATCTAACAGATAGCGTAATTATTTGAAAATCTATATTTGACAATACTGCTTGAAAAACCTTGCTATAGGTATAAAGCATGTTATAATCTCAGAATGACACTTAAACAAATCGGAACCACGATATGTAAAGACAGTACCTATTGATTTATGTAGTTACAATTTTTCTTTTTTTTTTCAATAAAGAAAACGTACAACTTAGTATTTATCTCGAATATCTTACATGTTAGTCACTACGAAATAGTGTCAGATAATTTAGTGGGACACAAGTCTTAACTGGCTCGTCAAAATACCTTTATTTTGGTACCACGGTTATTAATGTGTATAATCATATTATTTTTGATAGCGAAGAAACTATTGAGGTCAATGTTTCACAAAACCGATTTAACTACATTATTTTCCTCCTTTAATGTTTATGAATGCGGATTGTCTGCAACTTCTGTAACATCGTTCAGAGATGTGGTGACCCTATCAAATGTCAAACGTGACTCACCTGTTAAACTTTCGCGCGGAAAAATGGCGAGCGCAACAAAAATGGCGATGTTACTGTGACCAGTGAATCATGAAGATTGCTAGTGGTTTTATTTTATTTATTTTTGATTCCATCGGTTGCATTCCGATATACATTTGATGATTTTTTCTTTTTCAGTTAATTTACAGATTTAACGCTATTAGTTAGTTCTGTATCTGATCTTATTTTAAAGTGAAAGTGGTTGTTATTGAAAAAAAACTATACTTATATTCTTCTTATTTGTGCTACTGGAGTAGTTATTGAGGATTATGAAGCAAAACAAGTTTTATATTGTGAAAAAGATTCCAGTATATTGTCACACTTTTACTTCTGAATTGTGGATCGAATCGATAAATTCCAATAAATATAATATGCAGTGATATTTCTACATTACCTCTATATTCTTTGTATATACGTCGATGTATCGAGCACGTCGTCACATTAAAATTCAGCACTTGTCTGCATCGAACATTTTAAACCTGTGATTTTATTAGTTTACTCGCAGTATGACTATTTGTTTTATTTAGACTGGTAACTCTACCATGAACATGATGAAACAAAAAATACAGTTGGATGGAAAATTACACGAAAATCAAAAACACAACAAATTATCTTTTAGAATAATTAAATTCACGCATGTGTCAATTAAACAACATCAACGTAATGTTAATAAAACTAGATTTCAAATATTATCTAAAATCCTAGGTAAGTCTGGATTTAATTCTTTTGTTCGCCAGGATGCCCTGAAATGCACCAGTGTTAGGTTGTTGCATACTAATTTTATTGTTTGAATTTAACACTGATTCCTACATCTAGGCTGAATATTCATAACATACCTTTGCCTGGGTATGAGTGAACCATAGACTACGCCAAAGTTCAGTGAAAAGTGGTGAAATACAATTAGTGTCCAATTCACCACTCGACACTGGCAGTATAGTCGACAAGATGGTTTTGGAGACTCGTTTGCCAAAGAAGTGAAAAAAAAGTGTCAAATAAGTATAAATAATGCAACATTAGAATTTGGAAATTCGATGGAATGTTATAATGTCTGTATGACATGCAGTTTCGTAAGAATTTACGTACGTGTTAGGAATTCAGGAGAAGTTATTGTCTTGCGTTTAATATTATGACTCATTGAACCGGTGGGTGACTGTATAAAGTTAACATTCCATTATACGCAGATGTTAAACACTTCTTGGTTAGAGATACTGTAAGAGAGATCTGTTTATATGCAAATCGTGTTTCATTTTCCGTTCTTTTGAGAGTATTTTTAAAAATAAGAAATCTATTGTATAAATGTTTAATTGAATGATGATTATCTACTTTCCTTACTAAATTTGCTAAACGGATTGCTAAATGATAAACCTGGATTATGTACGACTAATACCAACTTTCTTTATGTTCTGAGGAAAACGACAAGGCCGTTTACTAGAAAATTTAATTCTTTAAAGTAGGTAACCTATTATAGCATAAATACTTATTAGAAAATAGATTGACCAGGCTTAGCACGTAAAATAGAAAATGTAGCCTTTTGATTTCGAAAAATCTGATCACTTAGTTACAAAACGCATGTACGTGCTGTTCTCTATTACAAAAAATTAAATTGTCTTACTTAACAATAGACTAGGTCTAGACGTTTTAATCTTGTAATAGAAAACATAGTCTTACAATGCGCTAATAACTAGCAGAAGTAAATTACAGGCTAAAAATCACTGAACCAATTTTGATGGGACTTTCACCTTTTCAAAAGTATATTTGCGGTTGAAAAAATCTATGTTTTCATTATTTATTTTTCGGCGATTATGATTATGGCAGATTTCATTGAAAGTGAAATGTGAAAATGGGTATTTTTATTACGGAGATTTAGAAAAAAGATATCAAATCTATTTAGTGTTATAGTAACTGAATACAATTACTATGTGTATGTAAGCTACGTTATCGATTTTTAAATAGGGTTGCAAATTTATTTTTGCGCTAGGCATGTGGCGCTACTATCGCCTTAGATCCTGTCAGTCTCATTACTATAATCTTATCAAGTACAAGTACTTATTGACCAAAGAGTATAATAACTACTGAGTAATGTTACAATAAATATATATTATATTTATCTAAAGATCACATTCTCAATACGAAATACGTATGAAAATATATGGGTACATTCTTCTAAGTAACCTACAGGATACCCATTAAGTCATCAAATCTAGTCTATTCGTAGCTATTACTGAGAAACTCAAAATCAAGATTTCCACGCACGAGGAATCTGTACGTAATTGTCACGGCAGACTATAAAACACAGTCAAAAATATTTTCTAGTATAAAAATCTAGGCATTCACATAGACAAGACTCATGTTTTATTCATGTACAAAATCTTTACAACAAGGAGCATTGTCCTTTTTTATGTAATATTTGTATTTATCCGTAACTGTGTGTATTTAGCACTTTACTTCATCGTGGTTTGTTTAGAGTTAAAACTATGTCAATAGGTCGACTACAGTCTCCATTTTGTTTTTTTTTCACAATGTTATTTTAGCTATGGTTCGTTAATTTTTTTGTCTGTGGGTTACGGTATAATTAGACAGATTTTCGTTTTTAAACCTTTTCGGAATTTTTTTAGTTCTTATGGTTAGGTTTATTATTTAAATTGGTCAAAATTTTAGTATGTTTTATAAAGATCAAGAAAATCTCATGGTAGGAAGTATATATTAAATAAATTATCTATAGTTTATAAAACAAAACATTACTTACTAGCTACTACACTCGATAAACCACCCAACTTGACATATAAAAACCTTACCAACATAACAAAAACAAAAATTAATAATACCTATTACCAACTTAATAAAAATAACACCAGAAATAATTTCATACGTTAACTGTTACGACAAGATCTCGTAAATCGTTTATTATAGTAAACTAAATAAATAAACGGTGTGTAAGTTTACCGGAAGTTATCCTTCGCCATGTTGGAAACGCGGGAGTCGGGGGCAACGATCTCGTTCTATGACTCAAGCTCATTGTCTTGTTCTTGTGTTAAAAAATAAAAATTAAAAACTTACTTTGACACTTAACGGTCGAATGCAAGGTTGTCAATCGGTTCTTATTTTTCTATTTGACATTCTGTTGTTGTGTTTTTTTGTAAATGTCTATCAGAGTTAGGTAGGTAAAGTTGTATTGTGTTAATGTTGAAAGTATATGTCAGTGACATGTATGATTTTCTGCAATACGTAAACAATATGAATATTGGCTAGATTTACGACGAAATTCACTGTAAAATAATAAATCTAAAAGCGAAGAAATGCTTTCATCAATACATTGGACTTAATACGGTAGTAGACAACTAGTCAACTTCAATACTTTTATCGAAACGTCAAAAACGATACTGTTCTATGAATTTTGTACGAAATACCATCTTATGACGTCATCATATTTTCGCATCAAAAAGCACTTATATCTAAAAAATGCTAGAATAAATCGAAAATTTAGTATATCGACAAATCAATGAATGAAAGTGTAACTATTTTTCAACATTTAATTGGACTGAAAAATCAAAATAATTTATTTTTGATCCTAGAAACTACCCGATTGCAACCAGTCTCTGCTCCTTTGTTAAATAAAGAACATGTTACGTTATATTATATCATATTCTGTACAATTTCTCAAGCTCATAAAACCAATTTGTGTTCATATAACATAAACATGATTAAGGAAAAGCACATTGCGTACTTATTTTTACAAAGTGACGTCTGTCATTAATGTCATTATGCCATGTAGAATCATACAACATATTACACAGTTTCCTCAATGACTGTGAAGTCATCATAATGAGAAGTTAGCATACTATCTGTAGATTTTTATCTTAATGTAAAATATGACGTCATGACTATTAAATCGCCTTGGAAGCTATAAATTATTATTATTTCTTTTTTTTAAACGTTGCCCCACTCTAGATTTTTCTCCTGTGTTGTGGCAGCGTTTACAAACATACAAGTTTACATACACATGACACCCAGACCAGGAACAACAATTTGTGGATCACACAAAGAACTGCTCCGTGCGGGAATCGAACCCACGACACGTTGCGTGCCCAGCCATCGCACTAACCGTGTTGTCAATCACATTATTGAATTCAACACCGATACACTTTCTATCATATATGAATCCAATGTTCTAAAGACCAAGGCTATTGCCATTATACCGGGCATGATTCCAGACTCCTAGAGAACTTACTAGAATTCTAAAACCAAATTACCGTATTTTAGCTGAACCACGAAGCGATTCCGAGATCCCCCTTGCACAGCAGTTACAGTTGAGAGTTGTTAATCGACTAAATTATGTCATACAATATTACACGGTTTCGTCTGCGACTTTGAGAAGCATACCTCTCTAGATTGTTATCGAATTTCTTGTAAAAATAAAACTAGAATCATGTGAACATTGTAACTTATATCATCTTGAATCTCTGCGCCGTACACCGCAGACAAATGTATGTGGAATGTGACATCTGAATTACACACGTTTTTGTTATACATAGATGTCTTATTAGAGTGTGGTAAGATTTGAAATTACGGTGATTTTCGTTTTTAGACACGTCTGAATCGTGTTAGGGACCTGTTTAAGTCTAGTCATGATGATGATTATGAACCCTTACCACCTGTAAGCTGCCAGCCAGGTGCCATATGTGGAGATATTGACAAACCCTATTGTGTAGAGGATACTCATAGTCTAGCCTTGAAATGTAACGTGCTGACACGGGTACAAGACATTTTAATTACACGCCATTTATCCCCGAATAATATAACATCCACTTTGTATAATATAACATCCACTTTTCGCTATTTTGTGTTATGAGTCCCATGTAATAGGGGGTGTGCCTATTGCCATATACCGGGCACAATTCCAGACTCCATGCTACAAATAAGTTAAATAAAAAGACCAGTAACACATTGCCCGATCTGAGATTCGAAGCCTAGACAAGAGGACTAGAGGTCAACCGACAGTCGCACTTGCAACCACTCGGACAATGAGGCGGTCCAATAATGAGGCAGTACCTAAAATATGAAGGCCTCAAACTTAGCACTAATAGTGTTATTTTGAATTTGAAGGCTTTAGAATAAACATTAACTTATATCTGTTTTAAAGTATCGTAAAATATATTTTTAACCATTTTTGGAATAAAGAAAAGCAAGGTCAAGAGTTCTACAGGTTTAAAAAAGGATTTATTCGCAGATTCGCTCATACATTCGTTTCGTAGTGGAAAATATTCATTAGAATAATATAAAAAATATTAAGTTATTCTTGTTATTGTTTTCGGAAGTATTATTAAAATATTTTGTTCCTTACAGTACTTTTAATGAAGTTAGTATCTATTCAAGAACTAACAATTAATGTGCTAGTATATTAACTTTAAAATGTCAGTTTCCTGTATTTCAAAGTCACCGTACAGCAAGCGATCTTTGTAGACCAAAATAATAAGAACTAAAATAATTTTCCTTCCGCCTCCCGAAAACAAAATCCCGAATCCCCGAATCCTCTACAATCCTCAAATTCCCAATCCATGGGCGGCGCCGATTGCTTACCATCAGGTGATCCGTCTGCTCGATTACCGGCTTATGCTATACCTAATAAAAAAAGTTACTAAAATACGTCAAAAAGCATTGGTCTGCTTTATGGCAGAGTTTAAGCATCTGTGTAGCAATACTTTCGAGCACTTTCGCCTTCGACAAAATAATAATTCACCCTTATAAAACCGAAACCGAAACCGAAACTGAATGTTCGGCCGTGGCTTCAGTTTCGGCCGAAACCGAAACCGAAACATACGTAGTCAAGTATAAAATTTCTTAAGATACTGAAATTTGGTGCATTTTACCTATTATTTTGCATTAATTAGGGCATGAAATGGAAACACACTGCATTAAGTTTGTTGTAATCATTTATTTAATATAATAATTAAAAAAAAATATTAATAACATTTTATTTATTTTTTCAAATTAAGTTCTCATAGCATAATGTTTATCAGTTAACACTAATCAAATCAGTAATTGTTACTGTTTCATTAAATACTAAGTATTGGTATTTTATTATACCTCTATTCTCTGTACTGAATACTTATGTAATTTTCCACAACTTTATGCATTTTCAGAGATTCCCTTTAATGCCTTTATAGATAATATCTAATTAGTAATTATACGACTAAGTTAAAAAGCTTTTTTTCTTGTATGGCCCGAGTAAAAAGTTTTATACAGGTTGGCGGTGATATTTTATTTGTCAAATAATGACAATCGTACAGTGCCACGGGAAACAGAGTTATGCGAGCGTGAACGTGTGTGACATAAGTTTCGGTTTCGGCAAAAGTTTCGGACGATTTTGGCCGAAACCGAAACTGCCGCCGAAACTTGATTTTTGGCCGAAACTCGGCCGAAACCGAAACCGAAATTTCGGTCGGACACTAATAATTTGGTTTTCTATTCTACATGTAGACAAGCGCTAAATGGCATTTGGCTGCAACTGCAGGCGAGATAGTGGTCAAACGTCGTGCCGTCAAAAATAAAATAAAAATTTACTTGCGCATCAAATTTTTATAGTTTCAAGCTACTGTCGCAACAACCGAACAAATTCATAATAACACCATTATTTTGATACGTGAAATATTTTAAAATCCATAAACAAACTGTGACGTTTGGATTAGGTGCGTTCATTCACTTGCGTTTTCTTTTGAAAGCAACGCAAGGCCGCTGAGCCTTTCAACCAGCATGTGACGTCACTAATATCTTGCATGCTACTAAGTTGGCAGCGCTGTTCGAGTTCTGCATTTAAAAGTTTGACGTATGTGTTGTCATGCTGATTTTTTTTTATAGAAGTTAGCTAACTGGGTCGTTAGATTTTGTTTTTCAGTACTTGAAATATTAAACTTACAATGAAAATTAACGCCATTATCTGAATGTTCAAATTATGTTAAAGTTGTTAATGACTTTGTCGTGTAATAAAGGTATCAAGTTTATAGCGTAAAGCTCACCACCACAAATTACATGAATCGTTAAACCTGGGCCATTCATTACTGATGCATTTTATTTACAAGCGCGGTAATTTCTAGCATAATATACAATCTGCAATGAAATTGCATAATAGCAAGCGCATTAAAATATCTATTTCGTAATTCAATCAGTGGATGGGATCAAACATTAGAATTACAACAGCACGATTTTATGGTCGCCATTATATCGCCCTGTTCCACGTAGCAAGCGTGGAATGTGAAGTATACACGAACGGGCGAATGCATGACGAGACTTAATAGCTTAACCTTCTTGCATTTAACATGGCTCTGCTTGGAACTGCCAAGATTATTCAAGATATTTCCATTGTGGCTTGGGAATTGTAGTAGACGAATACCTGAGAAAGGTGGTGTGATTAATTAATTATATTGTACTTTGTTTAACATGATTAACTTCAAAGAAGAGGATTCAATGAAAAATATTTTCTTAATTAGTTTTGGTTTTATAATTCCGTTTTTGTTTTTTTTTAGTGCATTTTTACATGCATAATGTAAAAATTAGCCCTTATATTTTTCTATATTTAAAACAAACAGCAGGAAAGTTGTACGTTCGCTCAATTTTAATTTAGAAACGCAATATAGACGCTTTTATGATCCATTTCAACTTCAATTTAAAACTAACTGGCCACGGCTTACGGCCTACGTTTCAACGTAAATTCTCAAATATTAAATTCCATCTGTGTGTAATGGGATTTGTTTTCGTCATCCACGATTCAGAATTCAGATTTATCAAAGTTTTATGAAATAAGATTATTTTACAAGCTTTTAAGTTTCTGTCCGTTCTAGGCTGTATGGGAGGCTTTCCTTTGCCCATTTTCTTTTTAAAGAATTCAACGATTTGAATTCATTCGAAAGATGGAATGGTAAAAGTCGCCGTTTTTATGCTATCGTTCGAATGAAAAATAAAGAATCTATGCGCCTATTTATTACTTTATAGTTATTTGATAAAGCTTTTAATTTACTTATTGGCAAAATTAATTACTGATATCAATCCAAAATCTAACGGGATTTCGCTATTGTTGATAAAGAAGATTTGTATTGAAACAAAGTGAAGTCCGATTAAACAAACAAACAAGGAAATCCACACAGATGAAGTAAATAAATACAGAAATTCTTTATCTTTATTTTGTTTATAAACATTTAAAATGAAAACAATAGTAATATAATTGCTCGATTGATAAATATATCGTTATATTAAATCGGCCAACTGACTGACTATCTATTATTTATAAACAATAAATTAATTAGTTTCATTATGTGTGTAATTACTAGAAATGTTTACACAATATGTTTAATGATAATGGACGTAGTGTTATAAAAAAAGTAGAATAAATATTATATTTTAAACTTAGATTGCCTCATTGGTCGAGTGGTCGGAAGTGTGACTGCTAGAAGGAAGGAGTCTCGGGTTCGATTCCGGGTCGGGCAAAGTATTACTGGGTTTTTCAAAAAAATCACAGTAGTAACACGGAGTCTGGAATTGTGCCCGGTATATTGCAATAGGGACCCCCTATTACATGGGACTCATAACATAAATAGTGAAAAGTGGGTGTTACATTGTACAGTGGCATAATGTACACCTCTGTCTACCCCTTCGGGGATAAAAGGCGTGATGTTATGTATGATGTTATATAAATATTTTAAAATGTTTCAAATCATGATTCGATTTCAATTAAAGTTTAAATTGAATTCTTAAATAAGTGTTAATGTATTTAGTTGACAGTTTCATCAATGCAATTTTTAATCTAATAATAAACCTTAATAATAAACCTGTTGACTAGGTGTCTCCCCTTTATAAACCACTCGACCGCGCCTAAAATCACCATTGATCCAACAATCCATTCAAATTTGACCTCTACACTAAAAGTTACAGTGTCTTATTTAGTTCGCTGTGGTCGCATGAGGTCGTATGCATATTCAGGATGGGCTCGCTGCCATCGCAGCGGTAAGTCCCCTCTTTGAGGAGTGGCTTGAGAGACGCTACGGCGTCCTCACCTACCGCCTGACGCAGGTCCTCACCGGACATGGAAGTTTCGGGAGGTACCTGTGTCTGATGGGGCGGGAGGAAACGCCCGGGTGTCATCACTGCGAGGACCGCCCTGAGGACACGGTGGAACACACGGTGGGAGAATGCCCTTCGTGGGCTGAGCACCGCCGTGTCCTCAGGGAAGTGATCGGCGATGGCGACCTCTCGCGTTCGGGCCTAGTGCAGGCCATGATGCGGAGCGAGGGGGACTGGGATGCCGTCTCCTCCTTTTGCGAAGCAGTCATGCTAGCTAAGGAGGAGGCGGGACGCGTGAGGCAGCGAAGCGCTGCCTCCTCGCAACCCAGCCATCGCGAAGGACACATCGGGCGTCGGGGATCGCGAGACGATCTCCGGCCACCGTAAGCGCGGGCCTGTTGGGCTCGCTGCCATTGCAGCGGTAAGTCCCCTCTTTGAGGAGTGGCTTGAGAGACGCTACGGCGTCCTCACCTACCGCCTGACGCAGGTCCTCACCGGACATGGAAGTTTCGGGAGGTACCTGTGTCTGATGGGGCGGGAGGAAACGCCCGGGTGTCATCACTGCGAGGACCGCCCTGAGGACACGGTGGAACACACAGTGGGAGAATGCCCTGCGTGGGCTGAGCACCGCCGTGCCCTCAGGGAAGTGATCGGCGATGGCGACCTCTCGCGTCCGGGCGTCGGGGATCGCGAGACGATCTCCGGCCACCGTAAGCGCGGGCCTGCGGACGGCGAGCATGGGTGGCTCCCCGTCCGACCAGAAACAGACCCAAGCGTACGGCGCGTCGCGTTCCGCGCGCGCCTCAAAGAGCCATCAGACCACCACAGATGGGGCCCAATAGGGCCGATGCCGATTCGGAGTCGCGGAGAACCTAACGGGTAACCGGGGCTCCGGCTCGACGTGCAGGAGAAGGAACGGGGTGGTTTTTAGTCAGTAAGACACAGTCTGACACTCCCTCCCGCCTCACCCAGGCGGGAGCAGTCATTCGATGATTTTCCCCCCTTAAAAAAAAAAAAGCATATTCAGGAACTAAACGAATGTACTGGGAAAACGGAATTAATATTTAAACAGTTGGCAGTTGAAGAGGGTTGCCAGTTGAAAAAATGTCGCATTGTAAATTGTCGTTGTTTAGGTCGTTTTCAATATTGATTTAGATTAGGTACTATGAGTATTTAAATATTGGAATTTACAAGATTCTGGTTGTTGGTTGGTTATCTTTGATGTGACTACTTCTTTAATTTAATTTACATTTTTCTCTTATATGATAGCGGTAGATTTGTCGTTAGCCAATTGGGTAACGTGGGTAGCAGGTCAACCCCGGAGAACCTAACGGGTAACCGGGGCTCCGGCTCGACGTGCCGAAGAAGGAACGGGGTGGTTTTTAGTCAGTAAGAGTCTGACACTCCCTCCCGCCTCACCCAGGCGGGAGCAGTCATTCGATGATTTTCCCCCCTTAAAAAAAATCCTTATCTGTCAAATTTCTCTTATACATCTTCAACTTTATTGTATTGACATAAAGTTGAAAATATTATTAAGAAATTAAACACATCGTAGTAGGTTGATTTGCTAGCCATCGTACACAAGTATTAACTCCAGGGTTCTTGAGTTTATTTCCTGAAACGAACTAAATACTAAGAAGTTTGGAATTATGCCCAGAATTTGACATTATACACACTATTTACAAGAATCCTGAATTTGTACTACCGAGACAGAATCCAAAATGGTTTGCCCCACTTTTGATCTACCAAACCAAAGACTAATGAAATCTTACTAATATAGGGTAGTTTCCTAATTTTTATTTTAATGTCCGCTTGATAGATTACTTTAAAACATTAGATACGTATTTTTTCTTTTCTCACAAAATTAAATACTTTCGACGATATATTGATTTGAAATATTCCACGACCGACTTCTAAACTTAACTCCGTCTTATCTATGTATTGTGACTTTATACGACAAAATAAAAAAAATACATGTCTAATATTTTTTCATTATCTAACTGACGTACTAATTATTTTTTTAATTTTCATACACTTCCTACTACCCTATTATGCATGAGAAAGTTTGTCAACTTGTGTCTGTAGCTATGTTTGTTCCTCAATCACATCGAAATGGCTGAACGGATCAGAATGAAATTTAGAACAGGGGTTGATTACAGTCTGAATTATTTCTATTTCTCTACTTCTTCAATTCTTGATAAACCAACTTAACTTACTAACATTATTATAGTTTATTTTTTTTATTTTGAATCGGAGTATGTACAGCGGGATAGTAGCTTTACGCTAAAATCCTACTGTACAGGACTACCTACTCCTAATGACTACAAGCTAACGTTATCCTACACTATTCTAGATAATCTAACACTTATAATATCTTATCCTAGCTTTGCCTAGCGTATAATGCGTATAGGCTTGGTGCTCTGTGGTATACTGGGATACAGACCAGCACTTCTACGTACCTACTACTAGGCCCTTAACTTAAGGCACGTACTATCGTGGTACACTGTGGTATGTTGTGATACAGACCTACGCTTCGTACGCGCCTACTGCCTAGGGCTAGGGAGCCCTACAGTCCCTAGACCCTATCTAGCCCTACTATACGTGTCGCGGAGAACTTAACGGGTAACCGGGGCTCCGGCTCGACGTGCAGGAGAAGGAACGGGGTGGTTTTTAGTCAGTAAAAGTCTGACACTCCCTCCCGCCTCACCCAAGCGGGAGCAGTCATTCGATGATTTTCCCCCTTAAAAAAAGCCCTATACGTATTTATATACACTTATATACATAGGTGCGGGATATCTGCCACCTTAGACCTATGATGGCAGACGGAATGTGGGTAGGAATGGGGTATGGTGGTGAGGTGAAGGTTTTCTCACTGCCTGTCGAGCAGACTCACACGACAGATTGGCACATGCCACACGACATGGCATGTTTATGTGTGAACAGAGTATTTATTGGAAATTGTAACTTAATTTATCTTGTTTTAATTTGGAATCATTAGCAAGGGTTGTGGTTTGATTGTATTGTTCTAACTTAGAACTCATCGTTGGAAATTGTGGTTTGGTTTGTAAAATATTTGCATTCCGAATTTATAAGCAGGATATGATGTTTTACTATTGTTAAGCTATAAAAACTGTAAACTAATATTTCAGGCAAATAAATGAATCTATCTATCTATCTGGAATAACACATAGGGTAGGTACTTTTTATCGCACGGAAAGAGCCGCTGATAGAAGCTAGTATTTTAAAATAATTTAATACGCTCATGTATTTCGAAATCTTGAAAGTGATATTCAATAAGATTTTATTACATTTGCATCAAGTGTGTATTACAGTTGGATTACATCCAATACTATAGTATATATTGATGTTATTTTTTGGCAACAAACTCTTGTGCATAGATACCCATGCCAAACGCCATGAGATTGCGCTAGAAAACATGGCGGATTTAAAGTTGCCAGAGTAAAAAAATATTTATCGACTTTTCAATTTACCAATGTTTTAATTTTCGTATATCATCAGTTAGGTCGTCTTGTAAGTGAGAGCTACCATGTAAACGGTATCAAGCTTAAAAATATCCTTTAATTTTACTTATCGAACAAGATTTTAATGCATTTTGGATGAAATTCTCAATTACAATCCTAAGGCCTTTCCGCACGACAAGCGTTTGTAGCCATGGAATATTCAAGCGTTTCATCATATAAACAAGTATAGTTTTTTTTTATAAACTACGTTTAAAAAACAGACTTTTTTAAGGGGGGGGGGGAAATCATCGAATGACTGCTCCCGCCTGGGTGAGGCGGGAGGGAGTGTTAGACTCTTACTGACTAAAAACCACCCCGTTCCTTCTCTTGCATGTCGAGCCGGAACCCCGGTAACCCGTTAGGTTCCCGACTACGACCCCCTTTTTTTAAATCACTTCATTTATATACTAAAAACCTTCCCTTAAGTATAACAAACACTTTTCTGAAAACCGCATTAGAATCGGTTCATCGGTTTGCGAGATAATCACGCACAAACATACATAGATACATATACAGGTCAAACTGGGAACATCCATTTTTAATTCTTTTTGAAGTCGGTTAAAAGTCGCAGTTGGCTTAAAAACCTCTTCTAGAGGTATAAAGAAGGTTTCAGTTGATAGTTTCATAAAATCAATAGGGATGATGACAGAGTAGAGGTATAACAATTAAAAATCTAATTAGTTCGTCAGTTAGATAATGAAAAAATATTAGACACGTATTTTTTTTTATTTTGTCGTAAGTCAAAGTCAAAGTCAAAGCATTTGTTTCAATTAAACCATAGTTTGGTACTTTTGAAACGTCAACAAATACAAAATAAATAATAGTCTGTCAGTCAGTCCGTCAGTGAACAGTCCTTATACGAAAACTTAGATACAACGAATCAAAGTTTTGGAGTGGTAGGTAGCTACGTCATTTTAGAGTATAAATCGTGCACAAAAGTGACGTCATGCGATATTTCAAATCAATACATCTTCGAAACTATTCGTTTCCGTAAGAAAAATAAATAATATGTGTCTAATGTTTAAATAATCTACCAGACGGACATTAAAATAAAAATTTGTCATCTACCCTATTGTTAAAATAGAAGTTTAAACTTTTTTCTATAAATTCGACTGTCTTTCAATAATTACTGTTCTAAATGTACCGTGTGATTATTTTTTAACTTTTCAATTTGAATTTCTAATGCAGAGTGGCTAATTCTTAGATTATTTATTTGGTATTAGATTTAAGTGTATCGGAAAGTTTTGGTAGATTAGAATTGGTATTATGTTATGAATTGGTATAATTAAAAACATGTTTTTTTTTTAAATTATTATTATTTAAAAACATTATTATTAATTATACTGTGTAATAAAAGTGCTCATCTTCTTTACAAAGATATTGTAAGGAGCAGCGCCGTAAATAGGGCGGTGCCAGCGGTGCCCAGGCACAGGGCGCAGACACCGGAGGGGCGCAGAAATGACCAGACTGTACTATCTAAATCTGTATCGCATTTTTAAACGATCTTGAATCAACAACACATTTCAAATGACTCACTACACATCAGACAAATGTAGAGGTATATCCACCTTAAGTCTTGCTCGCAATATTACATACACAAACAAAAGTACCTATACTATAATTTTGGGCGTCGGCGCCCCCGCCGGCGCGGACCCCGGTTGCCTGCGCCCGCGGGGCGAAACAAAAAAGGAGAGGCACTCCATCCCGGCAGGCTGGAGTTGCAGCAGCGGCGGTCGACCACCGCGAGCGGAGGATGGCAGTGGGTGGCAAATCGCTGGTGAGGCGAGGAGAGTCGCCAAGGAGGGCCGTAAGCGACGCAAGAAGGCGCAGCCAAGAACACCGCTCCAGGACCCGACGGCTTGCATGGCAAAGCATCGGTCCTGGCCTCCGAGGCTCTCGGGCCTCGATTAATCGGTCTCTACAGCGCATGCTTGGAAAGAGGCCAGTTCCCGCTGCTCTGGAGAGCGGGTAAACTGGTCCTCGTGCGGAAGACGGGGCGCCCTGCGGACTCTCCGTCCGCGTACCAGTCCATAGTGCTGCTCGACGAGGTGGGGAAAGAATAATTTCGAGGAAAGAATAATAAAGTATTCGAAAGAATAATTTCGAACCGCCTCGTCGCGCACTTGACGGACATTGGGCCGGACCTGTCGGACGGCCAGTTGGGCTTCCGCAGAAGGCGCTCCACGGTGTACGCCATCATGCGCGTTAGGGACCGAACGACGGGGACTGCAGTGTCCAGGAGTAAGGTCGTGGAACTGCATCTTGGAGGTACTCCGATATCATCGGGTGCCTACCTACCTCCGTCGTGTATTCGAGGCTTACCTGACGGACAGGTCCGTCATTTACCCCGGTCACCGGGGCGAGTGGAACCGGCGAAAGATGTCACAGAGTTCGGTTCTGGGGCCGCTCCTGTGTAACATCGGCGCACCGACCTCCCGACCGGCGTTAGCATCGTATGCTACGCCGACGACACGCTGGTGGCAGCGCACGGGAGGTCGCACCAGGCGGCGGCCGACTTAATGGCGACAGCGGTTGCGACAGTTGTTGAGAAAATCCGGCAATTGGGATTCGAGGTGGCGCTGCACATGTCCAAGGCTATGTGTTTTCGTTTCCGACGTTTGGCTCCAAAGTTGGAGAGGACGGGGGCTGCGTTTAAGCGCATCCTGCCCAACATTGGGGGGCCAAACGCCTCCTGCTGGAGGTTATACGCCGGGGTCGTGCGGTCCATGGCCCTGTACGGCGCCCCTGTGTGGGCGCCGAATCTGATGCGGCGGCCCGCTCGGGCGCTGCTCATGTCACAGAGGGTCATGGCGATCCGAATGATCCGCGGATAATACACGATCTCCGGGAAGGCGGCAAACCTCCTTGCCGGATTACCGCCGTGAGATCTGGAGGCGAAGGTGCTCGCGCGCGTGTATCGCATGCGCGCGGAGGCACGTCGCCGGGGCGAAATTCCGCCGCCGCGCCAGATAAGTGCGTGGTGGGAAGAGCTCTGGCGTGATCTCATGGCCGACCGCGGAATGGCAGCAACGAATTGTCTTAAAACATCTACTAAGTACCGACCTATATCTTGGTAAACAATAAACAGTTATATTTTCATGCACATTTGTCCATTTTATTGTCAGAGCCTGGTAAGGACAAATTCAAGGGCGCAGTTTTGAAAGCTCGCACCGGGCGCCTATAAGGCTAGTTACGGCACTGGTAAAGAGGATGGTTGAGACTTCAGGTGATCGAAAGTGCTACTACCTTGGGCAGCTTGGGCAAAGATTAAGCATTGCCAACGTGGCAATGCTGCCAGTCTTTTGGGCACCCTAGCTCACGATAACGATGAGTTTGATGCCTTAAGTTTAAATTTTTATTAAACATTTTTATATAATAAAATAGTTTTTCGCTTACAGTATTGCATTCGTGGAATTTAGTTATTTTTTCTCTAGTAGCCTCTTGTTTGTTAAAAGTTGGGGCCAGTGTTTTATACCGGGAGCCGGTGTTTCAACAGATAAAAGGATAAGCTAGGTCCGACACTGTACGAATATGTAAGTAAAAAATTGTATATTGGTTGTAAATCTAGCCGTTATAATTATATTGTTACGGTAATTAACAATGAGAATACAATATTTTATTGTATGACTAATACTATAACACAATATAATGTAAAAAAATAATAGGTAGGTATCTCTACTTTAAGCGCAACTTTTTTACTATAATTACAGTTATGCGACTTAAAATGTATAATTACGCATGCGTTATTATCAAGTACTCACTTTAAAGTGCTATTGAATAGAGGCTTTGTCTATGAAAAACCTTTTTCTTTTTCTTTAAAGTTATTGAACCTAATATTAGCGATCTAACTGTAATAGGCAGAATGGAGTATTTTCTTGAACTATCTTCCATATGAACGTTTTTTTTTAATCTGTAGCGGGAAATTGCTCAACAGATTCGAATGTTTGGTTTGAATCAAATGGTCTTTAATTTTTTTATTAGGAACTTGAAGTTATTTTTCTTAAACTAAGTTTATTTCTTTAATTAAGATGATAATAAGCAAATAGTCGTAATTGAAAATGGCATGAATGAATTTTATACTTAATGGCATTATTAATGCTCACTATTAATTAAATTAATAAAACGACGTTACTAATTAATCATTATAATCGTAGACGATTAATCCTTGGTTATAATCCTACCATTGACCAAGTAACCTCGATTACAATACTCTATACAAGAATAAAAACCTGTTTTTTATTTGTTTAATTTTAATATAAATAATGAAGTAGCATTCCTAGAATGGTCGTTTAAAAAAATAGTTTTCGTGTCACAATACCGTAGTTTTACGATTACGGTTCCGGATATAGAAATATTTAAAATAAATTATAATTTTGTAGGTATTTGAAATGTTTTTTTTATATCAATATTCTTTTAGGCTAGCTTGGAATCGTGAATCAATTGCATATTATTGAAAAATTTATGAATTTTGCATTCAAGACTACTGTTTTTTTTAAGTATTATATACTTTTTAAGAATGACACCAAAATATTAATATTAAATACCAAATTGCAATAAAGATTTGTCCATGACCTGATATGATAATACAGTATACTTTTCCAACTTCCAAGAAATTAAAATAATTTAGTGTGTAACGAACAATAGTAAAGTAACTATAGAATGTTAAACATTTTCTTCTAACTCGTTAAAATGAATGACGGAAATGATTAAACTTTGTTACAAGTTTGTTCTGAGATTACACATCTTGTTAAAAACATACTACCCATTGTCTATGACTGTTTTAAAATGTAAAACGTTACTTGTCTATGGCCATTGTTGTAACAAAATTATGAGTTTTTATTTTTCCTTTTATGACTAATAGCTAAATATAAAAATAATACATACTTATCTAAGTACGGAAGTTTTTTTAAGCCATTAAAATAGAATTCAGAATAAAATTTATTTTAAATTCTGCATAGTCTTTTAGAAATGGAACGGGACGGATGCGGGTATGAACTGTATGAACTGCATCTATGCATGGCGCGAAAATGTCCAATAATGGCCGCCAGGACATGTGCAAACCATGATATGTTATTTTAGATTCTGTATGTGGAATCAATGCTTTATGAAATTGGGTATATGTAAGCTTTATGTATTCACTGTTTAGATTCGAAGTGCTATGAATTCTAATAGTGAAAGATGTTAAATAAAATCGTTCCAGAAGATGGATTTGTGATGTGGTAAAGTTTAAACTGTTCAGGTGATGATGATAATATTCATGATGATCTCACTAGATACTTACTGTCACGCTCAATAATAGAAGATTCTCGAAATACGTAACCGTTGCAAACCTAATAAATATAATAAGTTGAAAGCGTAAAGGAGTGGCTAACCGTTGATATTTGATGTCATATTCATATTCAATATGAAATAATGCAAAGTGAACTTTATGTAGGACAATACAAGGTCGATTTCTAACTAGCGTGTTAATAGACAAGGCGCGGTCTAGCACTGTTTACGATTTGAAAATGGAATTCAGCATTTGACATTTCGCATTTTGTTTATGAATGCGCTGTTGTTTTTTTTTGCTGTGTTGGGGTTAAGATGGCACTGGTAAACTGCCGATTTTTTATGAGGATAGATTTTCATTTATTTTCACTTTTAGTAAAGAATTATAAGATTAAAAGTAAAAATTAGTTTTACAAAACATCAGTAAACAAAAGATCAGGGACAATAATTCAGCTTGTCATAGGTACTTTTTTTATAATTGCATGTAACATTAAAATATCATAAGACAATGAAAAATATGACGCTAACGCATCTTGAACTTGACCGCCATTACGTAAAATGACTTGTCAGTAAGAACAAAAGTGGTATTCAAGAAAAATGAGAAAATTATGTATATTTCCGCGACAACGTTGCTACAAAATTCAATTTTAACCATATTCCAATACTTATAAAGTAGTATTTACAATAAATGAGGAAGTTAATATTTTTGCCGCAGTTTTGTTATTATAATAGATCAGGGACGTGGGAGTTATTTTTTGTTCCGTTTAGAAACCGCTTTGTGATTGCAAACTTTTTTGTGCACTCGGTCTTCATGTCTATAATTAATTACGTATTATTTTGCCCATTAAATGTTTATTAGGTAGTTGGTTAATAAATTAAACTTTTTAAAGCAGCGAGAAGTTTAGATAGAAAACTAACGAATACATTTATTTAAATTGAAGATATTATCTGATTTGCAAACTGTTACTCGCCTACAGCCGTCCGTTATAAACACGGTGACAAAATTAGGTCATTCAGACATAACTAAACGAAGATCTTTTCAACAACTTAAATAATTTTAGCACTGCATAAACAGAAGAACAGTACGAAATAATTAATTTCCACGAATAACTACGCCTACATAAAAGCAAAAACTCGGTCAAACATTACATTTTATAAATGACACTCAAGTAATTATGCGCCATTATTGTCACAAAATCCCCGCCATTTTTGACAACAATTGACATTGACATTTAAATGCACAGATTATGTACAAATAGTTTACATGTCACGCGTGTAAAAGAGCAAAGGAAAGTGGTATAAATCCTCTTCCGTCACGCCCAGGCTTATGCTTCCGTAGTTTCTGTAATACTTTATCTGAATAATCATCTTTTAATATACAGACGTCAACATAAATGTATTACAATTTCACCGAGTTTTAAGACTGTTAAATTGCTAGGAAATAGATTACTACAAATTGTTGTAATCGTTGTAGGTATTTCTTGCTTGTGGAAACTATTTCACTGAGAGTTTTTTACAATATAATTTTATTCTATTCTGGGTGCAATATTTTATTTGCTTGTTACATACATTTAAGAACATATTTTTGCATTCTTGAGAAATGTCTGATCACGCTAAGATTATAAAAACGTAACAGTCAAATCGTGAAATCGCGGAGTAAAGCTAGTTTATTACACAGCAAGATAATTTGTTTGCTCACTTCCTTATTAAAGTAATCAACGGAAATATTTCTTAAATAAACGAAATCTGCGTAAACATTTTTAAATATTTACTCAAAAAGTTCAAGGTGTTTAGGAGGTCGTATCATAAACAAACTTGACTTTTTAAAATCGATAAAATTCTTTAATCATGCATATCGTGAAATATTAATAGGTATTATTGACACGGTATTGTATAAAAGCTAATAAATTACGGCTTACAACCTACTTTTTAAACTTCACCTCCTTTAAAAAAAAACAGTAAAAACCATAAACACTTTTGGCATAACTTGTACGGTTGACTCATCAGTCCCCGC
This sequence comes from Spodoptera picta, assembly GCA_038387885.1. NCBI lineage: Eukaryota > Metazoa > Arthropoda > Insecta > Lepidoptera > Noctuidae > Spodoptera > Spodoptera picta. The sequence goes on along the minus strand of JAZHFQ010000782.1, from coordinate 2,536,801 downwards.
TAGGAACAGACGAACCGTATCGGCTACGATTCGTATTTTGAACTCCAAATCTGATACAAATCTGTTTATTAGCATAATCTTACCAAATCTCGGGTAAATAAGGACCTGTTTGATTTTATACACGTCTAAATTGACACAATTTACGGTTTTCGAATCGACGTCTTAGATTTTTATTATGTCGTTAAGTCCAAGTTAGTCTTAAATTGAGTGAAAAGGATATTTTATTCTTGCTAGGTAAAATCGAAAAATGTTGCTAGTATAGATAGAGATGAGAAGTTATTGGGGTTTATCTACTGGATTGGTGAAAATTTAATTTTATGTATTTTCAAATCAGATTTGAATCGTAGGTTCATTCATCAATTATTATTCATCAATTTCATATTCGGGAATCGAGAATATCAACCTCTTTCGCAGACTATTAGTTATTTCATATTTATGCTATTACTTTAATTTTTAAATTATCTTTTCTGGATATGCCGGTGGCCTAAGGGGTTGCCGGGGCTCCGGGTCGAAGTAGGAATAGGAACGGGGTGATTTTTACCAAATTTTTGTAAATCAAGCAAATACTCCATGTCGACGAAAATAAATGACTGCAAAGCTGCGATACAATGTGGCACCCGCACCGTGGTGGCTGGGAGTTTCCAGTGCACCGCACATCGCACATTAATAGTAAATATTCGAATTATGTAACACTCGAACACTCAACGTTGCCCGACCTACAGCAGTTTTTGTTACCAGCCGTCCATGATACCTAGAGTTACTTTCAACAAGTTGTTTTTACGACATTTTGGACGATATTTCATAAAATGTTAAAAGATACGCCTTTGAAGGCAGTACGTATATAGCATTCTTTTTTAAGGGGGGGGGGAAATCATCGGATGGCTGCTCCCGCCTAGGTGAGGCGGGAAGGGGTGTAAGACTCTTACTGACTAAAAACCACCCCGTTCCTTCTCCTGCACGTCGAGCCGGAGCCCCGGTTACCCGTTAGGTTCTCCGCGACACATAATAGCATACTAGGAGTAGACAAAACGCGGTCTTTAGAGTAACGCTCCCCTTTAACCTGATTGTTAGCGTCTCATGTAATAAGTGATGCGTCTATTGCCATATACCGGACTATTCCAGACTTTGTGCTTTTACTAAGAATTTTTGAAAAAAAACCGATATATTTTACATAACATCACGCTTTTTATCCCCGAAGGGCTAGGCAGAAGTGCACATTATGCCACTGTAGAATGTAACACCCACTTTTCATAATTTATGTTCTGAGTCCCATGTAATAGGGGGTGAGCCTATTACCATATATACCTGACACAATTTCAGACACCGTGCTACTACTGAGAATTTTTTAAAAACCCAGTAATACTTTGCCCGATCTGGGATCGAATCCGAGATCCCTTGTCGCACTTGCGACCACTCGGCCAATTAGACAGTCTAACATCGAATTGATTTGCAGCTGACAAGTGACAACTGTCGATTTTCAGTCTGTATTATAACCACTGTAGCTATAACATGCCCTTTTTTAATTTCACAAAATTCGAACATCCAATATGGTTCATGTGTTGCCATTTACATGCAATATTAGGGTATGGCAACCCAGCCTTGAGCGTGGGAAGGTTTTTGGTGAAAATTAAGCTAATTTAATATTTGGCAAACGACCTACCAAGGTCGTCCCATATATCATTTGATTTGCGAAAACCACCTTTATTGTTTTATGAAAAAGGGACTTTTATTGTTTAATTGTACTTGTGTTTGCTTTGGTCAGTTTCAAGTTGTTACTTTTTATGTGAATTACAATGTTGGAAACGTTACAACGGCCATATTGTTTAGTCTGTGTTTCGGTCTGTGTGTTTTAGAGTTGAATTATAAAACTGGAATTGAAATACCTTGTAGAAAAATATAGGAATATTAGGGTTTTATTTAATTACCTACAAAAAAATCGCAATTTAACATAACATAACATCACGCCTTTTATCCCCGAAGGGGTAGGCAGAAGTAACACCTACTTTTCACTATTTATGTTATGAGTCCCATGTAATAGGGGGTGAGCCTATTGCCATATACCGAGCACATTTCCAAACTCCGTGCTACTACTGAGAATTATTTAAACCCAGTAATACTTTGCCCGACCCGGGAATCGAACCCGAGACCCCTTGCCCGGCAGCCGCACTTGCGACCACTCGGCCAACGAGGCAGTCAATTTAAGTATCTCTTTAGAAATATGATTGTAATATTATGTATGCTTACATGCTTATAACCAGAGGGATAATGATGTAACCTAACCAGACCTTTAAACTGTCACACACCAAGCGGTCACCGGTGACCGCAACCTATTGTTCTATAATTGTGTCTATAATGACGGTACTCGGCGAGTTAAACTGAGTGCATATATTACAAAGGATTTAGAATAATCCAAAAACCCAATAATACTGTGACCAATTCCATAATTAATTAAATCCCCATTTTTAACACTTGAAAATAATACTCACAAAGGCCTAACTAAAAACTACCTTCTTTTTTTGATGTCGAGGGGAAACCTTCAAAAGGCGCCTAACTTTTTGGGGAGAAAGACTAGGGAGTGTGGGATTCTTACCTCACTAAAACCACCCCCGTGGCCACCTTCAGCACCTGTAAGGGGCAGCACCGGGTCCTCTGAAGAGACCTGCTCCGGAGCCCCCACGGTGCAACGCCTGATACAGCACATCCCTACGGAGACGAGCGAACTAAAAACTACCTAATGACATAATCTACTAAACTAAACATTCCAATTGTTTTAAAAAATAATACAGGTCAAACCACTTTCAATTAATCCGATTCAAACCGGACTAAAACAATAGGACAACAAAGGTGACACCTAAACTGTCAAACTATTGGTCAATATTTAGTCTGTGGAACGGAAGTGTTGCCATGTCTTAAAACAGGTAACTTGACACGAATTGCCAGTAACAATAATGACGGTACCACGCTTAGTTGGTCGTGTCACGATGCAAGCGTATCCGTGGTGTGGGGTATATGGGATAAGCGATTAGCGATTTCGTTTATTTTGCATAGGTAGTAGCTACTTGCGTAGGTAAGTAGCTATTTTTTTAACTAGAGAGATGTGGATGTTTTTAATTCTATCTTAATAAGATCTTATCTAAGCCCTTTGATTCAAACTCAAACTCAAAGTCTTTATTTGCATAAATATATATTTCATATCTTTGATTCCCCAAAGAGGTAGTCAAAGGTGTAATTCCGGTACCTATACCTACCTACTCATTTCGCTGTAGTTAAATGTTATTATTTAAATTCTAATAAAGGTCACGTCTCTTACGAAATAAAGAACACAAATACTATGTCCATATTAAAGTTTTGAAATCGAAACCAAATGACATAACCAAGAAAAGAAGGTTAATCTACTCCTTCGTCCTTATCTGTAGGAAACAGGTGCTACTGTTGCCATATTAATAGGTTATAATCATTGTCCACATAAATTGTAAACGATTATGATCTTCAAAAGGCCTTTGAAACAGTATAATAAAACATGCGTAACTGGTCAAATTTTAATAGTTACCAAAAAGAATATCTGTGGAGAATGACACAACGTTGCCAAAAATCATATAAGGAAGTCATGGTGGGAGGAACGTACACTACACTATGGTATTATTGGACCTTTGCGCTTGTTAAAAATATAAAAATATACGCTTTGCGTTTTTCCGAAGGAGTAAATAAAGTTCAGTTTTATGACATCTACTTTTTCATTTCAACAATCAAAACATTTCAATCATAAATTAGGTGCGATCCGTAGAATCGGTTTAAACTTATTTTTTTCTATCAACTCGGGTCAAGAGTTAGATATCAGAGGCCTTAGTATGAGTTTGATTTACGTTTAAAGTATTCGAAACGAGTACGCGTTCGGCACTGTGATTGGCTAGCGCCAATGAAGCAACCAATCAGAGTGCCGAACGCCTCTGGTGTCGAAATGCTCAAAAGCTACTCAACTTAAACTCGCACTTAAATATATTTCTGTCACTACAACTTACAATTATGTAGCCTTTCAGTATTAGTACCAAAATTCAACTAAGCATACGACTAAACATTACTCCCACTCAGATGAATCTGACTACATCAAGGAATCTTCAATAAAGAATTAAACAATGTTCTCTACTTTATATTTACTAAACAATGAACTGTCTAACATTATAATTAGGATAAATATGGTTGCCATTTGTTATAATGTAATTAGGTCAACTTCGTTTCGCTGTCAGACACAGATGTTTATCATTATTTAATAGTTCGTAATATAAACATTAGATAATGACTTTTGTTCAAAATATTGTTAATGTAAATACATGTGTCAATATGTATCGGAAAATACATAAATTGGTGTTATTATGTGTGTATGTAGTTGCCATGATATTACGAGTCTGATAAACTGACACCAGCATGGAACTGACCTTCTGCTGAACAAAGGCTTCTACTCTAATGAAGACAGAATGAATATTTAACAAATTTCAAAGTCAAAGCGAAAAATCAAAGTCAATTAATCCTTCATTTGATACTTTTGAAACGTCTTAAATTGAATTGTCTGTCAGTGAAGCTAGGCGCTCGTTCCAAAGTGTAGTTTCGAATGGAGAAGAACGAGTGAGAACCTCCATCGTTTTGAATAGAAACTACATGATATTGTCTGTTAGGTACACTGACAAAATTTTTATCGTACATTGTAGGCATAATATTGTGTAGTTCTTTTCTTGTTCCCAAACAAAACAAAGAGACATCCTCTGTAACGAAAATAAATAGGAATCTCAAAATACTCGCTGTATGTTCCTTTTGACTAAATAAATAATGGTCTACTTACTTGAGAAATGCTTTCAATATACGAGAGGTCATGTCCTAGAAAATGGAATCAAAGACAGAGTGTCCTTTACGAGATGAAAACAAAATACAAACGGCCTGGCTGTCCTTCAAGTGCGTCCTACGGTGCGATGTTTTGGAAGATTTTAGAGTTTCATTTCAATATGTACATTACAAAAATATTTTTTGTACACTTGACGTAGTTTAGCAGAGGTTCATATTTTCTATTTAGGTAATACACTATGTTTCTTTAACAACGACATTCAACTCAGCACTCAAACCTGAGACCCAAAAAAAGTAGGGTTACAGTCACGCCAACTCGGCAATCGTAAATTATTATTTATTGATACATTTTAATTTTGAAATAGGTATTCTTCCTTATTTTAAAGTATTTTTGAACTTAGACCACACTACATCGTAAGGGCGATCTAATGTTACCTGCACCTGCCAATGACGTCATTTCCCGTCATTCTTTGTACCAGCACCGACCCTTTGTCCCTAAAACAATAATGTTTTACGTGTTTTTATTATCAATTCAACAGCTGTTTTAAAATAATCCCTTCGTTTTATATAAATTTTAATTCATTTTACCTAACCATTTCCCTATATTGCGTGTACCTATTTGCAATTGTAAATCATTATTTGGCTCACTCGTTTTTTGTCATAAACTGCCAAAGAGAAATTCAAATAATTGCCGCGCATTTAAACGTCATTCGCCTGTCAAAAAAAGTTAAAACAAAGATAACGATGTTTTTAATTGACCATGGAGGTTTCAATCTACACGTAGGTTGGTGCACAAAAGCAGATGATATAACATCGAAGGCCAAGTTTAAATAAGTATGGAATCTCGACTTGATTCGCCATTTTTGGTCAAGAGGTGTGATTCAGTGAGTGAGTCATGAACAATGTGGTACATGACATCATATTGTGGTCATTGCTTTATTTGTAAACCGTTAATGTGAAGATAAAGATGATTATTTTGATGTAGTGTTTGATTAATCGGTAAAAAACCGTCTTAGGATATAAATTTCCAATTTTAGAAGTTCCGTCATTGGCTCTTGGCTAATAAATCTTATGGCGATCGTAGACTTGTAGTAAAGTCATTTACTTAATTATCAATAATTATGTCTTATTTTATATTTTGTGGCAGATTATATAAATGATATTGATGTCGATCTCGGACCACACATTTTTGACCTAAGAGAAGCAAAAATAAGACAATAAACCTAATGAAATAATCGAAACTAGAAAACAATACCACACACCCATACATCAACATCTTTACCAAAAATACACCCAATTTTGTTCCTACTTTCTTCCCAAAACGCCTAGATATCATCCGATGCCCTAACAAGCTAGCCTCAGATTTCTCCTAGGCAATAAAATATTACAAGGCAATCCTCCTCGTAATATTAAGGTCGCCTCTCAATTATGGCGATCGCGCTTTGATCTGGCTCTTATATCCTTGAGGGTTGTAGTTAACTTTAATACGTTGAAAGATAAAAGCGTTCTTAATAGTGGTTGAAGCAAGTAATTGATCTTTCTCCTGGTTCTTTCTTAGCTAGCTTTGTAGTTGGTTCTAGGTTAGGATAATACTATATCGGAGTGATCGCCACTAGCTCAGCACAAAGCGCTAGGTAAAATTGTAATTCTTTATTGGCAGTTGCAAAATTTTTGGCCCTGTCTCTGTGTGCATTTATTTTATTTTATTTTTTTTTTCTAATATTTCCGGATTTAAAAATAAGAATTCTGATACTGGTCAAACACTTTTGATTCTTCTAAGAAGGTTACCTAACACAAAAACGACAATTTCAGATAACGCAGACCATAGAATGCTTTCTAGCAAGGAGAACACAATTAACTCTATGGTTATAATAGCGCCTTTCGGGGCAAAACTACAAAACACTAATAATATTATTTATAACTTAACATTTACTCCCAATAATTTTTGTGTCATTGTTATCATCATCATCATTGCAGCCGTTAAACTTCCACTGATGAATGTTAGCCTTCCCCAATGACTTCCAGATCGGTCGATAAAGGTCTTAAGGAGACGCTGGATGCAGGTCGCTTACAATTTTTGCATGGATGGGGCTAAATCTGGTACTTACTACGTATTGGTGCAAATTGGCATTAGCTACTACTGGAATCACGTTAGCATACATCAGTACTTGTGCTGTAAGCTGTGACATCATCTAATTTTATAAATAAATATTTCCATGTCTTATGTGTGGGCCATGCCATGCTTCGGCACGTCTGGGCCGGCTCGACCGGAGTGACACGGCCTCACAGAAAACCGATGTGAAGCAACGCTTGCGTTGTGTTTCGTCGTGTGAGTGAAGTTACCGGAGGCCCAATTACTTACCCTTCCTCAATCTCCTCAATCCCTGAATCCCTAACGATCCTCAAATTCCTTAACCCCCTAAAGGGCGGTAACGCTCTTGTAACGCCTCTGGTGTTACAGGTGTCCATGGGCGACGCCGATTGATTACCATACTCCTTAGGTGATCCGTCTGCTCGTTTGCCGGCTTATGCCATAATAAAAAAAGTCAATACTCTTTAACATACAGAATATGATTACGTAACAAAATTATGTCCACACATCTGACGAACATGTCATTCACATTATTTGGTAATGCAATTGAGAATTTAAGCGTGTTTGCACTCGTGTGTGAACATTTAACCTACCTACAACAGTTTAGTAGTAAGGAGAAAATGGCGACAATTCAATTAATTTCTCAAGTTTTACAGTATAAAACGTTCTAGAATTTCAGCACCCATGTCTGGAATTTCAATAAAATCTAGATTAGTGTGACAACGACCGTTCGATCTAACTTTCACTCAACCTTGGGGGCTGGACGTTTGTGACCAAAAGTTTACCGCCAAAACGGCATGTGTCATATTGACACAGATTATAAACGACAATGTTGCCATAAACGACAGGTTGTCCAATTAATTTTAGAGGCAGAGTAGTTTAGGCTGAATTTGTCTAGTTCTATTGTTGTTGGTCAATTATTTTTTATATGGACATTATTTAAATAAAACAGTATGAAAAGTTTGGTGATGAATTCTATTAATGAAACTTTACTATTCTTAAAAGCGATGGCTAACCTTAATTTCTGTCAGCCATAAATATACCTACGTTTAAAACTTTCTTTCAATATTCTTTCAGAATTAACCTCTTGAATGCATATAGACACAATGGAAAATAAATTGTGTCTCGCGTGGAACCACGTTTAGACACACGACAGGTTGAACTGTTGATTTGGACGTATTTATAACGAAAACAATTGTTTTTCAAGTATTTTTCGAGTAACAGAATCAATCTGCTTCCCATGCTTAAATATAAATCCTAATACGCCTTCAACATACAACTCAGTTCATTCCTGCTCACATTGCCCGCTCTCACGTTTCGTAGCTTTTTATCTAAACAAAAAATTCACAATATTCCAAATTCCTAGTCCTAAATTCACGAGTTGACTACAAACTCCAGTTTAAACTACCGTAGTACACTATTCAGCGTAGTTACCTACTGAAAATCAGGCAAAAGTTCGCAAATGTTATTTTATACAAATACTTGTATGACTCAATAAGGTTTACATAAAGCAGACAGACAGCCTGCAACAAAAACAGTTTAATATAAACAAAGGAGTTTGTAATTATTTAGATTGCTTGGTGATTGTATTAATCATGTTTTTTATGTAGTTTGCAACCTATTGTAAAGTAGGTAAATTAGGAGTTTAAGACTTCGTTGCCTGTATCAGATTGGAAATGTGCAGAAATTGTCTTGAACTGCCTCGTTAAACGAGTGTTCGCATGTGCGACTGCCGGGAAAGAGGTCTCGGGTTCGATTCCCGAGTCGGGCAAAGTACTGAGTTTTTAAAATTGTCGTTGGTAGCACGGAGTCTGGAAATGGCTACACCCCCTATTACATGGGACTCATGTACAGTGGCATTAAGTGCCGTAATGTGCGCCTCTGCCCAACCCTTATATAACCCGGGGATAAAAAGGCGCGATGTTATGTTATGTTGTTTTGAATGGCAAACATATACATAATGAAAACTGAGTGTTCTTGGATGATCAATCCCTCAGCGGTGACCGCTCTCACCTAACTCCATTATAGATCTTATATCCGATGTTGGTGACTTTTGTTTGAATAAATTTTACCGATTTATATTAAGTGGTTTGACGGATCGGGCAAAGTATACATTAGGTACCTACTTACTAAAACTTTTCGAGCTTTGAAATTTTCATTAAAGGTAAATAGTCTGAAATAGGGGTATGAAAATTAAAAATCTAATTAGTCCGTCAGTTAGGTAATGAAAAATGTGAGTGGGGTCTAAAACGTCATTTCTACGTATAAAATGTATGTACATAGAAGTGACGTCACGCGACATTTCAAATCAATATATCGTAGAAAGTATTCGTTTCTGTAAAAAATAAAAATAAATTAGTCATCTACCCTATTGTGCCCGGTACCTATATGGCAATAGGCTCATCCTATTTATTACTCTTAGCTCCTAAACATTACTAGTGTTTAACCTGAGTAGAAGTTATATCTTACACCTCTATCTATCTACCTAGAATTAGTAAGCTTGATGTTACTTAAGTGTGAACACTAAAATGAGGTCAAATAAGTACTTTATCGAAATATAATACTATGCTAGTTAATAAATTGCCAAGTCTGGATATTGTAACATTAGACGAGCTAAATCTAGACTGAAACTATAACTACGTTGGTGTTAGTCTGAATCTGTCTAGATTACTACTTGGTAAGTGGAATTCTGTTTTAATATTAGAAACGATTGATTAATCTAGTAGTTGCAAGTTGCGACTGCTTCAATTTCTCGGATTCAATTTGAATATCGGTCAATCGGGGTGGTCATCCAGGGCGGGTGGAGACATTGATTCCCCCTCAAATAAACAGTTCGGTCGAACTATTTTTCAGTTTTTTTTATACTACGACGGTGGCAAAAAATCCGCACGGCCCACCTGATGGTAAGAGGTTACCGTGGCCTACGAACGCCAGCAACACATATTACATGCGCCTTGCCGACCCTTAATAAACCTTTAGTTTTTATTTTGAAAACATTGTACCTAATAACACAATTAGAAAATATAATAATAATATGTATGTCATGCTTTTGATAGTTAACCAACTTAACTTCAGTTCAATACGTTTCAAATAGACTCTACTACAGCTATCACCTCTTCAAACGCGACCCATTAGTGATGTTTGTGTCCACTGCAAGTACACCTCTGCCCACCCCTCCCAGGCATATTAACCACGATATTACATAAATAAATAATACTGTAAACATACCACAATACATAGACAGAAGCGAATGAGGTCTGTTTAGACATGTTGCATTCCACCACGTAATCGACTTTCACTTTTGAAAAAATGTGTTCGTATTATCCGCGAGGCTAAATATTCTTGTATATACTATCTACTAGGAGATGATCTGTGTGTTGGCTATAAAAAAAATAATGCATGGAAGTCTTGGGCATACATTGTATGACCCCGGAGTCGCGGAGAACTTAACGGGTTACCGGGGCTCCGGCTCGACGTGCAGGAAAGGGAACGGGGTGGTTTTTAGTCAGTAAGAGTCTGACACTCCCTCCCGCCTCACCCAGGCGGGAGCAGTCATTCGATGATTTTCCCCCCTTAAAAAAAAATTGTATGACCCCTTCGTGTGTCAAAAGGTCCAACAAGTGACATGTTATCACTAGTAAGTATTATATGAATGTACATTTTTTGTAATTTGTATAATGCGTTTAGTATGTCTTTGCATTGTTCTCACATCATTGTACAATATTGGATAATGTGTCAGAGACATGTAAAAATATTCTTTTAAAGTAACGAATGGAGTTTCTTGCTCGTTCTTCTCCATTCGAATCTACTTTTTGGAACGACCACCTAGCTTCACTGACAGACGGATTGACAGACTATGATTTATTATTTATTTTTACCAGTTATGATTCCTATGTGGAATTCTGTTTGTTTTTTTATGGTGTAACCTAACATAGGCTATTTTATCGTAATATGTAAAGGTTTGGGAATATTCGAGGCTTTACTGGATGGATATTTTGGTGTTTGACAGTTTAACCCGATGATTTCGGTTATTAAGTTCTCGTTGAAATTAGTTACCGATTTTAATTCACCTTTTAAAATCGATTTAAGACATTCAGATTTTTGAGCTCCTTGATTCTTTCAAAAACTTGGGTGATACAGATTTGGGATAAGATCGATTATTGATTTCGTCCCCAAGTCAATTATATCAGAAACCTGTCTCCGAAATTGACCTGGCTCACGTAAACAACATATTTCCAAGTAGGTCATAGATTCGCCCGTCTTTTATTTGCCGTGTTATGTAAGGATGCACGAACGCATTGCAGGAATCGCGACCTACGCTTCGAAAATAAGCGTTCTAGGGAAGTGCTGTATGATATTTTCTTGGTTAAAAATAGATTGTATTGATTTTTGTACCTACATCGTGAACCATTTTATGGGCTTGTATCTAAGTTCTTCCTTTGTAAAATATGTATTATTGCAAATACGAGTTTGAATTTGTCGAAAAGTATTTCTTCTTATTTTGGCAGTCTTGACTTGTGAGTCTTGAATGAAGTAAGATTAGATAAATAGACAAAATAACATTGAAAGTTAACTTATTAGATGACGTATTTAAAAGATTCATTGAACTATGAGTCAATTTTTTTGGGATAAATATCACTTACAAGTATAATAACAGTTCGTAGTTATCCTTAAACTAAATGTTCAGAAGATAGACAACAGAGACAAACATACAGAGTTGCAGAAGTAGGTAATCTGAAGAAACAATCATCTCAACAGATTTCAGAAGTATTCCGAATAATTTTACAGGTTCAAATTCCTTTATAATCGCAGTGACACAATTTTCAAACAATCTTATCTTGATTTGTTCAGTGTTTTTGTTGGTTTTACAGATAAATTTAAACGTTTGACCTGTTTCTTGTAAATTAAACTGCAATAAAAAATACTCCAATGCTGATTATGTTTGATATTCATTGTCAGAGTTATTACTGGTTTTGTATTTATCTTTTTCTGCCATAATTTTTTATTATCTTATAGGTTTTAAAAATGGCGATGTGTCAAGGCCTGAATTGTATCCAAATGCAATGTTAAAAATACTCTAAGATAAAAAATGTGTACCTAAATAAATAAAATTATATTAATTTAGTATTTTAGCTCGTAAGTTACAAAGATTACAAAATACAATAAATATTTTTCTCTAAAGTAAACTGGAAGTGCTCACGTACATACATACATTTAACGATAACAACACTGTTGCTACTCCATAATTTCTAATTCTTAGTCAGCGTTTGCACGAACGAACAATAGCCTTTACGATACCAAGTTAAATGGCGCCATTGTTTAGCTGCACATATCGCACCACAGATTAAAAATACGATTGTCAATGACAAGGCCTTCTAAGTAAAAGGCGCGAATGGCGCGAAAAAGTGACACCTTGTCTTTTCATTTTATTATTGTCATGATAAAGTATAATTATTTACTTTGTACTGTTTCATTATTATAATTAATGACTACAAATCTCAAGTAGGTAATTGTTGTACTTTTAGCGCTTTGTCTACTGAACCAATCTTCTTAAAAACACATAATTTATTTGTGACTTGGAAATACGGAAAAGGACATCACTTCAACACTTGCCTCTTCTTGCACGGAGAAGGTTTAACAATAATTACCACGCTTGTTCAATGCAATTTGAAATGTATGATTAGAAACTATAAGCCCAGGTTTCCTCACAATGTTTTCCTTCACTGTTTGTCAGTAATTCATCAGTACCTACTTTTAAAATAATGATCTGTTACCGTCGCTTGGAGTCGAGAATAGTAGATATCCAGACCTTCTCGACTCCATGTTTTAGGCCGACAAAATGTCTCCCTAGACGACCTAGTTTAGAATCACGAAGTTGAAGGTGTTTCACCTCTGAACCTCGGTTGGCAGTGTTGGCACGTACGATCCCTGTTCTATGAATATTAATGATAAAACAATCTGTAGTTTGACAATAAATCTAATCATTCATGTTGTATCATTTTTAGTGGCATGTAATGGATTTTTTCTTATTCTTTACCATTTTTAATCAGTTAAATATGAACGTTTAAGACCTAGTAACTTGTTTTAAAGGTATAGAAACTATGTATTTTAAGTTCTAACGTTATATAAGACTTTATTTACTAAAATACTTAACGAAAAAATTAACAAATGCACCAGTCGCCCCTATAATTTTTAAAAGTTTCCCTCGGTTTCCCTGGGATTCCATCATCAGATCCTGACTTCATGACAATGGGACCAAATGACAAGCCTACCCTTTCTAATAAAAAATCGGTTGAATTGAAATCGGTCCAGGCGATCGAGTAACAAACATAAAAAACATACAGTTTAATTGGGAACCTCCTTTTTTTGAAGTCGGTTGAAAATACGACCTGAAGGCATACAGCAAAGTAAAGCAATATTGCTGACTCAGCAAACGTTGAAAAATTAATACAGTCAGTTTCAAAACAGGTGTTATGCACAGTACAACATATGCGAGGAATTTTTGGCGTGGGATCACTCAGGAGCACGCTTGTTATATGTTAATTAGTCTAATGACTTCCGAAGTAAGAGTTACTTCATGTACCACATTCACAATGACATTTTGATTCGAATTAACCAACCCGACATAAATCTACAAGACTTTTCTTGTGAATCAGAGAAACTGAGATATTCAGTAGTTTTGTAAAATTGACAATATTATTTAGTTTTCATTGAACTATTTAGACTACTCTTGTGTATCGATTGATCAATAATAATATAATCCAAAACTAAACATAATATTTCTCTTGTTACAGGACCTCATTCCAGCCCAGGAGACGGAATCCTACCTCCAAAAGACACAAAATGCTATCACAAATCTACAAGCAAAGCTTCAGTCTTCAAGGACGAACAATTTCAGCAGCATTCCCTCAGCACTCACCTCCAGTCTCATCAGCGAGAAGACCGCTATCTCTCGCCTCCCGATCTCACAGCTCAGCCGTTCTAATTCACTCAACTACCGTCTTAGAAGAAAAGACCACTCAAATGACAGCAGTCCTTTAAGAAGTCCTGGTCATTACGTCATCACTGGGTCTACAAAAGTCCCCGAAAGTACGAAGATATTACTAAATTCTGCGTCAAGGTCTTTAGACACGGATAGAAGACATGATTTGAATATGAATAGTCCGTCGTCCGACCGAGGGTTGTTAAGTAACAGCTCTGACGACAAAACACTGTCAAACAGACCACCGTATGATGTAGAAGCTATATTGTCTCCTCACAGAAAGACACACTCGCGGAACAGGACATTCGAAAGCCAAACACACGATGTTAGCAACGCGAACCCTTCCGTATGTCTTAAGACTGTCTTAAAAAACAATGCCTTGGATTCAAAGTACCCTCGTATCGAACCAACACGTTGTCAAGGAGACAAGAAATGCCACCAGAGAGTATTAAGCGATGGTCTCAAATACAAACCGAATAACATCGGCTTCAGTTCATCGATTAAAAGATCGAGTTCATTCAATACCGTAAACAAGAACAATAATTATATCGATCCTCGAATTACATCTAGAAGATCGAGTGGCCATTCTGAAGAATATAAAGATTATTCGGATGAATCTGATAACGGCTCTTATGATAAATCGCAAGAATGTAGATACAAGAGACAAGTAATAAACAGAGGTAGAATTGATCCACCAGATCTCAAATCGATAGCGCCAGCCAACTCGCCAAGAAGATGTCCAAACACACCAGAAATGCATAGGAAATTCGGACCAGGATTGGTTCGGAATTCTGTGAGAGTAACCAATAAGGAGCGCTTGAGTCCTAGAGTGTCTGAACAGCCAATCGTGAGAGAAGAGAGAGTTAAACCGACCAATCATCAAAGCCGGAGGTCAGCGGAACCAAGGCAGACAACGTTGGCTAGACTGACTAAATCTAGGTCTTCGACGCGGGAAGTTCAACCTAAACATCTAGATAAAGGTTAGTGCTTTTGTCTGAATCTAGGTTACGATTGCTTGATGACAATGATCGATTGGGCAAGACTGTTGTCGATTTGAAAGTTGCGTGACGACCGCAGAATTACAGAGACGTAATTTAATTTAAAATGAAAACAGTACCTTCCCTTTGTAAATATATTCCGCCAATCCAATTTTTTTATTCACTTTTTCATTCAAACTATTTTTTATATACTTCAGTAAACTTTCTTGTCAAAATCTAGTTTTAGTAAGCAATTACTTAATAATTAATCCATAATGGAGGCTGATTAAATTCCAAGACAGTAACATTGCTTAACATCCTGCTAATGCTCTTTACACAATGGCTCACTACAAATTACATTTGCCCTTTACACAGCAGATAAAGGAAACGAAATCAAAGGAGGTTCGTTACAAAACCTTCACTGGATAATTTCACAAGAGAGAATAACAATTGATAATTTCTATTTAACACACATACCGTTACTAATAGAGAATCGAGTTATCCTTGAATTGAGTCTATTAGGTTGTGGTAGTTACCGATTCGTCATACTTGCAACACGCCGGCGGCCATCATGAATCGGAATGCGATTTGGCGCCAAATTACATTTTGATTTTGACAGATTGTTTTTTTAAGGCGTGATTTTAATTTTTTTTTATTTTATTGATGAGTTTTACTTTCATTTTATATTAGTTACGACTTACGATGATTTCTCTTACCTTACCTTTCCTTATGTATTCTAATTGAAGAAACCTTAGCTTCAAAAAATGAGGTTCGCCGTTTTGATGTAGGTATGTATGGTATATTTGTGTACGATTATCTGAACCGATTTTGATGCAGTTTTTAGAAAAGTGTTAGTTCTTTGCAGTTGAGAGAAGGTTTTAGTATATTTAATAACCAACTTAAAAAATAGGAGTTTAAGTCGGGTTTTTTCATAGTTTATACAAGAATTATTATTTTGTAATTTATATCGCCATAAAAATACACTGTCTTTAAATTTTATTTCACCATTATTAAATAAAATCCAATATTTAAATAAATAGTAAACAAAACCAATATATAAGATATAGATCCTATTAGCTACAGTGAAAGAATGCTAGTAAAAACACGACGTAAATTGCCAATAGGCTGTACATGCGTATACCATAGCCGTAATGGCTAATAAATAACCGTAACGAATTGATGGTATTGTCGATTACATCACTATTGTAATCGATAAAAACTCGATAATACTCGAATGACACACTGTATAGAGTCGTTTATTCGATTTGTTCCGATCAAATTTTTCTTGTAAATGTGATTTAAAATTACTACCTCTTTAGAGTTTTGTTATGAATTTATAATCTACGTTTTGGAATGAGCACCTAGCTTCACCTAATTTCACTGAAGGACTGACTGACAGACTATTATTTATTTTGTATTTGTTGACGTTTCAAAAGTACCAAACTATGGTTTAATTGAAATAAATGCTTAGACTTTGACTTTGACTTTAATCGTTGCGTTGGAATCTGGACAGATTTAAGATACTATACCTGATTATGCCTTTAAATGTAATCAATGCTTGACACGGGAGAACTTATTGCCGTACAAGCACAATACCAGAATCAATATTTTGCCCAACTAGGAATGTAGAACACAGGAATCGCATTCGCATCCTTTCGACCCAAGAGTGCATAAAAACTGGCTCTATACCTAAGACATTTCTCAATTTCTCCTTCTATATTTCTAGGTCAAAAGAAACCAAGCCAGCACCGTTCATCATCAGCTCTGGCCACAAAGGAGATCGAGTTCTCCAACTGGAAGAAGCGAGCGTCCTACGATCCTATGAAGGCGGCTCAGGAAGACAAGAGAAGGAAGCAACTGGCAAAACGTCAGGATTGCAACAAAGATGATCTGAGCTCGCCCAGGTAAGAATCCCCAAATCCAAACGAAACGATTTGTTTTTGTTCTCCCCTTATAATATCTTCTGATCTATTTCATTGTGGGAGCCAAGACAGTTATTCGTGTCCCTGAGACGCGCTGGACTTTAGTGCTCCGATGTTTCACGGTTGTATCTACTATAGATCCTGGCTAAGAGGAGTTGCTGTGGTTTTGGGAGGAGGAGGAGGCGAGCTTGTCCCATAAAAAAATAATCCAAAATCCCCTAATCTTTCCATCCCAATTCCTCCAAAAGATAGGCAATGCGCTTGTAGCTCCTATGGTACCTAGCGTGGGTGTCTATAGGCGGCCCGGATTGCTTACCATCAGATGATCCATCTGCCTGGTTTTTGCCCAAACTTTTCCATTGAAAAAAAAAAAGGTTTACGCTCACAGCTTCGGCTTCACCCGTGTAGAATTTTAAAGATTTCTCTCGAGTAAGTTCCGATTCTTTCGGATTTTTGGTTTGAATATAGTCTATGTCTATCTCGTGGACGACTATACAGATTTTGAAATCGTTAATTCGACACGCTCCGTAAGCTGACTTCATCAGTCAACTCTCCTATTTTATGTAACGTTTATAATGTGAGGAAGTTTTTTTAGAATCTACTAAAAACATTAAATTTTTACTTACATGCCTCAGTGTTACGAAAAAATAAAAATATGTTTGGCGAACAAGATGTTCCCTAATATCTGTAAAAGAAGGATCCTTCGGCTCCGGAGGTAATAAATTGGTAATGATCTCTTGACTGCGCCAGTAACTGTGAGCAATTCCTAACTTATTTCCCGAAAGTTCTGCATTATTTTTCGCGTGCACACTTTTCCTATGCTAAGTAGAACTAGTCACGCCATCTGTTGGCTTTATCATCGAACTACTGAAGGCCAATCTAATAACAATTAATTTCGCTTCCAGCCATTCATCTCCAGTCCACCGCTCACAGTCGTTCCACACCAACAATATCGCAGATCTAGAAACCCTGGACTACTCCTCAGAGGAAACAGAAGATGATCAGATGCTGGTCACTTTGCCCGTGGACCCAATGGTAACGTCCACTCATTCAGATATCCTGGATTTGAGGCCTAAAGACTATGGGAATCTGAGGAGACAAGCCATGACTAATGACGTGGTTCTGTCCAGGGATTATGTTACTAGTTTTCAGGTGAGTCGAATATTACATCATTTCGTCTTAGTGTTTAAATATTGCAGGATAAATATTTTAATTTGCTACATTTTTAGATAAAATATTCGCGAAAAGAAATTATTATAAATTGTAAAATTTTTAATTATCTGTGCAAAATACATTTACAGATCAACCAATCAGCGCACGACAAAAAACGGCGGGAAGCCCGCGAGGCAGATAAAAGAAAAACCTTCATCATAGACGATATAACTCCTACCAAAGAGAACATAGACTTCTTGACAAAGACAAGAGAGGATTCAGTCACAGATAAGCGCAAAACTTTTATTCTCGACAGTGATACTAATTCTACAACGAATGGTAGTAGTCCGCGGAATTCTTCAATATTTAGTCATGAAAAGAATTCTTTGACTACGGGCACTAGTGATACGGAGGGAGAGAGTGGAACTGAAAGCGCTCCTGTAGTGATGAGGCATCAAGGAGGGAAAAGAAGTGCGCCTGTGCAGGCTAAACAGAGGTGAGTGGACGTAAACTTAGTTTTTGTATTTGCAAGATTAGTTAAGTAAATTCACGTCACAATATCAACCCCTTTCATGAAAGGGAATCCAAATATTTTATGCCAACTTATTATTTTTTAAAGATGGTACCGACGTATGGCGTAGGTCAATCTGCGGCAATCTATAATTTTTGACTTTATTATATCATAACAATAAAATTGAAAATCTAATAACGAGACTTACACAAGTAGATTATCTTGCAGGCCACAACGTATAGTACTTTGAAAAGCCGTTGTAATGTTTTACTCTCCTCTGAATTCCAGGTACAGCGGTGACTACTCAATGTCATCGTCAACGACCTCGATCAGCCAACGGAAGCCGACAGTCCAGCCCCGGTACCTGGACATCTCCAAGTACAAGAATGAACAGTCCCCGAAGAACTTCCTCCGACGGGACCCTAGTAAGACTTACGTAGGGGTGCTGAACAACGACAAGGCTGTCAGCAAGGGGAGCGCTCAGCATTATGAAATGGGTAAGTTATGTTATTTTTTAAGATTTTTTTTAAGAGGGGAAAATCATCGAATGACTGCTCCTGTCTGGGTGAGGCGGGAGGTAGTGTCAGACTCTTACTGACTAAAAACCGCGCCGTTCCTTCTCCTACGCTTCGAGCCGGAGCCCCAGTAACCCGTTCGGTTCTACGCGACGTTATTTTATAAGATAGGGCTGCCAACAAGACGCCACGTGTTAATGCAACACATGTTTTTAGACTGAAGGAGGGGATGATATTATGCATAACACTGCAAACATCACATTTAAAATCAGAAACGAAGTACCTTTCATGCCATAAAGCAGATAGATCGAAATCAAAAATACGTTTAATTATACCTGATGTGTATATTATTATAATCACATCCAATTGTTATTGAGAGGTGTAGACTCGAAGAAGGCGCAAACAGTAAAGTTACGATATTCTATTTACACAGATGCAGTTTTAGGGGACGTTACATCAGAGTTATTATCTGTCGAAGTTCATTTATCTGTGCTATGTCTGGGCCTTTAGCTAAACGCCACTTTAGCGCTTGTCTACAGAGAGTAGAAATCAAAATGTATGGGGATGACACTGGCAAGTGTAAAAATTTACGTCAATTCCATATAATTTGGTTTTCTATTCTACATGTACAAGCGCTAAATGGCATTTGGCTACAGCTGCTTTAGTGTCTACAGCTGAGACAGTATTTTTTTTTATTATATCAAGTAATTTATAATGTTACAGAACAAAAGAAACAAGAATTAGAGAAGTGGAAACGAAGGGCATCGTACGACCCGAGGAAGGCAGCTGCACTCGGAAAGTCGAATAAGACGCCGTCAAAGACCGCTAGGTAAGTCCGCATTCACTAACACTTTACAATAGACTTTATGGGTAGCCATATACAAAAAAAACTGTATTCTTCAATAATAATTGGTTATTCTGTCGATGTTATAATCCATAACTATTTAATATGGGCCAAGAGGATATTCGTGGCGTACTAATGCAACAAGCAAATAGGTATTTTACTGAATATAAAATATACATGTTTAACATATTTTTTTGTTTGCCGTATATTATTGTTATAACATTTTTGGTTTCCTTTTAGTTGTAAATATTCTTTTAACATCTCATTTCTTTTAACTTAAGATAAATTAGTTTAAGTATAAGATTAAAACATAATTTGTTGTAAATTTTAGAGCGTGACAAATCTCAAAATGCATGCAATTCCGTGTAACTGACATGCTGGCCGCCATCTTGACGTGTAAGGTTAGTCCAATGTCAAAGTGACAGCTGTGGCGACCACGGGATTTTGGAATTGACAGCTGTCAAACTTTATTGGCACTATGGGTGTATTTGTTTTTAAATTTCGCTTCGAGTGCTTTACACGACTATGCCGCTGGAATTCTTGGTTTTTCATGTACGTGTTCAAGCTAATTTGTATTTTTTTTCTTTACTATGTATAATATGTATGGTATTGTATTGAAAAATCAAGATGATTGCTTGTCTTATGCTTCGTTTACACTTTATTGGTTAAAAAACTAATTTAATCGTTTCTATTGGCTGGCTAGAGCTATAGGAATTTGGTGCAGATGTAAATAATGCAGTTTTTATGTCAATTTTTAACGCTTTTTAAATATTATACTGGGTTACTTCACTACCTTAGTATTTTTTTATTTATTTTCCTTTCTCGGTGTTAACATGTAAGCTAGACTAACCATACAATAACAAAGCACATACAAATTAACAATTATGTGTGAATTAGAACCGACCCCTTAATTTAAGGCTTATGTTTAATGGCTAAAATAAATTAGTCTCAAGCACTTATGCAATTAGAATAAAAAAACATTGACAAAATTAGTATAAGACACATCGACACATAAAATAAAACACAATGACATGATTGCCTGTTTTTTTGACAGGTGTCAAATTTGAGACATAAAAATAATAATCATATTTTTCTCTCAACAGTAGCGTACTTCGCTCACAATCCTTCCATGGTCCCGTTACGGCGTACACAGGGCTTCGCCCCCCGCCCCCGGACCAGATCTGCGAGACGTATGACGCTTCTAGTGACAACGACTTCTAAAACGACACTGTCGACTTCGATATGTGATAGGCCGCGTTTGTATTTGCTAGACTAGTCTGTGACATTTGTATTCGCTAAAAACTTAAAATAAATTGTCAGTATACAATTTGCCGAACACCATAATTTATAACACCAGCAGAACAGAACAAATCTACATTACTTATTACTAAAAAATATACCCAAAATTAAATTTAAACATATCTTAAATCCGCCCAAACTATAACAACACTTAAATGTAAGATTCTATCAATATAATGTCTAGTCGTCTGTTCCTACAATCTTGACTTTAACAAACCTAACCAAGTTTGGAATATTCTCCAAGAATGTTCTATTTATTTATCGAATAGGGTTATATAACAAATTGTATATTGCCAATATTTAAAAAAAAGTTCTGTCGAAATGATCTCTCATTTGTTTTTCGACTGATATTACCAGTTTTCTAGCGAATTCAAATGAGGAATACGGCGCAGTGTGTTCAATACTAATTGTTAGAGTTAAGAGTTGGTCGTCGATACAAAATTACATATTTCTGTATACTTTGGCTCGACACAAACTGGTTAGAAGCGGTTAGTAATGGTTTTTTGCAATGAAACGCATAATATGCTGTAATTCCTTGCGTGTTTGTATTTAAACGCGGTAAAACTTCATTTCGAACAAGTCTTTGTATTATTTATTTAATATTTAAAGTGAAAAATTATAAAAAAATGATGTTACTATTTCATTTGTTGAGAGCGAGTCTTGTATGGTATAAAATGTTCTTGCATGTCCATTCCTGATTGGAAATCTTGAAATATAATGAAAAGTACATAATTTTATTTTATTGATTGTGTTAATAAATCATTGTTAGAGCGGTATTGTAACATCAAATAGGCGTTTCTGTATTTGGGGAATGTTGTAACTGTGAAATTATATCACTTATGGAAATGAAATATTAAATTAATTAAATCAAAACAAAAAATTACCAAAAATCTTATAATAGATTAGACTAGAAATTTTCAGTCTCAATTTTAATAAGCAGCTGATTTGAATAGCTTCGATTCATAAAAATTATAAATTGTATATTTTCCCGTAAATGATATTATATTTGATTTTACTTAAGTATTCGTCATATCGACGACGCCATTACGTAGTTTCCCGCCAAATACAGAACAATGAAATAACCAAGCCTATCCGAATTATTTATGAAATTGAAGTCATAATTTTTAATCATTTGACGATTATTATGAAAATGTTAATTATTTGGGAGCGATGCAATTTTTTATATATTATATATAAGTTATTCCGCACAAAACGAAATTCCCTTGATTTCATGAAAATGCATCGTCTTGAATTTAATTTTTATTTTTATACTGAAAGTACTTCATATCTTTTTTGTTTTGTAAAATATAATTTTCTCGTATATTTAAGGTCGTTAATTAAGAAAACATATTAAATAATAATAATTAAATGTGATTTATTAATAATGCCTACGTTATCTTTAGGATTGGCTATTATTATTTCCCACTAAAAGTGTATGAGATTAGTATTGTTTTTTTTTTCTATTATTGTCCGTCTTAGATGAACGTAGATTAAATTCTCGATAATGTAATAAATAAATATCCCTTTATATTGCTCATATCATTCATACATCGATGTATTTTAGAAATATGTGTAACCTCTTTTTAGTTATTAGTATTTTTCTTATAGTGCAATACCATCACATTGATAAAAAACTTTCTATAAAATATGAACAAATGTTTTCGTTTATATTTTTGTAACATTTCGGTATTACAATGTATTATTTCGGTATACTCAATTATTATGTATAAAGAATTATTTTTGCGTGATTTTTTTCTAAGCTAAATAAAAAATGACAGTATTTTTTGCAATTTTTTTCTAATGTGTAGATTGCTGTGGAAATATTTATAGACCTGCTGTTGTATTATTGGTTTAGACCTGCCAGGCTTGACTCTGCACTGAAAGCTAAATGCAAAATACTTATATCTTCAAATTACATAAAATAATAGGACACGCTTTTCCTTTAAAATATTACTATTAAACTTAATAAATTAAATCAATGAAATCTTGTGAGTTTCTAGTTATTTTCTCCAATAGAAACATATTATTTTCTTTTCGTTACATTTTAGTAACATAATAATATTTTAAAGTGAAAAGAATATCTAGATCATAACTCAAAAGTCTGCTAATATTTTTAACTAAACTTATAAGGATTTAAATTCACGATATCATCATAAAAAAATAAAACGCCATCATTTGACAGTTCTGGACGAAAATCAAGATGGCGGACTTTTTTTGTGGAAATATTGGGAATTTATTTATCTCAATTTTGAGTAGTGATTTTACTATTTATTTAATTAGTAGTAAGCCTGGCTTTGTTTCAATGAGCGCATTACTGTACCATAGACGCTGCAAGCGTTAAATATTTGTAAAACATAATTGATGTTTAGAGTTTTGTAAAAATATTATTTAAATAGGAAAGAAATAAAAAGAACGTTTAAAATAAATGGTGTCGTTTCATTTGTTTTTGGTACTATAATGTAATATACACAGGGTGACTTGTAACTCGACGTATTCCTCTTGGGAGGTGATAATACAACTAATTTCCTACAAAAATAGTCCTGAGGTGAATGTCACAGAGATAAAGAAGCGTGTGCGGGATTCATCATAGGGAAGGTCACTTGAAACAAAATTTAATAAATGATGATGTTTTTGAAATTGCCCGTTTTCCTTTACACTCTACTTATCATCAAGTTATTAATTTGTTTTTGACAATATGATAAATAATTTAATGTTTTTGGGTAGCTAATAAATCAACGAAGATTTTCTAATAGTTCTAGTAGTCCTAACAGCATTCTGAGATCATTAAGGTGTGTCCAAACACGGCGTGCAAGGTGCGCGGCAGTCCAGTCCGAGACACGCTGCACTTATTATTTCGTATCAAACCACAATGAGAGCGGCTCCGTGTTTTGTAGCTCTGCTTCGACCTCATACTGCACCGCAGACGGTCTCCAAGCTACATGTTCGTGCGCGGCAATAGTCCAATCACAGGGCTGCAAGCCGTGCGCGGTAGTCGCGCTCGATTGCCGCTCGATGTTTGGACACACCTTTATAAAATTTAACACGCAGGGCAGCCGTAGACTAGCACGCGTGTAAGACACCCACAGGCCGCTCGTGTAAACTGATTGACAGTACGCCTTGAACAGGGTCATTTTGACATCATTGGTACAATGAGCAAACCTGCGGATGAGCATATTGCTTCTCACAGACAATGTCCTGCTCTGTCTTTATATCTCTGTCGTCCCTTAAGTCACTTGTGACAATAAGACCCAAGTACTTAAAACTATTAACAATGTTCAAAGTTACACCGTTGAGGCTTATTGGTGGAACATTCCGCGGCAGCTGCTTTGGCGCTTTAATTAAATATGAGGATGGATTTAAAGCGAACTTGTCACTTTGTTTCAAATCTAAACTCATATTTTGATAACGACGCTAAGATTAAAAATATAAAAGGTCATAAGCGCCACTAAACTCAAAGCATTTATTTCAATAAACCATAATTTGGTACCTACTTTTGAAACGTCAACAAATACAAAATAAATAATAGTCTGTCAGTCAGTCCGTCAGTGAAGCTAGGTGAAGCTAGGTGCTCATTCCAAAATGTAGATTCGAATGGAGAAGAACGAGCAAGAAGCTCCATTCGTTACTCTTTTAAAAATTTAAAAAAAAGTATATTCTACAATGTCTCTTATACATATTCCAATACTGTACGTATATGTGAGAACAATGCAAAGACACGCTTGTCGCATTATAGGTACTAATTACAAATCTTACTAAAATTATAAAAATAAAAAAAATCTTATAGTCTAACATGGTGCTCACATAATTATGCATACTGACAATCCATAAAAATAGTGCTTCTATACAAGAAAAAGGAAACTCTTTGTTTCAATAAAGAAAGAATGTACATATTTTGTGTTTATTATATATTTTTATACAGTAGGTATGTTATACAGTATTTATTATTACTATTAGTTATTTATTTTGTTTTTTTTTTTTGGATATTACACAGGCCCATTTTCGCTGAGCTTACATTTAACCCAAAGGTTGACTGGGAGAAAATGCCATATGGCATTAAGTCCGGATTATGTAAGGTACATAAGGCGGACTGCGTGCATTAAAGTGTAAAATAAAAATAAAATAAAATAAAGAAATGCTCGATGCCATAAGCTGTGGCTGCGTGTATGACGGTCAATTATAATTATCTTAATTTGTTTAACATTGCTTGTGTGACATTCATAATTGATGATTACCTTTTAACATAATATATTTAATTTGACATTACATTTTTGACTTCAATGGTATTAATAATTTTAATTTATTTGACATACTGTATTCAATTTAACAACATTACAATTAATTAAACTGAATGTACCTAATTTTATTATATAATTTTTTATAACATATCTTTGCATGCCAAGTGAAGGCAAAATATGGAGAAACTGTATATTTTGTTAATACCTATATTATGTACCCATGTTTGCAAACGATTAAATGAATTTGAATGAATTTGAATAAGGAAACTAGATTGTCTACATTAGAATTAAAGTATTAAATTACCTACTATTGGAGTTTAACTACTGACTACATTTGAGTATTGTCCAGTGGAGCCGAACCAACATGCTGCCAAGCATTCTTATCTTCAAGATAATCTATCAGTGTATAGTAAGCTTGATTACATAATAATAATATGCAAAAGTGTGTTGAATTTGGAAGTCCACTTCTGTCTGTGAATGTACACTTGTGAACACAATAATAACATGTGACAAAAATCAAATGCGATTGTTAACTAAAAGACAAATAACTATCTACTTCCGCGCGGTTTCACTCGCTCTACTCGGCGCCTATTAATCGTAGCATGATCTTTTATAGCCTTCCTCGATAAATGGGCTATCTAACACAGAAATAATTTTTCAAATCGGACCAGTAGTTTCGGACATTAGCGCGTTCAAACAAAAAAACAAACTCTTCAACTTCATAATATTAGTATAGATAACCTTTAAAGGTCATCCTTAAAGATACTTAAATAAAAAATAACTAACAATAAAAAATTTGAATTTTTAACTCATCAATTGCTACTATAGAGTATGTATATTTATATTAAAAATAAATAAAAGTACCTACTGAGCCTGAAAGAAACGAATTAAATGTCGATGAATGAGCTTAGACCTTTTTTGCTATCAATATATTCTTTTTTTTAATTAGCATAAGCCGGTAAATGAGCAGACGGTTCACCTGATGGTAAGCAATCGGCGCTGCCCACTCGAAACACCAAGGCGTTACAAGTGCTTTTGGGAATTGGGAATTTGAGGATTGTGGAGGATTTGGGGATTCGGGAGAGGGGGACTAGGGTGTGGGGTAATTGGGCCTCCGGTAACCTCACTCACGCGAAACAACGCAAGCGTTGTTTCACGTCGGTTTTATTCGTTAGTAAGTAACCTATAAAAGATTTATCCTGACAGAAAATTCAAACAATATCTTCTTTTGCTCGACCGAAACTGCCGCTTTCCGTCTTTGTCAAGCAATAAAATAGCAAACACTCCACGGGGGAAGTAAATGGGAATTCCTCGTATCACATGTTTATTGACTTCGGCTTCGGCTCGGTAGGTGCACCTGCATGTGATATGAGGCATTTCTTATTTTACTTCCCTACTACATGAGTAATCTATTATACCTCTATAAAAATAAGTCGGGTTTTCCTTCCTGAACGCACGAACCGATTTCCACGGTTTTGCATTCGTTGGAAAGGTCTCGGGTTCCGTGAGGTTTATAAAATATATAAAAAAAATATTTTTTCATCTGTTAGAATGTTTCTTTTTAAATGATTGAACATGTCTTTCTGCCTGCCCATTAGTAGAAGGATGAAATGGTGCAGTAAATTTGTGTAAGCATCTACAACAATAAGGAAATATTGATTCATAAATGGTCCGGCATAATCAATTTGTATACGGCTCCATGGTTCTTTAGGATATTCCCAACTGTGTATTGGTACTTTTACAAGGTTCTTCTGTTGTAGGCAACATCTCTTACACTGTTTTACCATTTCCTCTATATCTGAGTCAATATTCTTCCACCACACATAGCTTCTAGCTAATGCCTTCATTTTCACAATGCCAGTATGGGCTGTATGCAACTCATCTAAGATTTTTCGCTGTAATTCTTTGGGTATAACTATTCTTATTCCATAAAAAATGCAGTTGTTTTGCAGTGAGAATTCGTGAAGTCTCTTCGGGTCGCTTCTGCCTGATTGGATCTCCAAGTAAAGTTTTTGTAAGTCAGGGTCTTTCATTGTAGCCTTGCTAATTTCTTGTAGTGTTATTGGCATTTCTGATATTTGGTTTAGTTAGAATGCGTCATCATCGGTAAGGTTGTTTTGTTGTTTTTATTTACTTCCTTTGTACTTGCTTGTCGTGACAGGTAGTCCGCGTTCGCATGTTCTGTTGTTTTCCTGAGCTTAATAGTATAGTCAAAGCCTGCTAAGAAGTTTGCATAATGTACAAGTCTTATAGCTGTAGTTGCTGGTGTAGCTTTTTCAGGATGTAGGATTCTTGCCAATGGTTGGTTGTCAATAATTATTGTTATTTTCCTTCCATAACAGAACTGAAAAGTAATTCTTTAATCCCCATATTAGTGCTGCTGCTTCTTTATCGAGTTGGCTATAGCCCTTTTCAGCTTTGGTTAGGGATCTTGAGGCAAACGCTATGGGTCTTTCAGACGTGTCCGGCATAATGTGAGATAATACAGCTCCAAATCCTGTTGGGGATGCATCTGTAGCGAGGGTTACTGGCAGGTCCTCATGAAATGGTGTAAGTACTTTTTGTCCACAGATTTCTTCTTTCAATTTATTAAATATTTCGTCACAGTCCTCTGACCAATTGAATTTTGTATTTTTCTCCAATAGTTTGTAAAGAGGGTTTAACTTTGATGCTAGATTTGGAATAAACTGCTGATAATAATTTATGATTCCAAGGAATGTACGTTATGATGACACGTCTGTAGGGCGTGGACTACTTTTAATATCATGTATTTTATCTCCTGTAGGGTGTAAACCATTTTCATCAATTGTATGTCCAAGGTAAATAATAGATTTCTGAAAAATTGACATTTCTTTTTGTTTAAATGTAAACCACATTCTTGTAATTTCTTAAAAACGGATGTCATTCTTTGTAATAATTGTATGTATGTATGTCCTTGTATGGCTATGTCATCAAAAAAACATGCTGTACCTTCTAATCCTTGTAGGGTCTGATCCATGTAGCGTTGCCAGATATTGGGTGCTACCTTGACACCGAACATTAGTCTTTTAACCTTATAGGTGCCTTTGCAAGTACTGACTGCCTGCATCTCAGTTGTTTCTTCACTAGTCAACATATGTAAATAGGCTTGATTAATGTCTAGTGTACAAAAATATTTGCCACCGCTAAGCTTTGCAAATATTTCTTCAATTCTTGGAATAGGATAATGGTCGTTTTCTATGTTTTTATTTAAAGTTGCTCTATAATCTGCACATAAACGAAGTTTTCCATTTTGTTTCATTACTGGTACAATTGGCGTACCCCACTGCGCGAAAGTAACTTTTTCCAAAATACCTGCTTTTTCTAATCTGTCTATTTCCTCTTCTACTTGACTTTTCAGTGCGAATGGCACGGGACGTGGTTTTAAAAATACTGGTACTGTTCCCTCTTTTAACTTGAATGAAGCTTGATAATTTTTTATTCTTCCAATTTCTTCTGTAAATAACTGTTTGTATTCTTCTAATTAAACTTGTAATTTTACTTTGAATTATTTTTCTTTAATATCATTCTTTTCTTCTGCAATAGAATTGATTTCGAATTGAAAATCAAGTGCTCGTAGCTACTCCCTTCCAACTACGGGTTCTACTTAGTTATTTATTACAAATATTCTTCCGTGTGTTTCGTTGTTATTGTATTTTATAGCTAAATTGCAAGTTCCTATTGGTTTCATTATTTCCCCTGTGTACGTACGTAACTTGACTGGAGTGCTGGTTAATTTCATTTTTGGAAAATGTTTGTAAAAGTAGTCAGCAAAGCATGTTGTAACAGTGGCCCCTGTGTCCAATTCTAGGTTATGTTCCCTTCCATTCAATATTAACGTTATATAACGATATTAAGAAGGCGGAGCTTCAAACCCACAGAAGTGTCTATCTTTTTGTGAGGTTTTTTCTAAGCTTTTTACGTTGCCTTGAAAGTTGACCATCAAAGAATAGAAAATTAAAAAAATATATATATTACGGTATTTGGAAATATTAATAAACATGGATAATGAAGATTCGTTCAAAAACATCACATACAGAAAACCATACACTGGCTCGTTCGACTCAATAGCTGACATATCTATAACTACGAACAGCAATGACAGAGCAATACATGATACCACTATGAGGAGCTTGCCAGACAGCCTACACAACAATAATGATGAATGATGTTATTAATAATTTAAATGAAGAAATAAAGGTTTTAAAGATGCAACTAACTGCTGCGCATCAAGAAATAAATAGACAATCTGCATTGTGAAAATTTTAGATTGAAATCAGATTTACAAAGAGCGATAAAAAATGTTGAAACGTATAAAACTATTTGCACAACACCAGATAGAAAAGTAAACACACCATCATCAAACTGTAAGAAGAGAACTGGAGGAAGCCAGCAAACATCGCGAATTTCGCAAAATAAGGAACTCAACACAAGTGACTTAAATCTAGGAAAACGTAACTCCCACGTTATGCTAAATAAAGAAGTACAAACTGTCTGTCACAACAAAGATGCTCAAACACAAACATAGTACGACATTCAAGCATCAATAGAAAAATGCAATATTACTAACAAAAGTTTGACAGGCGCTAAGTTAAAACAAAAAATCGAACAGAACAAAAATAAATTATGCATAATAAGCAGTGGCTGCACAAAAGGTACCCTACCCCTTATTGAAGATGTTTTTCGGATCATTTTGACTACTGCCATTACTTATTACCAAAGACTATGACAAAAGACTGGTTGAGAATTATTGGACATAAGCTACAAAACTTTACTATAAATGATTACTGTTTGATTTTTATCGGCGAAAATGATATAAAGAACGATGAATATATAGGCATTTTACACAGCCTAAGCTCCTCGTTGAAAACTGTAAGTCACACAAATAACATAGTATGTACACCTACTTACATAAAAGGTGCTCTCATACACAACTACAAAGTCGAGCTGTTCAATAATCTCCTGTACTTGGACATAAATAAAAAAGAATACGCCTATTTTTTCGACAGTAACTACTCTTTGTCACATGAAATGTTCTCTTACAAGACTGGCATAATTAATAAAACCGGATGGAGAAAGATTTACGAAAAAATTAGAGCGAATATAATGATCGATTACAAACTATTTTCTGCACATGATAACTGGTCAAACATTGAATTGAATCAATATGATGATAACGACTACAACCCACATAAAACAGACGATGACGCATTTTTTCGTAACCACTCAGAACTTATGTGTGAACTTACTAAAAAAATGTGACTCAATCTCGGTGATCCTCGATGAACTACTAGATGAAAATATTGATGTCGATATTTTGTGTTTCACCGAACATTTCATCATGTCAGGACATGAGCCACTGTTGCATATTCAGGGCTATCAATTGGCATCATGCTTTGCCCGAATGGAAAGCAAGAGAGGAGGATCATGTATACTTGTCAAACATGGTCACCGATTTAAGGAGTTAAAGGAAATCTACAAGATGTCTGTAACTGGGGTAATCGAATGCTGCGCAATAGAACTAACCGACTACAGAATAGCTTTGGCATGTGTATATAGGGTTCCTAAAGTTAACAATTTTGGTATCTGTATCGAGAAATTACAAACAATGTTGCAAATACTATGTAAAAATCATTATGCTAATATTATAATAGCAGGTGACTTTAATGTGGATCTAATGAAACAAAGTTTACAGACGTTAGATTTTGAATGTGTATTTATAAACTTTAATTTAAAACTGGCAGTCAATCAACCAACACGTTTAAAAAGTCAAACATGCATTGACAACATAGCCCATAACTTTAATAAGAAAACTTTTACTCAAGTGCGCGAACTAGGTTTGTCTGACCACACAGCACAAATATTCAACTTTCCCGTCAATACAAAATTGAATAATAGGTATTGGCGAGTCACTACAAAAGATTACTGTGAAGAAAACATAAAAAAATTCAAACAATGTTTAAAAAGCATATCATTCTCGAATATATATGAAACCACTGACCCTATTATAGCTTACAATTGTTTCTTGGATACATTTGCTTTGTACTATAGATTATGTTTTCCTAATGTAACTAGAGTTGTTAACCTTGTGAAAAAGCCTAAATGGATATCTCGCGGTATAAAGATATGTAGTAAAAAGAAACGCCAATTACTATGGCAGTATAGGCATAAACAAAATGTAGTACAAAGTAAATAAAAAAATCTTTTGTAGACTATGCTAAAAGACTAAAGCTAATAATGAAACTTACTCGAAAGGCGCAAAATACCCATTCAATGAAAACTTCTTCATGTAAATCTAAAGCCACGTGGAGAATAATTAATGACTCTAAACTTAATATACCTAGGGACATAATAAGAAAAATTCAAATTGAAGAGAACATGATCACGAAACCTCGAGACATAGCAAACGCATTTAATAATTATTTTATAGAAAAAATAACACCTATTAATAATTCGTGTGAAAATGTAACATCCCTAATAGATAACAGACTCAATTCTTTCTAGTTGGCTCCCTGTGTACCTGTTGAAATACATAAGATATTAAACACATTGAAAAATACTCATTGTACGGTTTACGTACATTCGTGTCGCGAAATCAAGCTAAGTAAGCATATCGGTCGTTTCACTTAGTTCGTAACAATTATTAAAACGGTCTTCAGTGTGTGTACAACTGCCAACGCAACACAAGCGTATCTGTGAGAATCATTAAAACCATTACTAAACTGTAACTGGTGGATAATAAACCTTCTATATAACCAAGTGAAGAGTATTTATTCATCACCACACTCAACAATCAACTCAACCAACTGAAACTAACTAACGGTAGTGTACGGGCAAACTAAACCCGTACATTAAATGGTCCTTCGAGCCGGATATTAGCGAGGATACTTATTGTGGGCAGTGTCTCTATTAGCGATAGCGAATCGGTTCAACTGGTCTCCCACAAGCGGGTCGCCCCAGTTGAATTGAGAAGGCGCATAATATCGTACGTAGAGTGCAACCACAGTGAGATCCTAGAGGACTTGAAGAAAAGAAGACTGAAACTACGACCTTCTTCAGCACAGCTGCGCGGTTCTTCGAGTCAACAACCAACAAACAAACATTAGGTACCATACCTAGACTAACATATAACAAGTTAACTTTACAACGATAAAAACTTAAAATGGATCTACTTACCAAACAAGTTGGGGTTTTCGAGGATATTAAGACCCTGTGTACTAACTACAAGAAGGATGGTGCTTCTAGAAAAACCACCGACTATCTGGAAAAACGTTTAAAGAACCTAGAAAACTTATGGGAGACCTTCGACGAACAACATACAATACTTTTGGAAACTACGGAGAATAAAAACATTGGTTACTTTAACAACCAAATTTATGAAAAAACTAAAACTTTATACGAATCTACCAAGAAAAACATGATGAGCTTATTAACTGCGCAACAAAACACGCAACCGTCAAGCGTCGAATTTGATCTAACTGGGATAATAGTTGAAGAAACTGGCGACAACCTAAAAAAGCTAATAATTCAACAAGAACGTAATTTTAAGGCCTTAACCAAAGCCATGTCAAAAATTAACCTTGACTTTATCGCTGAGAAGTGGGAGTTTGAAGAGCATCTTACAATATTAAAGGCAAAATGGGACTGCATCGACAAATTACATTGGGAACTAGAAGATGAACTAAAGGGATCCAACTTCCAAGATGAATATACACTAAAGTACGAAAGATATGAACAAAAATATGATAACTTGAAGAAAGAACTCAACAGCAAGATATGGTCTACGGTTCACTACCAGCAGTCCGCGCCGAAAATAAATATACCCGAATTCTCTGGAAACTATATGCATTGGATTACTTTCAAGGATATTTTTGTTGAAACCATACATAACAACCCGAGCATCTCCAAAGCGCAAAAAATGCAGCACTTAAAAACCAAACTAAGAGGTGAAGCGGAACGTCTTGTCCATCATCTGTCCATCAGTGCAGACAATTACGATTCCTGTTGGGACATACTCACTCACAGGTACGACAATCGCCGCCTTCAATTTACTTCATTTATGAACACTATACAACAGTTGCCTACAATTCAACAACCAAACGCAAACAATCTGAAAAGGATGCACGATGTGCTAACGGAGTGTCTCAATGGCCTGAGCAACATGGGTGTTGAAGTATCTAGTTGTGGACCCATTATGGTGTACTTGATGACGCAAAAATTAGACTCGACAACTCTAAACGAATACACTAAAGAAACTCAGAATAACCGGGAATTACCGAACTTAGACGAGTTTCTCACATTCCTGGAGAATAAATTCCTGGCTTATGAAACGGCCAAGGGTTGCTCAAAGGAATCCAGTTCTCACAATCAAACATTTAACAAGACATTCAGCAAACCCAACTATAAATACCACCCTCATAACAATTGGAACTCTAAACATAATTTCAACTCCAATAGGCAACAAAACATGAAAAAATCAACTCTATATGAACAGAATAAAGACTATTCAAAGACATTTCATACATCATATTACGGTCGATGCCCTCTATGTGCCAGCGATCACGTGTTGATGAAATGTGAGAAATTTCTCAACATGGACATTCCACTGCGAAACAAAACGGTTACGAAATTGAAAGTCTGCAAAAATTGTCTTTACAGCCACGGAAATGCTGATTGTACATCATGGAAAACATGTAGAGAATGCAATTCAAAACATCATACTCTATTGCATATTAAAAGGACAAATGATTCTAACTCGACCACGAGAAGGGATGAAGATATGGATTCAAATTCACGGGCATCTGCATCCAATCAACATTTAGCACATCATTTATATGCTGACGACACAGAAATTCTCTTGACTACAGTCCAAGTCAAAGTTAAAACTGCTGACGGAACATTCATAACATTGCGCGGTCTCCTAGACCAAGGTTCCCAAATAAACTTAATTACAGAAAATGCTGCACAATTGCTTAGACTACCTCGTACTAAATTTGATGGAAAAGTGACAGGGATTGGAGCCACGTCTCGCAACTGCAAGGGCATCCTGAATCTTCTGTCAATCAATACATTCGGACTACACTTTCAACGTGCAAGCATTGGTTCTGCAAAATCTAACGAACAAACTACCTAGCTATACTTTCAAAGGCGCTGGCGCTGACTGGATGCATCTGCAGAATTTAAAATTGGCCGATCCAAGCTACAATGTGTCGAACTCCATCGATGTTCTCCTAGGAGCAGACGTGTATGCAAACATTATCCTAGACGGAATTATAAAAGGTCAACAACACTCCCCTATTGCCCAACAGACTCAATTAGGTTGGATTTTATGTGGAAAGCTTAAGACCTTGAATTGTCACCTAACTTTGCTTGATTTCACTAACCTGTCAAAGTACTGGGAAAATGAAGACATAACTCCTGGTGCGGAAGACATAGTAAAAAATGATGAATGCGAGATATACTACAGGAAAACTACAAAACGATGTTCAGATGGCAAATATATAGTCAAAATGCCTATGATCAAAAACTATGAGAAAGCTATTGGACACTCTAAGTCAATGGCGATTGGACAGTTCTTACAACTGGAGAAAAAACTTGCTAAAAACGAAGAACTCTCACGTATGTACAAAAATTTTATTGCTGAATACATAGAATTGCAACACATGAAACCAGCCTCACAAATTACATCATTTTCCAATCAAACCGAATGCTATCTACCACACCACGGCGTATTAAGAGATCACTCGACAACTACCAAACTCAGAGTTGTTTTTAACGCCTCACAGAAAACGTCAAGCGGTAAGAGCTTGAATAGCCTAATGGAAAAGGGTCCCAATTTGCAAAAGGATATTCAAGCCCTAATCTTGAAATGGAGAACATATAAATACGCCTTCACCGCGGACATAGAAAAAATGTACAGGTGCATCTGGATAAACGAAGATCAACAGCAACTTCAGAAAATTATATGGCGAAACTCTAAAAGCGAGCCACTACAAGAATATGCCCTATGCACGGTGACATATGGTACAAAAAGTGCACCGTGGTTGGCCATGCGAACACTACAACAATTGGCTAGCGACGATGGGCATTTATATCCTGATGCAGCCAGGTTACTACTAGAAGAATTCTATGTCGACGATTTGACTAGTGGCCACAATTGTCTCGAAACCGCTAAAAAACTACAGACAGAATTAATTCAGTTACTGGCTAGAGGAGGTATGAACTTACGAAAGTGGTCGAGCAACTGTCCTGAACTATTAAAGCATTTGAGTGAAGATCAAATTTCAAGAACTATATTTGATTTTAAGCAAGAAGATGCTATGAAAACACTTGGCCTCGGATGGAATCCCGTATTAGACACATTTACGTTCAATTGGAATTTAAAACAAGAACGTAAAAAAGGAATGACTAAACGATCTTTATTATCTGAAATCTCCCAGCTATACGACCCGCTTGGATGGTTTTCACCCGTAACTGTAAGGGCAAAACTCATATTTCAACGCGTATGGGCAGAAAAATTAGCATGGGATGAAATAGTACCTGTTGACATACAAAATGAGTGGCTAAAAATAAAAACTCAACTTAAAACATTGAAAACTATTAAAATAAACAGATGGATAGGAGACACACAAAACAACATAGAATTACTGGCATTCTGCGACGCTAGCGAAAAAGCTTACGCTTGCGTCATTTACACGCGTGTGCTGAATGAATCCAACCAGCCTTTGTTGACCCTGCTTATAGCGAAAACTAGGGTTGCTCCGCTCGCACAAAAACTATCTCTACCACGACTAGAACTGAGCGGTGCGTTACTACTATCTCAGCTGGTAGCTAAGGTCACGGAGTCGCTGAAAGGACATAACATAACTGTTCGCGCCAGGTGTGACTCAAAGGTAGTGATAGCGTGGCTGCAAGGAGAAGCTTCAAGATGGGAAAGATACGTTGAAAATCGTGTACTGAAGATAAAACAAGTAATACCAGCATCCCAGTGGTCTTATATTGAGTCGAAAGGCAACCCTGCTGATTGTGCGACTAGAGGATTATATCCGGAGCAACTAGTAAACTACAATTTATGGTGGTCTGGACCTGTTAACCCTGAAATTCATACAAAAGGAGCACTAAATCAATTCATTTGTTCACATACAACCAAAATTGAAAACAAGATGATTGAGCCAGCCCTACAGCAAACAAATAATGTAATAAATAACTTATTAAACAATAGCAGCTCATTGACACGAGTAATTAGAGTCGTCGCATGGATTTTGCGATTCAAGATAAATGCACTTAGAAACACCACAACAATAATGAAATTCAACACCGACCATCTGGTGCCACTTAATTACCTAACAACAAGCGAACTTAATTACGCAAATAATATCATAATAAGAACTATTCAACAATTAGCATTTAATAAAGATTATGATTTATTATGCAAAAAGGAGAGTGTAAATCTCAAAAGTAACATATGCAAACTAAACCCCTATCTGGATGAAAAGGGAATAATACGCGTAGGTGGGCGTCTTAACAAAAGTACTATACCTGCTGGAATGAAAAATCCTGCTATTGTACCAAGAAACAGCAGACTAACTGAACTAATAATACATGAAGCCCATCTTGCAACTTTACATGGTGGGGCTCGGCTGACGCTGTCCTACATCCGCCAACAATACTGGATAATAGGGGGAAACAGAGCAGTAAAATCTCAACTACGTCGGTGCATACGATGTCACCGATTTAGAAGCAAGGAGAACTATCAGCTGATGGCCGATCTTCCACAGCAAAGAGTGACACCGTCCCGTCCCTTCACTCACACGGGGGTGGATTTCACGGGTCACGTAGACATCAAACTGAATAAAGGAAGGGGCGTGAAAACATCCAAAGGTTATATTGCGATCTTCGTTTGTTTAGCGACAAAGGCCGTTCACATTGAACTGGTGTCAGATTTGAGCACGGAAACGTTTCTGAATGCGCTCCAAAGAATGTGTTCCAGACGTGGCACACCGAGCCACATATATTCAGATTGTGGCACAAACTTTATTGGAGCTTCAAAAATGCTAAACAATGAGTACGAACTTTTTAAAATCGAATTGTCCTGTGATTTTTTTGATGAACTCAGCAGAATGAAAATAGAGTGGCATTTCAACGCGCCCGCTTGGCCTACAGCCGGAGGACTGTGGGAAGCTGCAGTCCGCTCTATGAAACACCATCTACGCCGTGTTCTAGGAGAACAAAAACTCACATTTGAAGAGCTTTCATCGCTGCTAACTAAGGTGGAGGCCTGTCTAAACTCACGGCCCCTTTGTCCACTCACAGAGGAGCCAGACGAGTTTTATAACTATCTGACGCCGGGACATTTCCTAACCGGCAGTCCTACTTTAACTCTGCCACTATCAAGTTATGTGGATGACCGAAACTTAGATTTACGTAAAAGATGGCAATTGACGGAAAATATGTTCCATCAATTTTGGAAGCACTGGGCAGCTGACTATTTAACATCACTACAAGCACGCAGCAAATGGTTGAAACCCACTCCTAACATTAAAAATGATGACGTCGTCTTGATAAAGGAAAACAATCTTCCACCAGGAAAGTGGGCGCTAGGCCGGGTGACCGAAGTTCACCCTGGCAGTGACGGTCACGTGCGTGTCGCAACTATAAAAACGCAAACTACCACATTAAAACGACCCATTACGAAATTATCGTTGTTACCGATTGAAACTGCCACTATCAACACAAATCACGACTGTTGCGAAAACACCTATACACCGGAAACAAAACCCAGACAGACAACACGCAGAACCGGAAAGAAAACATTTTTTACGATGATTACCACTTTTCTACTACTAACCATTGTGGCTGGAATAAGTGGCAACGTTACTAATGGAACATCAAGCACTCAAATTACGAGCCTGGGTACTGGCCGCCCCATATACTACGATAAGGTCGGAAAACTACAGCTGATTCACGACGAATGGAGGCTGCTCATGTATTATAACTTATCAACATATTGGAGCGGAGTACAAAAATTTGAAAATTACTATGAAAACGTCATGAACCTGTGCAAAACCTTGGACCCCAAGTACTGTAAAACAACTATTCAACAGCTATCACACGAAATGGACCTTCTTAAATATTATAACAACATATTACTCGCGCCACACAAACAACTTTCTAGCCGAAAGAAACGTGGTTTGATAGACGGCGTGGGATACGTAGCAAACAGTTTATTTGGTGTCCTAGATCAGAGATTTGCAGACCAGTATCATATGGATATTCAAGCTATTCAAAAAATGAAGACTATCTTTTACAACTCGTTCAAAATCAAACTTCCATTATTGAAATTGAAAACGATATATTGAAAAAGAATGAAGAAAACTTGAATCAGCAGTTCACTATTATAAACAACTTCATGAATGAAACTAATATACAACTGGTAAGGATCGTATCAGATTTCGAGACAGCCATGGCAACCAGCTTCTTCAGTTCAGCATCCCTCACTGCTCATCTTCTACTGAATAATTTGAAGAATATTCAGGAAACACTCTTTAACACATTTGTCGATATTTATAAAGGAAAGATGGATGTGCATTTAGTCACACCAGTAAACTTAATACACCAGTTGAATAGTATATCAGGAAAGTTGCCAAAAACTCTAACGTTACCCGTAGACAACATTCAAGACGAGATAAAGGATATCTACAAATTAATTCACGTGAAAGCCAGAGTAACCTGCAGTTATTTCATGTACGAACTCCATATTCCTTTGGCAAGTGACGAAGACTTTGATGTATACCAAATCTTCCCTCTGCCTCTAAAGAACCTACAAAATCCTGACGAAATGGCTGTTGTCGTAGTGTCATCTCAATATATTGCAATTAATATTGCGAAAAATACCTACGTCACTCTAAATGATAAGGAACTAAATCACTGCACACAACGCAGTGTAGATAACTTCGTCTGCATATTGAACTTGCCAATTTACAACCTACAAAACACAAATGCACCGTGTGAAGCTAAACTCCTAGGTCATCAAACGACCTCACCATGCAACTCAAGGAGCACTGAATGTGATACTGCCTGGATCGAATTACATAACATAAACACATGGCTGGCCGTCACTTGTGACACATACACGGTGCGCACTATATGCAACGGTGACGTCAAATCGCACGTCATCAGCGAGTCATCCATTGTGACGCTGAAACAAGGATGTCTTCTGCAAACCAAGGATCTGATAATTCATTCTCACAATGACTACAACAGTAACGCAAGGCTGAATTATAACATACAAATCCCGTCACTAGATGAAACAATAAATGGCATAGTAAAACCACATTCTACGCCAATGTTGAACATGAATCATGAAGAAGGCTTTGCCATAGTTCAAGACCAGTTACGATACTTACAACGCAAAGAACAACTTCCAGCGTCACTTTCTACTCATGACATCCATCATTATACCATTACCTACTTGCTACTGATGGTAGTGGTCGTCAGCATAGCCGTATGGATAGTCAAGAAACATGGCTATTGTACCAAAAAGAAATCTACGACACCTAAGAAGGAAATTACGAACAAGAGCAAAGATCTTGAAAGTCAATCCTACGGACCATCAACAAAGGTCGGCAGGTTCTTTAGATCGCGTTCGATGATGGAGCGCCCACTATCGAAGCCAGCATTGAAAACCAAGGTCCCATCGAAGGATATTGAATTTCATTTCTGATTTTATCGGTTTTTATGTTTACATTTATACTTTTTATATTTTTTTATACGGTGTTTTATACTTTTAATAATTTAACTATTTTTTGTTCCATTTTTTACTTTTGTACTGATGATTCTCATAGCTGAGCCTGTTCTTTCTCTCGGGTTAGGAACATGTACGGTTTACGTACATTCGTGTCGCGAAATCAAGTTAAGTAAGCATATCGGTCGTTTCACTTAGTTCGTAACAATTATTAAAACGGTCTTCAGTGTGTGTACAACTGCCAACGCAACACAAGCGTATCTGTGAGAATCATTAAAACCATTACTAAACTGTAACTGGTGGATAATAAACCTTCTATATAACCAAGTGAAGAGTATTTATTCATCACCACACTCAACAATCAACTCAACCAACTGAAACTAACTAACGGTAGTGTACGGGCAAACTAAACCCGTACACTCATAGTGAGGGATATGACGGTATTTCAACAAAGGTCATAAAAGCTGTAGCCAGTGAAATTTGTACACATTTGTCCTACATTATAAACCTAAGCATAGACGCTGGCACTTTTCCGGAAGCACTTAAAATATCGATAGTGAAACCTCTATTCAAAAAGGAGAACAGGGAACTTATGCAATTCTACCGACCTATCTCCCTTATAAGTGTACTATCTAAAATATTTGAAAAACACATATATAGACATTTATACAATTATCTCGAGAAAAATAATATACTTACTCCAAAACAAAAGGGTTTTCGTTCTAATAAAACAACAAATATGGCTATTTATGACTTTATGTCTACAGTAATAACAAATGTACACTTGACGACCCATTTCAGACTCCCGTTGCTGCTCCATCCAAAGGTTGTCTGTAAGAAATCGCCTTGTGCGATAAGACCGCCCATTGTACACTATTTTGTTTTAGGAAATATTGTCCTGTATTACAATTGTGTGATGTACAATAAAGCATATATTATTATTATTAAATGTTGATAAAACCACTTCTGTAAGCACCATATTTTGCGATATGACACAAGCATTTGACTATGTCTGTCATAACACTTTGATTAAAATTGCGTCTCATAGAATCGTACATTAGGAACAGACAACAGTACACAGAAATAACCTCGATAAATACACACACAAAACAAGAAGAAATTTATAGATCATCTTGGCGTGTTATCAGATACGGTGTACCCCAAGGCAGTGTTTTGGGTCCTTTACTATTTATCATTTATATCAATGATCTACCCAAAAACATCAACCAATACGTAACTTTATTCGCCGATGATAGTACCATAACTATACCATGTAAAAGTAGAGATACCTATACCGATAACATTAATAATTCGCTAATGTCTGTAATACAATGGTTAGAAAACAATAATTTAAAAATCAATCTGGAAAAAACAAATATTATGCACTTTACACAGAGAGGATCTACCATGTCTAACCTACATATACACTACAACTATAAAATAATTAATGAAGTTGCCAACGCCAAATTCTTGGGTGTAATAATTGACAAAAAACTAAATTGGAAAGCACACACAGAATCCCTAATAAAAAAAATAAGTAAATCTTGTTACGCAATTTATAAATTAGTTCCAGTGCTCAACATTGACGCCCTCCTTACAGCATACCATGGTTTAGTTTCATCCAATCTAAGATACGGCATTATATTTTGGGGGAATTCCACTAATAAAGAATTAGTATTCAAAGCTCAAAAGCGTTGCTTGAGAACCATGTTTAAGTTAAAGGTCACGGACAGCTGCTGCAAGCATTTTTTCATAAAATATAAAATATTGACTGTACCCTCTCTTTATATTCTAGAAAGCGCAATGTTTATTAAGAGCAATCTAACCCTATTTCCACGTCTAAGTGATACGGTTGTCCGTAATAGACGTGATAATAGCAAAATTAGATTAATTTATTCAAAAACTAGTTTAATGAATAACAGTATATATTGCATGGGCCCAAAAATTTACAATAAAATTCCTAAGCTCTGGAAAGAATACAACACAAACATATTCAAAAATAAATTGAAGGATTCTCACCAATAA
The DNA here is from genome assembly GCA_038387885.1 of Spodoptera picta. NCBI lineage: Eukaryota > Metazoa > Arthropoda > Insecta > Lepidoptera > Noctuidae > Spodoptera > Spodoptera picta. Next base: position 2,494,653 of record JAZHFQ010000782.1, on the reverse strand, counting down.
GGCCTATTATAGCATTAGGGATTTTCTACAGGACCACATAGATGTACACTAACTGTTATGACACATTTTATTTTCAATATTATTATTATTATTAATATTATATATTTGACATTTAATATTAAAGACATATGAATTATTCACTCTTATTCTTAGCTTTTATTGACATATTAATTTTATTAATTGACATACACATTTCATATATGTAATTGACTAAAGACGGAATGGACATGATGGTTCTTGGGCTTGTTGTGGCTGCGTGTATGACGATCAATTATAATTATCTTAATTTGTTTAACATTGCTTGTGTGACATTCATAATTGATGATTACCTTTTTACATAATATATTTTAATTTGACATTACATTTTTGACTTCAATGGTATTAATAATTTTAATTTATTTGACATACTGTATTCAATTTAACAACATTACAATTAATTAAACTGAATGTACCTAATTTTATTATATAATTCTTTTATAACATATCTTTGCATGCCAAGTGGAGGCAAAATATGGAGAAACTGTATATTTTGTTAATACCTATATTATGTACCCATGTTTGCAAACGATTAAATGAATTTGAATGAATTTGAATTTGAAATTTGAAATTTGAAATAAAATTTGTCATTCTGTGTATTGTGACCACTCTTTACAGGAATCTTGTGTATTTCATATATTTCTTCTTCGCTTTCATATTCAGATGAATTACTTTGTATTTCTACCTGCTTCTGTTCTTTGAAACAGAGGCCTTAGTACGAGTTTCATTTACGTTTAAAGTATTCGTAACGAGTACGCGTTCGGCACTCTGATTGGCCGGCGCCAATGAAACAATCAATCAGAACACCGAACGCGTACTCGTTACGATTACTTTAAACGTAAAACAAACTCGTACTAAGGCCTCAGACTGCTTGTATGTATCCTTTAATTTTACATTTCTTGCAGAACAGTTTATCTTTCAGTCTACACTGCCTAGCTGTATGGTTAGCTTTACCGCAACAAAAACATGTGATATCTGCATTGCCTTCATCACTATTTTTGTATGTTGTTTTGTTATTTGTATTTTTCTTGTATTTATTTAATGTTAACTGTTTATATAAATTATTTCACATAATTATGTCTCTGTTTGTTAGTATAAGATAACACCGTTTTTGTTAAGGACAAGTTTGATCCGAGGTTTTGTTTGTTTAGTATGTAGGTATAGTAGTAAGTATAGTTAGTATAAGCTACTTGTGAATATCGAGCGCTATTCCCGCCGTCAAACTGTCATAGCAGTTTGGTGGGTATATGTATTGTATTATTTTGTATAAAACCAATAAAGGATTAATTATTATTAAAAAATTATATTTTGTTTATATCTGGTTGTATTTCCTGTTCCATTTCCTTAGTTTCAGATTTGGATGTCTCTATTGCCAATGCAATTTTTATAAGGTCATCAAATTTCGCATCTGGTGATTCTTGGAGAAGCCGTTCTTTGATTTCTGAATTTCTTAAGCCTCTTAATAGACATGTGGACTAAATTATAAAAACTTCGTGCATGACTTATAATGCGGAACCAGAGACTTATCGAATTCACCATAAGAGTCACCAAGAAACCATACCTACGGAAAACTAATCTGAAGGCCGACTAGAGGCAAAGAAGAATGGACAACCGGGTCCAGTTAAAACGACAGAGATACACCCAGTACAAAGCCCCGCGAAACGGAACTCCGCAAGGCCTACGAAGGAGCAACAGTTGACCGACCAGCATAGAGAGCCAGAACCGGTGGAACTCACACTATCACATAAGGCAGCAGAAACACACCAGGAGACAATACCACGTCGCTCGGAGAGAATAAGGAGGAAGCCAGATCGACTGAACCTATAACGCAAGCAATAGTTAACGCAGGGGAGACTGTTAGAATGTTTCTGAACGATGAACGTTTCTAAACGTAATCAGTGCGCCACCTATGGGAGTATGAGAGAAACATTCTTTTTGGGTCTTATGTCACGAACGAAATTGCGCATTCATATTATTGTGATTCTTAACTCGTTTATAAATATATCTTGTTCCTAATAAATAAAACTACATTACTTAATTGTGCATTCTTTATACTACGAGTAATAGCATACATAACATTTAATCACTAAACGAAATGTTAGATTCATAAAACGATGCCATCTGGTGGCGAAACGGAGTTCGCCGGGTTTGCTAGTATACTATAAGAATCGCGCAGTTATCGACCTGCCTATGACTAACAACACGATACAAGCTGTGTAATATATAGCTATCTTTTTCGCACTCGCGCATCTATTAACATTTTTAACACTTACTACAGTTCCCATTCCACTCAGTTAACGTAGTTTTCGGGCAACTGACGTTTTGTGACGTAAAATATTTTCTTATTATAATTTTATTATGCTAGTTCAAGATCACAGTGAAGACAGTATTTATTAAACTTTATCAAGTCATATTACTGGACTCAGCTCAATTGATTGGACAGCAGACACAAAGTTGGCATCTAAACGTTAGGATTTCTACTAATTGGCGCTGTCTACAAGGAAAAAGGTCGGTTTTAATAAGTACATACATAGTTTGTTTTTAAGTACTTACCTAAATAATAGTATTTATATATGATTAACAGTATAACTTAATGGCGTAAGCTGTAGTGTTATATATGTAGGTTTTCTAAATAAATAAATAATATATTTATTTATTTATTTATTTTATTTATTAACACTTCTGTATATTAAACATACGATAGCGGACTTAATGCTGGGTGGCATTCTCTAACAGTCACACAAAACACAACGCAAGCGTTGCTTCACGTCGGTCTTATTTATTTAAGACTTAGTACAATAACAAATGTACAGGCGGACTTAATGCCTTGGGCATTGTCTCACAGTCGACCTTAAGGTGGTGCAGAGATGAAAGTGGCAGGTGACTAAGCAAATGTTGAAAATAAATAACTATATATAAATACTTAAGTACTTAGATACTTATACATACAGTCATACATATATATGTACACATACATCCAATACTTATATCATATAATAGTACTATATACATACATACACACATACATACATAAATACATACATACATCCATACATACATACCCAGGTAAAAACTAAATAACATAATAAGAGACAACTTATGGTTGAATCGAATCTGCCAGTTTTTTTTGTAAATGCTCGCGAACCTTGGTTTTGAAAGATAAGCGACTGGTGGCCATCCTAATCTCCGTGGGTAGCGCATTCCATAGAATCACTGATTGTATGTAATATGAAGAATGAAGAAAATCAGAGCGATGACTAAGACATTGAAGATGACGATTGTTGGAAGATCGAAGATATTTATTGTGGTTTGCACTGGTGTATTGAAAGTAGGTGGATAGATAGCTAGGAGAAAAGGGGGAGTCAAGAAAGGAGTACAAAGTGGTTAGAGCCCTTTGCTCCCTGCGTTGGCGTATGGGCAACCACTTTAATTGCAGCTGATGTGCAGAAACATGATCATATTTACGCAGGTTGAAAACGAATCGAATGCAGTTATTTAAAAGTCGGTCAAGCTTATTGAATAGATCTGCATTCAGGTCATAGTAACAAACATCACCATAGTCAATAATGGGGAATATCAATGACTGCACAAGCATCGCCTTCACGTAGGACGGGAGAAAATTTTTGAGGCGATACAGAGACCGTAACGACCCCGTGACTTTTTTGCATACGTTAGTGACCTGCGCCCGCCAACTGAGGGTGCTATCGATGTGCAGACCGAGATCTTTCACATCGTCGCTGTAAGGAATGACAGCACCGTCAAATAGTACCGGGGGAAGGATACGCTTATTGATTTTGGACAGCATCCGTGAGCCGCCGATGACTATCGCCTGGTCTTCTGTGAGGCCGTGGTATCACTCCGGTCGAGCTGGCCCATTCGTGCCGAAGCATGGCTCTCCCACACTTTCTCATGACTCGCCAATGAGCAGTCACCTCTAAAAGTCTCCGGTGAGACTTTGCGAGAATTATCGATTAATCGAACTGGACTGATAGATATCGCCACTGAAAAAAAAATATTCACGGTTTCACAGCAGCGGCTCAAAGAAGGCACCACTATCTCTGAATTTTGATGAGTTTCTATTTTAATTTATAAACATAGGGTAATTCGATATGGTCTGAGTACTTAAAACTATTTTATTTTTTCTTACAGATTCATTTACAGACGCAAGAAACTATATCAAGATACTGAATAAAATATTTGATCAAGAGCAGAGCAGCACGAAAATGTTCGAAGGTATCTATTGTTCAGTTGACATTTAAAAGCATTTCTATTAATTAGGTCACTAATAGTTAAAAATTGCATTCCAGATGGAACTCCAAACAGTGATGCGGAACCAATGAGTGAAGAAATACCAATGCAACCAGACTTGAGTAAGGCCGGGGGAAGAATATGCCGCAAGAAAAGTCAAGTTGAAACCAACGATTCTCCTCCCCCCAAAGCCAAAAGATATTTTACAAGACAGTCACTTAGAATACCTTCATCAAGTAATAACAATAATACCGTTAGTTTGCCGAATGAAACTACGAAAAAGGATCTTCCGTCAACTAGCCATTGTGTTGAAAATAGCGATAAGACTAACAACAACCAAGAAAACGAACAATCAGCAAATGATACTTCAGAGCTAATGAGAAAATGGCAAATTATAATAGCTTTTAGGTCTATGTTTGGTGATAACTTCAAAGAAATATTGGAACAACTTCATAGTAAGTATGAACACAACCAATTAGTGTTGGAGAAAATGCAGCTTGCATTTAAGGAAAGTTGTAGGATCATAAAAACGTTTATTGAGCTAACGGATGAAGTCATGAATACTCTTTCTAATAGTGATCTTGATTCTGCAGTGAAAGAATTAGAAAATAGTATGATGGAAGTAAAAAGAATTCAGATAAACCAACCGAATCAAAAGAACAAAATGACACTCGAAAAGAAGAGAAGAAACACAGCATTGACAATTCAGAAGCTAAAAAGAATAATCCACTCAATAAGATCCGTGGCCAATCGCGTAAATTTACTTTACCACCAGAGTACGATCCGAATGACTCAAGATGGACCTTAAAGCATCGGGAAATGAAAAGTGGTCTCGTTGAACTCCTACCATATTCACGGATATACATTGACGCCATTCAACTAAGCCATTGTAAACTAACCTCGAAAGACAGCAAGACCCTTGCACGAACATTGTTACTACAAATTTTTACCGAGAACGCATTGAGTGTATGTTCCCTAACTGGAATAAAAGCCAATGCATTTGAGTCAGAGGGAACAAGTGTAAGGCCTGGTCTAGATCAACATGCAAGAACTGTTTTATTGAACTACATTAAAAAACATGCGGCTGAACAAAATTGGGTTGAAGTTGATTCGCAACTGATTTCAAACACTATTCGTAACAAAATGCAAGAAATAAGAGGTAAACATCAAAATATTGTCGAAAAATAATTTGACTGTTGTTATTATTGGGGTTATCAAAGTATGCGTATAATGATAATGAGTTATATTTTTCCTCCTTACTTTCCCACCTATCTATGAAAATATATATAATATATAAATATAATATATCCTGGTAATAGTTAAATAGATTGATAGTGAACAAAAGGAAAATCAAGCTCTATAAAACGATGTCCTATAAATCGTATATGAATGTAAATTTACTACATTGAATGTTTAAACATCGTAGATTGTATCTGACGTTTTTCTATACTACAACATTTAAGCACATAATTAGGCGAAGGTCAATACTAACATCTGCAAAACGTCAATTGATTACGTTCTTGTATCAGTAGACATTATTAAACTCGTTATACAAAAATGTGTCTTCCAAATAGAGATAAATATTACTATGAATGTATTACTAGTACCTAAAACCGATGATCGTATGTATTAATATATGTATGTTTTAAACTGACATTTTTTTCTTATTATTTAATATTTAGATATTTTGTTTTGACGTTCAAAAGTGCCTTACTGGTCTAATTGAAATAAATGATTTTGACTTTGACTTTGATTTGCTTTCATTATGATCTAGTATGGTACTGGTATTTTATTGTAACACAATAACTCACTGAAGGATTTCTGTACTCTGGACAGTCTAAATTGCGGTACAGCTAACTTATTTTTGCCTGTCTATCGCTTCTTTTTTTCCTTACATACATTATATTTTCATATTGTATTGACAGGGCACCGTTAAGATTGATATTTAACAATTCTCTCAGCGATTCGCAACGGCATAAGCTATGTATTGCTCGGATAGCTCGCTTATGAAGTATAAAAATTGATACTCTTTCTGCAGCTCGACCCACAGCAAAATGCCATACGACAGTATAATGCTCTGAAAGTAACTAAAATAGACCAGTATTACCGTATCCACGTCCGTGAGCTGTCTAATCTGTCTAACTGCAAAAGCAGCTGAGCTCAATCTCTCGAAAGCGCTTTTATATGCGGACCCCATTGTAGCCTATTGTCTAACGTAATGCCTAAAAATACCATCTCGTCGACAAATTCTATATTTTGCCCGTTCAAAACCATATCACAATCTTTACTTCGGACGCTTGGTAAACTAAATTAAATACATTTGGTTTTTTTCTCATTAAGCGCTAAGTTATTAATGGTGAACCAACTATGCATTTGAAGAATGGAGCTGTTTACGTCGTCGCCCTTCATAATGGGCTTATTATGTCTCACACTACAGGATGTGGCACCAAAGTGCTCTCTAAAAGCCTCCGCTATGCTTTTGTGATCAACATAACGACCTACACCCATCGGAAAGCTAGGCCTAACATTCAAACTGTTGGTATGATTCCAAAAACTTTTAAAAACCTTAGTAGAGTGGTCGATTGCAAGGAGGTCCATCCATCCATGGATATATTCATTTAGTCCATGTTTTACTAAATGAATATATCTTTAATCTTTAAAAGATATATTCATTTAGTAAAACATGAGTAATTACAATGAAGGTGTTTTTTTGGTTAGTACAGTCTACATGTTTTGCCATATATGGCGTACTAAATTATTGTTCTTGTCATTTCAATTTTACCTTATAATGTCTCCTCGCCTCCGCCGTCTCATTAAAGATTGATCATTCTCGACCATTGGCTGGATATCCAGCCAAGTTCCACAATTGAAGTGTAAGCCACGATTTCCAATGTGAGTCCGCTACGTAATTATTCCACCCAATGACATAACCTCCCTTACTATAATACTTTTTTTTATGGCATAAGCCGGTAAACGAGCAGACGGATCACCTGATGGTAAGCAATCAGCGTCGCCCATGGACACCCGGAACACCAGAGGCGTTACAAGTGCGTTACCGGTTTTTGGGGCATTAGGAGTTTGAGGATCGTTGGGGATTCAGGGATTGGGGAGATTGGGGAAGGGGAGGGTAATTGGGCCTCCGGTAACCTCACTCACACGACGAAACACAACGCAAGCGTTGCTTCACGTCTTTTTTTATGGAATAGGAGGCAAACAACTCTATTTGTACTAACTTATTAAGTCTCTTCAAATCTTTTGATTTATCTAATGTTTTCCTTGAGGCCACCCGTGTAACATCCACCACGGCAACATGTATAGATAATATTTTTTGTAACTGTGATTATTTACATAAAGATGTTGTTAATAAATTATCATCTGATCACAGTGGGCTGACAGTCACCTTTAACACCATCACAACTGTTCAAAAAAGTGAAATTATGTTTAGACAGATCTCAAATAAAAAAATTGAGTCATTAAATCATAATTTAAAAAATGATTTATGCGGTCAAATGCGTGATAGTGAACACCCGAGTGAGATTTACGCCAACCTTTTGTCAATTATTAAAACTCAATTTGATAAATTATTCCCTGTAAAACGAAAAAACATTAAATGTAAGTTGGTATTCTGTGACTGGGCTACACCAGGTATACGCATAAGTAGGGAAAGGTTATTTGAGCTTTACGGTATGAAACCATTTAATCATAGTGAGGCTTTTCACATTTATGTCTCCAAATATTCGAAAACGTTTAAATTAGTTTGCAAGCAGGCTAAAGCACTTTACATTACTAATAAAATTAAGACTGCAGAAAATAAAATAAAAACTACCTGGAATATAATTAATAACGAGCCAGGTAGAAATAAATCCCGTAATGCTGAATTTAATCTAAATACTGCGAATGGACACATCAATTCAAATTTGAAAGTTGCCCAGGAATTTGAAAGTTTCTTTAAAAATATTCCGATAAAAACTACGGAAGCATTGAAATCATCTCCGACTCTTTCCGTCGAACTTCTTAAAAGTAATATCAAGGAGTGCCTTTCTGAGTTTCGATTTCAATACACAAACCCCCAAGCAGTAATTAAAGCGTTCAAAGAGATCAAAGTTAAGTCTACTGAAGATCTCTGGGGAATGTCTGTTAGGGTGTGTAGGTCTTTTATAGAGACTATAGCGCCTCATTTAGCTTTCATTTTTAATCAAAGTGTAGATCACGGAGTTTTCCCGGATTTAATGAAACATAGTAAAGTAGTTCCATTGTTTAAATCCGGTGATAGTGCAGAACCCAATAACTATAGGCCGGTCTCTATTTTACCAGCGCTCAGCAAAGTGTTTGAAAGGCTGATGCTTTCTCAGATGTTGCGTCACTTTAACATGAATTCTATCTTTCATGATCAACAATACGGATTCACCAAAGGTCGCTGCACTACTGACGCGGGAGTAGCTCTAATTAAGCGGGTGTTCGCCTCTTGGGAAGAAGCACGGGATGCCATCGGCATATTTTGTGATCTATCGAAGGCATTCGACGATGTTGAACATGAGACGCTATTGCTGAAGCTGAAACACTATGGCATTCGGGGGACGTCGCTAAATCTGTTGAAATCATACCTTCAGGATAGGCAACTTAAAGTACAAGTAAATAAAGTAAATTCACAGGGTGCTAGCATATCTATGGGTGTACCGCAGGGCTCGATACTAGGTCCATTCTTATTTTTAGCGTACATAAATGACTTGCCCCATTTATTTAAAAATGAACCGCAGATGGTATTATTTGCTGATGACACTTCATTAGTTTTTAAAATTAATAGACGCACAAATAGTTATGACGACGTAAATAATGCCCTAATGCAAGTTCAAAATTGGTTTACATTAAATAACTTAGTACTAAACAATAAAAAGACAAAATGTATTAGATTTGTTTTGCCAAATGTTAAAAGCAACGAATGTGACATATTATTGAATGGTGAGAAATTAGAGTTTGTAAAAGAGACAACTTTCCTGGGAATTACTGTAGACGACAAATTGCAATGGGGTCCTCACATTATATCATTAGCGGGACGATTGAGCTCTGCAGCTTATGCTGTCTGGAAGATACGACAGTTAACTGACATTGACACGGCAAGACTGGTGTATTTCAGTTACTTTCATAGCATTATGTCGTATGGCATTTTGCTGTGGGGACACGCTGCTGACATTGAATCTATTTTTATCTTACAAAAGCGCGCCGTCAGAGCTATCTACAATCTAGGTCGTCGCGAATCTCTCAGAGAAAGGTTTAAGGAGATCAACATTATGACCGTTCCATGTCAATTTATCTATGAAAACATCATGTATGTTAGGAAAAACCTACAGTTATTTGGTAAAGTGTCTGACAGACACCACTATCAAACTAGACATGGGAATAGATTAAGTCAGCCAATTTCGAGATTAGCGAAAGTAAGTAAATCGTTCATGGGATTCTGTGTTAAATGTTATAATAAGATACTAGGCGATGTACAACAACTAAATGAATCCAAATTTAAATTGTGTATAAAGAAAACTTTATGTAGACAAGCATATTACAAACTTAATGAATATATAGAGGATAAAAATGCTTGGATGTAGGCTAGTCCGGCTCCACAGGATAACTAAAAACACTGTTGTTTTAATGAAATCGTAAATAATACAGCTGATTGCTAAATTGTATATTTTTTTTAAATTATATAACCAATGTAAATGTGAGAGCCCTGTAATTAACTTAATATTAAATTAGATTAATAGAAGTCATTTGTGTCAGCTTGGAGTTGTCATGCTCACTCAAAGGTCTCATTGGCGGTGGCGCGTGCAGTGGATCGCTCGATTCCCTACAATATGGTTGAGTAGGGCGGTGCTGGTGTACGTGTCATGTTCGTGAACGGGCGCCGTCAACTGGGACTGGTCAGCTCCAGACTGTATTATTGTTCTTAAGGTTATTTTCTTTCTTGATCACTTTGACTGGATTTTGGTGTTACATTGTTCTCGCACAATCCAAACAGCAAAACTATGTAACTAGTAAATTGTATTGTGAACCTGATTGAAAAAGAGTAACCTCTGGAGTTTCTTGCTCGTTCTTCTCCATAGGAATCTACACCTTGGAATGAGCAAATAGCTTCACTTTTAATATTAATTTTATTTTGACGTTCAAAAGTGCCATTCTGGCCTAATTGAAATAAATGATTTTGACTTTGACTTTGAAAACGAGCAGACGAATCACCTTTTTACTCTTTGTATGGCCGCGCAAGACAACGTACCTACTAGTAATTTGTTCATACAATTTATCAAGAACTGAGCGATGATCTTTGTTACTGCAAAAACCGTCACAACATTCACACAACGTCTGCGGAAAATCTACCAAGCGTAATATCAAATGACAAATATAGCATGGTATTTATTAATCTGCTGTTTCCGTCTCTCACAACACGATTTACAGGTTCATCCTTCACCAAATTATTAACTTTAGGTTTGAGCTTATTCAAATTACATGTCACTACGAGTGGATAATGGTCAGACCAATACACGTCGCTACTTAATCACTCGAACAACTGAATCCCGTGCTGACTTCGTAACGGTGGAGTGGTCCAACCATCCAGTACAACCATGAGCATCACTGTAGAATGTATTGGTAGTTTTAGGGCACTAATTTAAATCTAAACAAAGCCAATCACTGCCCCATTGGCCGAGTGGTTGCAAGTGCGACTGCCCGGCAAGGGGTCTCGGGTTCGATTCCCGGGTCGGGCAAAGTATTACTAGGGTTTTCAAAAATTCACAATAGTAGCACGGAGTCTGGAATTGTGCCCGGTATATGGCAATAGGCTCACCCCTAATTACATGGGACTCATAACATAAATAGTGAAAAATGGGTGTTACATTATACAGTGGCATAATGTACACCTCTGCCTACCCCTTCGGGGATAAAAGGCGTGATGTTATGTATGTATGTACAAAGCCAATCAAAATCCAAACAAAAACTTATCATTTCATTACAGAACAACTCCTTCGGATGGGTATTAAAGTCATCTAATTTTTTTTTTTTATTTATTCATTTACATCAGGCAACGAAGGCCCATATTAATACAATAATACTATAATATAAAACATAAAAAATAATACTATAAATACATAATTATACAAGTTATTAATTTAAATCATTCACGATGTGCGTGGTGTCGTGTTCCGCTGGTCGGTGTCACGTAGGCGACCTCGAAAACGTCGGTATATGACACCCTTCGGCCAAAACTCTGCCTCCAGGAATTTGTCGAGATGTTGAGTAGGAACTCGCACCACAAACGACTTGAAGTTGGTATTGTGACGCGGTTCTAACCTCTCGACCCCCAAGGTCCAATTGGTCTTCATCTTCACATACTCCACGATCTCCTCAACCTTCGTGTAGTGGTGTAATCGGGACACATACAGCAGCGTCGTAGGCACAGCTGGACGCAGCATGTTAGGTCCGGTCAGTCCGGTACCGCATTGATTGCGTGAAGTAGGCTTCTTCTTTTGAACTTTGATGAAGCCCTCCTCATCACACACAGGCTTTTCTGGACAGCGCTGTATCGGAATCCTTGTTACGGCTTCACAGCGACGGTTCTGCTTACCCCCTTTTGGCTGCTTAGATTGTGACGCAGCTGTTTTGTTTGCGGCAGCAATTGCAGCGGAAGCTACTTTGGGGGTCGACATAGCTTCGCGTGACATGTGCTCTGCACGTGGAGAGACACGGGCGACTCAATATATAAAAGGCCTCAACCCCATAGTTCCCCTCCACTTCAATTCAATAATCGACCGCATCGCACCAAAACACGCGGTACACTCAGGTAGATTGTCATAAATAAATAAATAATAAAAATAAATAAAAAAGCCTTTATTTGACCTTGCTACATTTTGCCTTTCTTACTTTTAAACACTTACTGATTGGTAGGCACAAAAAAAAATTTTTCCCTTTTTTTTAAATTTATCTTCATTATTATATACTACTATTTATTAACTCATTTAGGTATACTAATTTATAAATATTCCATTCTCCAATGAATTCCATTTTTCCCTGTCCTGTGCTAGTAGCCACCAGTTTGGGTCTGCGATGTTTTTAATATCGTTGCCACGTCGCAAGGCTTACCGACGAAAGATGGACATACATATTATAATACCACCAGATGGAGAGGCCCACTAGGAAAGCGAAAGAGAGGTAGACCCTCTACTCGATGAGATTGTCATACGAGTTAGTTAATATTTCTGTGGTTGGCATATACACACTAAACACTACTGCTGATCTCTCGTACGCAGTTATCTTTATCGCAGAGACTCGCACGTTACCACAGTCTATCATTGAGACCACAGAATCTGTGATTGAGACAGATTCAAATGCACTTTTACGCCACAGCAGCGCTACGCCGCCATAGGGCCTCCCGCTGAATACACCCTCCGTAGTGTCGACTACAGATACACCGGTGCATCCGAACGTGTCGTCGATCGTATTAACCAGCGGCAGGTCATGTGGTAGCCTCCGGAGCAGGTCTCTTCAGAGGACCCGGTGCCCCTTACAGGTGCTGAGGGTGGCCACCGGGGTGGTTTTAGTGAGGTAAGAATCCCACAATCCCTAGTTCATCTCCTCAAAAAGCTAGGCGCCTTTTGAAGGTTTCCCCCGACATAAAAAAGGTCATGTGGCAGCAGCCAGATCTCCTGGAGGCCTAGTCAGGGCTACCACATTAGTCGCTGAGCATAACGTTCTGATTCCTTCTAAAGATCTCTTCATAGATTTACAATTAAAACTTATTATTTCGCTATACTGCCGTGGTATAACTAAAATGCCGTTATCCAACATCTGGTCGATTCTCAACTTTTGATGCTATATTAATGAGAAAAAAAAACCTATTTTTAAAAATAATAATTTAAAAAATGTCGTTAAGTACATATTTGTCACGTGCGAAATAAGGAAAAATGACATTAAGTAACTTTATGAGTCTTTAAAGCCGCTAAGGTTCATTTACACATATTTTTATTATAAAAAGTATATATCGTTACTTGTCTTAATTGCCGTTAGGAGACTATTGTACACTACAAAGCAGTTAAGGTACTATAACTGTTTTATAGGATTTTTTTTTTCAATAAAGGATATCGCTTTATTTAAACTATAACGTCGTTAATTGAAAATGATAGACTTAAACTTGACTAACGATATTATTGCTTATTTTTGAGGTACTCGTATTTTGATTTAACGTACGTAGAAGCCTATAACGGCACTTACAAAACTAATAAAAAATGTATTGTCCGTCATCATTAGACTAAAATGACGTTATCTCACACTAATACACTACAAAGCCGTTAACTGATCTCGCGCGGGGCGGGGGGACACCGGCTACGTAACGATCCTTGTGTACTCCTAAAACCGAAACAACCAAAATCTAAAACAAAACCTGACCCTGATCTGACTGAGTTTATTAACAGAATATACGCGGAACCCTATTCTATGACAGGTACCGTTTTCGATACATTTTGTGAGACGCAAGTTACGTGTAATTCACATCATCTTTTGAGTTTAAGTCCACACATCAAAATACTGTAAATCCTACCGAAATAGATTTAACATGCAACGAATTAATGTTATCACTTGATTTTTCCCCGCTTGATGAAGAAGTCCCATTAAATACGAAAGGAACATGTGAAAATAGTCCTCTTGATTTTGATTCAGACGACTCCGTTATTGACAAAGATTACTGTCCATCTGATTCTTCAGAAAGCGACATGTCTGATGTACCTGAAAGTGGAAGAAAAACAAAGAAGAAAATACTGAAAACTAATAATGGTAATCACTGTTCCATATTGCCTGTGGATGACGGAGATAGGATGTTTTTTAATTTGAAGAGCAGACGTAGAAACTCTATTGGTACTTGTAAGGAAACTACGCCCGAGCGACTATGCCCCCGAAAGCGCTGTAAATCCGTTGATGGCAATTATTGCTCCACATTTTCAGATATACTACAACTACCATGCAAAAGAAGGAAATATAACACCCCGTTACAACAGCGGAGATTGGATGCCAAAAATAAAAAAAAGAGCGAACATAGTGTCAAACCTGGATGCAATGAAAAGTGTCTCAAGAAATGTATGACCCTACTTAACCAAGAGGATAGAGAGGCTATTAATAAATCATACTGTAAAATTAAAACCCCTAACAGTTATCTGGCATGATGGCATTGCAGGGAGAAGGCAAGAAGATATAATGTCAGCATTTTATAATTTTCTATTGCGTAACAGAGATGTTGAAAAAGTACACATCTGGCTTGATAACTGTAGCTCACAAAATAAAAATTGGTTGTTGTATGCGATGCTCACTCATATGATTAATAGTGAAGATATTGCCACACAGAGAATAAATCTATATTACTTCGAACCCGGCCACACTTTTATGAGCTGCGATCAAGTACATCACCAGGTAGAGTTGGCTATGAAGAAAAAGGGTAAGCTTTACAATTTTACAGATTTTGAAGAGTGTGTATCATCCATAAATAAATCAAAAGTGATCGTTCAGTCTATGTTGCCAGAAAACTTTTTAAATATACCTAACTTCGTGTCCCAAAGAAGGATTCAAACATCCAATCCAAGAGCTTATTTAAAAAATATAGTTGAGGTATGTTTCGTACGTAAAAGTTATGATCTTATGTATAAAAATAATTTTGATGATGCATCATATACCTCTACAACTCTTCGTTTCATGAACGATAGATATTTAAAAAACCCACGTACAATGGTATTTAAATTTAGAACCGAACAGAAAGGTATCGAACCTAAGAGGAAAGCAGATTTACTTAAAAATCTATCGAACATAATTCCCCGTCATAAATTGTTATTTTGGAAAAACTTACCAACAAGAGAAATTGAGCATTCCGGTACAAGTTCTGATTAGAATAATAATATAAAGTAGTGCCAGTTTATTGAGACTGATTTCAACTAAATAATAATTTTAAATTTTGTAATGTAACTGTGATACGATTTTGAATACTGTGTTTTTAAGAATATATAATAAATTTTAAAGTTTTTTTAATAAACGTAGGTAAAAAGTAAGAACTAAAATTTAAATAAGGAAAATTGTTTTTCGTTTTTGTTTTTCAGCTGTTGATGATTGTTTTTTTAAATGATAAGTACTAGAAATATAAAGTTTTGAGTTCAAGGAGAAGATTAGACTTAGTTTTGATTGTTTGTTATCTCAGGTTTAATGAAAGACTGAAGTTAGTATATAAAAAAATTGTTTTATGTTATCTTATTTTAAAGTACAAGTAGTACATAATTATATTGCTAAATAACTGATGTGATTCTTGTTTGAAAGTTCCTAAAAAATCTAATTATAAGTAAAGTTTTGTGAAAGTTATAAGTTTAAGCATAATTACATATTATTATAAATGCAATAAAGAAATATTGTCAATAAAGACTAGTTGATTGATAATACTATGACTTTTATTTAAAAATTATCTTTAATATCAATAAATTTAATTCATTTTATCCAATAAAATTATTCACTATTTTTTTTTATTATTAAGCTATAATGTCGTTAAACTGTAAGGTTTTTAGTTAAACCACGTTTTAGCTAAACAAGGATTCAAGTTTATCCTTTTAATTAATACGCATCTAAAGGTTACCAGACTTAAAAGCAGTAAAGTAACGTTAAACGCACTAAAGTTTAACACGAATCAGTTCTATAATATATTAATCGTAAGCTAAATTGCCGTTATGTGCAAATAACAACATTTTAGTTAATCATTGAAGTGATGAAATTTTGCATTTTAAAAACCAATAATTTGCTATGAAATAGATACACTTAAACGCCGTTACGCTTTACGCAGCGGCGTTTTAGTCGATGATCTGTTATGATTTCGGTTACGTCTCTGATGAACAAAAACACAAAAAAACGCTTTTCATGAAATTAAATTATATTTACGATATGATAGGATAAGTAGTTCGAAAGTATGCGTTTTCATATATGTTTTGGTACTTCCAAATCTCTGATATGTGTTATCATCGAAAAATGACATCGGTTTAAAAATTTGCCGCCGTTTTTTTGCATTATTAAAAAAAATGACTTTAGCAGATAACGGCATTATAGTTATACCACGGCAGTATAGCAATCCATCATATATTGTTATTAATTTGCCCTTCTGAACCCTGCCTCTTGACGTTCTTGTCTTATATTTTTAAACTCATATACCTCTAAATGTATAAGTTCACAAAACGCCTGAACTATATAGGTACCCGATGGCCACAGCTTGTTATCGAGGAACTTATCTATTTTATATTTAATTACAAACAGTTTGTATGCTTATAGTTCCGTTCTTGCTTCATTTTTACCAACGAAACTACAGCACATCTATCCATGCGGGTCAAATCTGGCCTCCTGGCTGGCTACGGTCGTCCACATCTATACTAATATTATAAAGAGGAAAGATTTGTACCTATTTTTGTATGTTTGTATTTGTTATGAATAGGCTCAAAAAGTACTGGGCCGATTTAAAAAATTCTTTCACCAATAGAATGCTACATTCTTCCAATTTGCCATAGGCCACATTTGATTTTGAAAAAAATTAGGGATCCTTGGTAAAAATTGAACAATGTAACCGAAGGTGTAGAAAAATGAGTCTTAAAATGTCTTTCGTCGAATGCGCTGCCGAAACTATTAGCGATAGAACAAAATAATGTACAACAATATTGAAGAACATCATAATATCTACAAAAACCTCCGCGGTAGCATATGTCCAACTATTGTAGTTATGTCACTACAACAATCCAAATTTTCGAAAATAAATAATTGTCTACCCCGTGCAAAGCCGGGACGTGCTGCTAGTCTTCCAATATACATAGATAAGAATGCTTGGCAGCATGTT
Source organism: Spodoptera picta (assembly GCA_038387885.1). Classification (NCBI taxonomy): domain Eukaryota; kingdom Metazoa; phylum Arthropoda; class Insecta; order Lepidoptera; family Noctuidae; genus Spodoptera; species Spodoptera picta. Next base: position 2,477,489 of record JAZHFQ010000782.1, on the reverse strand, counting down.
GGTTCGGCTCCACTGGACAATACTCAAATGTAGTCAGTAGTTAAATTCCAATAGTAGGTATAATACATAATTTAATACTTTAATTCTAATGTAGACAATCTAGTTTCCTTATGGCATCGAGCATTTCTTTCTTTATTGAAACAAAGAGTTTCCTTTTTCTTGTATAGAAGCACTATTTCTATGGATTGTCAGTACTTATGCATATGTGAGCACCATGTTAGACTTAAGATCTTTATTATTTTTATTTTTATTTTAGTAAGTTATTAGTATAATGCGTCAAACGTGTCTTTGCATTGTTCTTACATAGGTATGCGTACAGTCTTGAAATATGTATCAGAGACATTGTAGAACATACTTTTTTAAAAGAGTAACGAATGGAGTTTCTTGCTCGTTCTTCTCCATTCGAATCTACGTTTTGGAATGAGCACCTAGCTTCACCTAGCTTCACTGACGGACTGACTGACAGACTATTATTTATTTTGTATTTGTTGACGTTTCAAAAGTACCAAACTATGGTTTAATTGAAATAAATGCTTTGACTTTGACTTTGAAAAATACTTATTGAGATATTTGGTGTCAGCCACTGTCTGACACTTCTTCTAAAGCGTGCGGGGCAACGATCCTGATGAAACTGCATCTCATGAATGATGTTTAATTGTATATCGTCGAGCAAATCAGATAGGTAATTTGTTGTTCGTTTCTGCGTCTTTGTTTCAATTTTTCCCCGAGAATACCTACTAACTATACCCGAGCGTAATATACCTTACCCGAATCTGTACCCTCATGTATGGGAAGCGGGCGTTTTAACCTCCGGGTCACCACGACACCTTTATCAATACGATGTACGATGACATATACTTGATTAATACCTAAAACTACATACTAGTTTTTATTATTTATTTGCATGTATATCTTGTAGTAAAATATCTTCTTTTAATTGCTTTTTTTTGGACAGAATGTGGTGGCGTATAGCGGCACCAGAATTACCTTTCTGATTTTTCATCATCACTTAAAAGTATACGCATATTTCATGGATCCTAGTAGAAATGACATAAACAAGAAAAGAACGCTTTAATTATTTGGAATCAATAACTTGATTTTTTATTTCACTCTTGTCATGGGATTGCAAATGCAGTCCCCTGCACCTAGCTATAGGCACTCATGAGACAAACAAACACTATACATTATAGACATGAGCCAATTACCTGGAAGCGCCATCTACTGAGTGCAAAAGTTACTAAAAAGAGAAATAAAAAAGCACAGGGCAAGGGGTCTCGGCTTCGATTCGCGGGTCGGGTAAAGTATTAATTGGTTTTAACAATCGCAGTACTAGCACGGAGTTTGGAAATGGGCCCGGTATATAGCTAGTCTCACACCCTATTACATGGGACTCGTAACATAAAATGTGAAAAGTGGGTGTTACATTGTACAGTGGCATTAAGTGCCGTAATGTACACCTCGCCTAGCCTACCCCTTCGTGATGTTATGTTAAAAAAAGCACAGGATATTTTAGTTAAGTAACATTATGGGTATTAAAAAATTAAAAAATGGGTTTAAAAAAAACTCAGTAGTAGCACGGAGTCTGGAATTGTGCCCGGTATATGGCAATAGGCTCACCCCCTATTACATGGGACTCAGAACATAAATAGTGAAAAGTGGGTGTTACATTGTACAGTGGCATAATGTGCACCTCTGCCTACCCCTTCGGGATAAAAGGCGTGATGTTATGTTATGTTTTTGTTATGTTCATTATGGGTATTTTAGTGTACAAAAAGGATAAAAAATAAAAAACAAGACATACATTTATTAATAATGATTTTATCTTTGAATATCAATTACACTTTTTTGTTTTATTGTTATTTTATAAACTTTACATATTCATTTCGTATTTTATATACCATATAATATATAAAGTTTCATTACTAATTATTTTAGCATTACATTATCTAATACAAGGGGACACAAAACGAAAAAATACTGCATTTTTGTAATGTAAACGCCAGATCTTTTTGTAAATGTTAAACAATTTTTCGTTGTTTTTTGTTTAAACCAGTACACAACACTTAATTTATTAACTAAAAGTTATGAAGAATAACATTTCAAAGTCACTCGATTTTTTTTTTCAATAAAAAGGAACTCTTTACTTTAACTCTTCTTTCACTTTTTCACCCGTTTACTATACTTACTTCACAACCACATTACATATATTTTTTTTATATAAAAAAAGGTTTAAAAAGATTCATTACTAGTTCAAAAGTAACTTCTAAATTGAGCAAAGTTTGAAGTGACAATAAAACGTTATTCGTCAACAATTATATTTCAATTTTTGCGTTTTACAAATTCTTTAAAGTCGTATATTCGCGACTACATTGACGTTTCCCTAATTCTTGATTTGTCCAATTTAATAATTAAATTATCAACAACAATAATGCTTAAATAAATATTAAATGAAACATGCTAAAACATGGCTAACTTAAATGGCGATCACTTCTCGAGTTTTTTTCATTGTATTTAAATACAATAATACATCGCAGAAAAATACAAATAAAAAAACAACAACTGTATCTGTACATCATTTTTACAATATTAAATATTAAATATAATTAAAACTATGTTTTAAATATACATTTTCAATGAACTGTCACAAACATTTCTTGGATAAAAAAATGGGTTTACCTAACGTGAATAATCAGCAATAGCTTAAATTATAGCTTAGCTTAAGTTTAGGTCATCTGATTGGAGAACGTGACTTAGAATTCATATATTTCAAGTCACGATTAGGTATTTTTCTACTTCATAAGTCTAAAAGACGACATAGAAGACGATTACCCAATAAATCTTCTTGATGTTTTAAAAATAAGCTAAGCTATAGAAATCAAAATCTACACACAGGTATATCATACAAAGAAGATTTTGATACAAAACAAAGACATTTATAATCCCATTTTACCAACTAAACTAAGCTACCTCTTTTCGAGTATCTTGCAGCTTTGGCATATACCTTGATTTAAGGTTAATTCAAACACAATTCTGCAACTACAACATTTAAAAATCAAAATTTAATGTTACCTCCGAACATTTTACGTTCGTTTCTAACTCGACAGAAAGCTCACTGTCCCTTTCTCATATAGTATGCTAGTAAGAGATAGCAATACTCCCTATTTTAGGACAAGAGGACCAGTATTTTTAACACCAAGAAAAGTTAAAGATGGATTTTTTGAACGAAAATAAAAGTAAATTACCATGATACCCTGTAATTTCATGCCTATAACGTAACTAAATGCACATCAAGTAGGCAGTAACAAAATGTAATGGCACTACTACGAGTGAACATAATAAACATCTATCTTAAACTATCTTACAGTAATTAAAGCATTCATGTGATTCCACACACTTTTAATTTCAAATATATATATATATATATGTATATAGATATATAATAAATCTATTTTTTATATCTTCTAAGTGTATATTTATATATTATGGCAAATCTAACAACACTAAATGAAAAACCCCAGAATATTCTTATTTAACATCACATAAAGTTTTTACAAACAAAATACAGTTTTTTCTTTTAAATTCATGTACATCTACGCGAAACGTTTATATATTTTCGTATTTTTTTAATTTAAAGGGCGGATGTACACAAATACCTACGTTTTATAATATTTACAAACATTTTAAGCGACTACAGTGTCTATTCTAGGAATGAGAAAGGGACCATTCGTGATTTTTTTCTTGTATACTTTATACTGAAAATAAAATCATAAATACACTGGAAAAAATGTATACAAATGCTTCTGACATTTTTTGTTGTGTATAGAGGTAATTGTAAAAAAAAACTACGAAAGGTCCTGATTTTTTTAACAAAAGTATACAGAACGGTATAATTCGTTTCCATGACCTTATTATATAAGATTTAGACGTATAAGAAGCAATGTAATTTCGCCTGTGCGTTTGATTTCCAAAATATGTTGTTTGACAAATCATTTGTAGAATTGTAGATATTTGTATTTCAAACATTTGAGCAAATGTTTCGCATGATGTAAACTTGTTTAAAATTCGGTATAAAATTGGGTCTAATTCAATTAACATTTACACAAATATTTGAGACCAAATGCACGAATGTTTGGCGAACATAAATGTATAAAATACAAAAATTGTATCAGGTAAAAAAATAGCCACAAAGCCCAGTTTATTTACAAAGTTCCGTTTTAAAATTACACAACTGATTTTCATTTAAAATATCTAAGTAGAAAAACTAAGTGACTTTATTCCAGCTAGGTAATATTTTCTTTGCAAAACATTGAGCTAATTGAGCAACAATAAACTATGACTATAAGCAACAAGGAAGCCATATTGTTCAAATAAAGTACTATTCGTAACGAAAATAAAAACATTTTGTACACGTATACGATAAAAATACAAAAATTTCAAAATAAATATTTTATTTTATATCTTCTTCCATCACAAAGTCTATTATTATTTAAAAATATTTACAACTAGTAATATGTAACATTTCACTGAGTGTCTCGGTGGCACAGTTCACACAACCGTCACTGGAGATCTAACAACTAATCTCGGAGTCGCCGACGTACTCGGCGTTACTACCCTGTTTGTTGACTATGTTCCTGTCGTCGAGCTTCTTGCTGGTCTGGTTGCTGCTGGAGCTAGAGGACGCGTTGTCGCTGTCCGCGTACGGCACGTCCGTCATCGGCCCGTTCAGCAAGCTCGCCGCCGAGTTGGATTGCTTCAACTTCCCCTTCTCCTCTTTCGGCTCGGTTTCCTTTGGCAAGTCGTCTATCACCGCCTTCTTAGGATCAATCTGTATAGTTTTTGATTCTGAGAGCTTGTTCGGTGTGACGACGTTTATGTATGGCGGCAAAATGTTCATCGTCGTCAAGTTGACGGATCCACTATTTTTCTTTAACGCATTTAGGTTTTGCTCTAGTTGGGCCGCGTCCAAGCAAAGTGGTTTTGGTTTGGGCGTGAATTTTGGCGCTTCTTTGGCCCATGCGTTAATGCGTGGTGGGTCTGGTGACGCTATTGGAGCAGTCTTCCTTTCTGGCATCAATGCGTTCTTGTGATTAGTTTTGTCAATGACATTTGTCTCTATGGCTTTTGATAAAGCATTCTCAGGTGGTTTTGGAGAGGTCGGGGTTATGCTTATTAGTTTCTCGACCTGAAGAAAATAATGGAAAGGAAAATTAAGGTAATACATCGAATGAACTTCATGGTCCAGTAAAGTAAGGATGTGTACTCACGGCTGGTCCGTTGTCGATGCTCTGTCGCGGCGTAGCGTTGCGTGGTGGCTCGGTGAACGATGTCTCCCATATGACCGGCTTGTCGTCAGCGTCCGGTGTTATCTCGTCCAGTGACGGGCCCTCTACTGAACTTAGCAATCTGTAAATTTTAACAGGTTACATTAACAGGTGGACAAAGAGTGGCAAACTGCGTTGGAAATTCTGCCATCAACCATGCTTGAGAATCACTCTAATAGTCTATATATAAGCTACATTAATTTTTAATTCAGGAATCAATTTAAAGATCACTTTTATCGTTGTTTCCTTACCTATCTGTTGAATTAGACGGCAGAAACTTTGTTGTGGTCTTTATCTCGACGGCGGAGGTAGCGGAGGCATCGCGCCTTGTTGCGCTTGCGGCGCTCCGGGACGCCATTGGAATGTTGCCATATTCTTGTGATGCTTTAACACAATATAAAATTATTTGAAAAATGATCGTGCTTCATCGTAAATAACACTAAGCCGAATTTTTTGCCTCAAGATCCCTGGATCGGTGGAATACTTGATACAGTTCAATTGTCTTTTCATTAGTGTTAGTTGTCTGCAACGCTTTTGTGAGACACTCAATAAGGCCTGATGCTGAGAAGGCCTAATATTTCTTCTCCATTCGTAAGTCAAATCGGCAACAGGAAACCCAGTGTCAGACTGCGCCAGACAATCTACAAACAGGGAGAGATGGCGGGAGATCGTGAGGAAAGCTGTATCGGCATCCAACACAAATACGGCCGCCTCAACATGGCCACGACAGCTCTGCCATGAGCGAAACGATAAAGAAGAAGAAAAAGAATTCATAAAAGACTGTCGACGGACTCGTATCTCTTCTGGTGTTGCTGGTGTCTTTGCTTTGGTGACCATGACCATCAGTCGATATGTCTGCTTGTTGGGCATCCTCCACAAAACTCTCAATCAGATAATCGACTAGGACATTATATAGTCCATTACTTTATTACCTATCTTTTATCCCACTCCAATGTCCACCTGTGTTGATTAGACAAACAAGGGTTTGTGGACAGTGCAAGTATCATTTCAGACTCTTATAAATACAAGATGCTTTAAAAATAAGGGTCGTTCCAGGTTCATTCATCAAGGATGCACTTTACATAATGAAGGGATTTTCATACTGGAATAATCAGTCAATGGTTACCTTTAGAACCTCGATTATCGACGTATTTGATAGATGTATATCTTACCTAGTGAGAGATTCGCTAACTACTGAGTGATTTGTTCCACAGTGGTAGTTTTTTATTGCTAGTATTATGAAGTTGGGCATCAAGTAAAAAAATCTCAAAATCAATAGAGGCCCAAAATCTAGCAGAGGATAAGATAGAAAAAAGTAGAAATACTGATAAGAAAAGTTAAATTGTCTTCTGAATTAATGCCAGAACAAATAACCGATGAATTACGTTAATCAATTAAGTAATATTGAACGAATCTATAATGAAACATCTTTCTTGGACTAAAGTATTTAGCGAATCTCCCATATCAATGATAGGACATGAATACCTTTCAGAAGAGGTGGATATTGTGAATCCTCCGTTTCTGGCTGATCCTGTACCACCGTTTGCGATTTGCTATGAGGGACCAGCGGTTCCGTTGGGCTAAAACAATGTTCTTGCATTGGTACGGTTGAAGGAAGACACGGGTCACAATGACTGTGCAAAGGAGAAGCTTGTTTTTGTGAGTGATTTGCCCGTTGCTTCGATTTAAAAGTCAAAGTCTAAATAATTAAACTTGAATTAGATCAGATAGGCACTTTTGAACGCCAACAAAAAAAATGTTAAAAGTTAAGCTTGAACAAGAGTATCTTTATTGGCTCCTGATTTATGTTTGACAATTATTTTGTATCTATGAAATATGATATATATATAATGTAGTTTTCATTTTGCATGTTTACTGTCAATGAGTTGCTTTTAACTGACCACTAACGTCGCTTTGGTTTAACATTAACCTGCAACGGGTTTGTGTCGGCAGTTAAAAGTTCTGAATAAAGATGTATTTTAACTTCATTATCCTTCTGTAAACCATTACCTATATTGATATAATCTGCACATATTCCTAAGTCATATGCATTGTAATATCAAAAATGTTTGTGAATCTCTTCAAAAAGCCTAGTTTTTCATGTCGAAGCAACAAGCTTTAAACGAACGGATAAAAAAATGGAAAACATTAAGAAAATTTTAGCAAGTTGAAATTTAAATGAGACTGTATTATTTGATTGTGTTTTAAACTCGCTGTATAATTAGAAACATTGGCTGGTAAGGAACGTTCAGCGTCTAACACATGCTGCCACTGCTTCGCCTTTCTAAAGCAGTTTTATATTTTTTTACTTCATTTATATCGAAATTTTCTCAAAAACTTCTGAAAAAAAAACCTAAAAAAATTACCATATTTACTTAATCACAATTTCATTCAAAATGTCCAAAATTAAAGTTGAAATGACGGCCATTTTGAAAAAAAAATTCGTTAGAAAATGGCTGAGAAAATTTCGATATACAAAAGTAATTTGACAGTTGTAAAGTATATTCAGTTACTATACAACATCGAAGTGTGAAAGGAAGTGCCACATACAGTTAAGATTTAGAAGTAGCTTGTAATTAGTATTTGAGGACACTGGCAGGTTTCAAAACTCAGATCTAGTCATTGATATAGACACTAAAGTTTTACAATACCAATCAGTTTTCCAAACTGCTTATAAATATATAGTCATATTTTACACATTTTGTATAATGTAGTAAATTTTTTGACTTGTAGCTAATTGTAAAAAATTTCAATGTGATTAACAATTTTCTATAAAATTGAGAAGTACCTTTATTTATTTTTGTCACAGTATTTTCATAAGGGTGCACTTATTGTATCCCATATTCCCATATTGTTTTGTATTTTTGGCTACACCTAAGGTTATTTTTTTACATTTCGACATATTTTTTTGTTTTTTTTTATTAATAAGTACGGCTAGTCCTGCCAGCAGCCTCAGCAATGAAAAGGCGTTACCTATTGTTTGTCGTTGGGTTGTCCTGCGGTGACATCGGCACGAGGTAGTCGCACGCCGGCCCTCGCTGCCAACATGCCACGCTCAGTACACACGACCACAGGGAGATCTTTACTCTTATATTAGCTCTCCGATATTTTTTATGTAGGATTTTACAAAAATAAAATAATATTTCTGTGTGTATGCCTAATTCTAACATATTCACGTTTGGACGTTCCTTTTCGGATTGTTGCCTATAGGCTTTCTGACAAATTTTGGATTTGGTTACATGTTGTAGCTATAAAAGACTTGGCAAAAGTAAGATATTTTAATGTAGTGTGTGTGGATGGTTTTAAAATTTATTTTCCAGTTAAACTTGGTGTTTTGCGCCTATCTGGCTGTTCGAGAACTTTAATTAAAGTTTTTATTTTACCACTTTTCATCTGATTTCACAAAAAAAAACCTTATGAAACCATCTAGAAAGGACGCTAAGTAGATAAATTCGGAAAAATCCTGCCAAAAAAATATCGGAACAGCTTTTTACTAACAACCAATTTATAATCAAACACAATCTCCCTGTGTTTCACTTTAAATACTACGCGTGCATACCACTGGGTTTTGTAAAAAAAATTAATCAACGAAAATTGGATTCTATTTTTTTACTTTTAAGTTACATTTTACAAAACCCAGAAGCAGGGACAAAGGTAATAAAAGAAAATAGATTAGGTAATAGTTTCCCGCTATAGCTACTAGGCAAGTAAACACTCAAGTCTCTTATATAACCGTTAAAAGAGATTCTTTGAAATGCAAGCTGTCATGGCGGATGTCAAAATTAGAAAAAATTAAACAATGATTGTTTTAGGAAAACATGCGATTAGTTAATGATATTTCTTTCACATTCCAATGAATCTCCTTCTAACTACAAGGGGTCTAGTTTTCTACGCGACTTTCATTCAAGGAGGGGGAGGGTTATCGTAGAAAAAAAATAATTTGAGGTTATCATGCGAACTCTTAAGCACGGGCTCTTATTGGACCGCTAACACCGAATTAAAAAATAATAATGTTTTAATTTATAATTAATAATAATAAAATCCATTTACTTGCTTCTAGTAGCCAGAGCGAAAACATTTGGAAAAAAGAGAAAAATTTGGTTACGCATTAGTATTTTTGTATTTTATTTATTATAATTGTGTATTTTTATATATTAATTGGACTGTACACTCGAATAAAAGGGACACTTTATAATAAATAATTATATTATTTTTATAAATAAAAAGAGGCGTTGTTCCTTGAAAAAAAAATTGAATAATCACGTGGTCATGGCATCTAAGAATTCTAAGTTATAATTACATATACGTGAAAAAAAAATATTTAACTATCCTGGAATTTAAGTCAACAAAATACAATCTAAGTGGGGTTTAATCTACAAGTGTATGGTGTCATGAAACTACTGGAACATTTTTTCACTAGAAAACGATTTTACTCCGAAGAAAAAACCAAAATAATTTTCGTCTAAATATTTACAAAACATAAACGACCACGTCACGGCTAACATATAAAAACTACTCGCATATTTTACAAGTGTACAATTTCATACTGATTTAAAAAAAGAATTCGATTTTTTTATTTTCTTTATTTTATGCCAATTATTTTTCATTGTCACAAAAATCGATTATTTTCTCATCTCATTACTACGGGGAACAACGCCTCTCGATATAATCGATACCTAAAATCATAATCGATTACTCACCTGCGGTCCATTAGCGTCGGTTGGTAAGTCAGAGCACGGTGGCAATAGAGACCGTACTATTGGTAGCGGCGCACTTACTATCGCTGGGTCCTAGAGAAAATTGAAAAAAATTAAAATGCCCGCCATTTTATTTTCTTTTTATGTTGCTGGAAAATGGCGGAAAAGTGTTTAAGTACCAAAATTAAACGTGAATGGAATATTTTGAGTAAAAAGAAGATGAGAAACAGTATTTAAATAAGTATTGGTTTTTGAGGGAGTTATTAACTGCTATATGCATAAAATGAAGTTGCCAGGCTTTTTTAATGAGACAAGCACGGCACAGCCTCCCACAGCCTCCCAAAAAAAATTTAGGATCTACAATAGACACAACCATGGAAACATCGAAACACTGAAGTTCGGCGCGTCCCAGGGACATGAGTAACTGTCTTGGTTCCCGCAACGAAGTGAATCAGAAGATATTATAAGAGGTGAAGAAAAAAGTGATAGTCCCTCGGTGAATTACTGCAGGAGACAGAATGAATTAAGCCTAAAGGCACAAAAAGAGACTGTACAAGTACAACTGGGAGAAGCCCGGTCGCCAAGTACCACGGAAAAGTGACTAAAACTAAGTGGGTCCTATGTGTGAGTTGATATACTTGCTTTCAATAATAGGTATGGCAAAAGCGCCTAAACGCACGGAAATTTGTTCTAGATTCCACAAGGTTAAGACAATTAAGTCAAGTAGAGTTGCCTGGCTGATGCCCCAATAGAAGAATCACAAAAAGTGACTGTTAAAACCTTACAGAGTTTGCTAAACCACACTTATCTGGTTCAGCAAACTTCATCCAGTTCAAGTAAACTACAAAATACTACGAATTAATAATAATATTTTTTCATGCCCAGGAGTCTAATAGTGTCGTACACGTAAAATTATTAGTTTGTAAAACATACGTATTATTGTTTCTTAATTTCCAGTATGTTATTTGGGTAGGAGTTACATAGAGAGGAGTGGAACGATAATGGCTGGAAAAAGAATCCAGTAGAGTGTACCCCCGTACCTGCACGAACCGTTGCATCCTGTCGTACATGTGCGCGAAGGACGGTCGCTCGCCCGGCGTCGGGTTCCAACACTCGCACATCAACCTGTATATCTCTTGTGGACACCCTGTGTACAATATTATTAATATTATACATGTTATATTTATACTTATACTGAATACCAACATGTACCATTAAACTTTATAAACTTTACTAGCTTTTACCCGCGGCTTCGCTCGCGTCACAAAAGGATAAAAAGCCGATGTGAGCCATATACCATTACACACAGCACCAACACTTTTGTTTTCCTTCGGGAATATCAAATTTTTCCGGGATATAAAGTACCCTATTATTTAATCCGGACTTCTAACTACCTCTATACATCTGCAAAAATTCAAAGCAATCGGTTTAGTAGTTACGGCGTGAAAGCGGAACAAACAAACAAACTTACTTTCCGATTTATAATATTAACTCGTCGAGTACCGGTTTTGTAGACACAATTATAGAACAATAGGTTGCGGTCACCGGTGACCGCTTGGTGTTTGACAGTTTATGTAAGGATAACAACGTGCCACGGCTTTGCTTTGTCTACTATATTCTTCTCGGTCTTCTTTCTCTTTTTCTGACTGAATATTGGTGTTACATTGTTATCACATAGAAAATTGAACCAACAAAACAATGTAACCAAGAATTGTATTGTGAACATGATTGAAAAAAGAGTAACCTATGGAGTTTCTTGCTCGTTCTTCTCCATAGGAATTGGAATGAGCTTGGAATGAGCTTGTAATGAGCAAATAGTGGACTAATTTTTTGTTGATGTTCATGGTCTAATTGAAATAAATTATTATGACCTTGACCTTATAAGTATATCTTGCTAGACCATTGTTTGATAGATATTGCCAACCTGCATTGAGCACGCGTGGTGATTAATACTCAAACTTACTCCGAGCGAGAAGAGGTCTTTGTTCAGCAGTAGCCACTTATAGGCTGATGCAAGAATTACTCTTGCTATCATCACTCGGCTAGCGAAACTCTTACTCCTACATAACGTCTTGTGTCCACTTGGCAACATCACCTAATTGACGCGCGACATGTTGCAGCGCATTGTTGTTCAACATTATTATTGCAACGTCTTCAACTTTGCAGAACATCTTCAGCAGCACAAGTTGCGCGTCAAATTGTTCCATAGTAGACAGGAAGCCTTATCCATATGAACATCATGAACAGTATCAGTCTATAAGTGCTGACCAAACGCCTCTTCTCACTCGGAAAAAGTTTGAGCAATATTCACCACGCATGCTCAATGCGGGTTGGCAACTTTGAAATGAAATGAAAAATGTTTATTCGGCATAAGACATGCACGCCAGAAAAGACATATAAATATAAAAAAAGCATAAAAACAGAAAAATTAAAAGATAAAAGTTAAATTATAAAACTAAAACAAGCCAATAAGCCATTCAAGTGCGCGGTGTTGGCGGACATGTCCAATCCGAACGGGTCACCAACTCAGCATAAAGCTGGGCACAATGAGCACTCAACACTGATTTTCAGTTGGCACCCCTGCAGTGACGCACGGACGAGAGCAACACATAATTGTAATCCACATATGTATAGAAACTTTGTTATTAATTTTGTTTGTTCAATTTATTAACAAATATAATAGTTATTAATAATGTGCTATAATAATTGTGGAGTTATGTGTGTAATGTGTGGACAGTTCATGCCAATGTATGATTTGAGATATAATGAAACAGGGACGGCTGTAATAATCAATATTAGAATTAAATAGGTCAAATAAAAGACAGGTCCGCGTTTATTTCAGCGCTGCTGATTTGGGAAGTAAGCACAAACTCCTTGAGCTTTCTTCTGAAAGTACTTATACTTTGCAGATTTCTGATTGGCGGAGGGATGTTGTTCCAGCACTTCGATGCCGCATACCTGAAGCTACCCCTAAATGCAGCAGATTTGTGTTGCGGTATAGCCAGTTGCTGCGCACAACGCCTACCCTCTCGCCGGCGATGTGCATTCACCCACGAGAGTTTCAAGTAGAGGTACGACGGACATTTGGTTCTTATGACACCAAAGAGGAGACAGGCCAGATGAAGCTTGCGACGTGACTTCATTTTTAACAAATTATGTTTATTGAGATATGGTGTAATGTGGCTCCTTGGTGGTATTTTGAAACAAAAACGTGCGCAAGCATTCTGTACTCTCTGTATCAATCGTTTGGTGCGCGATAGGAGTCTAGGGCCGATGACCGTGTCCGCGTAATTTAATTTAGACAGTACCAGAGATTCAGCCAACTGCACACGCAACTCCTCACATAGGTACGGGCGCATTTTGTACAGTACTTTCAGACGATAAAAACAATTTCTGACGCAATTTGAGACGTACGATTCGAACCTGAGGCCCTGATCCATAACCAAACCCAAATTTTTTGCATCATAAACGCGCTCGACTGTCTGGCCCCTCAGTAACAAGTTAGCGCCGTTTATAGGTATCCTTTGCAACTGACCATTTGTTCCAAACAGCATATATTTGGTCTTGGATGGGTTGAGAATGAGACAGCTATCACTCGACCAATCAACAATTCTGTTGAGATCCTCATTAATATACCTCACCGCACTATCGTACTTTTCTGGTCTAAAAGAGAAATAAATTTGGAGATCGTAGGCGTAAATGTGAAATTTGCAATTTTTTATCACTTTAACGATATCTGCACAATATAATATGAATGGTTTAACACGCGATCTCAAAGTGGAACCATTCACACCGCGGACCTCAACGAGTTGGGCACGATTACTGAGATAACTATTGAACCATTTGATGGTTGAAGTGTTGAAACCATAGTACGCCATCTTGGATAGCAATAAGGGTAGGTTGATGGCGTCAAAAGCCCTCGAGAAATCCAACAGGACCAACATAGTGCATAAACCTTCGTCTTGTGCTGACAGAATATTGTCGATGACATCCAGCAAAGCTGTTGCCGTACTACGACCCCTCCTGAAACCCGATTGCGCCTCCGGAAGAGCGCCGCTATCCTCGAGATATTTAGACAATTGCTCATTTACCACTCTTTCCAGCACCTTCGAGAGCAGCGGTAAAATGCTAATAGGCCTCAAGTCTTTGAGATCGCGGGGGTTAGTGTTTTGGGTAATGGACGCACCATTGCAAGCTTCCAATCCTCTGGAAAGGTCGACGTTCTAATTGATTCATTTATAATATTGGTTAAAATGTCAAGGGTATTCGGAACAGTCATTATAAACATATTCAACGTTATGTGATCACAGCCTTCAGCATTAGATTTAAGGGTAGTCAATATCTTCATAACTTTACTGTCATGCGTGGTTTTGAGGTTGAAAGTTTTGTCAGAAAATTTGTGAAATTCAAAATAAGTAAGATTTGATACCAATACATCAGTACATACCCGATGAATGTTTAAAAAATGGTCGTTAATTTTGTCGGGATCGTTAAAATGTGGTGGTAGATCAATGTCGCTTTTGGAAGGCAGCAAAGTTGTTTTCAAATTTTTCCAAAGCATTTTGGGGTTGTTTATATTGTTATTAATGTTAACCCTATACTAGTAAGCAACTTTTTCAAAATTGATTTGTTCACCAGTCGCTTCAGATCCAAGTAATACTGTCTTTTATAATTTAACGATTTATCATCCAAATACTGTCTGTACGCCCTATCTCGAAGGTTCATCAGAAACTTGATGTTGTCAGTGATCCAAGGAGGTGATTTTTCCCTTATTGTTACATTCTTACGTGGCGCAAGTGAATCAAATACCTCCAATATATTATTGCATAGATAGTGTACCATAACGTTGACGTCGCGCGATGCCATGGGCACCTACCAGTTGATCGAGTTCAGTGACTCAGTGAAACCATACGTATCAATACTTTTGATATTTCTACAAGTTATGGTCATAGGTCGTAATTTTTCTTTTTTAAATTGGAATGTTGTGGAAATGAACGAATGCTTCAATTTCAATACTAGTAATTAGAAATTATAAGCTTAGTTAGATTTCCTCACGATGTTGTCCTTCACCGTTTGTCAATAATTTTGTAGTCTATCAATAAATATTGCCATAACTCACCATAAGGTTTCTCCAACCGTCCTCCCCCGGAGACCATCTCCATGACCTCTCTGTTGGCGCAGCCAGTGTACGGCATCACGCCCAGGGAGAACACCTCCCATAGCAACACGCCGAACGACCTGGTCATATACCATACCACCATGAATATAAGGAGCTTAATGTTTTAAAAGAGTAACGATGGAGTTTCTTGTTCGTTCTTCTCCATTCGAAACTACATTTTGGAACGAGCACCTAGCTTCACTAACAGACTGACGGACGGACAATTGAATTTTTAACGTTTCAGAAATACCTAATTAAGGGTTAATTGTAATAAATATGTTGACCTTTATAAATAAAGATTTGAATAAATTCTGTGGTCACAGTCTTTTTGAAACTCTTAGACTATAGATATTGGTTACAGAATTGAAAACTTTGTAGGTTTTCTGAATTCCTTTTGAAAATTCTTTATTTTAAAGAGATTGTATTCTCAAAACTATCAAAGAATGTAGCAGAAATCCAAAACCCTTGAAACAAGCATGTAACTAAATGAATCACTAAATGAATGGAACCATTTTACTTACATATTATGGTATTAACTAGATGTAACAATGAAAATTACAAAATCGAGACAGAACCATCCAAAAACCAATTTTCCTAGTTCAGCAACAACTAGAAAAAAATCTCCCATAGATAATTCAAACTTCTAAAGACGTGCAAAACTCACCAAACATCTGTTTTGATGGTGAAGACTCCATCGATGTATGCTTCAGGCGGCATCCACTTAATGGGCAGCATGGCCTTGCCTCCTTTCTTGTAGTAGTCGGACCTGTATATATCGCGCGCCATGCCGAAGTCTGCTATCTTGACCACTCTGCCTGGACCCCTGGACGTCAGTAGGCAGTTGCGGGCTGCTATGTCCCTGGGGAGACAAATTGAGGGGTCTAGCCAGCGGTAAAGATAAGATTAGTTCAATTTCCATAAAATGTTTCGAGAAGTCATCCCATTTATTTATTTATTTACATTAAAATGAAGGCCTACTTACATTCTAGGACACAAAAAAGAAACTTAAATCTATTACAATATTAACATTTAGATCGTTCCTATATTATTGAGATTTATATTTAAAAACTTATACGTTAATTTCCGTATGACATACGAGTACGACTTATCGTGGAACACATCTACACAATTCTGGGTGCTGAGCTATGATCGGGTTCAAGAGACCCATCGCCCTGCCGTTGGTGCTGCAGTACCTCGCTTTGTGCGTACACCTGGTGGCAGCAAATATTTTCCTCCGTCTATGCTAACAATTTGTGGATCACACAAAGAGTTGCTTCGTGCGTTGCGCGGTACCAACCATGCAGGCATATAGTCGTATGTTCCTTTGCAGAAGCTATCTTCTGGATAAATCTGGACTGATTTTACTTTTGACTAAAATCTCAAGAAATAAGTAGAATATCAAAGTGAGGGACTTTGATACACTACTTATTTCTTTCTCTTGTCGAGCCCCTAAACCTTCAAGTCCTAGAAAGACCTAAAATCCTTGAATCCCTTACCTATGTATGAATCTCTTGCTCTCCAAGTATCTGCATCCCTTGCAGACGTCGATGGAGCACAGCAGGAGATCCTTCATGGTGAGCGCGCTCGCTCGCTCCGGCTTCGGGCGACTCTCGCGGAGGAAGTTCTTCAAGTCTCCACCGGCCAGCAGTTCCAGGACTATGAATCTAGAGACAAGTGGTGATGGTTATAATGTAAATGAAACTGTGAAAAATTACGAATGTATTTTCATTTTCTTGTTTATAGGAATGTCTAGAATTAAGAAATGTCATGCTCTCTGTTCCTCTACTCTTTCTTGAAAAAACTGGTCCAGACTGACGCTACGATTTTCTTTTATGTAGTGTGTGCGTTAACAATTCAACTTTACATTATAAGTACACATCAAGTTATAACGTATGTATAATGCGTCCGGCTTAGCAAAATATCCTATACTGTTTTTGAAACAACTCACCCAAGGGTTGCAGTCTACCTAACCTTTTAGCATTGCTAATTAACTTTGAGCGCAATAAAACGTAAAACAATCTTACCGTGGATGTCGATCAAAACAGACACCGATCAGATGGACAATATTAGGATGGCTGAACTTGGCCATGATGGCAGCTTCCATCAGGAAGTCGGACTCAGCCTGGCCGGTCGACAGTTCTGGCAGAGTTTTCACTGCCACTGGCATCTCCACCGTGTCTCCTGTACGGTGGCGGTAGAGGCCTTGGTATACTTCTCCGAAGGCTCCCTGGCCTAAAGCCCTGGGGGTAAAATATTGAGTTAGTGTAGGAGAAGTTTTGTTTCTTGATGTTTAATGAGACAACAACTTGATAGACTGTAAATAGAAGAAAGAAAGAAAAGATTTTGGTACCTAGCTTAGTTCAAAGTCAATCGTACTCAAACTGTGCGAGAGTCAATGTATCATCTGTAATACAGATTTTTGTCACCAAAATCTGTGCTTTGTAAGAGGCTTTCGAAAATAAATAAACTGAATCAACTGGTAGATTTTCATAAAATTAATTTCTAAAGACGTTATCGTACTTAAAAAAACTTAACGCAAATGATTATTCTAATTCATTTTCTTAAACTTACATACATTAACTCACGCCTGTCTCCCGTAGGGCTTGGCAAAGACTATGGAACGCTAATTGCTTCGATTCTTACATACCTCTTTTAACTTCTTAATCATGGATTCATGGTCTAATACCTAAAACTAATCTTCTTTTATATCATTCTTAACGCAATCATCCTCTTTACTCCTAATTCAGAGATTTACTTTTTCTCAACACTTGAAAATCAGTATCCACTTACTTGACAAGTTTCAGGCTCTCCCTGGAGACCTGCGGCAGCCCCCGGACGTCGATCCCCTGCGGCAGGATGCTCTCGCTGCCGTAGTGAGGGTTGAATGCCATGGTGAGGTTGTCATTTCCTCCCGGAGCATTCCTCAGTCGTTGTAACTGAACATCTTGTTCTAGAAGACGTTTCTGCTGCTGTTCTGCTTCTTTCTTTCGTTGGTAGGTGTTGTCTGAGGGAACGATTTGTTAGTTTTTGATTTGGTACTATGAAGGTAGTCAGAATTGTTGATGATAATGATTATATTAAGAATGGAGTTTCTTGCTCGTTCTTCTTCACTCGAATCTATTTTTTGAAACGAGCACCTAGTTTCATTGACGGACAGACTGACAGACTATTATTTATTTTATTTTTGCTGATGTTTCAAAAGTACCAAATTATGGTTTAATTGAAATAAATGCTTTTTGAATTTGAATTTTTCTTGTTTTCTGTCGCATTTTGCTATTGAATTTAACCAGAGACAAAACTGAATTGAAAAACTTATTTATATTATTTTTGTGTTTAGACCATGGTTTATTTTCATCCGAATGCCTTTATGATTATAAATTTGACCTATACATTAAACAAACCAGAATATCTTCTAGAAAAGATTCAAGTTTTCTTTGTTGTTAGTTCTCACTGGTCAAGATCCAAGTGGTCACCGGTGACCGCTCTCCATTTACACCATTATAAACCTTATTTCCGATGTTTAGAGACTACTTTTGTATGAAAAAATGTTGTGGATTTTTCATAATCGGGCATTAAGAAATAACTGGCTGATTTTCGAAAATTGTTTTTGATTGCTTAGCTTTTAGACAAGAATCTCTTTTTGGATGTATGTAAATAGTATACTCACACAGATAGAGACAGACGCAGAGCACGGCGAGTGCGCAGACGAAGACTGCGACGGACAGGACTATGATCACTACCCACGGGGTCCGCGGCCACGCCTCCTCCACTGTACCACGGAATACATAAAAAATCATACATTTGTTTTTACAAGATGATGATGTTCAAGTTTGTGTGTGGGGGTCTAGTCAAGACTTTGGTTTAAAGTTGACTGATTAGGGAATTAGTCGTCCCTATTGGCAAAGACCAGGCACAATTCAGAAACTAAAGTTTGATAAAATTTTGAAATTTGAGAAAAGGAGTATATCACATTCGACATTCATATCGACAAAATTGTTTGAAACGCGTAATTAGGCAGTATCGCCACAAGGGTACCATTTTAAAATTGATACTTTAGCCGACTCGACGATCGACATTGCAATTAACAAACACGCTAGATCTACAAAACTAACTGCTTTTCTACATCTTCCTTCTGGGGTCCCCTTTAAAGAAGATTTCCTGTCGATTAAGCAACATTAACTTCTACATCATCTCAATAGGGTAGTTTCCTAAATATTATTTTAATGTTCGTCTGGTAGTTACTGTAATTTAAAACTTTAGACATGTATTTTTTTTCTCATAAAATTAAATACTTTCGGCGATATATTAATTTAAAAGATCGTGTGACGTCACAGCGTGCCACATTTTGTAGCACGTTATGACGTAACGACCTCCCACTCCTAAACTTAGCTCCATTTTATCTAAGTATTGCAATTTAATACGAGAATAAAACAAATATGTCTAATATTTTTTTATTATCTAACTGACGGACTAATTAGATGTTTAATTTTGGTATCCTGGAAACTACCCAATTATTTAAATAAGTGTCAGATCTTTTTGAGAGACTGTGTCCTTACATATGCACTTGGTGGGGTCGAGGGCGTCGGCGGTCCAGGTGTGCGGGCAGTAGCAGCGCGCGAGGCTGCGGGACTCGTCCAGCGCCACGCAGCGGTAGTCGCACTCGCACTCCTGTCGGGCCACGGCACTACTCACTGCGCTCACATGGGTATTAGTCCTACGCAAACTTAAGAGAGGGCTATGCCATATTGTCTCTTAGATCCTTTAGTTGAAAGTAGAAATATTTAAACTATCATTTCTGGTAGTAAAGTTTTTAAAACTTTCGATAGGATTCATCCTATTATAGCCAAACTGGTTAAATGATACATGAAGAAAAATCCCAAACACTACTTAAGGTGTGTCCAAACATCGAGTGCGGCTTGCAGCCCTGTGATTGGACTATTGCCGCACGAACATGTAGCTTGGAGACCGTCGGCGGTGCAGTATGAGGTCGAAGCAGAGCTACAAAACACGGAGCCGCTCTCATTGTGGTTTGATACGAAATAATAAGTGCAGCGTGTCTCGGACTGGACTGCCGCGCACCTTGCACGCCATGTTTGGACACAACTTTATATTGGTAGAAATGTTTTTGTCTAAAATCAAAACAATCTTTACTTAGTCCCAGAATATAAAACCTTACTTTACAATTACCCTAACCGTCGTATGTCTAATTGTAGATCCTCGCGAGACATAATGAATTTTATATTGTGTCTCATATACAGGCATTCAAGCCCTTAAAACCAAGAGACACTGGGCTATTTAATTGTTGTTGTTCCATTGTACATTTCCCCTGGTCTAATGGTATATTACTAACTAGTAATCTCTGTAAGGTTTCGGCTACAGCATATTATTATCACAGTTCCTTTGGTTTCATTTGCTTTACTTACATATATAGCGGGGATTATAAGTAGCTCCCCGGGCCCCGTCCTGGGCGCGACGGTCACCTCGCTGTAGTCCTTGATGGCCCGACTGGCCGCGATGTACGACCAGCCTCCGCCGCCGTGTAGACCAAGACCTTCGTTTGTATCTCCTCCTGCATTTATGGAAACTGGTTAGAGCGTATATAATAACGAGTAGAATACTTCCCCGAAGAACTTAATGGGTTGCCGGGGCTCCGGTTTGAATAGCAGGAGTAAGAACGGGGTGGTTTTTAGTCAGTAAGAGTCTGACACTCCTTCACGTCTCACCCGAGCGGGAGAAGCTGTTGGATGATTTTGCCCGTCAAAAAAAGAATAGAATACTTTTGAAGGTCCTGAGAAGAGTTAAGCGTAAGAGTCAACTAGGAGACTACATACCTCTATTTAACAGAGATCGGGTAGCAGCGTTCTCGTAAGTTATGAATTCAGATTCGGAAACCTGAAAGTCGCCGCAAACGTCCGGAATCCCTATCACTGCAGCTGTAGCCAAATGCCATTTAGCGCTTGTCTACATGTAGAACAGAAAACCAAATTATATGGAATTGACGTAAATTTTGACACTTGTAAGTGTGATTCCCATACATTTTGATTTCTACTCTCTCTGTAGACGAGCGGTAAAGTGGCGTTTGGCTAAAGGCCCTGAAGCGACAGCCCGTCTCAAACTGCAATCTCTAACCCGCTAGTCAAGCGCAGAGATTTTGTTAAACCCCTTTTTTGTAGAAGAAGGCTATATCCAGCAGGCGACTGTCATCGGCTATTGATAAAAAATGTTTGACTCACCAAGCCATCCTCCCCCGCCGCCCCCTCTAAGACATCCTCCCCCTCCGCCCCCGAACCCCCCATCAGCCTGGCCGGCACAGGCGGCCCCCCCTCCGCCCCCCTCGTGTAGCGCGGCCCCCCGCACCAGCTCGAACCCGGGAGTGGTCGGACCCGAGCGAGCCAACCAACCACCGCCAGCACCTGGTTGGGATGTAGGAATTTAAATAGATATTTTCATGAGCGTCAGTGTAAAATAAAATTGAGATACATGTGGTCATAGTTGAGTAGGATATACCTATTGTTTATCATGATCTTTCCATGTCTGTGGTAATTTACAACTCCCACGTAATGAGTAAGAGGTCTTATGATTACGTCGTTTGACACAAACCACACAAGCAAGTGTAGGAGAGCCATGCTTGCGGCACTGCTGGGCCGGCTCGACCGGAGTGATACCACCAATGAGCAGAAAACCGACGTGATACAATGCTTGCGTTGTTTCATCTTATAAGTGAGGCTACCAAGGGCCCAATTACCACCTTTCCCTTCCCCAATCTCTGAATCTCCAAAAATCCTCAAATTCTTGTCCCCAAAAGGCCGGTAACGCACTTGTAATGCCTCTGGTGGTCTGGATGTCCACGCGCGAAGCCGATCGCTCACCATCAGGTACTCCATCTGCTCGTTTATAAAAAAAACTACTCCGCTGCATTGCAACCTTTGATAGATCAATTTTAAACTGTATTCTCGAACTTGGCTGGCATACCATAGCATGGCAAATCATCTTATGTAGAGAAGGTTATTTTATAGTCCAATAGTGTTGAAACTGTTGATGATGAGATACCCCAGCAAAGGTGGAACGGAAAGCTAGTATCAAAAACAAAAGTACAAATGCATTCCTCACCAGAAGTCTTCCCCGGTTGTCCATACATGTACCCGGATTCAGGAGTGGCGTTGGTGAGTGCGTGAGCGTGCTGGGACCCGTCATCTCTGAAGCTCCCCACTGAGATCCCTCCCCCTCCCCCCGCCACTAGTAGAGGGAAGGCTTGCCCGTCTTTGTCCAGCTGTAGGAAGATGAGGTTTAGTGCTGGTGCAAATTCTTTTGAGACGTTGAACCGAGTATTTTGTAAATGGCTACTTCTGTATTAAGCTGTGTATTTGAGAACTAGCTACTTCTGCGAGGTTGCACCTGTTCTGTTCGGCGCCTATTGATTGTAGTGTGATGTTTTATAGCGTATACCTTCCTACCTACCTTCCTCGATAAATGGCGTAACCAATACAAAAATATTTTTATAATCAACAAACAAACTCTTCAGCTTTATGCAAGTATTAATAATAATAAGATGCTGTCAACAACTCCCAAGAATTGGAGTCTTTCCAGTTCTTTATTATGATTTGTAATTTTTATGCAAGTATTAATAATAATAAGATGCTGTCAACAACTCCCAAGAATTGGAGTCTTTCCAGTTCTTTATTATGATTTGTAATTTTTATGCAAGTATTAATAATAATAAGATGCTGTCAACAACTCCCAAGAATTGGAGTCTTTCCAGTTCTTTATTATGATTTGTAATTTTTATGCAAGTATTAATAATAATAAGATGCTGTCAACAACTCCCAAGAATTGGAGTCTTTCCAGTTCTTTATTATGATTTGTAATTTTCGTTTAGAATTTAAAAATAAAATAAAATAAAGGTTAAATTTTTTCTGGTTTTTCTTCA
Source organism: Spodoptera picta (assembly GCA_038387885.1). Taxonomy (NCBI): domain Eukaryota; kingdom Metazoa; phylum Arthropoda; class Insecta; order Lepidoptera; family Noctuidae; genus Spodoptera; species Spodoptera picta. Next base: position 2,454,386 of record JAZHFQ010000782.1, on the reverse strand, counting down.
TATAGGCAAAAAACCATTAATCAATGTGATTTTTTCAAATTAAGAGCACCCGGAAATTTATATATGTTTTAAACAATAGACTTACCAGGAATACATAAGTGGCCCCTCCCCCTCCTCCCCCTCCGTCTGAGACATGTGTGTTCCGGACCTCGTGAGTCTTACTGGTGAACACTTGGCTGGTCTCATTGGAGGTCCGGCGGGAACACTCGTGGTGACCTTCTTGGGCTGATAGTGTCTAAAGAAGAAAGGTTCCAGGTTTAGAAAGTAGTCTAAAGGATTTGCGGAGTCAACAAGACCCAAATTGATTTCTTGCTTGAGTTGTTATATATAAAGTAGCAGAAAGGTATGTCTTACACAGTCATGGGTGATTTTTTTGAGTGCTAATAACAACTTTGCGTTGAAATAAGACCGTGAGGAGTCTCAATAGATATCTAACTGCCGTGGCAAAATCATAAAGAGAGCAAAATATATTAAGTTATCATCATCATCATCATCTACAGCCTATAAGTGTCCACTGCTGACCAAAGGCCTCTTCTTGCACGGAGAAGTTTTGCGCATTAACTCGTCGAGTACCGGTTTTGTAGACACAATTATAGAACAATAGGTTGCGGTCACCGGTGACCGCTTGGTGTTTGACAGTTTAATCACCATGCTTGGTCATTGTAGGTTGGCGATTTAAAACTTATAATTAGAAATTACAAGCCCAGGTTTCTTCACGATGTTATCCATCCCCATTTATATCTAAATAATCTTAGAAATGACATAACATCACGCCTTTTTATCCCCGAAGGGGTAGGCAGAGGTGCACATTACGGCACTTAATGCCACTGTACAATGTAACACCCACTTTTCACTATTTATGTTACGAGTCCCATGTAATAGGGGGTGAGCCTATTGCCATATACCGGCACATTTCCAGACTCCGTGCTACTACTGAGAATGTTTTAAAAACCCAGTAATACTTTGCCCGACCCGGGAATCGAACCCGAGACCCCTTGCCCGGCAGTCGCACTTGCGACCACTCGGCCAACGAGGCAGTCATGGAGTCTAAATAATCTTAGAATGTATATATAACTTGGAGAAAGTCACATTGGTGTTTGCTAGGTTTCGAATTCGCATCCTCATGCATGAGAACTGGCGTCTTAGACTTCCGGGCCACCACGACATTTAAACTGTCAAACACCGAGCGGTCACCGGTGACCGCAACCTAATGTTCTTTAATTGTGTCTATAATGACGGTACTCGACGAGTTAATCTATGTACTTCCTATCCGGTCCCAATAATCCCCCTCCCAGGGCGTGCTCACCTTCTTGCAGGCGTTGCCCCCCTGCTGGCCGACGAGGACGTAGACGCGCTCGCCGCGGTGCAGCTCCACGAGCGCGCGCACGGCCGCCGCGTGCGACACGCCCGCCCACGCCGACCCCAGCCCGCCACTCGCACCCGTGCCTATCAGTCTACGCAAGTTGGAGATGATAAAAAATTATGTAAAAAGAAACATTCTTAAATTAAAAGTCCGTTAGATGACTGTTTTTGGTGCAAGATAATAGTCTTTAGTAGTTATTCTGTAGCATAAGGTGAAATGTGTAAGAAATCGAGAATAATCATACAATATACCTCTAGTAAAACTGCTTTCTTCTTATGTTTCAACAAAATGTTTTAGTTGACCATATTTGAAAACCTAAGCCTAATTAATGTTAAATCATTGTATCTACTATAAATGTAAATTGACCTTTAGTCAACTCAATGCAAATAAAAGGAGAAGGTTTGAGCATTAATTCAACGGCGATGTCAAACTTATATTTAGAAATTATAAACCCATGTTTTCTCACGATGTTTTCCTTCACCGTTTGTCAGTGGTGTCAAAAAAATCTTAGAAATAAGTTACATTACTACTTTTGTTTTTGGTAGATTCCGAATCCTGAGCCACCACGACACACAGCACACACTTTATCAAAACTAGATTGAATAATTTGCGAGACTGACGTGTAGAGTCCCTCGGCGGGCACCTCCCAGAGCTGTATGCCCTGGTAGGGCGCACTCTGTATGACGGACACCGACACCGCGGTGTTGTTGTACGCCGCGTCACACATGGCCTGGCTCGGACCGAACCGACCCGTCGCACCGCAGGGCGTGAAGCGGTAGACTGAAGGACAAATTCAAAGTTCAAGTTTTACAGAAACTAACTAACTATCAAGTCAGACATGAAACATGACGCAGAAACAAAAAAAATACAGAGAAACCACATGAAACCCACTACATGGAGATGAATTTATAAACTTTTTTTTAAATCATTGCTCCTCTGTAGGATTTTCTCCTGCGTCGTGGGTGCGTCTACAAAGATACAAGTTCAAGTACACATGACACCCAGACCAGGACCAACAATCTGTGGATCACACAAAGAGTTGTTCCGTGCGGGAATCGAACCCGCAAAACGTTGTGCGGCAGCCTGTTGCCCAACCACCACGCCAATCGTGCAGTCACTTTACATTCTGTATTAGTTTTCTGTCATGTTTTATAACAATTGGAAACTGCAAGAGACATTGTAGAACATACTTCTTTAAAAAGAGTAACGAATGGAGTTTCTTGCTCGTTCTTCTCCATTCGAATCTACATTTTGGAATGAGCACCTAGCTTCACCTAGCTTCACTGACGGACTGACTGACAGACTATTATTTATTTTGTATTTGTTGACGTTTCAAAAGTACCAAATTATGGTTTAATTGAAATAAATGCTTTGACTTTGACTTTGATCCCAACCCAATAATAAAATAAGTGAAATACCAGTTTATTAATACCAAAACCAATTTTATAAATCTATTATAGAATTATAGGTACTTACAAGGTTTATCCGCAAACGCAGGATGTGGCGTAGTCTTCTCTTCAAACGAAGGGTCGTAATAGTTATAATCCCCTAACTCTGCCGGGTCCACGTTCAGCCCGAAACACTCGGGGGCCATGGAGAAGTCGTCTATCGCTGAGTCTGAGTAAATCCTCATGCCCATACGAGTTTTAAATTCTAGGAAGTACCTGTAGAAAAAGAAATTGGACTTTAACTCGTCGAGTACCGGTTTTGTAGACACAATTATAGAACAATAGGTTGCGGTCACCGGTGACCGCTTGGTGTTTGACAGTTTAAGTTTTAAAATGGTGCTCAGGTCATTTTCGGTATCTGTCTATGTCTTTTGATCTCAAAGTGGTTATTGAACACCGTAATAGCTTTTCATTTATGGTCAAGTGAATTTATGTCTTACGTGAACAAGTCTACCTAAAACCACTTTAAATAAATGCTTTGTTAAAAACTGTATTGATATTTTTGGCTTCCATTTAGACGAACAAGGAAACTAAGGAAACTATTGTACGCCCTATGGGCAGGACACAGCTGAGCTCAACCAAATTATGATAACAACTGTATTATGTATCTACCTGTGATCTACAATGAATAAATGAATAAATGAATTTGAATGGTTTTACCAATTAGCATCTAGCTCTTGATACAAATTTACTAAAAATACAACAAATATTCAAATACTATTTCGTATTTACGTCTAAGTAGTATATGTAATATAATTGTGTAAGTTTATTGTTATGACATATACATGTAAGTTTATATAGGGATTTATTTTATGTAAGTCTATACTATCCTTTTTTTATGTATTTCTGTCGATTCCTAAATACGCCTGCTTCTTGCATCGACCATTGTTTTTGTCTCTGCATCACCCAAAGGTCTGGCTGGAGGAGAATGCCCTAGGCATTAAGCCCACCTTGTACATTAGTGTGTGCATGAAGTCTTTTAAAATAAAATAAAATAAAATATTTCTTCTTCATCAAAACCACAATTGCATCATAATGAATTCTTCCTTTTCGGCTCCTTCTACAACACCCATTCCCAAATCTACTTTACTAATCTTAAATCCTCCTAAACAACAACGTTATTAGCATTTCAAAAGACCATCACCTCCCACTTACCTCCTAGTAACATTAGGCAGAAAGATAGACGCCCGGTACCAGTTCTCGCCTTTATCTTTAGTACTGAACCACACGGAGGTGGTGATGTTGCCGCGGTTCGACAGTTCCACCACGTTCACACTCAAGGACCCATAGTTCCTTCCATTCTGCTGGTAGTAGAATCTTATCTGTGAAATGGAGAGGTTGATTATTATTGTCTGTTTGGGTAAAAGTAGGTATAACTTTTACTGAAGTATGAATTCTGTTCTGATGAAGGTGAACTGTTTGGGGCGTTATTTTGTCAAGAACTCCAACTTAGAAGTTATTTTACCTCTAACAACGACGTCAAAAATCAAAGAACTTTGGTTACATGTTTAAAAATCTTGCTAAAACAAAACATCTTCTGAATAATAAACCATGTTACATTTTTACAGCAAATAAAGTCGTAATAGTGATAATCATTTGTGTACATTTATCGCTACAGAAGATTATTAAAAAAGATCTAGGGAGATAATACAGTGATCTACAAGAAAAATAAGACTATAACTTCCAATAGGGTCCGAACGAAAGAAAATTGCATATGTACCCATAAAAAATATTACAAATGTGCCTCAAAAGCTAAGAATTATGGCTAAAAAACTTACCATACAACAATTATAGTATCTGGACGTAATATTCCCATGGACCTTCGGAGGAGGGTTGAAAATCACAGTCCTCATGATAGCGGTGGACGCGAAATCCGCCTTCTCCTTATTGGGCCCAGTCACATTCATATTGACGAAGAAATAATACCCGACACACTGAGTGATGCTCAAGTTCAAATGTGCTGGGAACAGTGGGGGTACCACCATCGTTGGGTGTGGCAGTGTGGGCCCACATGTATGGTCGTAGTTTGGGCCTGTTTTGTCTGTTGGGGTGGGTCCGTTGTGACGGGACCATTTGAGGATTGGCCTGTTGAAGGAATTTGAGTTAGTTTGTGATCTTTAGCTTTTAATTTTTAGTATCTGTGTACGTTATTTGAAAAATATATATTCCGAAAGTTTCTGTTTTCTACATAAATATTTTACACCAAAGATTATCGGTTGTTTAATGTCGGTTGATTAATGTTTTTTTTCTTCTGAATGGCAATATACATTACATGAACGTTTATTGTTTAAATAATTTAAGATCCTACGAACCGATAATTATAATTGTAAACTTACTGTGGAACATTCTCGAAGCCGCAGGTATCTTGTTCGAAGTTACAATAGGATCCGTACGGCATTTTGTCTGCAACAAAAACATGTAAAGTTTAGAACTACTATTTTCCAAGAAACTGGATAACCTGCATCAGAATCCTTTTGCATACACATAAAAGAAGCAAAAATTGGGGCTCATTTTAATCATCCATAGTTAGGAGTTTTTTCGTGTCATACATACCGCAATTCTGTGCTTCATCGCTGCCGTCATCACAGTCCTTGACCAGATCACAGACTTGTTGCAGCTTGATGCACGAGTCTTTCTGTAAGAGGAAATAATAAATTTAGTCATGATACTAGTAAATAATTGTACAAGATAGCTACATAGAAATAGTTGGATCTTGGTGGTCTATGCGAGCTGAAGGTCGAGTGGCATGTTGCTTGTGTCCAGCAATGGATGGTAACGGGTACATGATGATGATGAATTTTATACATGCGAAAGTGTATTTACTCTACTTTTCCTGCAGGTGTCGTACTAAAAATCGACTAAGAGACTACACATTTAATAGAGATTAAGCAGCAACGGTCTCTGATAAATCTGATGCTTTTAAACTGCAATCTGCAACCAGCCCACCAAGAGGCCAATAGGCTAGGCTAGCACTTCCATGAGAAAGACTTCATTATCATCATATCAACTACAAGACGTCCACAGCAACATGTATTGCTGATGAATTTTAATCAGTTTGTCTGTCCACCTGCAAATGAAAAAAATTCATCCTCTTTTTAACGATACTTACGTTCATAATCTGACACTTGAGCTGTCCCAGCACACACTCTCCATTATAGATGGGTGGCTCCGGCACGCAGTCTATCATCCTGATGTTGTCAATGGCGATGTGAGGCAAGTTCTGCGAGAGGCTCACGTAGCTTGGCCGAGTGATCTCTATTATAATGCGCACTTCTTGTTGTACCTTGCCGATTATGAAGCGCATTGGATGCCAGCTGTAAAGATGAAGAGTATTAGACAGTTAAATGAGATTTTAGGACCTTGATTTTGTACATTGTATGAAAGAATGCTCTGCTATTTTGTGGGTATCTATGGGCAATGCAGATTACTTACCATCAGATGTTGCGTCTGATCGTTTTATCCCATAAAAAGAGAACTTAATGGTCCTGTTTGTTTTGACAATCTTTTTGCAAGCGACTCTCTCACTTTAAGGAGAAGCATTTGACTAAGTATCCACGAATGTGTTACAAATTATAAGCTAATTTGAAAACCTCTAATAACACTCTCTGATTTGAGAATCTCACCAAAGACCGCTTACCCGATAGACTCAGTCTAGACAATATTCAATGTGTTTTGATTGTCTTCTACAGGTGACATTAATTTGGCCAGTATGAGAATCAGCTTAAACATCAAAAGATAATGATATTCTGATACTCACATATCGAAATTGTTGCCAGCCACCTCCTGCAGTATCCATTGAACTTCAGACATCGTGGACTCCGACACTAGGCGGATGCTGGCGTTCTGCATCTTGCTCTGGTGGAACTTGGCTTCGAACTGGTGGAAACATGATGGAATTTTAAACATCTCAAAATAGGTAGTATTTTTGGTAATAATTATCTACATAACATCACCATCATAACATCACGCCTTTTACCCCCGAAGGGGTAGGCAGAGGTGCACATTATGCCACTGTACAATATAACACCCACTTTTCACACCTTATGTTATGAGTCCCATGTAATAGGGGGTGAGCCAGGTGAGCCTATTGCCATATACCAGGCACAATTCCAGACTGTGTGCTACTACTGAGATTTTTTTTTCCTTAAAATCCAGTAATACTTCTGCCTGACCCAGGATCCGAACCCGAGACCCCGTGCCCGGCAGTCGCACTTACGACCACTCGGCTAACGAGGCAGTCAGAGGTAATAATTACAGTTTTTTCTATATGCAACGGGCCGGCGTTTGACCACTATCTCGCCTGGTGGAAAGCGATGACGTAGTTGGCGATAGAGGCGATAAGCTCGCCTGCCCATAAGCAAACTAAGAGACATAGACTGTGACTACTTTTTTTAAGGGGGGAAAATTATTCAATTACATTTCCCGCCTCTCTCTTACTGACTAACAACCACCTCGTTCCTACTCCTGCTTTTCGAACCGGAGCCCCGGCAACCCGTTAGACCTTCCGCGGCTCCGTAAGAATACCATTCCTTAGTTTGACTTTAGGGAGATGCTACGCCATATCGAATACCAAATAAAATTGAATACCAATTGATCAAATCTTAGAGGAACGGATTGAGGTGCTTAGCTGCTTACCTTACAGAATTCCCAGAGACCACGGAATGGTGGTGACTTGATCACCATGTTCTCCATGGTAGGGTCCACGGCCAGGTAGAGGAAGTGACCTGCAACAAGATAACATTTTTAGTTTAGTTATTATTTCAATAACAACAACTTTTAGTGTTAAAAGGCAAAAGTTGAAGGCAATATTAATTGTTGTCAAAGTCAAAAGCATTTATTTCAATTAGACCAAGAAGGCACTTTTGAACGTCACAACAAAATATTTAAATATTAAATAATAAGAAAAAAAAATGTCAGTCGGTAGGTCAGTCCTCTAGTGAAGCTATTTGCTCGTTCCAAAGTGTAGATTCCTATGGAGAAGAACGAGCAAGAAACTCCATAGGTTGTATATTATTGTTATATTCTGCCATATCTACCCACGTCTTACCAGTTGAGTTTCATATTATATTCTCTTTGGTTTGATTAGGAGGCAGGTCTATTTAATTAACTAAAAAATCGCGGGTTCGATTTTTTAGTGAATTTAGTATGTCTCACGATAGTTATTATAAAAAACAGGTCTATTTAAATGAAACAGACATTTCCTAAGCTAAATTAACTTTTTTTTATACCACGACGGTGGCAAAAAAAGCACACGGCCCACCTGATGGTAGATGATAAGCGGTTACCGTGGTCTATGTACGCTTGCGACACCTGGAGCATTACATGCGCCTTGCCGGCCCTTAAAAATCTATTCACTCCCTTCTTGAAGAATCTTATGTTTTAGCCTACTGGGAAAATGACAGTGGAGTTCATTCTACAATCGAAGGGTCCATGGGAGGAAATTCCTCTGAAACCGAATTGTACGAGATCATTTGGGCTCCAATGTGTGAGCGTGAACTAGCGGTGCGATGATAGTAAGATTTTTACAATTATCTCATAACATTTCTTTGCAGTACAAAAATTATTGTGCGAACATTTCCCAACCACGTGGGCGAGCGAACACGATGCGCAAAATGGACAATGAACGGAGAATTGCGCAGTAGTATTACTCGGATTAACTCTCGAGTTACAACGAGTGGGTGTTATGTATTTACTTTAAAAACTTTCGTTGCTATTTTGTTGAAAAAGCTTACATTAGTAAAATAAGTTTTAAAGTTCTTTTTTATTGAGTACAAAAAGAAAGTGAGAATTAATGAATGTTTATAGCATTTATTATGGGATAAGCCGGTCAACGAGCAGACGGATCACCGGATGGTAAGTCATTGGTGTTGCCCATGGACACCTAGAACACCAGGTGTTACAAGTGCGTTAACTGCGCCTGAGTACCTTTACACATGAAGCATTAAAATGACGTTACCCCTTTCAATTCTCGAAGAGAAAGCAGATATCATCATTATAATCACCCGTCATCCGGAAGACGACTGAACAAAGGATGCATATTTTCAGTATAACACCCACCTTTCACAAATTAGAGGTATGTTAAAATGAGTTTCTTAGTATAGAGGTCAAACCTATACGACATACCACCATTTCAGTATCCGTGCTATCACTAAGAAATCTTACTATCTTTATTATTATTATAAATGCAAAACTTTGTGTATGTGTGTGTATGTTTGTTACTCAATCACGTCACAGCGGCTAGGAATCGGGTTGACATATGGAACAGGGGTAAGATTTGATCTGGAGTAACACATAGGCTACTTTTTACCCACGAGGACTCGGGAGAAACCACGGGCAGAAGCTAGTTTTCACATAAATTACAAAATCCGATTATTATGTCAAGCAACCAAAACCCTGCTCAATAACACTTGCTTGCGATCAGTACACATCAATGAGGTAAACTATAGATGCCCGCGACTTCGTCCGCGTGGAATAGTGTCTTTAGATAGTTCTTCACAGATCCTCTCCCGTAGGTGACAGCGTGATAATATGTAATCTATATGTTCGTTTGTAATATTTATGCAAAATTTGAAGTTAGCCCGGACATACATACAGATAAACAGACAAAAATTCTAAAAACTATATTTTTGGCTTCGGTATTGATTGCAGATCACGTCCTAAGTACTACGATTTTATTATAATTATTTAAGTATATAGATTCAAATTTTACTTTCTCACTATTTTATTTAACAACGTAATAAACTGCATAGCTATAATCCAGCATTTCACTCGTATAAAGTTCTAAATGGGCAGAGAATATCACTAATGAGTGCGCCACTAGTACGTGGGCGAAAAGCTAAATGTCACGCGACAAAACGGATGCGAAGCAGACAAATTAAGTATGAAAGTACCCAACGCTGAATGAATTTAGTATGAATTTTGTACCAGGTTTTTATTAGTAGCTTGTTTTTTAGTTGGAGAACGCATGTTTCATGCATTTTTGTGGGATTGATTCAGATAGTATTAGGCAGGGAGTCACTGGATGCTGGTCGCTTACAATAGGGCAATCTGGAAGTCATTGATAGAGACTTATATGTATTATACAGCTGTGGACTTGTGCCTGATAATTTAATTATGATTATACTGTAGATAGATTCGATATTAGGTAAATAGCAAGTTAAAGTAGTTAGTTGTCTGTTAATTCAAATAATACACTTTTATGCCGCATTCGTGTCAGTCCACGACTGCTTATTCTACAATTCAAGTAGGAGATGAAGTGGTAGGTAGACAGAAGTGCGCAATGGACGGTTCACAGAGGAACACCCACTTTTCCACCAGTTATCATAGGAGCCCCAATTTCCTCTAAGTCCCTGTCAACTCAAATTAAATTATATTTCGACCTTAATAATACAGATACTTAATATTATTACACGAATCATCTAATTATAAAGTGTAAAAAGAAAAAAGTAAGTACTTAAGCGCCTACTGGCAAATTAAATGTGACCAGATGAGAAACCGTAAAAATGTACCAATATTATAGTTCTTTTCACTGAAAAAACTCTACCAAGAAATCTCATCTTTGCTATGTATTCCATAAATTGATAATTAATATCGCCCACACGTTCTTTTTAAAAGCTTCGGTACTATAATAATCCTTTTTGAGAGGGAATTTTTGCGGAAATTAAATACTAACACCCTCTTTAAAAGAAGCAACTTGACATGCTATACAGCAATAGATTAAAATGTCTTGCGTAGGAAGCCGTTTTAGTTCAAAATATTTTAAATTAACTTTCTATTCTGCGACTTCGGTTGCGTCTAAGCAATTTAGAATTCTCTCAAGCAGATCCTCCATCTGCAGAATAATGGTGTAAACTTTCCAATTACGAAAACAAATTTCAATTTTTTACAATATAAACAAATAACCAAACCTGTCCTTTTTTGATATTTGTTGGGCCGACGTTCGACCCCTATCTCGCCTGGCGGTAAGCGATGATGCGGTCTATGATGGAGCACGTCGACCCGTAAGGAACCTATTAACAGGGCCTTGAAGACACCCAGGTTATACCCTTCAGGAAATACAGACTGGCAAGAATTCCACTCCTTAGCAGTACGCACAAGAAAGTTTGATGCGAAGCCCTTCGTGCGAGTGGGTGGGACATCTACCATGGTGGGACATGATTGTAAGTATCAATATGAATGACATCTCTTACTTACTTGACAACTTAGAAGAGCGTCACGTTTTAAAAAGTGGAACACTTTGTCTCAACTCTCTACTTTATAGTATAGAAAGGAAAAAAGCAGAATAATTTGCGTGGTCATGATGCGTAGGTAGTCGATTGTTTTTAAAAGGTTAGAGATAGTGTTCGTGTTGCAAAACAAAGAAGGATTTGACTAGACTCCTTTGCACATTCTAATAAAACTATTTTTACGAGTTGTTGCTACCTACGCTCAGGTCGCTGTACAATTTCTGAATTAGAGTAGGTGTCCGTCTACCATTCGATGCTCATTAGTCTCCTGTTTGCATGTCAGGAAATGTGTGCAGGTATAAAGATACTTTTATTTGTCAAAAAAGAATACATTGTGTATAAACTTTTTGGTGTTTAAGCGCTGACTTTTCCAAAGCCAGATAAATTATAACTGAACAATAACTTTGAATATTTGACAACTCTTCCATACTAAAAATTGTCAAATATCAATTATACTAAGTATAACTAGTTAAGAATTAACTGATGATTTAAAATCGGCCCTAACCTGTTTATAATATTAGCCTATTTATTATAATTTCTACAACAAAATCGGTATTCGTTCGAAAACCATCGTGGAGTCCTGGTATAGCCGAATGCTAGATAATAAATAAACCGTAGCTTACAAAACAAAAACATTCTATCTACCAAACAAAACAAAATCTATGAAAATGTATGAAACCCAATCAAAAATAGAAAACAAAAGAATATCGGACAACACAAAACTGAACTGCACAATCGTCATGTCACAGATCTGTTTTTTCGAAGTAAATTAATATACTAACACATTCTCATAAGTGTGACAAACACTTCTCTGAAAACCGCATCAAAATCAGGCCAGCCAGTTATGTTTCTGCCACCGACGGAGGGTGCAAATGGAAACTATGATCATTTTACTAAATTTATTATAATTAAAATTACATGACAATTCCTAAAATCTAACTAACCTACTAGCGAATGCGTTCGATGTTAGAACAACACTGCTTTCTTCTCTTAAAATTATTTCGAAAGAAGGTTTTCAATAAAACCTATTGAGGTTAAATTTAGTGGGGTGATTGATGATGCAGCGATTCGCAACTGGGCAAGAGGCGGTGACATGAGGAGACGACTCAGCAGTTTAGGTGTTGCAGTACTTCGTTGCATCAAAGTTGGTCTAATGTCCTGATTCAGCAAATATGCTCTTCGTGGCACGGCGTTGATCACGGTGTAGGTACATGTGTCGGCACTGATACGTAACAAGCCTATTGCGAGATAATCGCGCACAAAGATACATAGATTGCACTGAGAACCGCCTTTTTTGAAGGCCTTTAGAAAAATCTTTGTCCATATTGTTTTACTGCATTTTTTTACTATGTGGCGCACGGGACGTTGCCCGGTGGGCGGGAAACCGATCAATTTAGATAATAAAATATGAAGTGGCTGAATTTGGCCTAATTGAAACACGATCGTGCTTGACAGCAGGGGAAAGCGAATTGTCGTCATTGTCCGTTGAGAAAAAAAGAGTTAAAATTGTGTTTCAATTAAACCATTTCTTATTTGTATGCCAATGTTTTGCGCCTCTTTCTAATATTTGCATAGTGCGGCCTACATAGTTTAAAAGTTAAGGTTAAGAACCCAAAGGCAGGAACTTAGCCATTAAAATACATAAACCATCTTACAATCTAAACCTACTTATAATCAATCTGTAGAACGTCAATTCTGTTCATGAAATATATTTCCAAAATAATTATCAAGGGTTGATTAGTGATCGATACTAATGCCAAAAATGCAATCAGTAAAATTTTGTCTGTTTGTCTATCTGTATGATCCTTATAGAAACAAAAACTTCTCCACGGATTTTAACGGAACTTGATACAAACATTCTTCTTACTCCTGGGGAGGTTATAGTATCATATGTACCTATATATGTTATAGTATGTTATATTGTAGCGTGATGGATACTAGAGGTAGAGTATCCATCACGCTACAATCAATAGGAGCAGAGCAGTGAAGGGAAACGATGGGAAAACGGGTGAAATTACTCCATTTTTTAAGCTTCCGTCGCGTGTCAGTCTTAATTTTAAAGCTACATAGAATCATGTTTGACGGAAATGTTTTACATCAAATGATCTAAATAGCCACTGACAGAAGCTAGCCCCAAATAAAATATTCAAGTATTTTTTTAAGTGGCGAAACTCATCCAATGACTTCTCCCGCCCGGGTGAGGCGGGAGGGAGTGTCAGACTCTTACTGACTAAAAACCACCCCGTTCCTACTTCGAGCCGGAGCCCCGGCAACCTGTTAAGTCTTCCATGGCTCCGTAGTCAAGTACTAGGGCCAAAACACGTAAAATAACGAACCAAATTTTGTTAAGTCAGCTAATATATAAAACACAATATAAGTTTCGTTACAAGTGCAAAGCTGCTAAACCACCCACTTTGGTTTAAGTTTAAGTAGCTGTATAGATCCCAGCTCCCAGCGAAGGCGTATGGGAGACTCCCACGCATTGGCGGCCGCATTATCACGGATCAAAACTATATATATTTTTAATGATGAATTAGTTTATTTAATCTCTTATTGGTACACACAATAATATTTACAGTAATATCATCATGCCTTTTGTGTTCCCAAAGGGTTAGGCAGAGATGCACATTATATAATGCAACACACTCTTTATCAAACAACATAACATCATACCTTTTATCATCGAAGGAGTATGCAGAGGTGCACATTACGGCACTTAATGCCATTGTAACATCCACTTTTCACGATTTATGTTAGAAGTCCCATGTAATAGGTGAGCCTATTGCCAGATTATTATACAGGCCACAATTCCAGACTCCGTGCTACTACTGAGAGTTATTTTAAAAACCCAGTAATACTTTGCCTGACCCGGGAATCGAACTCGAGACCCCTTGCCCGGCAGTAATACTTGTGTCCATTTGGCCAACGACGTAAGGCTTTTCAAACAAATAAATCATTTTTATACTACAGAGGTGATTAACTCCGAATGACAGAAACCAGTGACTTCAACCAGAGGATTTCTATAACAAAGGCAATCGATTCTGTATTAAATTTCATTGCTTTTAAAAAAACATTAAAAAACACATAACAAAAGATCTAAGTTAAAATTTGCAGCTTAAGTCAAGCTCTTACTGTTGACAAAGTATAATAAACTGCGTCTAATTGAAGTGGGAACACTAAACTATTAATAGATCGTCTCAGTCGCGACGCTGCATCCAAAATAATTGCTTAGAAAATGGCGGATATCATGACGTCACGCACAGGGGTGGACTTCTGTTTTTAAGGACGAAAGACTAAATCACTGGCGATTGAGCTTTGCTAGGATAAATATAGACTATTTTTTCCAGTTGTATCACCTAGCTACACCAATTTTTCGACTCAATATTAAGTATCCTTTCACTCGTTGCAATTTTTATTCAAATACAGCTGATTTCAAGAAGATGCACAATAAAATACTGCATGCATACAAATATTGGTCGTTTATAGAATGTTTTATGACTTATCTGAAACTAGAATAATCACTAACAACCCATTCCCCTTCAATACGGTGCTGAGTTAAAACGTCTTCCTTAAATTTTACCTGACGAGCGCCGGAAGAAAATAGTTGAACGCAATGTCGGTCACCGGACCGACTCAACAACGTATTAAAATTGATACAATCCCCGCTTATAGCAGACGGCTTGAGGGTCGCAGTTAGTCTTTAGAGGTCTAATTTTTATGTATGCCACAGTTTTAGATAGAAAAATCCGTTTATGTTTATTTTTTTTAATAAGCCGGTAAACGATCAGACCTGGAACATCAGAAGCGTACAAGCGCGTTACCGGCCTTTTGGGATTAGGAATTTCAGGATTGTCGCGTTACAGGGGGATTGGAGGAGGGGGGGGGGGTATTGAGCATCCGATACCTCACTCACACGACGAAACACAACGCTTGCGTTACTTAACTTGCGTGACATAACTGTCACGGTCGGTTTTCTGTGAGGCCGTGGTATTTCCATTCGTGCCGAAGCATGGCTCTCCCACACTGAAATATGTATCTAAATGCTTTCGAATGCAGATTCTCAAGCTCAGCAGTAGTTCAAGAACTCTATAATTAACTCAGTAACGTATATGTTATATTGGTGACCGTGAGAGTAGAGACAAGTCGGTCGGGAAAATTATTTGTTATGACGCGATTCCGAGGCCACACATTTCATAAATGTGTGAAATAGCTACTACGTTAACACGTACTATGTTGCACGCATAAAATAATAATAATATATAAAGCGTGTTTTAGACTACAATTGTCGGAACAAAGTGCTACTATCGCGTCGGTCATGAAACATTATTTTCCATTTGAAAACCTTTCTTTGGCGGCATTTTTTTTGAGGTGGGAATTTCATCCAATGACTTCTCCCCCATTGGGTTAGGCGAGAGGGAGTGTCAGACTTTTACTGACTAAAAACCACCCCGTTCCTACTCCTGCACTTCAAGCCGCCGCCCCGGCAACCCGTTAGGCCTTCCGTGGCTCTGTATCGGGCATCAGCCTTGCTGGGCCTCTGTGGTGGTCATATGGCGTCTTGGCGGCATAGAGTTTAAAATTGTACAAGGTGATTAGCACCTTTATTTAGATTATTACATGGGACTCATAACATATATAGTGAAAAGTGGGTGTACAGTGTGGCATTAAGTGCCGTAATGTGCACCTCTGCCTAAAAGGCGCGATGCTATGTTATGTTATGTACTGTTATGTTATGTTATGATTACCACCGTAGCATTTACATATTGTACCTGTTTTGATAAGCCTTTTAACATGGTATATTAAGGTAGTTACTATACCAATTACATTGGGGAAGTTCCTGTAAAGGTCTAGATATAAAATGTGTCGCGGAGAACCTAACGGGTAACCGGGGCTCCGGCTCGACGTGCAGGAGAAGGAACGGGGTGGTTTTTAGTCAGTAAGAGTCTGACACTCCCTCCCGCCTCACCCAGGCGGGAGCAGTCATTCGATGATTTTCCACCCTTAAAAAAAAAAAGACATAAAATGTAGAAATAAATATCAAGTGCAATACAAGTCCGCCCCTGCCCTTTTTAATTAAATGCACATAACAAAGGAAAGCTAAGAATATCCAACGTTTAGATGCAAGTCTGGCTACATAGACGGGCTGTTAATGCCCTTAATGAATTGGGATGAGCTCTGTAAGTACTGTCTAAAGATCGTATATCTGTTTTCAAGATTGCAAGAGAGATATCTATGTCTTTGCGACAATATTTTTAAGTAGGGTGCTTTAAAAATAGTGATAGAAAATAGACTGGTACGGTTTTTATGACTTCAAAAAGAAAAAAAACGGTCTCGTAGCGACCTGTGTGTGTGTGTGTGTGTGTGTGAGGGTGTGTGTGTGTGTGTTTGTGCGTGAATATCTCGCGATTGGCTGAACCGATTTTGATGCGATTTCTAGAAAAGCGTTTGGTATACTTAGGATTAGGAGGTTTTAGTATCGACTTCATTAACAGAGAGGGTTGAAGTCGGTATTTTTAAACGTAGTTTATTTTTTTACGTTATCGCGACTGCCTCGTTGGCCGAGTGGTCGCAATTGCGACTGCCGGGCAAGGGGTCTTTTTTTAAGGGGGGAAAATCATCGAATGACTGCTCCCGCCTAGATGAGGCGGGAGGAAGTGTCAGACTCTTACTGACTAAAAACCACCCCGGGCAAGGGGTCTAGGATTCGATTCCCGGGCCGAGCAAAGTATTACTGGGTTTTTTAAAAATTCTGAGTAGTAGCACGGAGTCTGGAATTGTGCCCGGTATATGGCAATAGGCTCACCCCCTATTACATGGGACTCATAACATAAATAGTGAAAAGTGGGTGTTACATTGTACAGTGGTATAAGGCCTACCCCTTCGACGATAAAAGGCGTGATGTTATGTTATGTTTATTTTTTACTTTATCTTGATTTGAGATTATGTATCACCACCACCGGCTCTGGTTCAGTTGGTTCGATTCTGTTGGCCTAACTAGGAGGATGAATTGACGTTTAATTTGTAGATTATGTGCCAAAATTGTAACTCGTCATAGTTGTTACTACTAAGTTTGTGTTTCTTCTTTAGAAATACTAAAATATCTAGTCTTTTATATAACTATTGATGTGTTTGTATTTTGTCATTTCTAACTATGTAGAATGGTGTCCAACTTGCCCAGGCGATTAAATCTTATATCTTACATAAAGCGGAAGAGTTTGTTTTTTTGTTTTTGTGTTTGAACTCGCTAATCTCCGTAACTACAAGTTTGATTTCAATAATTCTTTTTGTGTTGGATAGCGCATTTATCAAGGATGGCTATAGGCTATAAAACATCACACTACGACCAATAGGAGCTGAGCAGAGCGTGTGAAACCGCGCGGCAGTAGCTAGTAAATAAATAAAATCTTTTTATTCGAATAACAATGATCCAATTTGTTAGTATTACAATACTTACGACTAGTGTTAGTAGTATAACTTTATCAATTTTATTTTTTTATTACCTGTTTGCTTTTCTTTAACATAAATCTTAGCGTCGTCATCAACAAACACGATAAAGTATTAATAATCTAATTCTGAGCAGTCGTTTAGGAGTTACGCCCTTACAAATATTTAGAAGATAACTACGTTTCTATTTACACCCATCAATTCATCTATTCTTAATATCATGAGTTCATAACACACGAACTGATGGACATGTATACTAAATATTTTGGTATAATAATGTTTAAAACATGAACGTCTTGTTTATACATGTTTTATTTTGACGTTTAAATTTAATTTTCTTGTAAATTACAGGTTGACCAATGGTTTACTCATTTTTAAATACGAGATATAATTTTGTAGCTCATACCAATAGGTACATTGTACAGACAATTTGAACTTACATTTACATAACATAACATCACGCCTTTTATCCCCGATGGAGAAGGCAGAGGTGCACATTATGCCACTGTACAATGTAACACCCACTTTTCACTATTTATGTTATGAGTCCCATGTAATAGGGGGTGAGCCTATTGCTATATATCGGGCACAATTCCAGACTCCGTGCTACTACTGAGATTTTTTTAAAAACCCATTAATACTTTGCCCGACCCGGAAATCGAACCCGAGACCCCTTGCCCGGCAGTCGCACTTGCGACCACTCGGCCAACGAGGCAGTCAGGAACTTACATTTACTTATTATGTGTATATTATAACTTTCGTGAGACATACTAATGATTTATTATGTTTTCGGCTTACTCACGTAACTGTTTGACGAGGAACTCGACTAGTTTCAAGCCATGCTGGAGGCTCATATTCAAGAGCAGCATTCCGCTTGACTCGGCGACTGTCGCGAAGTAGCAGTGCACAACAGTTACGTGAGTACGCCGAAAACATAACAAATTTATTATTACGTTTTATTATTGACCAACACCTGCGTAAGGGTTAGATGGTTGGGTCAAGGGCCTGATGCAGAAAGCAGTACTTCTGGACACGGCGCGTGTTGTCCGGAAATTCGTCTCTCTGGAGCCCTGACCACCGGTAGCTTGGATCTCTCCCGTTACAGCTGGTGGGCTACTGCTTTTTATGTGTTTTAAATGTTTTTTTATAATCAAATATATCTAAAAATATGTAGGTACATATGACATCAGTTATGTAAATAAATAAAGGGAATAATCATTTATTATTACTGTTTCATAATATAATGAAAACATTATTTTTATGAAATTGATGAGGCTTACTGTTGAATCCAATTCCGATTGATCGACACTGGTGTTGTGATATTTCGTACTCTTGAGTTGCAACACTAGCGTCCATTGTATTTGTATTGCGTGGATATTTAATGAACTAAATGGTATTGAGTTTGGTTTTATATATATTCCGTACTGTGGATGCTATTTTAACAGCTTCGATAGGGGTTGTATAGTTTTGATGATTATTGTCCATAAGGTTATTTTCTTTTTTGATCACTTTGACTGGATTTTAATGTTACATTGTTCTCGCACAATCCAAACAGCAATACTATGCAACTAGTAAATTGTATTGTGAACCTGATTGAAAAATAGTAACCTATGGAGTTTCTTGCTCGTTCTTCTCCATAGGAATCTAGAGGTACACATTGGAATGAGCAAATAGCTTCACTTTTAATTTTTTTTTTTGTTTGTTGACGTTCCAAAGTGCTATTCTGGTCTAATTGAAATAAATGATTTTGAGTTTGACTTTGACTTTGACATTGAATAATTATTAAGATATTTTTCGTTTTTTTTATAGCATAAGTCGGTAAACGAGCAGACGGATCACCTGATCCGTCTGCTCGTTTACCGCAATCGTCGCCGCCCATGGACACCCGAAACACTAAGGCGTTACAAGTGCGTTACCGGCCTTTTTGGGAATTGGGAATTTGAGGATTGTGAACCATACGGGAATTCGGGACATTAGGGAGACTAGGAGGGGGATAATTCGGCCCGCCCGGAACCTCACTCACACGACGAAACACAACGCAAGCGTTGTTTCAAGTCGGTTTTCTGTGAGGCTGTGGTATCACTCCGGTCGAGCCGGCCCATTCGTGCCGAAGCATGGCTCTCCCACACTTACATATTTGATTGAAATTGCATCGACATTGAGATTGGTTTCAAGAGTAAGCACCCAGGTCAGATATTGGATATCACAGCCATTTCCAAATGACACGTAACTATACATAAAATCATCATTAAACAATAATTTTAACTCTATTATTATCTATACACAACAAAATAACACAGGCACGGACTCGAAACGTTACAAATACAAGTTATGTTTAAATTTATAACTGTAGGGACAGATGAATGATGTAGGTATAGTCTATTTTGAGACGATTTTGTGGGCTCTGTGGTTATGGCTATGGAGCTATGAAAGATAGACTGGTTTAGTGAAAGTGATTTTATTTTGTCTATTGTTAAGGTTGTTTTTGAATAGTTTAGTATTTAAATTAGGATTTTGCTTAGTGTTGACATAGTCTCACGCGCCTAGCTTCACTAACAATTCAAATTGACGTGTCAAAACTTTTGACTTTGACTTCGATTTTATAACACAGTTCTAGTTATTTTAACTATAAAAGACTGGATTTATCTATGCAATTTTCTAATAATAACAAACGTTACTAATATTAGACAACAATATACATATTATTAAACGCAAATAAATTATACATAACAATATATCACAACTTGACTTAACGCAAATAGCTTATCTCATAATATAACCATTTCAGCTCAGCAAAGCGCGTAGGAGTAACAATAGTGCGCTGACATAAACTCGAACCTGTGACCTTTGCAGTCAACACCCAAAAGGCTATTAATCCAATTATAAATAAACATGATTTTGGTATGAAGTTAGACAATTTAGACACCCGCACTTATCGTGGGAGGCTATGTAGTAGGGGAAGTAAAATTATGATTATGAATAGGGAATGCAACCTTGGACCAAGATTATTCAACTAATTATGAAGTGAAGTCACGGTAATATGCATGGGCCTACGGACGGCGAGCACGGGTGACTCGCCGCCCGACCAGAACCGGACCCGAGCGTACGGCGCGTTGCGTTCCGCTCGCGCCTCAAAGAGCCATCAGACCACCATGGATGGGGCCCAATAGGGCTGATACCAATACGAAGCGTAACGAATGGAGTTTCTTACTCGTTCTTCTCTTGAATCTACATTTTGGAATGAGCACCTCGCTTTACTGACAGATTATTATTTATTTTATATTTGTTGACGTTTCGAAAGTACGAAATTATGGTTTCATTGAAATAAATGCTTTTGAGTTTGACTTAACACGCATGTTAATAAGTGGCGTAATGTTACGTTACATGTACATAATAATATGTATTTTAATAGAGTGTGAACTGTGAATGCAGTATGTATGTATGTCCGTACAACGCACCTACATAACAATTTACACATGTGGTTTACATACGATATTATTATGTGGCAATGACCAAAACATATCTGCAACGATCTAATCCAAGTATTATGAAATAGATTTTGTAATATTGCATTGCACTTTTGCCACATAAGGTGTAGATTTAGGTACCTATTTATTTACCTTATACCTACTATTAATATAAAGCGAAAGAGTTTGTTTTTTTGTTTGTTTGTTTGAACGCGCTAATCTCCGTAACTACAAGTCTGATTTGAATGTGCTAGCGCACGGGAGGTCACACCAGGCGGCGGCCGACTTAATGGCGACAGCGGTTGCGACAGTCGTTGAGAGAATCTGGCAGGTGGGACTCGAGGTGGCGCTCCACAAGTACGCGCCACCTCCGGGTGGGTCCCAAATAACGGCGGGAGGAGTTACCATCGGCGTCGAGACGACGATGAAGTACCTAGGACTCGTCCTCGACAGTCGGTGGAACTTCATTGAGCACTTCCGACGTTTGGCTCCAAAGTTGGAGAGGACGGGGGCTGCGTTTAAACGCATCCTCCCCAACCTCGGGGGGCCAAACGCCTCCTGCCGGAGGTTATACGCCGGGGTCGTGCGGTCCATAGCCCTCTACGGCGCCCCTGTTTGGGCGCCAAACCTGTTGCGGCGTCCCGCTCGGACGCTGCTCATGGCACAGAGGGTCATGGCGATCCGAATGATCCGCGGATACCGCACGATCTCTGGGGAGTCGGCGAACCTCCTTGCCGGATTACCGCCGTGGGATCTGGAGGCGAAGGTGCTCGCGCGCGTGTACAGCATGCGCGCGGAGGCACGTCGCCGGGGCGAAACTCCGCTGCCGCGCCAGATAAGTGCGTGGCGGGATGAGCTCCGGCGCGATCTCATGGCGGAATGGCAGCAACGACTGTCGCAACCGAGGGCTGGGCTCGCTGCCATCGCAGCGGTAAGTCCCCTCTTTGAGGAGTGGCTTGAGAGACGCTATGGCGTCCTCACCTACCGCCTGACGCAGGTCCTCACCGGACATGGAAGTTTCGGGAGGTACCTGTGTCTGATGGGGCGGGAGGAAACGCCCGGGTGTCATCACTGCGAGGACCGCCCTGAGGACACGGTGGAACACACGGTGGGAGAATGCCCTTCGTGGGCTGAGCACCGCCGTGTCCTCAGGGAAGTGATCGGCGATGGCGACCTCTCGCGTCCGGGCCTAGTGCGGGCCATGATGCGGAGCGAGGGGGACTGGGATGCCGTCTCCTCCTTTTGCGAAGCAGTCATGCTAGCTAAGGAGGAGGCGGGACGCGTGAGGCAGCGAAGCGCTGCCTCCTCGCAACCCAGCCATCGCGAAGGACACACCGGGCGCCGGGGATCGCGGGACGATCTCCGGCCACCGTAAGCGCGGGCCTGCGGACGGCGAGCATGGGTGGCTCCCCGTCCGACCAGAAACAGACCCGAGCGTACGGCGCGTCGCGTTCCGCGTGCGCCTCAAAGAGCCATCAGACCACCACAGATGGGGCCCAATAGGGCCGATGCCGATTCGGAGTCGCGGAGAACCTAACGGGTAACCGGGGCTCCGGCTCGACGTGCAGGAGAAGGAACGGGGTGGTTTTTAGTCAGTAAGAGTCTGACACTCCCTCCCGCCTCACCCAGGCGGGAGCAGTCATTCGATGATTTTCCCCCCTTAAAAAAAAAAAAAAGTCTGATTTGAATAATTCTTTTTGTGTTGCATAGCGCATTTATTGAGGATGGCTATAGGGTATAAAAACATCACTACGACCAATAGTTGCTGAGCAGAGCTTGTGAAACCGCGCGGAAGTAGCTAGTTTCTTTTATATTGATGGGTCGACATTTAGCCACTATCTCGCCTGGTGGTGGTACATGGTGGTACAAAGTGGTGTAATTAGTAATCTGCCTATCACCATGGGTTATTTTTTTAAGTAGGTACCTAATTAGCCAGTAAGACGGATCACGTGATGATAAGCCATCGGCGTCGTCTATGGATACGTAGAATACCTGAGGCGTTACAAGTCCGTTACCGGCGTTTGGGGATTACGAATTTGAGGATTGTTTGGGATTCAGAGATTGGAGAGATTGGGAATGGGGGGATTGGGCCTCCGATAATCTCACTCACACGACAACACACAACGCTAGCGTTTTTCACGTCGGTTTTCTGTGAAGTCGTGCCGAGCCGGCGCATTCGTGCCGAAGAATGCCTCCCACACTTAAATGCGTGGTTTCATCTTGCACCTACGTTCAACTGTACCTATGTAGCTCATTTTTATGTCTGACAGGAATGACAGAATAAAGCAACCATTCTTATATAGTTCTTCCTCCTTTTTCGAAGTTGGCGAAAAAAACGAAGGCGCTTTATATCATGGAGTGAGTTATCCTGGGTTGAAATGATCATGATTGATGCAGTGATGATCATCATGACGTAGGAGGCGTAATCTAAAAGTTTGATACTACGTTTTTTAATATTTAATAGAATGACATTGGAACACCATCTTGGGCTAGTGGTAAGCGATGACGTGGTCGACAAGAGAGACACCCAAGTTGTATTTTTCAAGAAACACAAACTCTGGCAAGGAATTCCTCTCCTTATCGGTTCGTAAAATGAAACTCGACTAGTATCTTAGCGGTATTTTGGCAGACGGATCACCTGATAGTAAACAATCGGCGTCGCCCATGGACACCTGGAACACCAGAGGTGTTATAAGTGCGTCACCGGCATTTTGGGGATTAGGAGTTTGAGGATCGTTGGGGATTCAGGGATTGGGGAGATTGGGGAAGGGGAAGGTAATTGGGCCTCCGGTAACCTCACTCACACGACGAAACACAACGCAAGCGTTGCTTCACGTCGGTTTTCTGTGAGTCCGTGGTATTACTCCGGTCGAGCCGGCTCATTCGTGTCGAAGCATGGCTCTCCCACACTTAACAAAGGTACATATGTAAGTACGTTAAAGTACATAAGCTTTGGATAAGACCTGCCATTCCTCGTAAGACTAGACCAAGGTGCAGTTGCATACATGCAATTAACTACTGACTGACTAGTCTGCACGATTGGCGCGGTGGTGGACAACTAGGTGCCGCACAACGTGTCGCGGGTTTAATTCCCGCGCGGAAAAACTCTGTTTATTCCACATTATTATTCCGGGTCTGGGTGTCATGTGTATGTGAACTTGTATGTTTATAAAACCACTCACGACACAGGAGAAAATCCTAGTGTGGGGCAACGATTACTTGAATAAAAAATAAAAATAAACAACTTTGAGATTTATTTTTTTTAAGGGGGGAAAATTATCGAATGACTGCTCCCGTCTGGGTGAGGTGGGAGGGAGTGTCAGACTCTTACCGACTAATAACCACCCCGTTCCTTCTCCTGCACGTTGAGCCGGAGCCCCGATTACCCGTTAGGTTCTCCGCGACTCCGAATCGGCATCGGCCCTATTGGACCCCATCTGTGGTGGTCTGATGGAACTTTGAGATAAGTGATAGTTTTATGCAATCAGCTTAAAATCAGCCATTAGAGATATGCAAAATATTCACTTTTAAACAAAGGGCGAACTCGTTGCTAATGGACATACGTCCTTATAGCTATCTATTGCGGGATTAAGGGCTTCGGATAATTATAAAATAAAGCCTTCTTAATCTTTTAACAAAATAACAAAGCGCGTTGGCGTTTAATCCTTATCAAAAACATCTTCTTGATAATTATTTTTTTTACCCTGACAACATGGACGGGCGCAGTCGAAAGCCTATTTATTTATATCTAAAGTACATCGATTTACTTCGAAAAAATCGTACATAGATACAGGATACTTAACAATCTTAAAGTATTCTTATGAACAAACACTTAAGATCGTTTTTCCTTTAAAATAAGTTGTTTACGAGGTAGGCAAATTGATTTTTGCAAGTAAACAGGTACCTTATGTCGGTTTTTTCCGTTCCGTTGCTAAGTAGACTGAGTAGCTTGTTGAAATTTTCTATTGCTACCCACTTGTACTTATAATTGTATCGGGATAAGTGTTTTGTTTTGTCTGATGTTGTCTATTATTTATTGATCTGTCATTGTTTTAAGTTTAAGAAAAAACTTCGTTGCCATTCTAGTCTTAGTATTTTATTCTAGTTTTTCAGTAATTGAATGACCTATTATACTAACTCTCATCTCCTAATAACGCGAGCTTTTTAAACAGGTCTAAGTCGTGTTTGTGAAACTGCACAGTTAAAATGAATTCAGAATTCAGAATAGTGCATAAAACACGAAAGGAATCAGTTTCGAGATCCATATCTTAGAATAATAATGTCTATAAATACAATAAATAGCTCAAGCACTAAAATCAATAGAAGCAAACACGAATCAAAACGATATCCCCTCGTCTGTTTATCAACCGATCCTTATTTCGAAACATTAATTCCTTCGCCATTTTCCCCAATAGCTGCATGCTTAAGCTCCTTACAATTCTGAAAATAGAAAAAGGGCGGAAAAATACAAAATTAAATATTAAACTCACCTCCCACATTGCCGTCAGCGTCGGCTGTAGGCCCGGAGAACTTCAGGCCTCTGGTGGACTGGTTCATGGCCACCACGTCCGCTGCAGTCACCACCTTGAACCCCAGCCCGTGGCTGGACACCGTGGAGTTCCACTGCCACATGCACATACTGGATGGGTTGTTAGTGCCGTTCTTCTCGAAACTGCAGTACACCCCCGTGGCTTGAGACACGTAAGGGTTCTTGTTGACCGCCTCATACAAAGGCACGTTGGGCCGCAAGATCTTCATCTTGTCAGTCAACGTAACGGTCTCGTTGTCCGAGTAATTCTTCTGGTTGATAGCGATGGCCCCCTCGTTGTCATTCATCATGTCACTGTATTTCTTGTTGAGCCGCAGCAGCTTGTCCACCGAGGTCTTGTCTCCCCTCCGGCGCTCGTCTGTCTTGTTGAACATCGCACTCAATTTGTGAAAAGATCCCTTCTCCTTCCCTGGGTTAGCACTCCTGTACTTCTGTTGCGTCTCCGACGCCATGGCTTTCTTAGCTTTACTCTCCTTTTCGACCTCATGGTCGCCAAGGACTATGGCTACCACGACCAGCACAGAAAGTAACTTCCCCAGCGCCATTTAGTGGTCTCGTTTTGTATCTAGATGATATGGCCGCACAGAGCGGTCGGTACAGCGGGCATTATGCCTGCTAACACTCATAACAATAGTTTAAACCAGAGTTCAGTGCGAAATCGTCCGTGATTATCTCGTTAAGCGTGTAGAGTCGGGCGAGCGCGCACGGCGCGGCTTTGGAAAACAGCCAGACGTGGTCGCGGCGCGGTCGATACACTCCCCGACTGATACATCTTGCGATACACTCACTGCTTTCACTACATCTGGCCCGTACACTGACTACACTTGTATTCTATCGCACTTGGGAATTTTCCGTTTTATATCGCACACCCTCCGCTGCCCCTGGAAAATCGTTTCTAATGGACGACACCGACCGTGCGAGCCAGCGTCGCGATACGCCCAGATACACCAACTAATACCATTTTAAGCACAGCCACATAACACGGTTTGTTAGTAATACACTTTACTATATTTTAACACGTAATTTATCAATTTACAATACTGTTAATACGTTTTAAAATCCATATAACGAGGTACGTATTCGCGGTCGTCCACCCGTGCACAGCGCCACCGCGGGAGTATGCGGAACTAAACGCCCGCGGACAGAAATAATCATTACTTTTCGCGAGATGTGATCTTGGAGCGGCGTCTGTAGGGATGCTGCGCAGGTGTTGTCCCGCCCCGGACCGTTCCCGGGCTTTTCGCGCAGGATGTAGTCGCATCGCACACCGGATATTGTATTGGCTAAATTAGGATCACTGTTAACGTTAGGAAGCTACTATTGGCTGTACCTACAGGTGGCCTGCTGTGATTCGTCGGCGGAGGAAATGCCGCGAAAATGCTCCAATCATGAACCGAACCGGATATTGCATGAAGAAAATTTCCTCAGAATTTCAGAAATTTGTTTACGCGAACGGCGGGTGGTCGTCGGGTTTTTCTCGACTGCGGATATCAATTTAGTGTTTTTATCGGATCCATAGCTGATCGCTTCATGAAGAATGTCGTTACGATCTGTGCAAGAGAATTGATTGAATTCCCTGTGCAAGTAGCACATCGGACGCGTTCCATTTATAAAAGTGATCGATAACGACTCCCATTGTTTATTGTTGAAATATTCTGTGTCCTTCTTTATTAGCTGGCTGAAAAGCTGAAACTGATTGTGTTTTTTCTGTAATCAAACATCATTAGCATCTCCGTGTGACTTATTTATGAACAAAAACAAATGAACAATTTAAATCAGTGCATTTCTATGAGTGACAGATTAAGGAAATTAAAAATGAACATTACGTATCACGGAACATTAACCTAAGATTTGATCAAAGCAATTTTACTCATAAGATACAGATGTTGTTAGTAAGTATAAAAACACTTTTAAAACGTGCGAATTTGATTACAGTCACAATTTTTCTAAAGAGATACCTAGTCTTAACAAGTAATTTGACAGATAACATTAGCGTTTCTGAACGGCAACGGAACGTAGACAAGAGAAAGAGAGAGACGAACCAATCAAATCCGTCATACATGCAGTACCTACCACTCCTTGCGTTGTGAATGTGTGTTATTTTGGTCTCGATTACCTGCATTTAACGATTAATTAAACGTTAATTTATTTATTAATTATAGAGCTTATCATATAAGTAATCTCGGACATTATGTGGTGCCGTGAAGTGCCCTTTGTGAATCTAACAGTGGGATAGAAGTCTATTGTTTATGTTATACGGTAAGTGTCAATATGTGCCTTTGCCCTTAATTTTAAAAGTATAATGAAAAGGTTATCAATACTTTGTGCCGTGTTCTATTTATGAAACTGCATCCTTTTATTTAGTAGAAAGATCAATGACCAATCTCGGATCTCTTAAACAAATGTTTCAATAAAAATTTTGACAATAATTTATTATTTGTATTGTTTTGTTTATACCGTTATCTGTTTAAGATAAGATCTGTTTAAGAAACAAAACAAAATATTGTAGTACTAAATTAAATCTAGATTATTAATCATGGCAGCTATACTAAACCAATTTTTTCCTCTATATAGAACAGGCAAATTACAATTAAAAATGATTTCTACAATTATTCGTTGGACACACACTAAATATACGATAGTTTCCTGTTTTTAATCAAGTTGCGAACATATTTAAATACATATCTATTTTTAAATTACCAGCTAAATATGAGTTTCCTATGAGTTTCATATAAAAAATTAAGTAAAAACTCCTTAGTCATTTTTTCTCACCACAGTCCTTGAAGAATTAAGAATGTGGTCTTTATAGTCTGTTTCAATAGATACTATTTGCTGCTGTGAGAATATTTTCTATGAATTGTGTCTATTTGGTTTCATTCGGTTGTTTTTATGATAGGTAGGTGAGTTAATCATAGTAATGATAATGCACTCAGACACACTAACATAGCATGTAGGTATCTAGTCTTTACCTGCAGCTTTACTTGTGGCACATTGAGGCTATGTTCTTGTACACACTCTGAAGAAAATTAATATAAAATTTTTAGTCATAATAACACTCGTCAACATCGACAAGATCTTAAAAATAATATGCTTATACTAGACAAGTATTTTGGAATATTCCTGTGTCACAGGCGAAAATATTCTTAGGTACATACATAATGACCATATTTTTTTTCTGTTTGCTGGTAGTTTATTCTCTGTACCTTATTTTTTGCAGATCTTCTACTTAAACCCTAAGGTAGAGAATGCCATATGGCAGGGCTGTCCAAAGTACACACCAACCCTCACAGGCTAATGAAATTTCTTACAAGAGCTGGAGGGTCAGAAAAATGTTATCAGTTGTATAATGACGTTTAACATCGCATTTTTTACTCACAGACAAAATTTGTAGACAAATCATTCACTGATTACTATTGTATGAGATGAAGATGTTGAGATTAAAGCCTGTGTCGCAGGCCACATGAAAAGAAGCCCGCGGGCCTCTGTTTGGACAGCCCTGCCATTAAGTTCGTCTTATGTGCCATTGTGTAATTTAATTGTGTACATGAACACATAAAATAAAATAAAAAAAATAGTTAAGTAAATATTAACATGTAAAGAGGTAACTAATAAACAGAACTAACATTCACATTAGTTATGTTGTAATATTAGTTGGGACTCTATTACTTACTAAAGTCTGATTTTTAATGCGAGTCAGTAAAATGACAGGGGCAACTGTCACTTTCACAAAAAAGGGTGACCCACTACAATAGTGATGTTCCACAATCGATTGACTTAGAAGTTTAGTCATGATTTATTTTATTAGGTATCAGAGCGTTGTTTTTATTGTAAATATTTAAATCATAACGTATTAAATAATACAATTTTAGAAATATGAACCTTCCCAGCACATTAAAACTTCTCACTACAACATTATTACAAAAGATGGGGGATCCAGAGGAATCAATAATGGAAAGTAAGAATAATACAAGTAATTTTATAGGTTTTTATTCATAACGGTTGCGATTCTGAATCCGATTCTGAATCAGTATATTCATAATCGGAATCAGTTACATTTATTATAAATGAATCCACACATTCGTCTATGATGTGGTCGAGTTGGCACATTTTGTCTTCGACTTTTATTGCATGGTTGATGCACTGTCGCCAATTTTCAGGTGTCACTTCTTTCACACCTTCTTCAAACAACTTTTTTACGTCTTTTATTTTAAAAGTTTTATTGTTCCTGGCGACATACCCCTTTGTTTGAGCCCAAACTAACTCTATTGGGTTGAGCTCACAGTGATAAGGGCGGCGGCTGCGGCTGCCCAGAATTGTGACACCATATTCAGCGGCCAACTCTTCCACAGCATAGCGTTCGTAATTCGATTTGTGGGATTTTACAATCTCTATTAATTCAGCTTTTATCATCCTAGGTTGAAATTGAATATTTTTTTCATTCAACCATTGAATTATATCATCTTTCCGCCAGTTTGAAGTGGGGATACGCTCGACTTTTCTAGTATGATACGGTGCGTTATCTAGTACCAGCACCGCATTTGGCCTTAAATTTAGCAAAATAGTTTTAAGCCAGTCCTCGAAACACTTTGAGTTCATTTCTTCATGATAGTCACCGGTATTTTTCTTGGATTCAAAAATTAATAACCCGTCTTCTAAAAATCCTTCATCACTGCCTATGTGGGAAATTATTAGGCGTCGACCTTTGCCGGTTGGGCCCTTTAGGCCTGTAGTTAAACCTTTTGAAAAGGCTTGTTTGGAAGATTCTATCGTTGTATCCACCCAAACTTGACCAGTTGTATGACCTGTTAATATACAAAATTCATATAAATAATACAATACTGACACAAATACATTTTGAAACTGAAAAACTATGCACTTAATATAGTTGTAAATAAAAATATACAATTACCTTCATTAATCCACGTCTCGTCTTGATAATAAATTACTTTTTCTTGTCTCCGATATTCTTTGATTGTCCTCAAGTACCGTGCACGCCACAGAATTAAATCTTGACGATCCATCAAGCAGCTGCTTTTATGTAATATATTATTACATGTCTTCAGTTTAATTTCCGTAAATTACATATTTATAATGTATGTACAAATAAATAAATGAATGTAATCTAGACTAACTTTTAATTCTCGATTTAAAAATCTCGATTTTCCACATCACTATTTATTTGAGACCCTATTTTTTTAAAACCGTGCAACACTGGAAATGTCATTTTACTGACTCGAATTAAAAATCAGACTATAGCTACCTACTCTATTGCAATTTCACCCACACTGATCAGCTCCGATTGGTTATATCATGATATTTTATAGCCTATAATAGCATTTCATGATAAATGCTCTACCCAACACAAAAAGAATTATTTAAATTGCACCAGTAGTTCCTTAGATTAACACATTTAAACAAACAAACAAACTGTTCAGTGTTATATTAGGACATAGATTATAATTTAAAACATGGGACCGATAATATAACAGATGAAATGAAATGTGGGTGTTGCATTTGATATGCCTCTGTTTAACCATTCGGAGAATAAGGGATTGCAATTTAATATTTTATGTATACAGAGTAAACGGAACACCATTGAAACGCTGACATAAAGAAATTGTTTTTTTTTATTTTAATCGTTTTTGTTTCATATTATTAATGCCACATCAGCCTTGAGCCTGAGATTACAACTATATATATTACATAAAAGAAATATTTTATTCTTTGCTTTCATGAAAATAAAAATTGTTTTGACAGTGACATTGAGTGCCGTAATGTGTACCTCTGCATACCCCTTCGGGGATAGAAGGCAAGAAATGTTATGTAAACCTTGTTCTTTTACCATAACCAGTCGGCGTTTTAGTTGGGGTTCCGTTTTCACCCTGTATTATACTTCAATCCACTACCTAAGACAATAAAAATTTTGTTCAGCCCAAACACAATGTTGAATCAGTGTCAACGATAGTCATTACGGTGACTCATTACACTGCCTAAATCACTTTGTGTTCTTATTTCAACATATTTTCCTAATGTTTCTACATCAACGGTGTCTTACATGTTGCGACTTGCTTTATTAATCATGGTAGTCATATCTATACTTTCTATACTAATATTATAAAGCTGAAGAGTTTGTTTGTTTGTTTGTTTGAATGCGCTAATCTCCGAAACTACCAATCCGATTTCAATAATACTTTTTGTATTGGATAGTACATTTATCGAGGAAGGTTATAGGCTATAACACATCACGCTACGATTATTAGGAGCCGAGCAGAGCGGGTGCAACCGCGCGGAAGTAGCTGTCAAAATATATTTCTTAATACTTTTATTTATAAACTATGTTTAAAAAAACAGACTTAAAAAAAAAGAGTAGTATATTTACTAAAACCTCCCAAGTGTAACAAGCTCGGAGTCGCGGAGAACCTAACGGGTAACCGGGGCTCCGGCTCGACGTGCAGGAGAAGGAACGGGGTGGTTTTTAGTCAGTAAGAGTCTGACACTTCCTCCCGCCTCACCCAGGCGGGAGCAGCCATTCGATGAATTTCCCCCTTAAAAAAAAAGTGTAACAAGCACTTCTGAATACAGGTTCAAAATAGGTTCAGCCAATCACGATATAATCGTTTGTTTGTTAATAAATACTTGAATAAGTACCATGTACCAATGATACAGTGGTATTGAGTGCCGTAATGCACCTCTACCTATCCCTTCAGGGATAAAAGGCGTGATGTTATGACGATATTATTATGTTTGAATAAGTAAATTTTCTTCCAAAACGTGGTATTTGTTGTACCAAAGCTCGCCACCGACAGGGAGTTCACGCTCACACATTGGAGCCCAAATGGTCCCGTACAGTTCGGTTTCAGAGGAATTTCCTCCCACGGACCCTCCGATTGTGGAATGAATTCCCTGCTGTGGTTTTCCCAGTGGCCTACAACATGGGGTTCTTCAAGAGGGGAGTGAATAGGTTTCTTAAGGGTTGGCAAGACACATGTAATGCCCCAAGTGTTGCAGGCGTACATAGGCCACCCACGGTAACCGCTTACCATCGGCCGTGTGATTTTCTTGCCAGCGTAGTAGTATAAAAAAAAAATTAACTAACGGTCTGACGAACTCCGAACTAAAATGAACGGTTATATGCACTCGACATGCCTTTTATACCGTCTGGTAGATTATTTAAAAACATTAGACACGTATTTCTTATTATGTTACGGAAACGAATAGTTTCGAAGATATATTGATTTGTAATATCGCATGACGTCTTTTTTGAGTACCATTTATACTCTAAAATGGTCGCGGAGAACCTAACGGGTAACCGGGGCTCCGACTCGACGTGCAGGAGAAGGAACGGGGTAGTTTTTAGTCAGTAAGAGTCTGACACTCCCTCCCGCCTCACCCAGGCGGGAGCAGTCATTCGATGATTTTCCCCCCTTAAAAAAAATACTCTAAAATGACGTAGCTACCTCCCACTCCTGAACTTTGATTCGTTTTATCTAAGGTGCCGAAGGGGGATATGGGATTGTTAGTAATAAATCTTTATCATAACATATATAGATTACAAGCACACGTTAAAGGGTAGGGAGGGGGTCGACGAAGTGTGATATTGTGTGACAAGGGGGAGGGAGGGATACTAAACTTTGTAATGTCACATTTCAAAAACTATTATAAAAACACGAAATATATAATTGTATTAATGTTTTTTATGTTGTTTGATTTGGTATTAATATTTTTTTAAGTAATTTAAATAGAAACCAAACTGATTTCGGAACCGCTGTTTTCATTCAATAATTTTTATACATACGTAATTCTGCAAAATCTGACGTCATACTAGGGGAGGGGGGGGCAACACATGCACCGTTTTCTCACCTATCAGTGAGTGTGTAAGCTATAAGTACGTATGACCAATAATAGTTATTTTTCCCTCTTTACTTTTTACTTTTCGTTTGTCTTTAGTTTTGAAGTCGGTTTTTTTTAAATGCAGATTTTTAATTCATTACCTTACTGACGGACTAACATACATAACTTCACGCCTGTCTCCCATGGGGGTAGGCAGAGACTAAGGAACGCCAATTACTACGATTCTTACATACCTCTTTTGCTTTAATAACTGACGGACTAATTTGATTTTTAATTTTTATACCCTATCATCATCCCTATTAACACATTGTCTCCACAGAAACGTAACAGTTAATAACACAATGTGTCCTTTTCCAGATGCTCTAAAAAGATGTCAGGCAGTAACTCAAAGAACAAGGCTCGCTCCAAAAAGCAGGAGGGGTGGGAGGAAGCTGGGGGAGAGTTCTACCAGGAGCTGTACCCTGGAGGGGAGCAGGAGCTGTTCGATAATCTGCAGAGAGCTGATGCTGCTAAACTTGCTACGTTGCTGCCAAGCAAGCAGGCTCGGAATAGTGAGTTAATTTATTTTGAGTTTCTTTTTATATACCTATATTATACTTATTATATATGTATAAAGGTAGGAGATATAATTCGCCTTCCATAGTCTCTGTCTCCGTGGAAGACAGGCGTGAGGTTATGTATGTATGTGTGAGATATCAATAACATAACATGACGCCTTTTATCCCTGAAGGGGTAGGCAGAGATGCACATTATGGCACTTAATGCCACTGTACAAATGCCCATGTAATAGGGGGTGGGCCTATTGCCATATATCGAACACAACTCCAGCCTTCGTGCTCCTACTGTGTTTTTTTTTAAAAACCCAGTATTATTTTGCCTGACTTGGGAATCGAACTCGAGACCCCTTGCCCGGCAGTTGCACTTGCGACTACTCGGCCAACGAGGCAATCAGAGACTAATAAATACTTTGACTTCGTCTTTAAATATTTAGGATATGGACAAATGGCATCATTCGTTTACCGGAACTATTGTTAGTGGGTATATTACTCACCAATTTTATGTTATTTACTAGCTACTTCCGCGCGGTTTCACACGCTCTGCTCAGCTCCTATTAGTCGTAGCGTGATGTTTTATAGCTTATAGCCATCCTCGATAAATGCGCTATTCGACACAAAAATAATTATTCAAATCAGACTTGTAGTTACGGAGATTAGCGCGTTCAAACAAAAAGACAAACTCTTCCGCTTTATATAATATAATAGTATGAGATTTTAAACAGTCTCAGGTTGAGCTTTTCTAATGTACTCGGCAATTCATTAAATATTAGGACACACATAAATAGGCAGCATTTAGGGCGTGCGAGCTCCCTCTACGCATCGCAAGAACTTGCGAATTGATTCGCATCGCGCATCTAAATCTTATCTTCCCAAAATCTTCTTTGTTCCTTTTTCCTGTATCTCCTAAGCAATAACGAAAGTGCACACTTCTTTTTATGATCCATGTTCATACATCCAGTTGACAGTCGTCGAAGGAATGGTCACCCTGGGAGACGCCTCGTCGCACGAAATCGTATCGCAGCAATTAGCATTGTAATTATCTGCGTTGCGAATTCGCATCGCTTCGCAGTTTTGTGTACGACCCCTTATTTCGTTTTGTTGTAGAATTTTATAACACCTAAATCAAAGCATTGATTTCAAATTAAGCCGCATAATACAAATAGGATTATACGAACTAGAAACAAACACACTGATGACCCATACATATATATTATTTTATAAGTATACAATTATATATATTTCGCTTTGTCAGTGAAGCTCTACAACAGTGTACAGTAAATGGATGTTTGTTAAAAAACCTTGACACCATGTCTTCTAAGTTTTAATTGGGAACGGGATTAAAAGTGCTTATTTGTGCCTAGCAGGTATAAGTGTGACAAAGTTATCATTCACTCCAAAACTGTTTTTGAAGTACGCCATAAGGGGTCATCCATAAATTACGTCACACGAATTTCATAATTTTTTGCCCCTCCCCCGTCCTTGTTACAGCTAGTCACATTTGTAAGAGCCCCCTCCCTAGTGTGACGTCACATTTTGCAGAATTACGTATGTAAAAATTATTGAATGAAAACAGCGGTTCCGAAATCAGTTTTTTTCTATTTAAATTACTTAAAAAAATATTAATACCAAATCAAACAACATAAAAAACATTAATACAATTATATATTTCGTGTTTTTATAATAGTTTTTGAAATGTGACATCACAAAGTTTAGTATCCCTCCCTCCCCCTTGTCACACAATATCACACTTCGTCGACCCCCTCCCTACCCTTTTTTTTTTTTAAGGGGGGAAAATCATCGAATGACTGCTCCCGCCTGGGTGAGGCGGAAGGGAGTGTCAGACTCTTACTGACTAAAAACCACCCCGTTCCTTCTCCTGCACGTCGAGCCAGAGCCCCGGTTACCCGTTAGGTTCTCCGCGACAACTCCCTACTCTTTAACGTGTGCTTGTAATCTATATATGTTATGATAAAGCTTTATTACTAACAATATATCAACACCATTTTCATTTGTTTTTGGAAAATACCTTATTTACGGCTGCACGGTTGGTACGGTGGCTGGGCAACCGGCTGCCGTGCAACGTGTCGCGGGTTCGATTCCCGCACGGAACAACACTTTGTGTGATCCACAAATTGTTGTTCCGGGTCTGGGTGTCATGTGTATGTGAACTTGTATGTTTGTAAACGCACCCACGACACAGGAGAAAATCCTAGTGTGGTGCAACGTCTTTTTTTTTTTAAAAAAAAACCTTTAATACATAAAACTAATCAGAGTATTAGACACTTACAAGATTATTTTATATTATTATAAAACGCCACATTAAATAGTTCAAGCCAAGTTCACTAGATGTCGCAAGTGTCATTTCGATTCAAACGAATTTTAATGAAATTTAAACTCGTACCGTAAAATTTGTCCTTTCTGAATTTTCCACAGCTTTACGCCTTTGCCAGCGTATTCCTGTTTTATGCCATGGGAGCTTATAACCGGGATAAAGATCCTATCACCTAAGTCAGCCCATATCCTGTCTGTATACCAAATTTCATCAAAATCCGTTCAGTAGTTTCAGCGTGATTGACAAATAAATATCCAAACAAAGAAACACATAATATCACGCCTTTTATCCCCAATGGGCTAAGCAGAGGTGCACATTACGGCTCTTAATGTCACTGTACAATAATATCACACCCACTTTTCACTATATATATTATGTGTCCCATGTAATAGGGGATGAGCCTATTGCTATAGATTAATAGATTCATTTGTGTCAGCTTGGAGTTGTCATGCTCACTCAAAGGTCTCCGGCGGGGGCGCGTACAGTGGATCGCTCGATTCCCTACAATATGATTGAGTGGGGCGGTGCTGGTGTATGTGTCATGTTCGTGAACGGGCGCCGTCAACTGGGACTGGTCAGCTCCAGACTGTATTATTGACCTTAAGGTTACTTTCTTTGTTGATCACTTTGACTGGATTTTAGTATTACATTGTTCTCGCACAATCCAAACAGCAAAACTATGTAACTAGTAAATTGTATTATGAACCTGATTGAAAAAGAGTAACCTATGGAGTTTCTTGCTCGTTCTTCTCCATAGTAATCTACACTTTGGAATGAGCAAATAGCTTCACTTCTAATTTTTTTTTGTTGACGTTCAAAAATGCCATTCTGGCCTATTGAAATAAATGATTTTGACTTTGACTTTGCCATATACCGGGCACAATTACACTCCGTACTACCACTGAGATTGTTTTTAAAACCCAGTACTACTTTGCGGGACCCAGGAATCGAACCAGTGACCCCTTGCCCGAGTCGCACTTGCGACCACTATGCCATTTTATAATATTAGTGTAATAATACAAATGCTAAGTATATGGTAAGCTTAAGGCATTGGCTGCCAATAAAAAACTATTGAAGGCAAATCCTCCGCTAATGTCGGTCACCGGTGACTGCCATGGCGTTTAACGTGTTAAATGATGTTATGTGTATGATAACAAAGATTTCCGTATCAGTATACAATTTTTGTATACAACGCTATTAATGGGTATTTCATGTTATCTGATCTATTATTTTTTCTTGAAGAGGTAGGTAATTATAGGTTCTTCCAGTACCTAATGCATGGGTGCTTACTCTTGAAACCAATCAATGTTTGTGCCTTTAGGCTTAATTCATTCTGTCTCCTGCAGTAATTCACCGAGGGAAGTGGAAACTATCGTTTTTCATTCATTTCATTCTCCTCTAATAATATCTTCTGATTCACTTCGTTGCGGGAACCAAGACGGTCTCATGTCCCTGGGACGCGCCAGACTTCAGTGTTCCGGTGTTTTCATGGTTGTATCTACTGTAGATCCTGGCTTACAGAAGTTGCAGCGGTTTTGGGAGGTTGTGGCGGTATTATATCATTATAAAAAAAATACCAATGTCGATCGATCGAAATTGGATTCAAGAGTAAGCCCTCTGGTCAGTTTGTCGGGCACTCACCTTCCCTTAAGACAACCATGAGGGATATTTCCTTATGGTTTTTATTTATAATAGTTTATTAATTATTTTTATATTTTAGTTTTTAGTGATATTATTACCTAATATATAAGAAGTATGCTTCCGGAGTATGTCAACCGGAGTATGATACCAAATCGGCAAAGCCGATAGCCGAGAAACGACACTCTTGTATTGTATTTCGTTGTGTGAGTACGATTACGGGAGGTCCTATTACCCCTCTCCACTCTGCCCTAATTCCTGAATCCTCAACAGTCCTCAAATTCCTAACGTCTCTGGTGTTCAAGGTGTGCATGGCACGCCGATTGCTTACCATCAGGTGATACGTCTGCTCGTTCACCAGCTTATGCCATAAAAAGAACTTCCTTAGGACCGATTTTGTTCCGAAAACTGCCAAAGACTATGTTAAGTAACCTGGTACGGCGATATAACTTTAAATCTAAAACAACAGAGCACATTTTCCAGTTCAAATGCATTTAATTATAATAATTGACAATGAATCATTTCGTTCGTAGCTACGACGGTGAAACGCGCGCGTTCGCAGAATGAGCGCCGACAGTCCACTTACGCGCGGACCACACAGAGCCGAGACATACATCTGTCTATGTTGCCGGATTTATCAGGTAATTATAAGTTAAGTCTTAACTACGCCTGCTTCTTACATCGACCATTGTTTTTGTCTCTGCATCACCCAAAGGTCTGGCTGGAGGAGAATGCCCTAGGCATTAAGCCCACCTTGTACATTAGTGTGTGCATGAAGTCTTTTAAAATAAAATAAGTTCGTCTGGTTGTCAGTAATTATTTTATTTACTCACTCATTTACGGCCTGTCTCAGTTGCATGACTATCTGAACAAAATAATTATATTTATAATATTTGTATTGTATTTGTATCCATAGGTGCTAAGAGCCATATTATATCGGAGTCGCGGAGAACCTAACGGGTTACCGGGGCTCCGGCTCGAAGTGCAGGAGTAGGAACGGGGTGGTTTTTAGTCAGTAAGAATCTGACACTCTCTCCCGCCTCACCCAGGCAGGAGAAGTCATTCGATGATTTTCCCCCCTTAAAAAAAAGATCCATAGGTGCTATGGCTTACTAGATGATTTTTAAACATTGCCCCACACTAGGCTTTTCTTCTGTGTCGTGAGTGCGTTTACAAACATACATGACACCTAGACCCAGAACAACAATTTGTGGATTAGACAAAGAGTAGCTCTAAACTGGAATCCCGCTTCACGTTGCGCGGCAGCGTGCAGTTTTTTTTTTATTTGATAGGCCAACGTTTAACCATATCTCGCCTGATGGTAAGCGATGATGCAGTCTACGATGGAGCACGTCGACGCATAGACTCAAGCAACCTATTCACTCGGGCCTTGAAAACACCCAGGTTAGGTCGGCAGTTAAAAAATACAGTACCAGTAACCTAATTGGCGCATAATTAACAGATTCGATTCTCAGTAAATGAACTCGAGCAAATTAGCACTCTATTACGAATGGGTCAGGGCTTTATATTCATTACAGTGTATCAATAACTACGCAGTTACTCATTTGATTGAGAGAGTTGAAGTGGAGGGCAAGTGTCAGTAGTTTCTTGTAAAAATACTGACATGCATAGTCGAATCAGTTCCGAAAGTAACTAACTAAAATTAAGAAGTATAAAAGAGATTTGATTTGTGTCGTGGTGGCCTGGAGGTTTAAGACGCCCGCTTCTCATGCATGAGGGTTTGAACCTACCAAATTATTATTATTTCTAAGATTATTTAGACACTACTGACAAACGGTGAAGGAAAACATCGTGAGGAAACCTGGACTGATCTTCTCCGTTTATTCAAATAAAAAACTTAAATTAAAACTATTACTTAAAACAAATTATAACTAAATTAAATATATACAACTTAAGATTAAAATTAATTATAGGATTAATTAATTATTTAACCTGGACTTATAATTACTAATTATAAGTTTGAAATGGCTAACCCGCATTGAACAGGAGTGGTGATTAATGCTCAAACCTTCTCCGTGTGAGAAGGGGCCTTTGGGCATTATTTCTTAAAGGACTGAATTACGGATCAGAGTTGGGCTTCAATTCCATCAAGGTCCGACAAAAAGTGTTAAATAAGTACTTTCCCGACTTGGGAATCAAATTCGACCAACGTGACCATTATTATTGTTTAGTGTTCATATGCATAATATAGTAATAGTGGACAAATAAACAACTGTGTGTTTATTTAAAACAATAATAGCGAAGCCATCTTGAATAGCAGTGTGTGTCATTTGATGTTATCGTAAACAATATTGTGAAGTGTGTATTGATGAGATTGTGATCAATATGAGGCATTATAATTGGAGACAAAACGATCAGAAAAGAGGTAAAAAGTAGCGCAAAATAATGTAGGGGCAAGTTCCTTAATACCGGACGGCACCTAAAATTACATTAGCACTAACTCTGCACACACCTTCTTTATACCTCTATGTTCTGTGCTCTACAGTCTCTACACACAATCTCTACTTATCCCACATAGACAGATTTTATAAATATATCTACATAAACTGTTATTATTTCGAAGCATTGATCAATTTCCAATTGTAATTGGCAGTAACAAAAACAATTAGTCAAGAAACTATGCAACTATTCTCAAATATTTCACTTTTCATGTATCAAGTAGTTCTGTAATTATACAGCGACGCTAAATGTGTTAAAATGAGAGCGTTTTGTTGTAAAAGAACTATTTGTAACTGTTTAAGTTATTTTTTTATCTTAAGGTCCAATAAATATAAATGCTAGTTCAGATTTTTAGCACCAGAGTGTATATCCATCCAGGCATATTACAATCATCACCATAGCAACTCAACATTGCAAGCAAATATAGAGGTAGTAAAACGAACCCTTCATATACAACGTCCAAAATCTGTCCCCTTTCAACAAAGGCATCATTAAATATTATGTAAGTATGTTAGGAAAAACCTACATAATATATGTTAGTAAAGTGTCTGACAGACACAATTATCAATCATATTAGACAGGATTTAGGTGTTGTATTGTTCTCTCGCAATCGAACCAACAAAACTATGTAACTAGAGAATTGTATTGTAAACCCGATTGAAAAAGAGTAACCTATGGAGTTTCTTGCTCGTTCTTCTCCATAGGAATTTGGAATGATCAACCAGCTTCGCTTCTAAATTATTGTTGACGTTGAAAAGTGCCTTTCTGGTCTAATAGAAATAAATGATTTTGACTTTGACTTTGAAATCTCCTTAAGTATGTTAATTAATCAATTACAGAGAACCTATCGAACGAGGAGCGAACATGGGAGGAGATCATGCAGATCAAGGCTATGCCTGTACCCATGAACCAGAAACGAGAGCTCAAGGCGAGGTTACAGGTATGTTACAATATATTCGAGCATTTTACATAAGATTTGTAAATGGAAGTTAAAGAGGTATGACGGCTATCGTTATATTATCTGTCTCTATCATAATGAAAGAGAAGTGTGAAGATATGTACATATACTATATGTATCTATTCCGTAATGTTCATACGATTGACATCTTTCTATTTTGAGGATGGTCAATTGGTTTCGGACCTAACCGGAGCCCGTATTCGTGAGTTTGCACGAGTTTGATTGATTGTACAATTTACATAAGCAGCTCACCTTAATAGCCCTTAAAATATTTTATGCCATAGAAGGCTTACAGACTAATAAACAAAAATAAAGTGTATAATTTAACAAATAGCTATAATTACAAGCACACACAGTTAAAGAAAGAAAATATAAAAATAATATAAAAAAATTATTACATTTTTCTAGAACGCCACAAAACTCCGCCTGCAAGGCTTCGAGCAGCTGCAATGGAGACAACGCAAGGTCTGGCATCGGTTCAGCATAAGATTCTCAGAAATAGTCGGCAAGCTGGAACTCTGGCAGTCTCCTATGAGAGAGATCGAAGGCAAGTTCGGGACCGGCGTAGTCTCTTACTTCCTCTTCCTACGATGGCTGCTATTCCTAAACTTAGCCATCTCAGTAATAATAATACTATTCATGATACTCCCAAAGACTTTACTTCACGAAATACATTATCCCTGCGAAGATTATGAACAGAATTCCACTATATGCTGTTCCAATTACTATATGACGAAGAATTTGACAGATTCCAACGTGTTTTTCGACGTCATCCAAGGTACTGGGTGGATGGAACGAACTATACTGTTCTATGGCGTCTACACAGACCAAATCTACTCATATTACATAGCAAATTTGTTCCAAAGTGAGCTTTATTATAACATGCCTATGGCTTATATTCTTGTGGCTATCTCGTGGGTTTTATTATCTTTGATTGCCATTGTCAAAACAGCGGCAAAAGGTTTCAAGGAGAGGTTAGTTGAGAATGAAGGACAATTTTACAAATATTGCAATTTAGTCTTCGGTGGCTGGGATTTCTGTATCCATAATGATAAATCAGCTAAAATTAAACACAAAGGTATATATAATGAGGTAAAA
This sequence comes from Spodoptera picta, assembly GCA_038387885.1. Taxonomy (NCBI): domain Eukaryota; kingdom Metazoa; phylum Arthropoda; class Insecta; order Lepidoptera; family Noctuidae; genus Spodoptera; species Spodoptera picta. Next base: position 2,411,996 of record JAZHFQ010000782.1, on the reverse strand, counting down.
GGATACCTAGAGGAGGAAAAAATTAATGAGGAAAGACAATTGAGGACTAGGGAATCACAAATATTGATATATTTCAAGCGTTTCCTAATCAACATAGTAGTTTTTGTGATACTCATAGCTTCAGGCGTCCTTATATACTTCACTTTTAACTATTCCACCGATAAATTAAACGAAGATACCTCTAAATTTAGTGAAAATCTGAATGAGGTACACATAGAAAATTCCAACCAATCTCACACTGAAAAATTCACTCTACGGCTATACAAGGAAGGTGGATTATTCTTTGGCCAGTTAGAGAACACGTTATTAGAATTTTTACCCTTTATATGTATAGTAGTTTTAAACTTAATAGTACCAGAAATATTTAGTTATTTAATAAAATTTGAGTCTTATACTCCTGCTTACGTCTTATTCATAACTCTATTGCGAACAGTTTTACTTAGACTGTCTTCTTTAGCCGTGCTTCTGAGTCAAATGTACACATATGTAAGAGATAACGGGTTTGTTTGTTCGTACAATAACAACGACCCTTCAAAACTAGACTGCTGGGAGACCTATGTAGGCCAACAACTATATAAGTTGATCCTAACTGATTTCGCAGTACAATTTGTAACGACGTTTTTCATTAATCTACCCAGAGCGTTTGTAGCGAGACATACGAACAGTCGATGCTTCAAAATGATAGGCGAACAAGATTTCTATCTACCTAAACACGTTCTAGACATAGTTTACACACAAACTATAATATGGATGGGTTCATTCTTCTGTCCATTTCTACCAATCATTGGAACTATATTTTATTTTTTAATATTTTACATTAAAAAGTTCACCTGTCTGACGAACTGTACGCCGTCTCCAGTCGTATACAAGGCGTCAAAATCGAAGTCCCTATTCATGTCTGTATTACTCCTAGGTTTTATAGTGTCCATAGCTCCGGTAGCTTACTCCGTGGCTGAAATATTCCCATCAGTAAACTGCGGGCCTTTTAGAGGCTATGGGAACGTTTGGGAATTTGTTGTGCAGACGTTTGAAGGCTTTCCTTTTGTTATTAGGGAGTTTATATTCCGGTTAGGCACATCTACGTTCGCAGTACCAGCATTTGCGGTCTTACTTTTCTTTCTATACTATTATTGGGCTGTTGCGGCCGCTAATAGACATATGGTTACAGTTTTAAAGAACCAACTCGTTCTAGAAGGCCACGATAAGCAGTTTCTTCTAAATAGATTAAGTGCTTTCATAAGACAGCATCAGAAACGCTGTGAGCGAAGGAACAGAGCCAGTTTTGCTGATGACGACTCCATAAGACAAAGTTCCCGGTAAAAATTTGGTTAGCTAGGTATCTTTAAGGTGTTTTTAATAATAATAATATATGCTTTATTGTACACCACACAATTGTAATACAGGACAATATTTCCTAAAACAAAATAGTGTACAATGGGCGGTCTTATCGCACAAGGCGATTTCTTACAGACAACCCTTGGATGGAGCAGCAACAGGAGTCTGAAATGGGTCGTCAAGTGTACATTAATTAATATCTGTATAAAATACTATACATACATACAAGAATACTAAAAAATAAATAATATATATAAAAAACAATATGACCCCGTTCCTTCTCCTGCACGTCGAGCCGGAGCCCCGGTTACCCGTTAGGTTCTCCGCGACTCCGAATCGGCATCGGCCGTATTGGGCCCCATCTGTGGTGGTCTGATGGCTCTTTGAGGCGCGCGCGGAACGCGACGCGCCGTACGCTCGGGTTGACTTTGACGTATAAATATTAAAATTTAAATGAAATTTGTTAGTTACACCGAAAGCTACCGAAAAATTCGCGACACAAGCTATTATTTAATTGTTAATTATATTTTTGATATTAATTAAACGTGTCTCGAAAATAAATTATCTGAATGATGTTAATCTTAGATCTTATCCAAACAGATCTTTACAAATATAGAACTTGATTTTTTTATTATTTTTTACACATTTTGTTTGTGTCGTCCAATCCATAAATGTATTAAAATGTAGACAATTTATTTATTTATTGATATTTTGGTTTAATTTTGGAACTGTTTTTGCCATTTGAAGTGCCATTTTCTATGGTAGGTTCATAAAAAATAATTTATACTGTCTATTTGCTCTCAAACGTAACTTAAAGTTAAAAGGTCTTAACTCTTAGTCAAAGCGTAGAACCTTTGACTAAGAGCATTGAAATTATGATTAAAACATATTTTTGATTGATACTGCCAGTTAAAAAAAAGTTTTAATTATTTTGTACTTTTAACACAGGGTCAGTAAACTGACTTAACGGACTTCAAAATTGATAATTTTCAAGTCAGCGTTGATTTCATTCCGCTGTAGTGATTTCAAATCATATTACATTGAGTCAGCGCTGACTTGTATCGATTTCGACTCCTGTGTAAATCTGACTTTAACTCTTAGCTGTAGAATAAATTTGTCAGTTTTTAGTATGGAAGAATTGTCAAATATTCAAAGTTATTCCATAGTTAAAAATTTAAAATTGATCTTGGCATTGGAAAAATCGGTCCTTATAGTCGGGTTTTTTGCTAACAAATCATATTTGACTTATATATACTTTAGACACATATATTATATACTTTAGATACATACAAATTTAATTTCTTTAAGCAAAATTAAACCTTATGTCAAAAAAGACTGTGAATAATGATTTCTTCATAAAAAAGTTGCTCAATTGAGTCTGACACACGTAGGTATCTTATTTAGACAATTTTATTCTACTTTTATCTCCTATGCTCATTGTAACGCCATTTTTATCTATTTATTTACTATTTAAATTAAATTTTATGGCACATTCTACCACAGTACAATGTAACACCCACTTTTCACTAGTTGTTATGAGTCCCATGTAATAGGGGGCGAGCCTATTGCCATATACCGGGCACATTTCCAGACTCCGTGCTACTACTGAGATTTTTAAAAACCCAGTAATACTTTGCCCGACTCGGGAGTCGAACCCGAGACCCCTTGCCCAGCAGTCGCACTTGCGACCACTCTGCCAACGAGGGTTAAGTTAAGTCTCCATTACATGACTTTGAGTACGGTGGTAAGTCTTGAACCATAATTAAAATATATATATATGTTAAATATATACCTCGTTTTTCTTTCATCTCATTAATATTGAAATACGTTTGTGAGTGTATGTGTTTGTGTGTATATTTGTTAGATATGATAGTGATCTCAGTTCGTATATTAATATCATTATTGTATGTTATGCAATGCAATTAGTGATATAGTATAGTTTTATACATTGTGGCATTTAGAAGTTATTTTGAGTTATATTTATTTTTTTTGATAATGAGTATTGCTATTGTTTTCTAACTTTTATTATCTGGCTATATAATAAAGATTTATTTTTTAGAGAAAGTAAGTAGATAACATATTCCGCTTTTAACTAAGCCGTCTTTTGCAATGGACCCAATTCCTCAATTACAAATTCTTCAACCCTCAAATTCTTAATCCCCAAAAGGCCGGTAACGCACTTGTAACGCCTCCAGTGTTTCGTGTGTGGGCGAGGCCGATATTTTACCATCAAGTGATCCGTCTGCTCGTTTACCGGCTTATGCCATAAAAAATGGGAGCTAAAGTATTTTTGATCACCAGATACTGACTGCCGCGCAACGTGTCGCGGATTCGATTCCCGCATAGAACAATTCTTTGTCTTTGCCACAGATTGTTGTTCCTGGTCTGGGTGTCATGTGTATGTGAACTTGTATGTTTGTAAACGCACCCACGACACAGGATAAAACCCTAGTGTTGGGTAACGTTATTTTTAAAAGAAAAAAATATGTAGCAAGAGATTTTAATGTCCAATCAGTGCAGCTGTCAAATATGGGACGTCCAATAGTGGGATAGTAGCTAATACTCTATTGTACGAAAACGAGAGGTAGACACTAGCGCCACCTCGTGAGCAAATATATGTTAGCCCCCAGTGCACTCATTAGTCAACTCAATAACGCTTACTCACCTAACTACCCTAAACTGAATTAATATTTATTTTCCAATTTGCATTCGAAACAACTTAGTTGACTGTACTTATAAAATGTTATATGTAGATTATGTTTCATCTCTCTCTTAATTTCTTAGTTGGAAAAAGATAGCAATACTTTAACTAATGCACAGGATGATACAGCTATATATGTAACAGACATTTTCACATACAAAAAGAAAAATAAGTTTTTGTGTTACCACCTCTAGTTAAGTCTCGGTTTAATTAAATGGCGGGCAAGATCCGAATACTGAAAGGCTATTTAATTTTAAATTGAACTTAATGTACCATCCCTGTCATTTAACAAAGATTTTGTAGTGACAGAACATTAAGCGCGCCTTAAAATTTAGTGTCATTTGAGTATTTCAGAAGACTTATTCTTTACTACTCTTCTTTACTACGACTAACACATTCTATATCTATAGAATATTCTATATCTATATCTATAGAATGTGTTAGTCGAGCCATAAAATGAATAACCTAAAGCCTTCGTATCCACTAGGCAACATTTGGCGCGCGACACGTGAATCTCAACATGTACGGCAACACTGCACAACAGCGCGCCACGTTGCCAGCTGCCGCGCAACACACGCGGCTAGTTGTTTGTTTTAGTGCATTGTTAGTTGTTTGTATCGTCGTATCTCTCCTCCTCCATCCTACTCTCATACCACCTCCATCGTAAACAAACGTTCCACGTCAACATTCAACATGTTGCGAAACATGTTGAGCAACATGTTGCGTCAAATGTTGCCTAGTGGATACGAGGCTTAACTCCTGTCCCCATGAAAGTAGGCAAAGATTATGAAACTCCAAACCATTAGAAACTCGGCCAGGGCAATATACCCTAACTAAATTTAAACAATATAACTTTTTCGGGTCTATTATTAAAACTAAATCCATAATTCATATTGTAAATGCGCATTTAATAGTTTTAACATAAGTACAATATACTAACGTGACTAGCTAAATTTCTTTTTTTATATAAAACTCGGATGTAAATCTAGTCGACTGTCATAATCGTAATATTTATATTTTTTATGTAAAAATATTTATATTAGTACGTTACTTTATAAGGGGCTTTTGAATAGAAATTGTTATTATTATATGGTAAATCTTCATTATATATATACTATAAACATGCCCCATAGCGGCTCATGAAAGAAAGCGGTACATAAAAAATAATCAAACACAAGCACTTTTGTATGTATAAATAATATATATATAGTAAGAGCCACATAGGACTTAATATATATATATATAACAGAATATTTATATTCCTATATATTGATACACTGATATGCTGATGCTATGTGCATTGTGCAATATAGCTAGCCTATGTAGAAAACTTGAACTGTGTTCTTATTTAAAAGTCTCTTAACAAGTGGAATATGTATTCAAATAAAAAATGTTGTATATTATAATTAATATTCACTTTCTATGCTCCTTAGAATAAATTAAGACTATCAAAAAATTTGTCTTTTGTCCCAAAATGTTTTAGTTAAATTTTATACTAATTTATATAGAGGTATGTATAGGTATTATACGTAGTAAGAAAATAAGAAGTTATCAATCCATGTATTATAATACTAAAATATTGTATATAGACAATTAAATTGGTGTGTAAATTTTGGTATATTATTATATGATATAATAAATATTTATTACTAATGTTAAAGAAAATGAAGTACATTTTTTGGATGTGTTTTATTATTTTAATATTTTTTTTTTTTGTGAAATTCGGCTTCCGTTTTGTGCAATTTCTGTGACAAGTAAATTCAGATTTTTGTTACGTAATTGTAGATTTATAAGAGTTAAAATAAGACGTAAAGGTTACCACAAGACACTGCCATAAATATCTGAATAATTTATCAAAAATAACAATTATGAATATGAATATTAATATGGAAATAAAATAAACAATTGTACACTTATTTTGTTGTTTTCTTTTTTAATTCTCTGCCTATTAGGGGGCGTCCATAAATTACACGAGGTTTTTTTTTGTCTGTCCCTCCCTCCCCCCTTGGTGAGATTTCGTGAGATTTTATTCAACACCCTGCCCCATGCCCCAATCTCACGTGAGATTTTTCATAATGTTGGTTTTTCACGTAAACGCTTTGGATTGTCATTGCAAAAAGAAAAAAAAAATCATGTGAATGTACAATTAAATCTTAACCTTGTACAATCTGGAATAAAATGAACTATGAAGTCGGTAAAAATAGTATATTTTTTTTGTTTCTTTAGTATAATTTATGGACGCCCCCTTATAACTGACGTGATGATAGCTACTTTCTTATAGCGCAGAGCTGGGCCCACATGATTAAAATAATACGCACAAAACTCCTTTTTTACTTTATTATGCATTATGATTTTTCTTCTTAGGCAATCGAGAGCATTATGAATTATTCTCCCATGAACCCACGACGCAACAAGGTAGAATCATAATGGCAAAACAAATTGCACAAAGCCATAACTAATAGTGTTTAAAGCAAAGGAGTTATCGTCGCAATGAACTACTTTTCGCCACATATTAAAATCTAATACCTTTAAAAATCCTTATTAGAAGCTATTTTAACTTCACATATAAAGTATATATATAGTAACTTTACATATAAAGTTAACATAGCTTAGTAGGAAGAGCGGCCGACTGCAAGACATAGGTACGAGGAACCTCGGTCCGAATGTTTCCTTTATTTTTTCTGTTTTCTAGTTAACCTTTCTTGTGAAAAAATTAAATAGATGTATTTATCATTTTTGTTCTTCTTTTCAATTTTTTTTTTCTTATTTCCTAACAAAATTATGCACTGAGACCGAAATACCGAGCAAAGCTCGGTCATCCAGGTCCTAATGTTTCATCGGTTCAGCCAATAACAAACATACATAATAGAGGTATATATACACAGATCATACTGAGAACCTCTTCTTTGATTCTTTGAAGTCGGTTAATAAGGTACAACATACTAAGGGAGGATTTTTTTATTCAACAAATATTTTTTATTCGTAGAATAAAATTGACGTCTGCCATTAATTTTGTATAGAATAATTGTGAAAATGACTAAATTACTCCTACGATGAAGTTAACTGGCGTTGGGAAAATCGGCGATTCCTCGTAACATAATATACATAACATAACATCAAGCCTTTTATCTCCGAAGGAGATGGGCAGAGGTGCACATTATGCCACTGTACAATGTAACACCCATTTTTTCAGTATTTTTATTTTATGAGTCCCATGTAATAGGGGGTGAGCCTATTGCCATATACCGGGCACAATTCCAGACTCCGTGCTACTACTGAGAATTTTTAAAAAACTCAATATAACTTTGTCTGACCCGGGAATCGAACCCGAAGCCCGTTGCCCGGCAGTCGCACTTGCGGCCACTCGACCAACGAGGCAGTCACCCTTAACCTCTAGTCTGTCGATATATGAGACATAACAAAAGACACATTGTGTCTCGCTTAGATCTGGATTCCGACACTTCACAGGTTAAGAAAATGAAACAGCAAGTTTATAACACAACTTTTATTATCATGTAATAGGTACACAAAATACAAAACTAAATTATTTCTATTCGATATAATTTCGCTTTAATCTATAACTAAATATATATTTATGTAATATATACTATAGCCTGGCCTATTTATACAATTATATCATATTATGTTTTTTTTGTAATGCTAATCCTTTATTTAAATGCTATATTTTTATAACATAACAATAAATTTAGTTATCGACCAGATATATTGCAAAGATGCAAAGAAATTGATATAAGCAGCTGCTGGCAGTGCCGAGCGCGCGCACCAACCTGCTGCAGCGAGCGCCACTGACTCAACGCAGTGTCGAGTAGGGTCGATTTGTTTACTTGTTCGCTGAATGAGTTCACAAGAGCCACCTATGGTATTGTTAGTATTTAAAACTTTAGTAGTGGTATTTTTTTTTGTGATATTATGTTTAGATTTCGTATGTATAATGTAACTTTCGTATGTATTAATGTAATTTTGAATTTTGAAATTTTATATTATGTAACTAATTTTGTCGTATTAGGCTAAGTACCTGTGAAGATTAAATTAGCTGTTTTCTGATATAAATAAATAAATAAATAAATATTAACTTTTTGTCCAAAAGAGTTTTAATTTTGTGAGGAAAACGGACCTTTTAGCCCAGTTTCACAACACTACAGACATTAGAATTTTTTTAAGTACCTCAAGTATCTGTGTTATACGACAACTTAATTTTTATTCATAAATTGACTAGTTTTAGATATTCATACAATCATATATAAAACAATAGGTATATAGATAGCTATAATAGACGACAAACAGCGATTTTAGTGGCAGCAACATCCAATCCAATTTGACAATCAGGAAAAGTTTTTATAAACTTATCCTGAAAATCATTGTTTAACTCGTCGAGTACGGTTTTGTAGACACAATTATAGAACAATAGGTTGCGGTCACCGGTGACCGCTTGGTGTTTGACAGTTCAATTAATGTTTAACTTAAAAAAAGTAATTTAGAAAAGTATTAACTAAAAATCGCGGGTTACTCACGTGAATATATTGAGAAAAAGCTTTACTAGTTTTCGAACCACAGAGGGGTTCTTCCTCATGAGCAGCGTGCGCGGTCGCGGCGATGTCGCGCGGCCTACAGCTACAGCTTTCCTCAGTATATTCACGTGAGTAACCCGCGATTTTTAGTTAATTTAGTAAGTCACACGATAATTATTATAAAAACTTAGAAAAGTATGTTAATCAACGAACAAATAAAGCTCTAATATCCAAATACTCAAACATCACTAAGTTTTAAATCGCGCTTTAATATATTCACTACAAATCATTTGTTATCAAGTACAACTTAAGTAGCCTTTGAGTATTCGGGCTATTTCAGTATACCTACTTCTTCTTTATTTTAATTGCAACTACAATACAATCAGTTTTAAAGATTTTTTATTTAGTTGTGTAATAAAAATTAACTGTACCTTTGTAGACAATCAAATTCAGTTTTTCTTTTAATCAACAGTTTTTATTGTACTGAATCAGCAAACAACAAGGCATTAACTTAACTCCACATATTATATAAAGAATTTTTCGGAAAAAAAAAGGTCTTTATCAAAGTTGTTTGTATTACCCCTTTCCCATATATTTAGGGGGTATACATTCCATATACAGACCTACATTTAATTTTATATATGATATATATATTGTTAGGCATATATATATACGCGTAAAACTAAAGGGTTTAACAAATATTGGAGTGTTTTGCTCAGTACAAATTTTATAGAGCACCTTTATATGCTACATCTACAGTTACATACCCTGTGTGAACAATATATTATTATTATTTTCTTATTTTATATAAAAATGACTACTTTATATATAAGTCTAGATATTGTACTGTCAACGTCCATTTCACATTTTGTATTCCTGTAACAATGAATATAAACTTATTTGATAAATTTGGACATTTTTATGGCATAGAGCAGACCATCATAGCGGGGGTTTCGGGATTGCACTTCATACACACATAAGTGTGGGAGAGCCATGCTTCGGCACGAATGGGCCGGCTCGACCGGAGTGAGGTTACCGGAGACCCAATTACCCTCCCCTTCCCCAAACTCCTAATCCCCAAAAAGCCGGTAACGCACTTGTAACGCCTCTGGTATTCCAGGTGTCCATGGGCAACGCCGATTGCTTACCATCAGGTGATCCGTCTGCTCGTTTACCGGCCTATGTCATAAAAAAAAATACCCCATACTTTATCCCTGAAAGGCCGCTAACTCACTTGTAACTCGGCGGTCTAACGGCGGCGCCGATTGCTTACCATCAGAGCAGTGGCGTAAATAGAACCTGCGAGACTCGTGGTAAATTCATCGGATGGGCCTCCGTTCCCAATAAAAAACAGAGAAGTTAAGATGAAAACCTCTGAACCCCTTCCAACTCGTTCTTTTCGAATCTACTTTTTGAAACGAGCTTCACCTAGCTTCACTGACGGACTGACTGACAGACTATTTTTATTTTGTATTTGTTGACGTTTCAAAGTACCAACTTATGGTTTAATTGAAATAAATGCTTTTGAGTTTGATTTTGAACCGCGTTTAGCGCTCAGATGGGTTGGTTCACAATAATAAAAATAAAAAAGTTTATTTCAATTACAACAGGCATTACATAAAATTATTGGAGATCTCCTTTTAAGCAATGGATTGCTTGTGCTAGGAGACTCCGCACTTCCACATGACATTCTAAAGTAATTGAAGTTACAATGTAGATAATGTAAACATGCAAGATTAACAATAAAACAAGAAGAAAATAAATCAAGTTAAACTTACAATTCTAATCGCCGAGGCAAAGAATGAGTATAATTATTTGAAATGTATAACAGTATTGTGAAAATACCAGATCGCACAATGTATGTATGTGTAGTATGTGAATCATGTATAGTGAGTATGTGTATGAGTGAGTGAGTAGGTGAGTGATAGAGTGAGTGCAAATATGAATGTAAGCTTATCAGGTACTGTGTGAGTTGAGATTAGATTTTTTTTTTTATCTGTTAATTAACCAATTCATCAATTAGTCCTACGACAAAGTCTTAGGATCGAAGGAATCCGAAAAGATTACCTTCACTAATTATGTCTATGCACACCAGCCCAGTTTTTAATAATCCTGTTATTAAAGAGTGGATATAACTGACTCAACTTCGTCATACGTTTTTGGTTTGAGCCAGTCCATTACAGCTTTTTTACAGTCCCAAAGTTTCATGGGATAGATTCGTAGTTCTTTGTTCAGCAAGTTGTATAAATAAGAAGATTGCCTCGGGTATTGTCTTTTAGCAAAGGCAGATCTCACCCTGAAAGTTGGGGCGACCAAATGGTCTCTTCTGTTTTTTGGCTTACAATGGTCGTATGGGAGAGTTATGTGTTTTTTCAGTATGAGTCGGAGTAAGTAAAGTTTTCTAACAGATAAAAGATCAGCTGATAAATAAAGGGCATGCGTAGGGTATCTGTAGGGTTTAAAGAACATAACCTTAAGTAAGGCTCTTTGAGTCCTCTCAAGTTCCAAAAATTTCATTTTCGTTGTGCCTCCCCAGCAAGGCAAACAATACATGAGGATAGACTGAGCTAAAGACATATAAACTTGCTTCAGGAGTTGCCTCGAAGTCACATATCGCAATGTTTTGAACAACCATATAAGTTTCCTAACTCTATTCATAATAAGTTCGGTTTGATGTTAATATTAATTTAGTTGTAATTAGGTGTATTATGTTCCATAATGTAGACAGGGAAGATTTTTGTCTGTAAACACACTAGATTAAGAACATACTTACTATAAAAATTTTGTATGTCTGTACAGACACAATGTAGCGAACTACCATAATATTATCTATCATCTATTGTAACATACATTGACGAAATAAACAATATTTGTATTTGTGCATGTGCCAAGATAAGCGCTGATCAATCATGATGCCAAGATATTTGGTGTGCTGCAGCCTGTCTATTGGTAGACAGGAACAGTCTAGTGCTGGGAAGTTGTGGCAAATATGGGCTTTTATTTGGAAATCTTCAGGCGGTTGCGAATTATTATACTTAGTAAAGCAGATGTAGTTACATTTAGAAGCGTTTAGCGTTAGGAGGCTATGGTTTAGCCATGCTGCTATCTTCGCAAGACCATTTTCTGCCAACCCACGAATCTTATCCCAAGTCTTCGCAGTGAAGACAATGGCAGTGTCGTCAGCATAAGAGAAAATATGCCATCCCTCAATCTTCATGTTACAGAGGCTATTGATGTAGATAAGGAACAAGGTCTGTCCGAGGACACTGCCCTGTGGAACGCCGAAGGTTACCGATGCCGTTACCGAACTAGAATACGAAGTGATTTTGACCTTATGTTTGCGATTGCTGAGGTAAGATGTAAACAGTTCAAGGGCATGTCCCCTTACACCTATGTGTTCAAGCCTCTGCAATAGAAGAGGTGTAGACACA